>CM042009.1:15252776-15897776 GCA_023525715.1 Cichorium intybus
TTGAAATATAATGTTCATGTCAATTTATTGTCCATGTTGTTTATATATCGAAAAAAAATAATTCAAATTGTTTTAAATTCCGAGTAAATTTAAAAAACATTATCGTGTAATTTAATGTCATGCAATCATTTCCAAAAGAATTCAATTATTCAAAAATATAGTTAATTGGCTAATTAAAATATATATTAGTTTAGTAGTGATATTCGTTAGTTCAATGTAACTCTCGCTTATTGATGCAAACCGTATTTGATACTCATATTTTAGTTACTACAACTCAAGAGGACTTATCAAATAATGAATATTAATTATGTAATACAATGTTTAATAGATATATAAGTTCATTGTTTATTGCTTATGGTATACTCAGTTGGTTAATTTAAATATTGTATTGTTTCATAATTTCTTATTTCATTTTAAAATATTATAACTTTTTTAAACTAATAAAATATCGAGAATTTAATATTACAATGACATATTTATTTTAAATAACATATATATAACTATTAGTACTTTTACCATACAATTGCAATCAACCGGCAGACATGTTTACTATGTTATAAACGAGCGGAAAGGAGCCGCGCGTTGCTGCGGTTAAGGAAGTCAACAAATTAAAACTATAGGGGTATACAAATTAAAACTACAAGGGCAAAAATTGTAATAAACTAAAATGATAAAACTACAGGGGTAAAAATTGTAATTAATTAAAATGGTACTGTTCATTGAGGCAACAATTGTATATATATATAATGAGTCAACTATTTTTATTTTTTGAAAATAAATATTTATCTCGAGTAACATTAAATTGATTTTTTAATATATATATATATATATATATATATATATATATATATATATATATATATATATATATATATATATAAAACCTTTTTATTAATTTAATTGTAAAGATAGTATTAACTTTCAACCTAATATACTTAGCTTATTAATTTATTATTAAATATGATGTTAAACGTAAAACCAAAATGAAAATCATATTCAACTATATCACATATAAATCACGGGTATAAGTCGTTGAGATGACGTGGTTCCAATAGATGTTTTTTAATCACTTGGTTCACTATAATTACAATAGTTTATACTAATTTAGTATAAAAATTGTTATTTCATAGTTAGTTATAGTGACATAGTTATTTTTAACAACATACTTTTTACCATTTTAACTATATAACTGTATTTTGTCCAATGCACAGACATACACAAAGTTTACTTATAAATGTTAATGATTAACTAGTGAATGATCTATCATTGAAAACCCGACATACAACATGTGAATTAACATGTGTAAAAATTAGAGACATTTCAAATTCATATTGTGAACGAAAACAAACTGATATATTAAAAAAAGTTATATCAATATGAGTTCCTATATATAGAGGACAAAACGTTATGAATGTATATACCATTTTTATCAAAGTTAAGCCCTAAAAATAAAGGGTTAATGTCATAAAATGACAACCAATAATATATAATTTCTTCTTTAATTCACTTATCTTTTAATTGTATTCAATAGATCACTAAACTTTTTTTAGTGTTTTCATTATACCATTAGGGTAGATTTTAACCAGATAAACTGATATTGAATCATACGTGTTGTCCATTGGGACATTCAGTATAGCATAATTTATTCATTTAGATCATTCTAACACTGGCATTACGTCCATAGTGACATCTAATTTGACAGGATTAATCGACAGAAATACATTATAATGGTGTAATGAGAAATCTGAAAAAAAAAATTAGTGACCTATTGAATACAATTTTAATATAATTGACCTAAATAACAAATTATGTATTATTGGTTGTCATTTTATGACATTAACCCAAAAATTAATTATGGGTTTTTTTGATAAACTAACATTATGAGTAGCATTATTTAAGGAAATGACCTGTCCATTTTTTGTTATAATCATGTACATATGTATCCAACTAACAAATAAACAACCTATTTTTGGTTCTAGATATTTTTTATCCAATAATCATCATTGGTTTCTTACTTCTATTTTTAATTCTTTATTGAACCTTACCCCCCCCCCCCCCCCCCCACACACACACACGCATATATATATATATATATATATATATATATATATATATATATATATATATATATATATATATATATATATATATATATATATATATGAACCACTTTAATCATAATTGGTTTCTTACTTCAATTTTTAATTCTTTATTGAACCTTACCCCACACATACACACACACATATATATATATATATATATATATATATATATATATATATATATATATATATGAGATAAAGTTTTATATGTCTTTTATACAATATTTTTTAGATTGAATGATCTTAAATGAACCCTCTCTTCCCTCCTACACATATGGGACCCATACATACACAACATGTCTTCTTAATGAATGTTCATTCAGCACCACCCTTTTAGAGTTTTATAAACCCAATAGTGTAAAGCAAAACACAAACCTTACAAAACTCATCTTAAAGTGTGAAAATTAAAATTGTTTACATATACATATATTGTTTGGGAATAATAATATTAACAATAATAGTTTCTTATGTTTTTTATACTTAATGTTTATTTTGATATAATAACTTTTCAAGTTTAATTTTGTTTGCATTGTTAACTTTCAAAAGATTTTGTTTTGTTGATTAGAAAACTTAAGTCTAATTGAGCCATATGAATACAATGTTTTATGTAGACATATATCCACAATTCAGTGTCCAGTCAACTCTATAAATTTTAATAAATTGTCACATCAACAGTTACAATCCATTCATTTCTACAAAAGTTAATTCCTACAAGCAATTCAAATATTCAAAGTTTAATGGATCATCAAATCAACATTTTTTACCATTTAATTAGAAATAATGTCCCTATTTTTTACTTCAACCACTCAATGGTGATTGAACTCTCTATTAACTCAACATGTACGCGAACTTACTGTTAGGATATAACAAAACAAGTTAGGCACTTCCGACAAACGATAAACGATTCCGAAAACACGCGGAAATAAAATGGAGAATAACGGCAAACAAAAAAAACTGGAAAATCGGAACACAATATTTAACGTGGTTCGGTCACGGGATCACGACCTACGTCCACGGGCGAACGAGAGAGAGAGGGTTTTATTAACACCAAGAAATTACAATCATACAAGGCTAAACTGCACTTGTAGTCTGACCACTCACAAGAAAATATCACTCGCACTTTTGGCTGCCAAACTGGACTCTGCACAAAAGGCTATCTCACAAAATCGTGATACATCTATCTATGTGTTTGTGTTTCTTTGTGTTTGTGTTTGTGTGGTGCATTGTTCTTCAACCAAAAACCTCATATTTATAGGCTTGGGAATGAATGTGAAATTGTGAAAAAAGAAGAGTCTATGGTTGGCAAATGAGAACAAGTTATTTGTTTCCCACATGTGTGTTTCCCCACTTTTTTTGACTAAATGTTCACACTCCAAGCCTCCATATTCTTAACAATCTCCCACTTGGAGGCTTGAACAACTTTCTCTGCCGTCCAATTCATGCAACAATTCTTCCAATCTCTCTCGCTCCTGCCATCCCTCCTTTTCAAACTTCTGGAAGGCCAGTTGAAGTCATACAAAACTTCAACTTGTCTGTGGTAACCACCTTGGTGAACATATCTGCTGGATTCTTTGTTCCAAGGATTTTCTTTAGATTCAGAGTTCCATCATTGATTAACTCTCGAATGAAATGGTACCTCATTTGAATGTGTTTCATTCTATTATGAAACACCGGATTCTTTGCCAGGTGAACTGCACTCTGGTTGTCACAATGCAGTACACAATCCTCCTGTTGCATTCCAAGTTCTGATAGGAAGTTCTTCAACCATATAAGCTCCTTGGCTGCTTCTGCAATACCCATGTACTCTGCTTCTGTGGTTGAAAGAGCAACACTCTTTTGTAACCTAGACATCCAACTGATTGTCGTACCTCCGATTGTGAACACATAACCTGTTGTGCTCTTACCCGAATCCACACATCCACCCAAATCTGCATCGGCAAACCCTTCTAAGACTACCCCCTTTCTCCAGAAACATAGGGCAATCTCAGCTGTTCCTTTCAAGTAGCGTAACAGCCACTTTACTCATTCCCAATGCTCTTTTCCTGGATTTGACATGAACCTGCTAACAACTCCCACTGCATGAGCAATATCTGGTCTTGTGCATACCATTACATACATCAAACTACCAACTGCAGATGCATAAGGAACTTTAGCCATCTGTTCTCTGTCTTCTTCCGTCTTTGGGGATTGCTTCTTTGAGAGTTTTAACTGACTTCCCAAAGGTGTACTTCTGGCCTTGGCATCTGCCATGCTGAACTTTTCTAAAACTTTCTTGATGTACTTTGTTTGCGAAAGTTTTAATGTACCAGTAACTCTGTTCCTGGCTATGCTCATGCCCAATATCTGCTTAGCAGCCCCTAGGTCCTTCATCTCAAACTCTCTGGACAACTGCTTCTTAAGCTTGTTGATCTCCTGCATGTCGGATCCAGCTATCAACATGTCATCAACATATAATAACAGGATGATGTAAGAGGAGCTGAATTTCTTCAAGTAACAGCAGTGATCCATCTCACATCTGCGATACCCACTCCTTTGCATGAAGCTATCAAACTTCAAGTACCACTGTCTTGGAGCCTGCTTCAAACCATACAGACTTTTCTTCAGTTTACACACCAGATTTTCCTTACCGACCGTAGGAAAACCTTCTGGTTGTACCATGTAGATGTCTTCTTCCAGATCGCCATGGAGAAAAGCTGTTTTCACATCTAGCTGTTCTAGATGGAGATCTTCAGAGGCTACAATACCCAAGACCATTCTGATTGTAGTCATCTTCACAACTGGAGAGAATATCTCATTATAATCGACCCCTCTTTTCTGTTGGAACCCCTTGACCACTAATCGTGCCTTGTATCTTTTACTGCCATCAATCTCATCCTTTACCCGAAACACCCACTTGTTCTGCAGTGCTTTCTTCCCTGCTGGGAGCTTGACTAAGGACCAAGTCTGGTTCTTGTCAAGTGAGCTCAATTCGTCTTCCATAGCCTTCTTCCAATGTATGGAATCTTTCATCCTTAAGGCCTCTGGATAAGACTCAGGTTCACCATTCTCTGTCAGCAATAAGTAATTTGCTGAAAGAGAATACCTGACTGGAGGTCTTCGTACTCTAGTGGATCTACGAACAATAGGAGTTGAGGTCTCTGCATCATCTGCAACCCCATCTTCAGAACTACTGTCATCTGTGCTCCCACTATCTCCATATACATCAGAGCTCCCACTGCTTCCTGAACTTTCACCTATCTCTGGAGTACTGATAGGTTTCACAACGTCATCTTCAGAGATCTCTTCAAACTCAACTTGATTTTCTGCTTTCTCTGGTTGTTTGTTTCTGCCTGAGCTCTCTGCAAGTTCATCTTTATATAGGACGTTCTCGTTGAACACCACATCCCGGCTTCTGATAACCCTTTTATTTTGGTTATCCCAGAAGCGGTACCCCATGTCGTCCAACCCATAGCCTATAAAAGTGCATTTCCTTGCTTTTGCCTCTAGCTTGTCTCTCTCCAAGTCTTTAACTTTGACATAAGAGACACAACCGAAAACTTTCAAGTGTTTGAGTGTAATCTCACGACCTTGCCATTCCTCTTCTGGAATCTTGAACCCTATGGGGACTGAGGGTCCTCTGTTGATTAGATACGCGGCTGTGTTGACGGAATCTGCCCAGAACATCTTGGGTAAACCTGCATGCAGTCTCATGCTCTTAGCCCTTTCGTTCAATGTACGGTTCATCCTCTCAGCTACTCTATTTTGCTGAGGTGTCTCTGGAACCGTCTTCTGCATTCTGATTCCCTGGTCAGCACAGTAATCAACAAATTCTTTACTATTGTATTCGCCCCCATTGTCTGATCTGAAACACTTGATCTTCAAGTCTGTTTCATTTTCCACAGTAGCTTTCCATTTCTTGAAAGTGCTGAAAACTTCAGACTTATACTTCAAGAAATAAACCCAAACCTTCCTTGTGCAATCGTCTATGAACGTGACATAGTATCGGGATCCTCCCACTGAAGAAACTGAAGTGGGACCGTAGACATCTGAATGAACTAGCTCCAGCTTCACAGACTTGGGCTGATGGCCCACCTTCTTGAAAGTGACTTTCTTCTGTTTGCCAAGAACACATGGCTCACAGAAATCGACTTTCAAAGTCTTTAGCTCTGGTATTCTTCCTTTGGAGGCTAGCATCTTCATTCCCTTCTCACTCATATGCCCAAGTCTTTGGTGCCATAGAGTGGATGCCCCAACTTCTTCAACAGCGTGTGCTTCGGCATCAGAAACTTCCACCATATAAAGTGTACCCCGCTTCTGTCCTCTAGCAACAACTAAATTCCCCTTTGTCACCTTCCACTGATGATCACCAAATGTAACATGGTGACCTTCATCATCAAGCTGCCCCACAGACATCAACATCCTCTTCAAGTCAGGAATGAACTTGACATTCTTCAAAGTCCAATCTGTTCCTAAAGTTGTCTTGAGGACCACATCCCCAACACCTGTAATATCCAGGCTCTTGTTGTCTGCTAGTCTGACCTTTCCTTTGTACTGCCGGAAATTCTGCATTACTTCTCTGGAATGACTAGCATGGAACGACGCACCAGAATCCATGATCCAGGATTCTGTTGAGTTTTCAACACAGCAAATGAGGGCATCATCTTCAGAATCTACTGCCATATTGACTTCCTTCTTGCCTTTGTCTGTCGAAGGCTTTGGGCACTGATTTCTGAAATGACCATTCTCTTTGCAGTTCCAACAGGTAACATCAGTCCTGTTTTTCTGACCACCTCTTTTTCTCGACTTCGATCTTCCTCTACCACCGCCTCCTTTGTTGGGCCTTCTTCCTCTGTATTCTGTACTTAGGAGACTACTGGAAGATTCTCCGGCACTCCGTCTTCGCACATCCTCTCCAAGGATTAAGTCGCGAATACCTTCGAATGACAACTTAGCACCTCCGGCTGAACTGCTAACTGCTGTTACTGTACCGGACCAACTCTCAGGCAACGGAGATAATAACAGCAACGCCTGTACTTCGTCTTCGAATCCAATATCAACAGATATCAATCTTGATATTATTGAGTTGAATTCATTCACATGGTCTGTCACCGAGCCGCCTTCTTTCATCTTCAGATTCACCAACTGCCGAATCAAGAAAACCTTATTTGCCGCTGAAGGTTTTTCGTACATATTAGACAGCGCATTTATGAGATTGTAGGTTTTCTTCACACTGACAATATTGTATGCTACATTTTTTGCCAATGATAACCTTATAACTCCAAGTGCCTGCCGATCTAATAAGTCACATTCTTCCTGCGCCATCGCTTCAGGTTTTGTTCCGAACAGTGGTAGATGTAATTTTTTCTGGTAGAGATAATCTTCGATTTGCATTCTCCAAAATCCAAAATCGTGACCTTCGAATTTTTCGATCCTAACTTTCCCATCTTCAGCCATAGCTCGAAAAATAAAATTTTATAAGGCCAATCGAAACCTCGTTTCTGATGTGGAAGATCAGACTAAGCTACAACCATAGAGCATACGCGAGATACGACCTCCTTTAAACCCGGAGCTCTGATACCAGTTTGTTAGGATATAACAAAACAAGTTAGGCACTTCCGACAAACGATAAACGATTCCGAAAACACGCGGAAATAAAATGGAGAATAACGGCAAACAAAAAAAATGGAAAATCGGAACACAATATTTAACGTGGTTCGGTCACGGGATCACGACCTACGTCCACGGGCGAACGAGAGAGAGAGGGTTTTATTAACACCAAGAAATTACAATCATACAAGGCTAAACTGCACTTGTAGTCTGACCACTCACAAGAAAATATCACTCGCACTTTTGGCTGCCAAACTGGACTCTGCACAAAAGGCTATCTCACAAAATCGTGATACATCTATCTATGTGTTTTTGTTTCTTTGTGTTTGTGTTTGTGTGGTGCATTGTTCTTCAACCAAAAACCTCATATTTATAGGCTTGGGAATGAATGTGAAATTGTGAAAAAAGAAGAGGTTATGGTTGGCAAATGAGAACAAGTTATTTGTTTCCCACATGTGTGTTTCCCCATTTTTTTTTGACTAAATGTTCACACTCCAAGCCTCCATATTCTTAACACTTACTATGTGTTCAACTCTATTTAAATATCACACCAAGACTTTCAACTCCATTTAATTTTTATTTAAATAGCATTGTAGATGCTCTTATAACATAATTTGGTAGTAAGCACCAAAAATCAATATAATCTTATTATTATCTATGATATTGTATGTTATGTCTGGACTTCATAGACAAATTTGGGATTTTTCATCTCATGTAACATTAGTCTAGGATCATACAATTTATAACATGTAACCTATAAACTATCAATAACCATTATCTAAAATCTAATCAATAACAAGTTAATAACTCAAGTTATCCTTCAAAATACATATAATGATAGAAGATTTTGATGTAGTTTGTGCCAGTGATTTTAAGGTTATCAAAGTATTTTAGGTGATTGAAATTTACACAAATATCCCATGAGATTTCAATTATGCTCTAGTATGTGTTAGGAGGATATATGATTTTACATACATGTGTTAGTTTGACCCCAATATGATGAATGGCATTGGTCATTGGGCTCGTGCCTCCTTGCAGCGTCTAGGGGCAACACCCCTAAACTTAAACAAATTTTGAGGAATGCAAGTGCATATCCTAAAGGAATTCATTGATTGCATTTATAGTTGCTAGCTGCTGATGGATTTAATAGCTCAAGAGATCAATTGCTATCAAGATTAGTTATTGATCAAATCTATTATTGAAACTTGGTTCTGGAAGTAACTGTATATAACTGTTTTCAACCGCCATAATTTGTCATATGTGATACTCCAATTTGTATATTAGAGAGTACTATACTAACTGTTTGGTCTGTTAATTTTTGGTATTTCTAATATTTTGACTAGACAAGATACATGAATTTCGAAAAAGGCTCCATGATTCATAGGCAAAACTTGAAGTTGTCATCTCGATTTGATAATCTCGAAACAAATTTCAAGATATCACAAACAATAAGGGTCAAAATCTTATTTAAGGAAAGTGTCTAACACGGTCTTTTCGATATTCAAGTGTCGGGGTAGCCCGAAATACCCCTCAAAATTTCTCGTCAAATGTAAATTTTGTTGAAAAATTGAGTCATGTCTAAAATACTATCTATTTGACTAGGAAATTTGTATGCATATTAATAATCACTAGAATATATTATTCTTCTTTATGATCATTTTCCAATACTATATTTTATTAACTAATGAATCTAATTAAATATTTGTGTTGAAAGATAGAAAAGTAATACGTTAATTTTTTTCTACTATATTTCTACTCTACGCCCACATTTCCTTCTTTCTCTTCACTTCTTCTATTAACTCCCACACACCTCCTTTCTATCCTTGCTTCTTATCTCTCTTTCAAATCCTTGATGGCAGATAAAACCCCCTTCAACCCTTGATTCATTTCTCAAATCGTCAATTTTTTTCGATTCTTTTCTGATCTGATTTCCCAGTTCTTCATATTCAGATCGGACCTTTTAATCT
Source organism: Cichorium intybus (assembly GCA_023525715.1). Classification (NCBI taxonomy): domain Eukaryota; kingdom Viridiplantae; phylum Streptophyta; class Magnoliopsida; order Asterales; family Asteraceae; genus Cichorium; species Cichorium intybus. The sequence continues at coordinate 15,262,432 of CM042009.1, forward strand.
TTGACTCATAAGTCATAGCATAACTTATCAGATACCCTTCATTTCTCTACATCAGAATATCTGCCTCATAGCAACCCATCATCTTTATCGTGGGTTTTATGTTTGTTTAATCATTTAATGAATTAAATCGTATTCCAGAAATGGGAGTTTGTTTAAAGGTTCAAATGGTGGTTGTTTCTTATCGCTTCATCTTCATCTGGTTTGTCATCTCTCTTTCCCTCTCATCTCCTAGTATATTGTTAGATTGATTAAAGATTCAATCTTTTTTCGGTTTTTTATCACTCTGATTTGCGTTTTTTTAATCGATTGAAAGTAGAGTATTTAGGTTAAATCCAGTTCTGTTATGTGATTTCAGATGTTAAAGTTGTGATAGTATTGATAGGTTTTCTGGGGATTTAATGATAGACATGACAATCAAATTTTGACTTGAAAAGATTCCAACTTGATCCTTCTCATACTAAGATTTGACATAGATTCTTTTGAGTTTCTTATCTCCAAAATGTTCTTGTTCTAATAAATTTCTTATAGTTCAAAGTAGCACTGAATACACTTCTATCACTATCAAAGCTAAGCAACTCATTTTGCATTCAAAAATCAAATGTTTGACTTTTTTTTTAAGGAGGAGCAAGCATATGCTTATAGGTTTGATTTAATCTTTGTTGACCTTAGATTTCTGAATCCAGTAAATGACCTCTCGAGTCACTGACTCACTGGGTTGACTCAGTTTTAGCTCCTTATAGTTGTTCTAACTATGGCTACGGTTTAAGACCAAGAACAACAAGATTTTTACTTTTATGATGAATGACACTATTAAAGTTTTGTTCTTGATCCTTTCTTCTTGTTACCTTGAGACCTTTTAGTTCCTTTTCACGACGATTTCTTGATTCCAAGAAGGATTTGTGTTTATGATGATCATACTGCTTCAATATAATAAGAAAGGTACAAGATTCGGATTTTATGATGAAATCCAAAAAAGAATCTGATATACTTGTGACATGACTTGTGCTTTCTTGATGTGAGCTCATTATTAGGACGTTTGTTTCACAAGATTGGACTAGACAAGCTTTCTGAGGCTATTTTTAATGATAACAATGAGGAGGGCATTAAGGTCTTTTGCACATAAAAGACATCAATAACGAGTAACAAAAAACTGCAATTTTTGTCTCATTGACATCAATATCCGTACCTGTCCAATCACGGCAATCATAGTACAAGACCGTTTGTCTTGTCATGTGTACCTTTTTGTTTTTTCTATAGTCTTTACAAAGTGGTGATCTATTTTTTTTTTTTTTTTTTTTTTTTTTGCAGATATTGCGACAAATAAGTTTGAATCATTTGAGTAATCATACAATGGGTAGAGGTAGGGGAAAAGCAAAGAAAAATTCAATAATTTCTCGTGAGGACGGAAGTGGGGAAGAAGAAAAGTTACCGGTTAAACGAAGAGGAAGGCCAACAAAAGCACAAAAAGAAGAAGAAGAAGAAGCCGAAAAGATCGACTATGAAAGCAAAGACACGAAAGTCGAATCTTCATCGGAAAACGGAAACAAGAGAAATAAATCATCTTCAAAGACTGAAGAAAGTATGGAAATGGTGAAAGATGAAAATGGTTTAGGACTTGAAAGAAATGGTCACGAGTTAACAAAAGCGGTGGGGTTTAGACATAATGGAAGCAGGCGGAAAAATAAGCCACGGAGGGCGGCGGAAGTTGGTGTCAGTGCATGTGAAGTTTGCAGCTGGGTGGCGCTAAGAAGCTGAGGAATTTCGGTTTCGGATTATTATATCATAAAGAGTTCTTTTCGTACCGTATTTTGATGAACTTTTGTAATGCTTAGATATGTCATTTTGCTATAGACTTTGATTTTGTATTGAGAATTTTTGAACGAGGTTTATAATATCAACCAAGTTTTGGTAATAGAGCTCCTCTTTTTATCAGATTTCTTTAAATTGTCCTCGTCTTCGGACATAGGGGCATTGATTAACATTATGCTCGTTCTGGTATATCAATCTCTAGTTATCAAGCGGGTCTTGAAATGATGCGAGAAGTTGTACTCATTTGACGCTATTAAGGTAAACTCCTAAGCAAGGCAAATCTCGACTGATAATGGCGTAAGTTTTGTTCATCGCAAAGATACAATCCTGCCACTTATAGAAAAAGAAAACATGTTCATCGCAAAGATACAATCCTGCCACTTATAGAAAAAGAAAACATATTCCGAATCGTGGAAGTTTGAACAATTAGCAAATGGAAACCATTGCGCCCAAAACTGGAAATTGTGGTGCTTTTTCTTTCCATCATGGAAAAGTATCTAGATTGTTAAAATCGTCAAAACACTTATAAATATAAGATAATTTAATATCATATAATTCCTAATTTTCAGTATGATTACAGCTGGTTCTTGATACTAATTTGATTAATCTAACACTTGTATTTTGGGTCTGTGTGTGTATAATAAATTAAATTAATAAATTTAAAAGTTTAAAAGTTATTAGAAGATTAATTTGGAGTCAAATGGAAATTTTGAAGTTGAAGGGGCTAAATTTGCCAACTTCAATTATTTAAGTTTTACCTTGACTTAACTAGAGTTAAGTCCAAAATGTTGAGAAATTCATTTTCTAGGACCTATGTCAAATTATTATGACTAGTTGGTAAAATAGAAGTTAGACGAGGGAACAAGTGAGAAACTTAAAAGTCTAGTAGCCAATGTGCATATGTCAAAGATTAGAACATAAACCCACAATTTCCTCCGGTTCTAAATCTTGGGTTGGAAATGTGAGTGGTGTATATGTATATTGATGGATAAATTGATGTTTATTTGTATACATTTTAAGATTTTGGAGATTGATTCATCAAAATAAGTTTAGGGGTAAAAACTATCTATCCGTCTTCCCCAATTAAACTCCTAATTTATGAACCTTCAAAAATTCGAAAATTATGATGGATATGTGTTAGGGATTAGGTTTACATGATGATTCTATACTTAGGTTGCAATGCTAGATTCATTCTATTCTTAACAAGTTGGACTTTGAAGTAATGGAGGTTTTGGATGTTTTTTCAAACACAAGATGATGAGGATGATGTGTTCACCCATTAGATTTCGATTTTAGCAGATGATTACAATAGTTTCAACTTCTCATTCAAGCAAGGCGTTTAAACCATGAACTCTTTTTTATGATTGTGAGTTTTGAGCTTGCACTTGAAACTTCAATAGAGTTTTAGCTTGTGATTTGATTTGAATTGGTTTCTAGTCCATTGGAACTTCAATTCCTATCATAAATAAAAATATTCAGTTAAAATTATATTTTATGGTGTTGAATCACCAATTGAAGCTTATATTGTGTTTAGAAGCTAATTGGAGCTTTAGTGGAAGTCAATCAAAGTTTTACCATTAGCTATTCAAGTCTAGCTTGTAAATCCTTGATCTATTGCTTTTTTTATTATGTTTATTGGTGTTAAAGTTTATGTTTGGATTTTAAACAAGTATCCTTGGTCATTAAAAATCAATTTTTAAGTGTTAGAAACAAATTGGATACTTTTTGGGTCATTTTGGAGTGTTATGGTCGTTTAATGTATGATGTATAAGTAACATAGCCGTTTGACTAGCCTAGTGTAATTCTAGCACCATCATTTCGACATTCGGTCCCCAAACTTAAGTACTTCTATCTTTGAATTGGTGAATGCTTGGTTGCATCTAATGCTTCCCTTAGGACATCGTAAGAGTGTCTATGAGATATTTGACTTTTATTTAAGTTAAAAGTGGCTCTAAATAACTTCATAAAATGTCAAATTAGTGTTCATGACTTATATATAAATCTTTAGGTGATCATTGACCTCCTAGTCTTCTGTTGAAGTGGATTAGAAGTTCTCTTACACTTTTAAGGTGAGTTTATACCCAATGATACATGTCCCACTTTAATTTGATGATTTTAATTTTCTATATTTACATGATAATCTATATCTATGTTATGTAAATACTATATGTATTTTGTGCAGTCATGAAATATATTTTTGAAAGAGTTTTGATATAAATAGGGATTTCTTTGACCTTATTGGAACATGATTTAATCAATAACTTGTACATCCACTTAGGATGTGTTGAAACTTGGTGTGAGATTCATGGGTACCCACTTTTGGAGCATTTGAGTTAAGGTGATGGCATTCTAGACAAGTCACTCATGCACAAGGGATTTGAAAACCCTTGTGTGTCGAGATAGTTCACAAAGTGCCTAGTTTGAACTTGAACTTCAATGGACATTGAAAGTGTATTGTGAGCTATGTGTTATCTATGTATCATGTAGAATGAGTTGTTGTGCATGAGCCTTAATTATAACCATCAGTGTGAGATTCGGCCTTGAGATTGACTTAGGGTTTAGGATTACAAGCATATGCATTGCATAAAAGAAGTTGTTGGATCATCCTTTAGAGACTAATGAAATTTGGAAACGATTACTTTTGAATTGCTTCTTTGCCCAATGAAACTTGATTGATTATTTGATGGTTTTAATTTTTTTAGGGTGTTTGACTCTGGGTTTGAATTGTTTATCTTATCCAATACCCTAAGAGAGGGCATACTCCCATGGCTTTTCAAGTCTAACCTAATCATTTTGACATGTATTCAGATTGGAAAACTTAGTGAAGACTGAGGATGGATTTTAGCTTTTTGATACTTAGTATATATTGTAATTAAGATGTAAAATGTATGTAGATGTTTACTTAATCTTTGTTTCTGTTTATCTTATTACACACTTTTATGACTTGATTTAAATCTATTTTCAGTGTGAAGAACTTAACCATTTGGGAGTATTTTCCACAAATTGATTTCTTAAAAGATGCTCTTTTCATGAAAATGTTTTTAAAGTTTAAAATCGAATGGCTATGTGAAATAGCTCACACAATACGTGTTATTCAAAAGTTAGTGTACTACTTTTTTTACTAGAGATGTACCACTAACTATGTTCCTTTCCCCTTGGATATTTATATTGGTACATTATTCTATACTATAAATATCAATAAGTTTGTAAACATATTATTATTATTTCTTTCTTGTTACTTATTATTTGGTCTTGTGCGAATGCGAGTTGCTCTTGGGTTACTTTTAAGTCATCAGTTATATCATTTATTAAAATCTCGACTAAATAGGTGGAACATTTACATCCATAAGGAACATTTTTAAAATATGTTAACAGTTTTAGACTTTTAGTTTCCTTAGTTGTGTCACTTATGGAATAAGTTCGCTTGCGTTTTAACTTGTTAGTCATTAGGTAAAGGTGTTAAAGTACTAAACAACTTGCATATTAATAAATTAATGCAAGATAATTGTGTTGTGCGTATTTAAAAACTTCTAACATGTCATGCAATGTTTCGACTAAAATCCAAGAATCACCTACTATTGACTCGTAAAATGTTTCTACTGTATATTTTCTTAAAATATTTTCATTCGTATAAAATGTTGCAGTGCATGTACTAACAACGTCATAATTTGGACCTAAAGTCACCAAAATCCTTACATTATCTTGAAAATGCAAGGTAAAGGCGTTAAAATGCTGCAGTGCATGTACTAACAGCATCCATATGGATGTATCTATCTTAGGGCGGACGGAGTAACAAGCGGGTCGAGTAGGATCGAGTGCGGGCTTAGGCGGTACCGCTGGCCCGTGGTCACGGTGTCGCGCAAGATGGACTACGGCGGGTTGGTTTGTGGGTGGTGAAACCGGGTGAACCCACAACATTTTGTAAAAAAAAATTATTCCTTCAAAAATTACCCTCCCCTCATCTCTATAAATACCACATCTTCACTCCTTAAAAAATCACACATTCACCCTTCTTTTGTACTCTCATTTTCTCTCTAAAAACTCTTTGCCTATTATTTATAAAAACACTTTTTTTATAAAATGGATTCAAGTCGAGGCAAATCCAAGAGACACGATTCCTCACAAAATAGAAACTATCAAGATGTTTCACCAACCCCATACCCACACATTCATGGTTACACACAATATCCCCAATTACAACCAAATTTTACACAATTTTTTCAAGATTTTTCCCAATACCCTACACAGTTCCAACAATACCCAACTCAGTTCCAACAATACCCTAACCCGTTCCAACATAGCCCCAACCAATTACCCAACCCTCAATGCTACGTCCCCCGGCACTTCTCATTTCCGTAGCCAACCTGAGGAGTCAAGTGACGAAACCATTCCACCCTTTGATAACGAGGATGAAGAGGAGGAGCAGGAGGAGTAGGATGAAGACGAGGAGGCAGTCCCAAAGACACAAGAACAACAACAAGAAGACCCCCTACGCGTACTACGAAAGGAATTACACTCAACGGGTGAAACGTCGCACGTGGCAGGAGAACGAGGAGATCGCCTTGGCGAAGGCATGTATTAGTGTTTCCGAGGATCATGAACGCGGAAACAATCAACGCTCCAACTCCTTTTGGCAGAACGTGCTGGAACATTTCAGTGAGCAACTTGGAGGTTCAGATCGGATACGACGTCAAATCAACTCCAAGTTTAAGGACATGCAAACGAAGGTAAACAAGTTCAATTGCATTTACAACAATAAATTGAACATGCGTGCCAGCGGCAGGGGCAATGTGGATGTTTTATAGGTCACCCATTCAGAGTACTGGAAAATACTCCGGAACGGGTTCCAACATATGGGGGCATGTGAAATACTAAAAGAGCATGACAAATGGCTACGAGTTGAGGTAATGAGGATGCATTCCCCACATCATTCATCCAAATGAAGCAAGACATTCAACTCCAACCTCTACACGAACTCCCCTTCCAATGCACACTTTTCACCTCATCCAGTCGATGTTGACGACGGCAATGAAGTTTCCCCACAACATCAACATATTCCCAGCAAAAAAAGGGAAAATGTGGTTGGATCTTTGCCAATGCCCGAGGGGTATCAGACCATCGTGGATAAGATATCCAAACTTGCAGACACCACTGAGGTTGAAGCAAACAAGAAAGATACCTACCGTGGAAAGAAGCTGGCTGTACAGGAGGAGGAATTGAAGATAAAAGCGTCCCTTATTGAGCAAGAGATAGCATCGCTCAAATACGCACGTGAACAAAAGGATTTAAAATTCTTTCTTTGCTCCCATGACCATTTGACCGGAACTTAATTGACATTGGTTCTTGGAAAAAACATCAAATAACATAGATGTACGGTTGGGAATTTTAGGTTATGTTTTCGTATTTAGTTTTTTTTTTCATATTTAGGTTGTTTTTTTAAATTTAGGTTTCTTTATTAAACTCTTGTAACCGTGTGCTTTTTAATTAAATTATTTGGTTTTTTTAAATTTTAAATACATTTTAATATTATTTGGAATATTAAATTAAATGTTAAATTAATTTTTTAATTAATAAATGAATTTAAAAATCGAAAATACGATGTGGCATCGTGGGTTCGGTGGGAACTGCTTCCATGAGTGAAAGATGGGGAAAGATAGAAGTGAGAGGAGAGAGAAAAGCTAACGCAGTGAGTGGGTTCAGTGGTATGGGAGTGAACTGTGCTTTAAACAACACTTGCAACAAACAAACCATCTAATTTATATTTTATAACTCTTTTTAAAGGATGCGATTTGAATTTAACTGTGCTTGGGTCCTCCCCTCCTTGGTGCTGCCAAGGCTGTGGGAGGCCTTTGGCAATGACACACGTCATGCCAAGGAAGTATGATAAATTTCAACTAATTATAAACCAATTATATAATCATATTATGATATTAGAACCAGGTCTAACATAAATCTTTTCACATCTCATAATAATTATTGGATATTTGTTTAAAGTGTGTGACTCAGTAAATGCAGATGATGTTGGTTGACGTTGGTAGTAGCATAAATGTGCTATGTGCTACTGCACATAATTCCACTATTAGCGTCTACATATCTATTATAATAGAAAAAATATATATTCATTTCAAATCCTCAAACTTTTCTACTTGTTTTTCAATTAATAAATTGAACTTCATTATTATTTTAATTTAAATGTTAAATATTCACTTTTCAACCTAAATACTTAATTTATAATTAAATTGGATATAAACATTATATTTTTAATGAAACACTCTCGCTTAAGGCTTTTCTTAAAACATCATTTTAACTCATGGTTTATCATCATTATTCCAAAAATCATCATCCTTTAGTAAAACCTTAGTTTCAACATCTTCAAATAAATCATTTTCTTTCAAAAACCATTTTAAATCACATGGGTTTTAATGAGAAATAATCTAGGTTTAAGTTACGGAAAACATCGTTTGGTCCCATTTAGATAAAACATTTTAGTTTTAAAGTTGTGAGGTTGTTACAATTCAAATACCATTACATAGTTTAAAATGAAACCACACAACCAGTGGCCTTCTAAAACATCCCGCTCCTCTAAGATCTGAAAGGTTTTCTGCAACCATGAACTAAATAACCTAAGTTCACATGCAACCTATAAGGATCTATGTTTTCTACTATTGAACATATAACAAAAACCTAAAAGCCAATAAGAATATCTAAAGAATAAAAACAGAAAACTGAATAAAAACAGAAAACTAACATTTAGATTTCTTGGAAGCAAAGCAGCAAAAATATCCTGCCTCAAATGAAGTCACACCCTTAGCCGGGAGGTTTATGGATCGAAATTCCAGAGAGAAAATAATTGAATGAGCAACTCATAATGAGGTCTAGGGGTCCCTATTTATAGGGAACCAAGTGGCAAGGCTAAACCCTAGCCGCAGCCCATTTTTCCGGATTATTTGTACGCGCGCCGCGGCCAAAGCGTTTGCGCGCGGCTCGCCGCAATCAACTATTGAATTTGTACGACTTTAATCCCTGACCTCCTGATTAATCTAATTAATGCCACAGAAATTAATCCAATTAATTTCTGATTAATTATTAATCAAATAATATTATTTTTAATTAATATATTATCTCCATAATATATTAACAAACAATATCTTCATTTATTAGTCATATAATAAATCAACCATTTCTCTCTACTTAACTTTCCAACAAACCTCCAGCTATGAGGGCAACCCAAATGGACTATGCTACTATTAATTAGGTAAATACTAATTATTAGTCATGGCTTAGACTCCTAATCCAACAAGATCCTCTAAACTCCTCAACCTGAGTACACATCAAAATAAGTTAGGCAATTGAAATGCCTAGTGAGTTTACCCGAGGTTGACCCATTTCGAGTGAGCAGTGAACTACCACACTCGGGACAAACCCCCAAAAATAGTTTTGACACACTTTAAAAGTTGTTTAAGACATCATAAAGATTTACTCAAAAATGGATAGTTATGATATGCAAATGCAATGCATGATGCAACTATCCCAAACCCACGTCCATCTCATAAAAGTCCATCTCACCTCAATGGCACCCACCTAAGTTCACAAGCAAACGCACGAAGCATAATACTTGATTCCTGTATGGGTTGAAACTAAGACTAGTGGCCATTACACTAGCCTCATGAGGGGTAGCAACTCCCTCATGTAATTCCCTAATGTCGGGAACAACTACTCATCACCCTCTTTATTTTAGAGAAGGGTCAAACTCATTATAACTCCTCACCCTCTTTGATTGAGAAGGGTCAAACTCGTCCTCATGGTATCACACGGTCAATCCCATCCTATATGAAATGCAATGCACAATAGGATGCTCAAAACGTCTTTCAAAAACAACATCATACTCTTTATTTGAAAACATCTTTAGAAACCCATTTTCATGCAATGCACAAGTAGTAATCATATAACACATTGCACATAATAACATGCATGGAAAGTAATTGATAACACACACAAAAATAGTGGGAAGGATGTGTACTCCCGGTAAACTCACCCAAGGTCAACTGACGAGTCAACACTAACTCCGCACAAGGTTTGATGCATTTAGAGGCGCTCCTAGACATCATCTCATCCATCCAATCCTCTTAGTTGAGTGCTAGCTCAATCCCTTAGTCTCACCTTCAAGTCATTACAGCATATCTCTTTCCTACAATACAAGAACGGAAGGTATCATACTCGTTTCCTCTAAATGTCACACTATAATTACTTCTTTAGAACCAAGAAGGGACAATCATCCATCATCTACAATGAGGTCCTTGACTCTCTAATATAAGGAAAATCTTAGTTAAAACATTCCCAAAGATTGGCATTAAAACAAGGACCCAAAGCCCAAACCGTATAGCTCAAAACCCAAAAAGTGCCCAAAATCCGGACAGAGGCCAACACGGGTCGTGTAAGGGGTTACACGGGTCGTGTAACTCACTGTAAGGACAACACGGGTCGTGCTTCTACAGCACGGGTCATGTTATGCCCAGGTGCAGCTCCGATTTTGGTCATTTTCACTCATTTTTTACCCGATTCAAGTTTTGATTCTTCCCAAAACTCATGGACATCAAAAGGACATTATTCCTTCTCAAAATACACATCATTAGACTCAATTAAACTATTCAAAACCATTTCAAATGAATCAAATACATGCCATGATCGCAACTTCACTCTATAAGCTTAAACCATGGAATACCCAATTCCATTCTTACAATTGATGATTACAAGTGGAGATTCCTTCTTCCATTCCATAGAATCATTAGGAAATGATCCTCACTCCACTTATACATCCAAATTGATACATTAAACTCATTCATACATCCATTAAACAAGAGATCCAATCATCATCTACATGAATAAAACCCATTTCAACACCCAATTCCCATATTTTAGTGATTTAAGGTTTAAGGTTACAAATCAAGGGTTGGAATCCTTAGGGAATCATTAGAAATGAATCCCCTCATCCAAAACTACCATAAACACCCATCAATTTCTAGATTCCTCAACAATTCATCAAATCCCCAATTTCTAGGGTTCATAACACCCAAATCAATCAACTAGGTGAATCTAAAGCATCCATGGATTGAATGTAGACTCCAATCACTTAGAAACATCATATAAACATTGGGGAATCATAGGAAGAACCTCATCCCATCATAAAACTCGGATTGGGTCCAAACCCCAAACCTAAACTCGAAATCTAGGGCTAGAAAAGTGGGTTTATACATTAGATTGCTTGGAATCTTCAAGAACTTTGATCAATCTTCAAGCTCTAGCATCTCATCCTCCATGATCACTCAAAATCGCCACTCTCTCCCTCTCCTTCTCTCAAAAACGTGATGTTTGGCTGAAATGGGGGAGAACCCCCATCTAAAACTCTACATCTTTCACAATTGGCAAAACTAGTCCCTATAGTTTGATCCTTCTTCACCCAACACCCCAAAAGTCAATTCTTCTAACTAGAAGTCTCTAAGTTCACACTTATGCCCCAAATATAATTATTTATTTCACTTGAGTCATTCTCAAGGTCAACACTAACCCTTAGTTTCCCAATTTGGCACAAATGGTCCCTTACACTAAAATTCCTCACAGTTTAGGTCCTTAATATTAATTCAAGGAATTATTTGACCTAATTTAAACTCCACATCAATTCCTTCATAATATCTTCTAATTTTCCAAATCCATGACTAGTCAAATCTACTTAGGGTAAGTTTGGCCAAATTGACACTTTTAGTCCTTATGACAAAATTTCTCACATTTGGTTATAATTTGATTTTAAAACTATATTTGGCTCATTTATTCACCATATAAAATATAACAAGATATTAAATTTAGTTATTAATTTGTTTTCTTTATTTACAAAATAAATTTTATTTATAGGTTTAAGCCCAAAACTCCTAGGCCCAAAACACGGATGTTACATTTAGTGCTACCATTTTCAAGCTATTAATACAATATACATAATTTGTTAATTTAAATATAATGTTAAATTCAAAGCATATATGAAATGATCAAATGAACTCTAAGACAATTTGTTCAAATACTACTGTTTTAATAGATAAAAAAACTTTAAGATTATTATTAAATTTATTTTCTAAATAAATTATTTTTAAATTTATTAATCGCTAAATAGTTAAATAATATTAAATCAAAAGCTATATTTAATTTCATTTAAATTCAACTTAAATATTTATATCACCGAAATGATGTAATCCTAAAAAATGTCTATATGAATTAATTAACTATAATGATAGTTAAAAATAACTATAAATCAAAAAATTTATTTTTTTCATATGCAACATGCGGGTCCAGACTATTGAGACGACGTGGTTTGAATATACAAATATATTATCATGTAATGATTACAATATTTTACCATAACTTAGTCTAACAATTGGTATTTCAAAGTTAACGATATTATCCAATCATGAACTAAATCCGACTCGAGAAAACCATGGCGTTCATTTTCCAAGCGGCTTCTGTCGCAAAATATGACTTTTTAATGTGTCGTTTTAATGTCCGGTTTCCTTTCACCATAAATACCATTTGCATTGGAATACTTTGACAAATGTGGTCTGTCAAGAAGGACCCCCCTAACACCAGTTTGTTTTATTGTAATTTTTATACGAAAAACACAAGAAACTTGAAAAACAAGAATACTAATTATGAAATACACAATCATGTCTGCAAGGACAATTTCGATATCCATAGAAACCGATTGCTTAATCCATACAAATCACCAGAAAAAACTATGACTAAAGAAGATAGAAAATTTCAAGCACCCGCAATACTCAACATGCTGTTGATCTCTCCAATAATCTTCACAGGCCTTCCATCAAACATGGATGAAAGTGTACTCTCACACAGCTTCTTCAACTCTCTGGTTTTTGAAATTGCTGCTTCCTACAGTTAAAAAAAACACCATCTAATATAAGACACATTTTTATACATTTCATAATAATATCAACATTTTCTTTAAAACTCACTTGCTTAGGCCAAACTGAGGACAGTGAATTTTGAAGTTCCATGCGTTTGATCGCCAAATCCTTTAGCCCCTCTTTCAATTTTGCTTCATGATGCTTTTTTTCTTCCAGTGTACTCACTAATCTTTCAAGAAATCTGGTAAAAAGCAAATTCATTTCATGGGTGTTTTATATATGTTGGAAAAAAAAAAAAAAAAACATGTGACATACCTTTTAGAGTTGAGAATCATAATGAGGTCTCTTGTTTTCTTATTTGTGAGCAAAGAAATGGCTGAAGAGACATCAGATAACATTGACTGAATAGCTTCAGACGTGTACTGCTGTAACACAAATGGAGCCACTGATTGAACTTGATGTTGTAAAGACAATGTCTCTGTGTTTGTCAACTCCATCATTCTTTGATTCAAAAACGCTTTAATCTGTCACCAAACATCAACTATAAGTTGCTGTTTCTTTTTGACTTAATACAGAAAGAACGACTTAATATATATAAAGTTTATACCTCGAACAGATCATCAAGAATCCTACTCCTGTACTCTGTTTCAAGAAGCCGGCTTCTGAGTTGACCTGATCCTTGACTTTCATTTACAACATTTATCCCTGCTGGCAATACATCTGTCAAGGCAGTATTTTGAGTTGATTCATCTTCAAGATTCTCAATACCGATATCCCAAGAAATTTCCGAGACTTTATTAGTCTCATCAGATTCTATGCCAGTATTTAAAGAACTTTCCGGAATCTCACTGGCATCAACAATTTCATAGGCACCAAATCCATCACCGGTATCTTCAACAGTGCCAATATCCCAATCAATCTGTGAGCTATCCAAAGTAATATCCCAGTCAATAGTATCAGATACAGGATCAACATCAAATGTCATCTCATTTTTAGGGTTTGTTTGAGAATTAACAGAAGCAAGCACTTCAGAAGCTGGAGAAACTTCTAGAGAAGGAGGATTGTCTATAATGTCCCTCAGATTTGGCAATACATTCTCAGGATCTTTCTGTTAATGAAACAATTAACTTTTGTTAATTGCTGTAAACCATAACAAGAATGAAATATGATTATGATCTTACATCTTTCTCTGTGTGGGCGTCTTTAACAAAATTGGAATAGAATTCAATCGCCTGTGAAACGGAATCACAGTTCAAAACTTGGAGCATTTTGCTGAATGTGTCAGGTAGTGAAGTTGTTGCAGTTTCTAGTAGTTCCAGCTTTACATTGACTCCCTGTAATCCTAACTCCTGGCAGGCTTCTGCATACTTTGTGGCTGAAAGAGCAGCATTCCTTTTGATATCGGCTTCTTTTCGTTCTAATTCAGCTAGCTGTTGTTGGGTTCTTTGAACCAGCTTTTTCTGATATGGGCTTTGAATAAGAATGAATAAGAATCAGTAATGGTAATAGGTATGAACAGAAGATGAAGATGAGGTTATAACATACATCTCATAATTCACATTTTGGACCATAATCTGAGCAGCCTCACCAAGGTAGATATGGTCCTTTTCAAAAGCACGAACAATTGCTTCCCAAGCACCCTGCCAAAGGTTAGAAGTGAGATAGAGCAATACAGAGTTTTTCTTAACAATTTGATTGAGAAACTATGAAGAATGAGATTGTTTGGTTGGCTCTTACAGCAGCACCTGAAAGCCGGCCAAATATATTGCGGCTTTCTGGAGTTGATTTCAGAAGAATGTCGTATATTTTCCTGGCTTCCAAGTATCCAATCCCTGGAAACAAGAATAGAATTTGTTTCGTATGAAAGAGAAAGCAACAGAGTTTGGATCATGACCGAAGGAATGTGATCAGTAGGATCTAAGTTTGGTACAGATGTAGTAAGGGGCCTGTGGACTAAGCAATCCACACAATTCAATCAATAAACGATATCCATAACGCTATCAATGAGCTTATTTGTTTCAAACGGTGACAGGAAGAGAGAGCTAACCATCTAGGTCTAGGGTTTGGAAGAAAGGATCAGCGTCCTTAGGAAGAGACTGAAAAGCGGCAGAAATCTTGGCTTTGACCACTGCAACACGTTTTCTCCAATCCGATGGTATTCTCTTCCGATCAACCAACCATTCTGCACCGCCATAATCAAATTGACAATTCAATCAATCGACAAGCAAAAGGGGGGAAATGGAAATGGATCATATGATGAGGCGAGGGGGGAGAGAGATGTATACCACCAAGACGGGCGAAAGCGATGTCGATCGGCAGGTTCCGGACGTCGTCTGCAGTTTGCATCTTTTGGTATTGAAGTGTCCGACGGCCGACGTTCTTGTGTCAGTGCATGGTCAAGTGTTTCTATATCAGTTTTGTAACGCCGGAGTCCGGAGGCTCGTGCTATTTTCTTTTACTTTCCTATCTTTTTATTTACGTTTTCAACTAATCAGTATTTAGTTTTTTACCTTTTAGACTTTAGTATCCGGATAAAAGATTCTCCGGGTGGTTTCGGGTTGGCGGTTCTAACCCGATTTTACCCACTTTTATGTTCTCATTTTCTATCGGTGTTGTGTTCTTGTCATATTATTTTTAGTGTAGATAAGTAAGTTTTATTTTTTCACCGATAGCTCTGGTATCGAACAAATTAAAAGTGCCACAGAAAGGAATGACACAATGAGAAGAACCATCGAACATCATAATGATCGTCAAACGAAAGCCGCAAAACGACAGAAGAATACTATCAAGCAGAAAGAGTAGCAAGAGTAATTTCATTTATTGTTTATTGTAGCATCCTAATTTTCATCCTTATACGCGTACCAAACTGAACAAACATGGTCCAGGCTTGTTCATGTTCGTTTTTTAAGTTCAACGATAAATTTCAGTGATTAATCGAGTGGGGAAATTGAATTTGTATGCTATTTTTCTCGAGGAATGCTCTTTAGCCGATTAACAACCATATCGTCCAAGACTCCATGTTCATTTTCACACTTGGACTGGACCAAACTTTTACATTGCATGATCCACAACAAAAATTAATAATACCAAAAACGGCTAGCAATACAAAAATGCCCAAAAGCTCCAACCACATTTGATTTATGGAGTTCAGACTCCATAATACACAACACTAAAACTAAATTGCACCTCAACTTTAGAAAACAAAGAAACACGCTTTCAACACAAATCAAAACTCGGAACTCTAAACATACGACAAAATATTCCTTTTTATTCTATTCATCAAGAGGGAGAAGGATTCACCAAAATATTACAAATAAAACTACACCTTTTAAAAAAAGCAATCTTGATTCTGCAATCATAGCAGCACCAACAGAAATGGCAATAGTAGATTGCCCAGTTAGAAACTTCAAAACCATGTTGCCCATTTTAGAGCTTTATGTCCTTCACTTGCCTCCAACTACATTCACTCACCTTGCAGGCAATATAGTTGTCTGATGTTCCCCGAGGCTGCAACAAGTCATTTCATAAAATATAAAATTATTTAACCACAATTTTTCAGTAAAAAAAAAAAAAATAACCAACTTTTAACATCATTATTCATTACCGTATAACCAGTCTTTAAAGTAGACATGAAGCGCACTCGATAACTCCTTTTTCCTGCTATCTTCCAGTGGTGCTTCTTTTAGAATCTGCTTAACCTCCACCAAGTTGTTTTCCTGAAAAAAATTAAACGAAAATAAAAATAAATCGGTTTCTAATTCTATGTAATAGAAAGAGCACGAAACTCGTACGTTTCTTCGCTGACATGTCAAATAGACATCCGGAAGTGGAAACGGATTATCTTTTGTGGGTCCAGATGTTTGACCTTCTAACCAATTCGGAATCTGTAAAAACCCTAAAAACCTTAAAACCTTAAACACAAATAATACCAAGATATTAAAAAAAACAATCATACCAAGAAATTCGTGAACTGATCCGGGTCTAAGTGACTTGCTGACTCAGCTTGACAATCGGACCCACCAGCCGGGTGAGAGAGAGAATCATGTGGATCAATCAAACCTAATGCAACAGGCTCACCCCATCTATTTGGAGTAGTCTCAATTCCAACTTGCTTCATGTGTTCCTCCAATTGTGGGTAAAATGTATTGTACGGTGCCACCTGCACCAAATAGCAACGTAATTTACTGTCACCTACTTTATTTGTACCCGTAATAGCAACATACTTATAATGTAGTTATACTTCTTCAAGTATCATGGTGTGAAAAATGTAAGTATGATGCTATAACGGTAAAAAAAAAAAAAGATACAAGTACATTGCCTATATTGGTAAAAGATAAAATATATACCTGGAGCTTATGGTTGTCACCAACAATAAGGGGTTGTTGGTTTACCCCTAAAAAGAATATACATTCACGACAATTAGCAATACAGATCCGTTTTGCTGCTGAAATAACGTGAACTCTCTCACAGTGTTCAATTCTTACAGCCTGAAGAAAACAGATAATTAGAAATAGTATATAAGTGAAATTACGAGACCGTCCTCCAAGTTTACACGTACCTTTCCAACAGGGCCAAGAACTATAGTGGCATCAGAGCATCCGTAAATGGTGGCATATTTTAAAGGGGCCAAGACATAGATAACAGATTCATGGCAATTTACAACTTTGACAAAAGATCCGTTGAGTTCATGTGGTTGTTTTACATACGATTGTTTGGAAATCCCTTCTATAAAACTGGGACCTTTAGCACTAGTTGAGGATTTGAAACTAGGAGAGGCGTCTGTCATGAGAACATCTTGGTCAGAGGGACTGGTTTGACCGTTTTCTTTAGCAGCAGCTCTTTCAGAGATGCGGTCTAAAGCATCGGAAATATTTTGTAAAATCCAATCATGAACTTGAGAAGCGGGAACGGGGGCAGCTGGCATGTCGGGATCTGAATTTGCAAAAAAGGGTGCGTTTTGGCTTAAGGGAAATTTCTCGAATCCTTTTTCACCAAAGTAGATGAGAAACCCGAGATGTTCGAATTTCTCCATTGATAAAACCTGCAAACTTTGAAGCAACATTGATGAATAACATATGATTTTGCAAAATTAATGGAGTAAAAAGATTGTGATTGATTGGCATGATTGACAAACCAGTGAATCTTCAGATTCGCCTTCTACTGAGTCGGCTAAAAGAGAGATTATGTTGCCTAAATGTTTCTGTAAATAGGATAATTGATGAGCTTCTTCATCGGCTTGTGATGGCATTGACCTCCGGCTATTGCTGCGTACAAGCTGCTCATTCAAATATCATGAATTGATTATGTCATATGTTTTGTTACAGCTGATTATGTGATTCCGGTAAGCAAAGAAAAGACAGTATTAAGACGAAAAAACATGTGATAGATATAAAAACCGGTGCCTATATATTTTGGACTGTGACTCAAGAGCTCTATGACAACAGGGTGTTCTTATGTTAGCAAATCCTATCAGGTGTAAAGTCAAGTTTAAACCAACAGAATGCTTATGCTAAACCAATGCTCCAATTTACTTATAAAAGAAGGGCAAAAAGGGAAATACAAGGGAGACAGGAGATGTGCGGGGACAGGATAGCATATTGTTGTGCACGCGTATATATGGAATTTTACTTTCAGAAAAAGAATTACAGGATAAGAAGGAGAAGGGATTGTGTTTTCAATGTGATTAAAAAATGGCAGGCTAGTTATTGATGCAGCAAAAGGGAATTAAGAATAAGCATCATTTTAGCCCTAGATGATGAAGACAATTAAGAAATGGTTCATGGAGTTATTCAACCCCAACAAGCCCATTTTTAAGGCCGGTCTTTTTAGTGAAAAAAAAAAAGGGATCGTGGAGATTTTGTGTTGAATATAGGGCACTGGATCGAGTGACGATACTAGATAAACACCTGATCCCAATTAGACCTGGCAAACATGTCGGTTCGTGTCGAGTCAAACATTAAACGGGTTGAGAGATATCCATTTACACAGCCCATCTGAGGATCAACATAGGATCCATCTTGTGTGACCATCATCTATACGCCAACTATCCAGACAAAATTTTTGGGGCATATTTAGGTATGTCCTGTCACAAATGGGAGTATCCATGGACTAGGAAAAAGTGATGGCAATGCTCGAGTGGCTGGTGCCCAATACAATCCGAGAATCACGTGGATATTTGGGGTTGATAGAGTACTATCGACGGTTTATTGCGGGTTATGCCACTATGGCTGGACCATTGACGGAACTCTCAAAGAAAGGCCAATTTTGTTGGACCGCTGAAGTCAAAGCGGCATTTATGAAGCTTAAAAAAATCATGACTACAGCCCAGATCCTTGTAATGCCCAACTTCACTTAAGTTTTCATTATTGAGACCGACGCATCCGAATATAGAGTTTGGGTCGTAATATGAACCCATCCCATACTAGGCCCATAGCCATATGCCCAAGTGTAGAACTCAATCCCGAAAGCTAGCTTGTAGGAGGAGGGGACACCTAGACTTATAAGCCACCAACTAAATCTACTTTCGGTCGATGTGGGATCGTAACAGGCCGTCTTAATGCAGAACGCACACCCAATCGCTTATTTTAGTCAGTTTTAGACGCTCGGAATCGATTGAAGCCCATCTATGAGGAGTTAATAGCCATGGTAATTGCTGTCCAAAAATGGCGTCGTTATCTTCGTATTTGAGAAGGTGAGTTCATAGCAGCATACAATATGGAAGTAGGGTTGTGAAGCTAGTTTTGTTCAACACTTACATTGGAGGAATATAGTGAAAATAATAATAATAATAATAATAATAATAATAATCTAATAACAACAACAATTACATTAATAAATAAAAGCTTTAGAACATCAAGCATTAGAGGTTTATTGGAATTTCATAGTTTAAATATAACCTAAAAATAGCTCCAAAGTCCAACCACCTCAACATTGTTATCAATAATCATATGAGTCAGTTGCTTCTATCTTATAATTAAAGACCGACTGTCTACTACCACAACCTAAACTCGAGGCATACTCCTTCATTCTAGTGAGGTACATGTTTTCAAAAAATGGTGCAATAATTATTATAATCTAAAAGCATCTTGATAACAACTTGCTTCCTTGAAAAACTCCATCACTAATTAAAGGTACTCACTTGCAGAAAATTGGGGCAATAATGGAACATCTTGAAAATTTTATAAGACCCGTGATCCAAGATGGATAACTTTTATAAAAAAAGTGCAAAGTGTTGGAAAATGTCAAAGAGGCATGTTGGTTCACACAGTTAATGAGCAGATAATATCGTGAATACATACATACATAAAGACATAAATTCATATGTGTGTGCCGTATAATCTTCTGTCCCAATAGGCATGTTTTTTCACTCTAAATTCCAATTTATAGCTTCAAAATAATCACATCTAGTGCATTTTTTCACAGCTAAACAATATCTTAACAGGATAAAAGAATCGACCGCCATAAGCGAATTCCAAGTTTATAAATGATATAAAAAATCAATCGAATCACCTGTAATGGCGTAAGCGCCGATAAGAAGCCATCAAATGCCGAAGTAGATGGCCAAACATCCGCGACAGCAGCAGAATCCTTATGACCTCTAGGAAGCAACCGCTTATACGACTGTATGTACAAGAAAATGATCAGATCATACACATTGACACCAACGGCATCAACCTCATCCGGCTTCGCGGAAACGAGCGGGTCCGAATCCGAGTGAAGAACGGACGCAATTATATCAAGGACGAGGCGGGCGTGTTCGGGGGAGATCTGTAGGGATTCAGAAACAACGGCGGAGTTAACTCGGTGGTGATAATTGTTGATAGGAGGAAATTGTAGCAATTTGTCACGGAGGGAGGTTAGGGTTTGTGAACCATCGGTGAATATGAGTTTCGGTAAAGGGATGAGGCCATGCTCGAAGGGTTCGCGTCGTGGGTGTATGTATACAGATTGTTGTGAGGGTGTTGAGGGTTGTCCCGGCGGTGCTGCTGTATCTGTCATGGTTGTGGAGGAATCGGGGGAATTGGATCTTGGTGTTGGAGGTGATGAATTTGTAAGAGGAATCAAAAGGGTGTGTGAGTGAAGAGGGGCAAGGATCAAAGGGTTGGTATGTGGCAAATAGCAAATTGGTAGGAGGTCAAAATGGGAGACTTTTTGATGGTTATTGATTAATGATGGATCATTGAAATAGGGTCTTTAAAATGTTGGCCGAATAGACAAACTCTCTTTTGATATACTCTCAAATTAAATTTGTCAAGTTTGTTAATTAAGTAAAAACGGCTAAACCAGCGAGTTAAAAACTTAAAATGTTAAATTCAGCTATGTGGTTTGGTCGAGTTTTTTTCCGATTAATTTTCGTAAAAATAGTTTTTGAATTTAGATATACATATTGGGGATATCAATAATATAACTTTTAAAAATACCTAAAGAATGTCCACAATATAGTTAACTTTTTGTGTAGTTTTTTTCTATTTTGACTGAAAATTTTTATTTTTGTAAACTCCCTCCACAACATCAACTTTTTTGTAGAGTTTTTTTCAATTATCAGATATTTGTCATCCATCTATTTTATATATTTTATAAATTCATTGTTTTTATAATTTGTTGTTTTCTAAAGATATACATATTTGATATTAATATTATTTTTATAAATTATGAAGTTACATAATTAATGAATAATAAAAGAATTGTTAACCTGGTAGATTGTTTACTAATAAAAGACAAAACTTCATATATGGTCCCTGTGGTTTAAAAATTTTTCATAGACAATCCTTTTGGCTAACACCGTTTATTTTGGTCTGTTAAATGAAAGCATGTGCAAAGCATGTGATGGTAAAAACGTCTTTTACAAACGACATGGACCATTTATGAATTTTGTCCAAACCTTTACCCATCCCCAAATATCTTTATTCAAGCTTATTCAAACCTTATTTCTCTCTCTCTCCTCGTGTCGACCAAGCGCTCGAAAAAATGCTCAGCCTACAAGAAACCCTCGAATCAACAGTCGAACAGCTCGAAAAAAACCAAAGATTTAGCCAAAACCAACATCTCAATGTTGGATTTCAAGAATTTCATCCAACAACAAGTGATTCAACCTCTTTACACCGCTCATATCTCTCTTCGACAAATCCGTTTACCAATAATCGAAAATGGCACAACGAATGAAGACCCATTGATCAACGATTTCGTCACAGAAGAGATCTGAAAATACATAACCCCAAAAGAGACCCGCATGGGAAAGAAGAACATATACGGAATCGACAAGATATACAACACAATCGGCCATGGATGCGTGTCCATGAAGAAAGAACTTGAAGAATACATGGATTACGACATCGGGTCATTTTGTAAAGACGATTGGAACATCGCCCAGAATTTAATGATCAAGGGTTGCGATCCATTACCAAGAAGAAGATGCCTCACAAGAGCTTCAAAACTCTTCCAAAAACCCTACCCGATTAACGAATCTCTCTCTCTCTCTCTCTCTCTGCCTTACACCGCCGCCACCCTCTCTCTTCCTCCTCCACAGTCGCCTTAATAATAATTTGCGTTGATTGATCCATAGATTTATTATTGACTTCAAAATCTAATATGCTATTTCCTATGGTTTGATTTTACTTTGAGGATGACTTTAGTTAGTTGAGATTGAAAGGGGGAGAAAAAGGCAAATTATTGTACTCAAATTTGTAGTTTATTGTGCTCAAAAATCTAATTCGCACTCTCCTCTGGTTTGATTTTATTACTCCTTAAGGCCTAAGCAAGTAAGCAACCCGTTTCAGCAAGAAGCTTTGTGAAATTTGAAAACCCTCTTCTGAAACTGGGGTTTCAATAAGAAAGATCGAATTTATTGTGCTCAAATCTATAGTTTGGTGTAGATTGAACTGAATCAATGGCAGTTGATGAAGAAGGGACGTCGTTAGAGATGGTTGTTGTGGTTGCAGGCTTTGGTCCAACGGTGACGGTGTGGCTTCGAGACAGAGAATAAAGTAGGGGCTAAGAGAAAAGGAAGGGTAGCAACTTCACGTTAGTGATGTTGCTGACGTCGCCGCTATCCATGGTGGGAGTGGTGGCCGGTAATGATATTATATTGCTCGGTAGACGTGTTGGACGATGGTGGGTGGTGGTGTTGGTGGCTGTAGCGGTGGACTATATTGGCGGCAGTGGTGGACATTGTGGTAGTAATGGTGGTGGTAGTCAACAAGGACCACTACTAAGTATTTTATTTTTTATAAATAAATGTATTTAAAAAATATCAATGGTATTGACATGGGAAAATACAATCTTGCCCTCACATGCCTTGCACATGTTCTCACTTAACATACCAAAATAAACGGTGTTAGCTAAAAGGACTGTCTATGAAAAGTTTTAAAACCACAGGGACTAGGCGTGAGGTTTTTGAAAGTTAGGAACCATACTCGATATCTTCTGAAACCACAGGGACCATTTATGAAGTTTTGTCTAAAAAATAAATATAAAACATGATCAAGGAAGATAAAATAAAATTGTTTTAAGTAAATAAGATAAAATATAATAACATGATAGATGGTCAAGTTAAATGATATTAAACGGTCAATGAATATTAACAACACATATCATATATTCTAAGAGCATTATATACTTTTAAACGATTGGTGAATAGTAATAAGTTGTAAAAAAGATGTTCTAAATACATTTCTAGTTAATGTTTCAAAGACTTGTTATTTTTGCTCCATCGGCATTTCTTGGATTTTTACTTCATAAAAACCTATTGTTACAATATAAAAGTTTTTTGTAATTAACTAATATATCATTGTTTATATTAAATGTTATATAAAGTCTTCATATTTAACTTGTCATTTTTAAACATATATCATATTTTCAAGTAGTTTTAGTTTATATTAATATTTAAATAAATAAAATACTATATGACGATGATATTTTTTAATGTTTGATATTTATGTCACTTTCAAAGTTTTGACAAATACTTTTTAATGATATGCATTTCTATAAAATATATTTATTTTTATTTTATGTATTTAATTTTTTTCTCAGTGTATGTAATGCAGTTTAGGGTGCTCGTGCACAACGTCTATGGTGCTCAAGCAGGAAGTTTGTGGTGCTCGCCAAAATGTCTACGGTGCTTGAGACAATGTCACGGCAAGTCTGGGTGCTCAGTATACCGTAGTTGCAATCCTCGATGCAAAGGTCAGTGGTGCTCAATGCAAAGGTATTTGGTGCTCGATGTATAGTATGTGATGCACGAACCAATGGGTCATATTAAATGGTGATGTTATGGGCTTGTGGACCCTGGTTCATAAGTAATTTAGGTCATCATTTTTTAAAAAAATATGTGTACCTCTTATAACCGTATGAAGAAAGCGTGTGTGACAGTTATGATTATAATAAAATATCACGCTAGTTCATCAATGGATTAGCTCGATTACAGAATGAACCACGTTAATTATTATATTCTTAATTATTTTTGCATACTTATTGTGTGATCATATGTTTATCGCCACTTATTCCTACCAAAAGGAAATGTTATTAAATGTAAGATTCAATAAGAATAAAACATGCTAGATGAATAAGTGGTTGGAGTAACCTTCTAAAGTACTTTTCGCTCTTACAATAAAAAACTATGCAACAATTTTTTTTAATAGTAAAAAACTTTGTAAAAGGCTTCAATTGAATATGCTTAAATTTGTATATCTTGTTTATAAATAAAATGCATATCATAACATGTAAATTTTAAATAGTTCATGCTCAAATACAAATAAAAAAAATTCACAAGCTCACACTAAGGGTGGCATGTCGTTCTAAAAAAACAATACAAATTAAAGAAGGTTGTTGGTGTTGGAAAATTCCTAGTATCTCAACAAGTACGAAACATTTCTATAAATAGAATAGTCCTTTTGGGTTACACACAAAGCATGATTAATGACAACGATAATTAGAAGTTGAATTAAAAGAGATTTAGTTTGTTAATTTGTCATTTATATGGATTAACCAGAAACTAAAAAAGACTCAAACAAACAAGTCTAAACTTGATAAGTGATAAAATCACTAATTAGGTTGATAAGGACTTGAGGTTATCCCACATTTATAAGGCTATCAAGATTAGGTTTGCCTCAAGTATAAATACAAGGGGTGAGAAATTTAAGCCACAAGTTTCGAAACCCTAATCTCACCCCTTGAACAGAGGTATAAAAAATATGGCTTAGGTGAGGGTCCATCTCCTCATTCCTTTCCCTGAACAGAGGTATAAAAAATGGTAAATCGCACCATCTGAGTGTCCCACATGGCCACATGGGAGGTCAATTGCAGAACACTAGTGATATTTCGGGTGTGTCAATGCTTAACCCATGAACCTCTTGTATGAAATTTCACTTCGCAACCTTTAGACTCCCATCACAGATGTAGAACAAAGGTGTATGGGTACAAAAGATGAAGAATAAATGTGTGGTGTGTCTGGTGTGGAATTGATTACAGTTGATGAATTGAAGGGCTAGGCGTGACAAAATTTAAGAACCGGTCCTTCCCTCCTTAATATATGATTAAATTGAAGACCCCCCCCCCCCAAGGAATCAAAGAGCATGAGTAAAGGGCTTAGGTGTGACTGGATGACGGCTAATGATGGTGATGGTTCGGTGGTGTTGGACTGTAACAAAGTGATTGAAAATTTGGTCCAAGGGTAAAAATGTCATAAAGAAAAATCTAACCGAGGGTTAGTTAGACTTAACAGGAGGTGGACCGATTGTGCAAAAATTGAAAACCAGAGGGACCAAATCGATACGAACCAAAAATTTTGAACTACAATTACTATATTTGCAAAATCAGAGGGACCATTTATGAAATTTAGTCTAAAATGTATACAAACTAGGGTAGTACCTCCGCGCGTTGCGACGGAAAATATAAGTATACTGTATATACATAACAAAGAACGATGCATAATACAAATGAACTATACTGACCAAAATTGTAATTAATGCATAAAAACTACACTGCCTTAAAAAATCATGCATAAAAATGAAGATATAAAAAAGTTAAAAAATTTTCTGAAAGAAAAGTTAATTTTGTAAAAACCAATTCATAAAAAACTAAATTGAAAAATAACAAAAAAAAATTGTGCATAATTCAAATAAACTATACCGACCAAAAGTGTAATTAATGTACAAAAACTACAATGTGGTAAAAAAAATCTTACATAAACAACGAAAACATAAAAAAGTTGTTGAAAATTTATTCGGAAACAAAATTTGTAAAAACGAAATCATATAAAACTAAACTGAAAAAAATAAAATAAAAAAATAAATATATAACTAAATTAGAAAAAACGAAATAAAAAGATTGTAAAAGGATTAAAATAAAATTAGTTTTCAAAACGGAAACATATAAAAAAGTTGCAAAGATTAATTGAAAGAATTTTTAAAATAAAACCAAACACCTCGACTCTATCACTGTATCCAATCGCATTCCACCAATACCTATCTCCCTCTTCACGACACCTCGACTCCATCACTGTATCCAATACGCCACACACATGCGTCTTCCGATACCTTTTGCTATTCTCTATCTACGAAATCAATATCCCCTTCCCTTCGCTGCCATATTGATCTTCTTTTCCCTCTCGATCATTTTCGGTATAAAAGGTAATCCTTCAATTTAGGTGTTGATTCGACAACCAACAGAAAGAATCGAAAGGGAGATGAGGCAGATCGAGATTTAGGGAATGAGAGTTTGAACTCAGAAAACCAGTTGGAAGCAACAATAATCGTTGCTGGAGGAAACTGATGACAGCAGAGCCGTCACCTGCGGTTGTAGGACGGCAGCAGGAGGCGCCGGCAGCCGCTTATGGTGGTAGGAGGTGGTGGGAATTGGTCCTTCTGGTCCGATTTCACCATTAGGATGAGTCTAAAACCTAAATTTCTTCTCAAGAACAGAGAATTCAAGGTAAAACTTTTGATCTTTTGGAACCCTAGCAAATGTTGAGAAAATGAATCCTAAGCCCTTGAATCATGATATCTGCTATCTCTTTTTGGTTGGCCTTTGAATTCGTGAAGTCAATAAGGTATTTACGTTTTCCTTTAATCGAAATTTCATTGTAAATAGTATTACAACTAAAGGTTTTTTTCTTTTTGTTAATGCAGTTCTGAAATTGTGCAACATGGTGTACTTTGAGGAGAAGCAGGTTTTTTCGGAGTCTTTTAAATCATTATGTTAATGTATTTATTGACATATGCTTCTGCTTACAGCTATCAATTTATGCTCTTTTATTAGTCAACTTACTTATTGATGTCAAAATCGGGATGAGATGTAGTGATCGAGCCTTATCACCAAGCCTGATTGCAGGTTCAAATAATTTCCTTTTTAGAAGCATCGTCAACGTATTTATCAATAATGTGGAGCAAAAATGACAATCAAAATGTATGTATTGCTTTTTTTACTATATTCTTTCTTTGTGAATTTCCGACATTAAATTTGGTTCATTTGAATAAGCTTTCTTTATCAAAAAAATCAGTAAAATTATATGCATATCAAGTGTTTGAAGAGGCGCCTTATCTTTCTAATCAGAAATTAAAATCAGCTAATTCGTTTAATTTTATTAAAAAAGCTTTTGAAATTGATCTTTAGTTGCAAAAAAAACTGTCTTTTAAATATTTTCTGGAAATGGGGGATGGAAGGATTAGTAGGTTGATGCCGGACATGATTTAACAAGGTGAATGACATATCCTCCACAGCCGCTCTCCACAGATTCTGTTTTTTGCTTGCCTTCAACGAGGACTAGGTTTGATTATGAATTTTTTTAGCACACATATTGTTAATCTTGGATTATATTTTATGTAATTTAGAACTCGCTTTTTAGGAAAGAGTAATTAAAAAAACTAAAAAGGAATAAGTTGTTTCATTAGGAAAGAATCTATTTCTTATTATTCTGATTTGTAAATATAATTTGTTCTAGCTATTACAGATTTGTTGTTTTTTAGCCGTCCTTAACCCTTACTTAATGTGGCACCCCATTTGCAAATACCTAACAATTCATAAGCTCTTTTATATAATCTATTTGTAATTATGAAATTTAGTGATATCATGCTCTTTTGCCGGATGGTGGCCATCACAATTGGCTCAAAATCAAATCATGGCAAAATTTAGTGAAAGAATTCTCTTTTGTAAATACACTTGGTTCCATCTATTGAAGATTTGTTGATGTTCTAGAAATTAAAACATTTGACATCGTTTTTGCTTCTTTTTCCATTATTGATCCATTATAGGAAAAGGAAGTCAGCCGTGGGTATGAAATTGGATATTTTTATGCATCGTTACTCCTTAGTACTTACTCGATCTTTTTCTGGTTTGATTTGGTCGCTCGATTATTTATGAGTAAGAACTACAAGCTGATTTGAAGCTCTGTTGATATAAAATCTTACATTTGAAATTTAGTGAAATCATGCTATTAACCATCTGTGAAGTCGATTTGAAGCTATGTTGATATCGAATCTTAGATTTGAACAAATGTTATGATGTTTTGGACCCCTTCTTAAACAACCTCTGAGGTAACTTTATTTCAAAAACTGAACTTTAAATCTATTTTTTTCATTTTTCATTTTGAACTTTGAATTTGTTTTGAAGATACCTTAAATGATGATTGAATCATAGTGATGGTGGTATATTAAATGATGGTGATGGTAGTGGTGCCTCCTTCTACCACCCACCACCATGGATGTCATCACCAAAACTACACAATACCGCCTTCAACCACTCTCTAGGTATAATTTGATTTTTACTCTTTTAATTTTTATTTAGCACCGACAACAATGATAGAGAAAATTTATGTCAGACACAACAATATACTTGAGATTTTGAGTTCTTGATTCTGTATTCTAATTGCAGATTGAAAATTTTAGCAGAGATTTTCAGTTCTTGATTCTATATTCCAATTATAGATTGAAAATTTTAGCAGAGATTTTGAGCTTCTGAAAGCTATGAAGAGTTTTTAATTTACCCAAGGACTATAAATATACCATCTATGACTGTATACTTTCAAAATAGTAACCAAATTATAGCATTGGACTTTCAAAGTACAATGCTTAATGAAGAAAAAAACTAAGTGTTATTATAATGAAAATTTCTTTATTTTTAAAAAATCGTTTTAAAAGGATTTTAAATTTAACTTAATATGCTATTAAAGCATTGTACTTTCAAAGTACAATTCTATTAAAGCATTGTACTTTCAACGTTGATTCTTCTTGGTTAAAAACTTATGCAGACATCGCTTAAATGGAAAAAAAATAAGCTCTTACTCTTTAATTGTTGGGTTTAACATTCGTTGTATTTTACAGTTTTTTATATATTGTTATTGCTATCCAAAAAACTAACACACTCTAATTTGTTAACAGTGAAATGCAAGAAATAGCAATGTACCCATGGATTTGTTTAATATTTATCATAGCATCCTTATTTTTCTTCTTATTTCAGCATTGTACTTAAAAAATATACCAAATTATAGAAAAAAGTTGAAACGACAATTTTGTATCTGGGTACTTTTTCCAATGTCTTAATGTGGAAAAATTTGAAAGTACAATGTTGTAATAGAAATAAACGAAAGTAGGATGTTATAATACACAAATACGTAAAAGTACATTGCTATTTCTTGCATTCAACTCATTTTTGAAATAACACGGATTAGTGTGTATTCTTGACATAGGGCCAGCTTACCAGATTAAGAGGCATTTTTTTCCTCATTAACTTGCGGATTCTCTTTTTTGGACCGGTTATAGGAGTAAATGACCGTTTTACCCTTTGGCTGTTTATTTAAGAACTATTACCCATCATGCCCGTGCGGAGCACGAGGCAGCTATTAGTTAGTATATAAAGTTTATTTGTGCTTGATAAAAGAAGCACCGAAAGGAGTGATATATGCTGCATAGGATTCTTGTGAACAGCACAAGGATTGACTCATCCTTCTACTT
Organism: Cichorium intybus; assembly: GCA_023525715.1. Classification (NCBI taxonomy): domain Eukaryota; kingdom Viridiplantae; phylum Streptophyta; class Magnoliopsida; order Asterales; family Asteraceae; genus Cichorium; species Cichorium intybus. Next base: position 15,292,088 of record CM042009.1, read on the forward strand.
TCGGCCACGTGTCAAAATGATTAATGTAATACACGCATCTTTTGAAAAGAGACAACAATTCAAATGAAATATTATGTAAAAGAAAACAAAATTTAATAATATATATAAAAAATAAAAATATAGCAAATTGGTTTCAGCTAGGCCAAACCTAATAACCCAAGTTCGAAAGAATCGGTTGGATAAACTGTTCGACTTGATTAGGCTATGGGGTGTGCCCGAACGCACCGGGTGTATTCTGCCAACTAGCAGGGAGGACTCCGGCTATACCAACCCTCCCCCTCCCCTCCCGCGTTCTCCAAGGTTTGCGTTTCCAGGAAGTCCAGCTGAAGACGTGTCGAGACAGTCCAAAACGGTTATATGAACGTTAAAAACATAGTCGTTGGCTAAAAAAATGTAATTATCAAAAATCTCCTATAAATACAACTTAAATCCTACATTTTTTACACACAATTCTCTCTAACCTCTTTCTATACATTACAATATTACACACTACATTTACACAAAATGGAAAACGAAACGGCGAAAATCAATTCAACACTGCGATGGACCAATATGCTCGAGAGAATGGGAGAGCTTTTGCGCATTTGAAAGTGTGGGATGTCATGAGAAATTGTCCAAAATGGGTGCTTGTTTCATCCTCGACATCGGATTCTGGTACGGGATCCAAACGTGCGAGGGTCTCCGAATCGTACGATTACGCTTCCGACTCTTGAGACTCGATCGACCTCAACGATGACGACGCTCCATCGGAAGAGCCATTCCCCAGTCTGATCCATCGTGAAACGAGCCTCCTCCTCCTTGTCATCCAAATAAAAAGTCAGGGACAATGTCGATGCTCTCGTTGAGCAATTTAAACCGCTTTAACAAGATTCAACAAACGCGGTTGGATTTTCAAGTTTTGCGCGAATCGGGCGAGAGATTTGTGGGATGGGACCTCGAGGCACTCGAGGTGATGAAAGAAAAAAATAGGAAAAAGTATTTAGATGATTAGTTTATTTGTTTTTTTTATTTTAGGAAATGTTTTTTAATCTTTTTTATTTTAATTTTTTTAATTTAATGTAATGTTTTGATTCTAATTTTAATATTATGTTTTTTATATTAATTTAATGTTTGATTTTAATTAAAAACATAAATTAAAACGATGACGTAGAAATTAAAATGAGTGTTATGCTGTCTTGCATTTCCTGTGATGTGTCCAAGGGTTATCCTGTTGACATGCCGCTGACGTGGCGGTTGTTCTAGGATGTCTTGAGAAGTCCCCACACCCCATAGCAAAATAGAATGCTAAAGGCTAATGTCAATTATAAGATGACCAAAAGGGCATTTTGGTCAATTTGATATAAATCAGTCTCATTTGGTGTTTTTATGTTTGAGTGTGCTATTATAAGTTAGTAAAGGTATTTATAAGTGTTAAATGTGAGTTTTTATCCAAAGAGTCGAAAGATATAAAATTAGAAAATTTATGCTTAACAAAGAGTTTGGGATTTTCCCTGTTGCGTGTTACGCGACACATCTATATATGGATCATGATGCATAGGTAAGTACAATGCTATAATGTCTGTAAGTTAGGAAAGTATGTTGATGTAGTTGTTCGAGGAACTATAGGAACGCGAAGTGTAAGTGTACAAAGTTGCGAACATTGCTACAACCAAATGCCTACATGACACGACTAGAAGGGGCTACACAACGCGTTTGTTGGGTGACTGCCAAATGTTGTATTTTAAGTTGCCTAGCTAGGATTAAATAGGTTGACCCATTGGGTTATCATTTGACCATATGAAATAAGTGAATAAGAAGGTATTATCACTATAAACATCAAATTATTCTTCTCCCAATACTCTCTAGATATATATATATATATATATATATATATATATATATATATATATATATATATATGTATATATATATATGTGTGTGTGTGTGTGTGTGTGTTTTCTTTGTGAGAATAGTGTGTATGAAAAGTTCTTGATGATTTAAGGAGTCCTTCAAGGAATACTCAAGTGCAATATTGGTATATCAAGGTAATCACTCAACTACTAGTTATAGATTGAGTCAAGTGTATGTTTTGGTGAATAGCTTATGAACCCTAATTTCAAGGTTTGAACAATACGATGAGTTTATGGTTAAATATTGTTCATATATAATGTTTAAGCTTTGTGCTAGTAAAGATGATGTGAAATGATAAAGTGTAATATGATTTTGTATTGATTAATCACGAACTAGTAAAGATAATGTTAAGCCTATGTTATAATCAATACATGATCAATAGTGTTTATTTAGTCCTTAATGGAATAGTATGATGTTCTTATGCTTTCAAGCAATATTTTTGACACAAGATTAATACATCTTTATTTCGAGCATCATAATATGCTAAGAGTATATTTATGAGACAAATTAATAAATATTACAATTATATTATGGTATGAGTCTTATAAGACATAAGATGAAGAGTTCTTCACATGTTTAGACCTAGCATGTTGTTGATGAAAATGTTATTGAACTCCTTAGGTAACAAATGAGTAAAAGTTCAAGGAAATGAAAATGACTAAAGAATGGTGTAATCCTAGTTAGAATTCTCTAACTAGTTAATGTAAGTACATGTGGCTTTTTTCCCACTTTGGGTACATGACAAAATATTTATGAAATCTTTATATTATTTCCAATGTGAATTGGTGTACGAGTTATAATAGTTATATTATGTTTATTAGTATTACCAAAATGGTTATGAGTTGAATTCTTCTAATTGGGAATGAAACGTCTTTGTCGTATAGCCTTAGAATATTAGAAGTAGTGGTATATGATAGTATGAACGAATGTTGATGAAAAATAAATGTATTTAGCATAAAGCTTTATAATGATAGAAGTATGGTATATGATAATATGAAAATATGTTTATGAAAAGAAAATGTATTTGGTATATAGCCTTAGAATGTATAGAAGTAAATGAAACATGATGTAATTAACGAACGATGATGTAAAGGAAATGTTTTGGCATATAACCTTAAAATGCTTTTAAGGAATGGTATAAGTGTGATGAACGAATGATAAAGTAATTGATGGAAAATGCATTCCTAAACCATGGTATATTTGTAACGAGATATAAAGGAATCTATCGGGGATGTAACTCTTTTATTATGAAGTGGATGTCTAAATTTGTAATGGTGGTTGGGCTATGATATATTTATACCGAGTAAAGATGTGATGAACAAATCATAATGAAAATGAATGAAAATCCTTGCCCGAACCACTCTATCTCTGTAACGAGACATATTAAATCTATTAGGGACGTAACTCATCGTCACGAAATAGATGCCAAAGGTAATTAGTGGTCGGGTCATGGATATCGATAATGATATATAAGGGAGTCTATCAGATAAGTAATTATCCTTTATTATGTAGACGTCCTAAGGTATGATGATGCTAATGTGTATTGGTGAAGTTATTTCTATATTGGTACAAGTTTGGGGGTAGTCTCAATATGTGCTAAAGAGTTATCTATACGACTAATGTGATAAAGAGTCAGTTGTATGACTAATATGTAAAGAGTTGTTATTATGACTAAAGTAATAAGAGTTATTTGCATGGCTAATGAGATAAAGAGTCAGTTGTAAAACTAATGTGTTAAAGAGTTAGTTGTGTGACTAATGTGGATAGAGTCATTGATATGACTAATGTGTAAAGAGTCATTATTATGGCTAATGCGGTAAGAGTCATTATACGAATAATCTGATAAATAGCCAGTTGTATGATTAATGTGTAAATAGTCATTACTATGACTAAAGTAATAAGAGTCATTTATGACTAATGAGATAAAGAGTCAAATGTATGGCTAAGTTGTTAAGAGTCATTATTATGAATAATGTGTGATGAGTCATTTTCACGACTTAAAATGTAAAGAACCATTAGTATGGTTAAAGTGTAAAGAATCATTTCTATGATTAATATGTAAAGAATAATTAATATGATTATTATATACGCGTCATTTGTATGAATTAATGTGTAAATAATCATTAATATGATTAATATGTTATGAGTCATTTGTATGACTTGATATGATAAGAGCCATTAATATAACTAGTGTGTTAAAGTGTCATTTTGATGAATTAATGTGTAAAGAATCATTAATATGATTAATATGTTATGAGACATTACTATGACTAATGTGATAAGAGCAATTAATATGACTAATGTGTTAATGTATTGTTTCGATGACTTAATGTGTAAAGAATCATTAATATGATTAATAGGTTATGAGTCATTTCTATGACTAACGTGATAAGAGTCAGAATATGACTAATGTGTTAGAGTGTCATTTCGATGAATTAATGTATAATGAAGCAATAATATGATTAATGTGTTATGAGTCGTTGTATAGCTAATGCGACAATGTTAAGAGTCATTTATATGTCTAGGATGTTAAAAGTCGTTTATATGATTGAATGTGTAAATCATTAATATGATTATTATGCGTAAGTCATTTGTATTACTTAATGTGTTAATAGTCATTTCCATGACTAATATGTTCAAAGTAATTAATATGACTAAGATGTAAAGAATATATTTAATATGTAATAGTCATTTTCATGACTTAATGTGTAGTGTGTCATTTCTATGACTAATATGTAAGGTGTCATTTTGTATGAATTGATATGTAAAAGGATTGGTAAGTTTGTAATGTTTGTGTGAATTGAATTACAAAGGTTTCACACAGTAAAATGAATACTTCTGTAAAAGTGTATGAAAGTTATTACGAGTCCAAACCTATGTAACTCGCAAGACTTTGTAATCTTACGTATGTTTGTTCTATACCATGTATCTCTCAGGCTATACAAGGATTAAAGAGGCTAGTTGAATGTTGGAAGTCATGATAAAAGGGAGTGGAGCATGCTTATGATCCATTGTAATGATATTGTTTTAATTCTAGTTTATTTTTTATTGTTGTATTCATATGTGATTGGTAACACTCGATTTTGGTTCAACAATGTAAAAGTTTTTTATGGGACCATTTTTGAGAAAAGAATTGTAAAACCAGAACATCTTAATGCAAAGAAAATGTCAGGTGTCATAGAAAGAATCATCATAATTGATAAACAGTGGGGGTTATCCAAACTACTATAGAGCATATCAAAAACCATAATCTTCCATACCACATTAGACTTAAAGTGAACAATGTGAAAATGATAATACCCTCAACACAAACCTAACAAAGTAACTTGTTTGAAGGAAAATACCAAACTCGAAGGATTTCAAGTAAAATCCAACCATGATAGGGGTTGAACGATCGATGAATTTGTGCCAAGAACTTCAACACCATCATTGTTGAGAAACCCATAATCCAACGTTGCACTCTATACGTGGGTTGCCGTTAGCATTAGCATCATTAAACCTATTTGTTGTTCCTCCATCATGATTTGCTATTTAAACGAAAGAAGCAAGAATGCAATGAGAAAAAGAATAACAAAAGGAAAAAGATGCATGAAGGAAAGGGAACGGTTAACCCTTCATATACAAAAATGAAGTGTACATAAAAACTACCAAAAGAAAACAATAAAATAATCATGAGTAGGCATAAGTTATAACATAGGAATTTATATAAAGGGACCACATTGAATACATATACCTGACCTATAGACAAGTGGCAGAGTCAGGCCCACATAATAGGGTTAACTGGACCTCCCAACAAGACATATCGAATTATGAGTAAACACTCTAAAGGAAAAGAACCAAAACAACTTAGTTCATATAACACATTTAAACAAGTCCTACCAAGGGTGGAAAGTAACAAAAGACATAAAAATAAGCCCAGAACATACATGCAAAACATATTTGATAATATACTCTGGACTTGCAGGACTTCGTAGTATACACCACCAAATATTTGGAGTCTAACTTGGGGGGAGGAGATGAGGGGGCTGAAACACAATCATTTTCACCAAATAGTCAAACTCCAACACAGGCATATGACAAGTAAAATAGCGAGTAAGATTTGCAAACCGGTCATGGGGGCCAACTTACCCTTATTAAGGATAAACACCCAGTGTTGACACCATGTTTCACAACCAAGCTTAGATTATGCTCCACCCATTACCAAGAGGAGCACATTTGACAAACCTGCCAAAAACATATCGTATTAACAATTTTTATAGACAAAAAGGCATATATTACATCCTATAGTACCTATACAACCATCTTGAGAGGTTTTAGTAAGCCACATTAACTCCCCACTATCCACTCTCAAATTACCACATCATCACTTTGAGCGTTAGAGTATATAATACTGACCAATCTAGAATGATTACAACTAAACCTAGCTTATACTTTATAATAACAGGTTTCAAAGATCCATATTTCTCCCACCAAAAACCTATTTTGACCCTCTGGACTTGGTTGCATCAATAATAAAATTAAAAAGATATTTCTTTTTATATTACCTTTTATTTTTAGTTTTTTTATTAGCCCTACAAGATGATACATGTCATCGAGGGGCTGTAACAGAGTTGAGTCATAATATTAAGGGCTTATATGCAATTAACCCTCTCCTTCAGGCATGTAATAAAAGAGATAAACATACGCTCTGACACAGACCGCGATCCTTCAACAAAACACGCACAAACATCCCCGTTACCGCCTTTGCCTTTTCTCCTCTCCAAAACCCTCCCATTCTTTCTCTCTCTACAACCCACCTCCACTGATTCCACAAAACAACAAACAAACCCCGTTTAAATTCTTTCAACATTCCTGCAAATCCTCCCAAGAATCTACAGCCAGCTTCATTAAAAATCTGTCATTCTCACTCTTTGTAAGGTATATACACATCCTATGCCTATACCTACATTCGTTCAAATAATGCTTCTAGTGTTCTTGTTCTTTGTGGGTTTTTTGTTGTTTCTATGTTTTATCAATCTTTCTGTGTTTTGAATATTTTCCAGTTTTTTAAGTGAACGAGTCTCTGTCTGCTATGTTGATTCCTTTCGCTGGATGTGTGTTCATGTTATAGGGTTTTTTGATTTTTTTTTTGTTGTTATGATTTTCGTGCAGGTCAAGAGTTTTCAGATCTGCAGCTTTCAAATCTAGCTTTTTTCATTTTGTCGGGTGGCGATTAGTTGGTTTTCAAATCCCCTTAGAGTTTTTCTGCAGTTTATTTCATTAATTATCAAGTGGTTGCTATGAAGCCTCCGATGATGAACAGACCTCCAAATGAAGATTTTTCTCTCAAAGAGACCAAACCCCACCTCGGTGGCGGAAAGGTCACCGGGGATAAGCTCACAAGCACCTACGACCTCGTCGAACAAATGCAGTACTTATACGTTCGTGTCGTTAAAGCTAAGGATCTACCGGCAAAGGACGTGACCGGCAGCTGTGACCCTTACGTCGAAGTTCGAATGGGGAACTACAAGGGAACAACTCGCCATTTCGAGAAGAAACAAAATCCAGAATGGAACCAGGTGTTTTCGTTCTCCAAAGATCGGATTCAATCGACAATGCTGGAAGTTACTGTAAAAGATAAAGATCTCATGAAAGACGATATCATGGGCGGGGTTTTGTTCGATCTTAACGAGGTCCCCAAACGAGTCCCACCAGACAGTCCTCTGGCTCCACAGTGGTACCGATTGTCCGATAGAAAAGGAGACAAACTCAAGGGCGAGTTGATGTTAGCGGTCTGGTGGGGTACACAAGCCGACGAAGCGTTTCCCGAAGCCTGGCATTCCGACGCCGCCGCAGTTAGCGCCGATGGTCTCGCAAGTATCCGGTCCAAAGTTTATCTTTCACCAAAGCTTTGGTATCTTAGAGTTAACGTCATCGAAGCCCAAGATTTGATCCCAAACGACCGTACTAGGTTTCCCGAAGTTTACGTAAAAGCCATTCTCGGAAACCAGGCTTTAAGAACCAGAATCTCTACAAGCAAGACGATAAATCCGTTATGGAACGAAGATTTAATGTTCGTAGCTGCTGAACCATTCGAGGAGCCATTAATTTTAAGCGTGGAAGACAGAGTCGCGCCTAACAAAGACGAGGTCCTCGGAAGGTGCGCCATTCCGTTACAGTATGTTGACCGGCGATTGGACCACAAAGCGATCAACACCCGGTGGTTTAATCTCGAAAAACATGTCATGATCGAAGGAGAAAAGAAGAAAGAAGTCATGTTCGCTAGCAGGATTCACATGCGTGTCTGCTTGGAAGGTGGGTATCACGTTCTTGACGAATCCACACATTACAGTTCCGATCTTAGACCCACCGCCAAACAACTATGGAAAAACAGCATCGGGGTTCTCGAAGTAGGAATTCTAAGCGCTAACGGGTTGTCTCCCATGAAAACAAAAGACGGACGTGCGACTACAGATGCGTATTGTGTCGCTAAATACGGGACAAAATGGGTCAGAACAAGAACGATAATCGACAGCTTCATGCCCAAATGGAACGAGCAATACACTTGGGAAGTTTTCGATCCGTGTACTGTGATAACCATCGGAGTTTTCGATAACTGCCACCTCCAAGGTGGCGATAAGACGGCAGGCGGTGGTCCTTCCAGGGATTCTCGGATCGGTAAGGTCCGGATCCGTCTGTCTACTCTTGAAACGGATCGGGTTTACACCCATTCGTACCCGCTTCTAGTTTTACACCCGTCTGGGGTTAAGAAAATGGGGGAAATCCATTTAGCGGTCCGGTTTACTTGCTCGTCTTTAATGAACATGATGCATATGTACTCGCAACCACTCTTGCCAAAAATGCATTACATTTATCCATTAACCGTTGCCCAGCTTGATAGCTTGCGACACCAGGCGACGCAAATTGTTTCCATGCGACTGAGCAGGGCGGAGCCGCCGTTGAGGAAGGAGATAGTGGAATACATGCTTGATGTCGGTTCGCATATGTGGAGCATGAGACGAAGCAAAGCTAATTTTCTAAGAATCATGGGGGTGTTAGGCGGATTGATTGCCATCGGGAAATGGTTCGATCAGATATGTAATTGGAAAAACCCAATCACCACCGTTCTTATCCACTTTCTTTTCTTGATTCTCGTGTTATACCCAGAGCTGATTCTCCCCACAATTTTTCTTTACCTTTTTTTAATCGGAATCTGGTATTACCGATGGAGACCTAGAAATCCACCCCACATGGACACCCGTCTTTCATGTGCTGATAATTCTCATCCCGATGAACTTGATGAAGAATTCGACACGTTTCCAACTTCCAGGCAACCGGATATTGTGAGGATGAGGTATGATCGGCTTAGAAGCATTGCCGGAAGGATGCAGACGGTGGTTGGTGATTTAGCGACACAAGGAGAAAGGTTTCAGTCGCTAATAAGCTGGAGAGACCCAAGAGCTACTTCACTGTTTGTGGTTTTCTGTTTGATTGCAGCTGTTGTACTTTACGTGACGCCTTTCCAAGTTGTCGCGCTGTTTGTGGGATTTTATGTTTTGCGACACCCGAGGTTCCGTCACAAGCTGCCTTCGGTCCCGCTCAACTTCTTTAGAAGATTACCTGCAAGAACCGACTGCATGCTATGAAAGAAAAGATGCAATTTTGCTAAAATTACGTCTTAGGATTGTTTTTCTTTTTGTTGGATTTTGAGGTTACTGTTTCTATATAGGACTGGTTGATGTTTGTTTTGTAGTTAAGTTTGATTTGAATCTTTGGATGGTTATGTCTGTCAAGCTTTTAGATTCTGTGTTCTTGATGTGAATCTGATGCAGATTTTGGTTGTGGATTCGGATCTACATATGAAGCATTTGGTTTTAGATATCCAAATAGTTTTATATTGCTCGAAATGATGCAGTTTTATAAAATCTGTTTTTATTTTGGTTTAGAACTTTTGACTGAAAAAGATGGGAGATTTGGACTAGACTCAGAACATGGTTTCATTCCAAAAGCAAGATTCTTTCTTGCTTTAAAAATTTTGTTTGACTTGCATCTTTGTTTGTATATTTTCCTCTTTTTTTCCTGGTCTTTGTTTGCATATTTTGACAAGTTCACTCTTTTTAGATTTCTTTTGGCTTGTTAACAAGGAGCAATGTACCGATTAAATTTAATGGAAATGACAATGTGTTTATGCTATATATCTGACAATTTTAAAATATTAAGTTGCGTATCGTATTAATAATACGTTTAGAATTTAATTAGTATGAATAGGAGATTTGAAGAGTTTCCATATCATTTCATTCATGGTTGGTTTTTATTTGTGAATTGTTTTGGTTCCAAACAAAATAGTAAGCCAAATACGTACTTGATTGATTTGTTTATCTTCACACACCTAGTTAATTGTTTACATTATTTATTGTTTATCAGTAGATATGTTGAAGCTACCACGTCCTTTTGATATATCGATAATGATTGAGTGTTGATGGCATTTGGTTTGGTGCCGTTGAAGATGTTCACTACGTATGACTAGTATGTAGACGTTTTAGGTTCGGTCTATTAACAATATGTAAGGTTTGTTGAGATATAGATTCTGTGATCTTAAATAAACCCTTTCTATGTGTGTGAGTGTGTTGTGTGAGTTAACTTTCACACACATGTCACGTCATGAGTTTTTTTTTCACACACACATGTCACATCATGAGTTTTTTTTATCAATACCTTTCTGATTTCATTTTTGGGGGTTCATAAACGAAGAAAATTTTGAGACATGGTATCTATAGCTGTCGCGGTCTAGATGTCTAGAAGGCAGCTTCAAGAAGGAATATTCAAAGGGAAATTTCAAATGTGAAGAAGGTAGACAAAATTGAAGGGTTAAAGGGCTGAGTGGTCCATGGGTAATCTAGACTCATTAGAGGATGGACCCTTGTAGTCTTGTCGGGTGTATCTGTGGGTTTATATTGGACCTAGCCCGGTTGTAATATTAAGCAGAGTTTTCTCCCTATAATTGTAGTTGCATGGCCGGCTGGGCCTGGGGTGACACTTGAGAGAGAAAGAAAAGGGTCCTCAAAGAGCTAAATATCACAAAAAAAATTCAATTTGTTTTTTTTATTTAGATAAATATTTTTTTAGGAAATACAGAAGTATTAAATAATAGCGATGATAACAGACGCATATACAAAGAGACAGCAAGTTGTAGTAAAATAATGAAAACACCTTAAAACTAGTGCTGAGTTGATATCGTAATTTTTTCCTATTTTTTCTTAAACCTTCGAAGATCTTTATAGCCACGCATACAAATAAAACCCCATTTTGCAATTTACCGTTAACTGTTTAATGATTTGGGCGTTTGAGCCTGCACGTTATGGCAAGAGTTTATTAATCTCATATGTACAAATTGTTGTTTTCGACATAACAAACCTATACAAAATATTATTAACGACTAAACAAACTAATACAAAATCTGTAAAAATGTAAGGATAAATAGATTATCCTATGTAATTTTACTATTACTCGGGGTCGTGGACAAATTCCATGGCCATTCTAAAAGTTTACTACTACGACAATTTTTGTAACTTTTACATTTCTTAATAATCTAATATTATACAGGGACTATTTCTGTAGATTTACAATTACATAAGAATCATTTATATAATTCTTCACATATTAAAAAATGGAACCATTATCATAGTATTTGTATTTTACCAACATCATTTTTGTAATTTTACTATTATATATGGATTATTTATGTATTCTTGTTTAATACTATTATACAAAGATTATTTGTATCTAATTACTGCATCCTATTAAAAACCAGGAAAAAAAGAAAGCGGCCTTAAAGTTCTAAAAATTACAATATTGTCATCAATGAATTTAAAATGAGTTAATTACATGTTTGGTTCTTATACTCTTATATTCAATAGTTTACATTAGTTACAGCTTTGGTCCTTATAGTTTTTAATTTAGGATAATTATAGTTTTGATCCCTATAGTTTTTTAATTTGCATAATTATACTTTTGCTACCTACATTTTTAATTTGCTAATTACAATATTGCCACTTAAGATCTAGAATAAGTTCATTACAATTTTGGTCCTTATACTTTCTATATTTTCAATAACTAGGTTACAAATCCGTGTGATACATGGTTGATAAATATAAAAAGTTATCTATTAAGAAAAACAATTTATTTTAAAAGTACGAAATTATTAATGAACTTTTTTATAAAGTTCAATACTATTATTTCTAGAAAAATGTCCTATAACCGAAATTTAATGTTAAAAGAAAAAAAAATTCCAAATCATCTAAAAAGGTTTCGGAAAAAGTCATTTTTGCAAAGTACGATTTTGGTAATAAACTTTTTTGAAAAGTTAAATGCTAAAATTGATATTGTTTTCCAGACAAATGTCATATATATATATATATATATATATATATATATATATATATATATATATATATATATATATATATATATATATATATATATATATATATGATATTTGGTTGTTTTAAAATAAATAAGAACAATAATATAACTATGCTTAAGTATATACAAGTACTAGTTTAAAACCCGTGTGTTACACGGTTTGATTAAAAAATTAATAAAAATAATTAATCCACATATATTTTAGAGATTTTTTGAATTTAGATGAATTCTATTTAAATTTACAAATAATAGGATATGTATTTTTAAGGGGTTTTTTGAATTTAGATTGTGATATCCGAAAATCAAAAACCTAACTTATTGAGATTTATTTTGAATTTAGATTAAATTAAACTTAAAGTGTCATGTGGAATAAAGGTCTTAAAAAAAATACCACGTGACACTAAAGTGATTTGTTTATTTTTAATGCTTTAAGTATGAAAATCTTCCAAAAATTACCAAAAATAAAAAATAGTGCCTAGTTTTACTTTTCTTGTTTTTTGACCTTATTTTGTTCATGTGATTCTTTAGATGTTAATAAATTAGTCATTAATATCTATATTTTTAATTAACTGAATTTGTTAGTAATTACGTAAAATGATAGTTCATAGGTAATCAATTTTAAATATGTGTATATAGCAAATTGACGTGGAAATCCTTTTTAAGATAAGTAGACAAAGATAATATCCAAATTCAATCAAAACGTAATTGAAACTAACGTTATTAATATTTCTATAATTTTAATAAAAACATTTAATGTAGATTTTTTAAATTTAGATGAATTCTATTTAAATTTATAAAAGATAGGATATGTATTTTTTAGGAGTTTTTTGAATTTAAATTGTGATATCCGGAAATCAAAAACCTGATTTATTGAGATTTATTTTGAATTTTGATTGAATTAAACTTAGAGTGACATGTGGAATAGAGGCCTTAAAAGTATGCCACGTGGCACTAAAGTGCTTTGTTTATTGGTATGTATAAATTGTTTCACAATCTTTATTTGGATTCTGAGGATTATATTAAAAAAAATTATGGTACCCTGTTTGAAGTTAAATAAAATAAAGATTACATAGTCAAAACTCATTTATAGTTAACAACGATTTTAGTTATTTGTCCATATATGAATAATATACAATTTTTTATATTTTTTTTCATTGATTAGTAAATATAATAAATAGGACAAAAATAGCCCCACCCCACCCTCACTCATCATGAGAAACACAATTATGTTAATCCCAAAATTCTAGTTTTGATACATGTAGTTTTTAATTTATATAATTATAGTTTTGGTATCTATAATTACAATTTTGATCCTTATAAGACCAAAATTTATAAGATTTACAACATTGCCATTTAAGATCTAAAATGAGTTTATTACAATTTTGGTCCCTAAACTTTTTATATTCAACGATCCTAATTCTAGTCCATGTAGTTTATATTTAATATAGTTTTGATCCTTATAGTTTTTAGTTTATGATAATTATAATTTTGGTCCCTATAGTTTTTAATTTGCATAATTATAATTTTGATAGTTATAATGTTTAATCTGTATTAATTACAGTTCCGACCTTATAATTGCTAATTACAATTTTAGTCCCTATACTTTAATTTTGGTGATTACAATTTCAGTCCCTGTAGTTTATAATTTATACTAATTATAGTTTTTGCCCCTGTAGTTTTTGATTTTGAATAATTATAATTTTAGTCATTGTAGTTTTTATTATGCATAGTTATAGATTTGGACCCAATATGTTTTAAGTTGTATTAACTACAACTCGGTCCTTATAATTTTTTTAATGATAATTATAGTTTTTTAGAAATCGAATCTACATATTAACAAATTTGAAGAGAGAATTTTGTTCTCGTATTTGCTTTAACCACAACTTTGGTCCCCCGTAGTTTTTAATTTCAATAAGTATAGTTTTGGTTCATGTAGTTTTCAATTTGCATTAACTATTGTTTTAGTCTCCGTAGTTTATAAGTTAGGATAATTGCAGTTTTGATATTTATAGTTTTATAATTTGCATTAGTTACATTTTGGCCCCTAAGTAATAGTGATATTATAAAAATGGTTCCAATGTAATAACGACATTACATATATACTTATTATGTAAGAGAAATCTATAATATTGGTCATGGTTTAATAACAAAATCATAAAAATATTTTTTGTGTAGAGAGCATTATGTAAATGATTTTGAACATATACAATTAATAAACCTGTCGCGACACACGAGCATCACCATTAGTTATTATTAAATACAAGTATTTTTATAATTTTTATTTAGAATAAGGGTATTTTTTATAAGTTTGTTATGAATTAAGGATTTATAAATTTATTAACTAGAAAAATAAAATAAAAATTGTAGTTGTGATAAGAGTAAAACATAACATGAAAAATGTTATATGCAAGTCTATTTGCTACGTGTTAAATGCTTGTTCTGTAGTGACTGAAACTTTACAGGTGTAAACCATGAACTTTTTTAAACGCACAGTTGGATTGGATGTCTTTTGTTGGAAAGAGAGTGTGTCTTCTACTTCCATTTCACGGGACTAGTATCTTTACATCATCATTTGATTTGAGTGAATATTAGAATAAAACATAAAACATCAAGACGTATTATTATTTATAACGATAACGATTTAGTCTTTCATTATGTTTACTATGACTAACCATTACATTTTGTGAGTTATGACTTATGAGAAAAGAACATTTCATTTTTCTAGTTGTTTGGCATTTGTTGACGATTGTCTTCATAAAATAACATATTATTGGATAAGAAAAATAATATGCAAGAACGATTTTGGGTTTAGGGATAAACATACTTAGAATTTTAAATTTACCCAAAATATTCATACATTGATCGGATGATTCCGTACGTTATATAAGAGAGATAGCCTCAATTACTATTTCAACATAAAAATTAGCCAGAATTTCTTCTATTAAATCTAGGGTTAATAACATAAAAGTCACTGTAGTTTTGTTAAAATTCTGGTTTAACCACTATATTTTTTTTGTTCCATAAAAACCACTCAATTTTCCAAGAATTCCATAATGACCACTATTCGTTTTATTTTATATCTTTTAAGGATTAAATTCATCGAAAGATTATGTAATAAGTTTCATATCGACATTTGAAACAAATATTAGAACTCCATTATAGCGAAAATGATATATAAAGTTCTCTACATATGATTTCTGTCTTCGTAAGTGCAACTCTTCGGCCACGTTGTGAATACATAGGGTGCTCAAGTGATCCAATAAATTTTGAATGCGACGGGGGTAATGAGTGTTCCGAGTTGGCGGCATACAATCATGACGTGTATTTGTTATAGTGGTCGCAATGAATATATTTGAAAATATGAGTGGTTTTTACGATTTTTTTGAAAGTATGAGTAGTTTTTTTAGAACAAAAAAATATAGTGCTTAAACCGGATTTTGGCCAAACTACGATGATTTTTATATTATTATTAGCCCTTAAATCTATGGCAATTTTCTTAAATAAAACGACGACATAGCTATATTTCCCTTTTCTCAAAACCTCAAACTAAATTACGTTTTGCTTTTATTCTTTTGAGATATTTTATTCTTAGAACTGCAAGAATAAGATAATTCATTTAAAAATAAAGTATCAGACTAGAAGTTAACCCCCGCAAATATATTGTTTAAAAAATCAGTTTTTATAGCAAAATAATCACATGTTAATTCATAGAAGAAAGAATCCCATCTGAATCTCTGAATTCTGATAGTGGAAGACTGGACGGTAGGCCTTGGCATTT
The DNA here is from genome assembly GCA_023525715.1 of Cichorium intybus. Taxonomy (NCBI): domain Eukaryota; kingdom Viridiplantae; phylum Streptophyta; class Magnoliopsida; order Asterales; family Asteraceae; genus Cichorium; species Cichorium intybus. Next base: position 15,308,157 of record CM042009.1, read on the forward strand.
TTCTATTTGTTTGTATATGAGACAAGCCCACTTTGTCTCCATTTCAGTTATGTTACGGAGAGCCCATTTTGTCCCTTTTTAAAAAAAGACAACACACAATAACTTAATAAAATAACAATAACCATTCAATGAAGATAGTAAAACAAACCACATTGAATATGGAAGCAAAATAAGTTTGTGCAAAAAATAGTAACTTTTAATAAAATTGTAAATAAATCAGGTCAACTTTGAATCACAAAATACCTTTTTGAATTATATACATAGCTAAATTACATTGGTCACATTTCACATAAGTTATAGACGTTCCTACAAACTATTTTCCATTTTGATCCTATCTACTTCAAAATCTACCAATTGTGCTCCAAAGGGAACTTAACAGCAAAAGACCCCGATAATTCCATTTAAAATGAGGTAGAAAAAAATAGATATCGATAAGTATGCATGCAATGAGATAGAATACATGTGTGGACTTGTGTAATACAAGAACCTGCAAAAAAAAGCAAACAAATGGTGAAATAAATCATACGAACAGTAAAACATAAAAATGTAGTGTACCAAACTATGTTGATCCTTGGACAGGCCATGACCACAACTTTTTCCTATTATTAGTATTATCGTGTACCATTAAATGTAAAAGTAAGAGTCAAAACATGGCAGTTTTCAAGTATAAGAGTTAGTACTCCTCTTATATCTTTAAGATTCACTTTCGTTGCTTTTTCCCTTTTGGATTATAATTAATAAACAAGTTATCTTACTTCAATTTATATTACAAGTACACATATAATTTATTCATTAACCGTAAACAATATATTTTGATTTTTAAATGATGAGATCTACAATATATTGTTATCTATTTATATAAAATACCTTAAATATATTATCTAAAATTAAGAACATTAAAATCTAGTCATGGATTTCCTGGCATGTTGGGTAGTATTGATTGTATATATTGGAATTGGAGGAATTGTCTAACAGCTTTACGAGGCCAATAAATGGGAGGTGATCACAGGTACCCTACATCGATACTTGAAGCAGTAGTGTTACAAGATTTTTGGATATGACATTCATATTTTTGGTGTTGCCGGTGGCAACAATGATCTAAACGTTCTATGCCAATCACTACCATTCAATGATATTGTTCTTAGAAAAGTACCAAAATGTTCATTTGTTTTGAACGGGGAAGAACACAAGCATGTGTACTATCTTGTAGATGAGATATACCTAAACTGCGCCACTTTTGTGAAATCATTTTCACATCCAATAACCTAAAAAAAAAGTTTCAAGGCAGCCCAAGAAGTAGCAAGAAAGGATGTAAAACGAGCATTTGATGTACTAAAACAAAGATGAGTCATTATCACACAGTCTGCACGGTCCACCGATATTGATCGGTGTAAAGATATATCATGTATGCTTGCTTTATATTACACAAGATGATTTTGCAAGATGAAGGTATTGTTATATGTCCGGTAATATATTGATCTCCCCAACGATGTAATCAATGATGATATGATTCTGGAATTGCACTACACAGGAATTCACCAACGATTTCTATTGTATCCGGTTGATCACATCAGGCATACTCACATACCTTCTTTGGATCGATAATTTATTTAAATTATTGTATTTAAGTTTTAATTATCATATTTATGTTTTAATTTCATGTATTTAGGATTTTAATGGTGTGTTTTTTAATTAACATTTATCTTTTTTATTATATCTATTAACTTTTTAATTTATTTTAAACGTTAAATTAAATGTTAGTTTTATTTATTTATTTATTTAATTTTAACTTGTGAGTTGGGAGAATTGGTCAATTGGAGAAGATGAAGCCCTCTCTGCCCTAAAGTAAAGTGAAGCAAACCAACATAACTGGCCGTCAAAAGAAGAACGGGGCACATCCACACGCAACTACCTAGCAATCAACGTCGTCAAGTCCGAACCCAACTAACAACCAAAATAGAAAAGACTAATCGACTATGTATTGGTTTCACACACTGGTAATAAACCGAATGTATATCCATCCATACCGCCGAAAAAAAAACAAATGACTATTTTGTCGGTCCTCTTTTTATCTTTAACTCTTTTAACACTTCGATATGTAACATAACAAAAACTAACATCATGTATAGAATTATAGAAAAATAGATCAACTAGACTCGACCCGAATTACTTCATACAAAATTACAGCTACCATCCTTAGAGTTAACCCTAATTACAAAACCTAAAACATGCATATTCTTTGCATTGTAACCAAAAGTCTACATCTCAAGAGTATCAAAAGACAAAGAGCGACTTTTAACATCAAAAATACCTTTCAAGAAGAAAGTCTACTCTTTACTCCTACTCTCGAGTCAAATTACAAAAAAAAAAAAAGTCAACCAAATTCACTGCAATTTGATCCGGTCAAGGCTATCCGAAACAATCCGCATCTTGGGTCGAACCTCCGGGTCAAGTTCAGTGCAATTAAGAGCAATATGAAACGCTGCCACCACTTGTTTTTTAGCATAAACTTCTTGCAAAAGCACCGGGTCAATAATCTCAGACAACGGTCTTTCCTCCCTAAACACCTTCCTCACAAACCCCTCCAACCCTTTCCCATCGTTATCGAGCCCGGCCCCATCAGGGGCCCGTCCCGTTAACATCTCCAACAACACAATCCCGAAAGAATAGACATCGCATTTTGGGCCAATTTTCTGGCCCGAAATACGGGCTTCTGGAGCCACATAATAATTTGATGAATACGAGTTTTTCGAGCCCGTGATTGAAAGTTGGCTAGACCCGCTTAGCTTTCGAGAAGTGGACTTTGTGATGGTGGCAGTCATTAAACGGGTCAACCCGAACCCGGAAATGAATGGTTGCAAATCGTCATTGAGAAGGATTTTTGATGATTTTATGTTTCCGTGAACGTGTTTTCGTGGGCTGCATTCGTGGATGTGGGCCAGACCCCTTGCGGTTCCTTGAGCAATCTTTAACCTCGAGGCCCATGATAACGGTGGTAACGGGTTTGCGGGCCCACCTACATCTTATAACCCAAATAAATGATTAGTAATACAGTGATGATAATTTGAGTATACTGTTTTAAGAACTTGGATGGATTACAAATTGTGTATGATAATTGATAAGGTACAGTTCCATTACATGATGTACAAGTAAATATAGCACTATGTTCGAAAACAAATGTGTGTGTACAACAAGTGGTCCTTACCATTTTAGCCGTTGGGTCTCTTTCAAACTGTGCAATGTGGCTCACATGCCATAATTTATCATTATGTCAAAGGGGTCCATGTTATATTGTTATATCAATCAAATCATCTATATTTCACCAATTAAACACTAGAGGGTGCAGTATCAAATGGTTTTATTCAGGTTGTCTTTTATTATACAGAATCAACAAATTTAGCTTAAAAAACAGATCAAATGTTTTGAAATTCGTTCAGAAGTCAGAACCATATTTTAGTGTTTACAACTTTCTAAATCGTTTATTAAGAAAATTAAATCATTATATCCTAATAACAGTTTTTGTATTTGTATTTAATATGTTAATTGTTTATGAAAATTAAAAAAAAAAAAACGGACGAAAAAGTGTTCGTGGGTCACCTTAGTACACTGGCATTTCCGAAAAAAATTATACGTTTTGACATGCTACCCAACTTTTATTAGAATATTTCAAACAACAATCTCATAAAAGGAACAAGGCTTTTCATTTTAAAGATTTAATTCTATTCATTTTCTGTAATGAGGCTATTTTACACTCTATATCTTCTACTACCAAATGAAATTTTGAACAATTTTCAAATTTCCCTTCCAATTTAAAGACCAAATAAATGGTATGTACAGTAAATCTGGGTGTTAGAGTGTTTGTAGTACATTTTGTTGGCATTGAGAGCATGCATGTCATTGCTTCCACATAGTAAATACCATAACAAACTGCAACAAGTTCATAAAAGAGTAACATGGTTTATTCTACCTTCCCAAACAAGATATACACCAAATCTTTTATATCTCATGTGCCACAAAATACCCACTTTCCCATTTTAGCAATTATAATATTAACAACTACAATTCAACTAAAAAACATATTTTCATAGTCGAATTTTGGCATAGAGGTAATTTGCACCACCCGTGTACATGTAAAATTATGTTAATTTTAGTTATGTCAATTGGGTAACATTAACAATTAGTTTAATAATGTTTAATATATTTGTAATATATTAAACTAAATTAGGCTCGCTAATCTTTTTTGGTTAGAGTAATCATGATCCAAGTAGATTAGTGGAAATAATTGTTGGATAGAGGATATGGTACTTACCATGAAGCGCAGAGTACAAGCTCCCATTGCTGACAAAATCCGAAATTAGGAGCTTCTCATCATTTGCATAGTAATAAGCTCTTAACCTTACTATGTTAGGGTGTTGAACCCTCCCTATGGTTTCCACCTCCGCCTCAAACTCCTTAAGCCGCCATGTGCCGTCGCCCTCGCTCAACCGTCTCACGGCGACCACCGCACCCACTGCCGCACCGGAACCACGTCCGACAACCACCTTGTAAACTATTCCAGTCTTGCTCTTCCCCACCACATAAGCTGATGCCCTCAATAAATCTTCTAATTCCATACCAAACCCTTCATCCATCACTACGAATTTACCATCTTGCCCTTCGTCTTCGTTTGCAATCACAGTAATCTGTTCATTATCCTGTTTTTCCTTTTGCCCTAATTTGGCCTCGCTAGACCTCCATTTTTTGCGATAAACCCACATGGAGAAACACATTATACCAATAACTACTGATACGCCGGAGATTAGAGGTACTGTAACCGACCCGGAACTGTCGTTGGTTTTGCCTGGTAACCCGATTGAAGGTCCCGGGTCTTTGGGGGTATCCGGGTTAGACAAAACCCTAGGGTTCTGAGCTTCAGGGTCGGAACATTGTGTTTCTAATGGAAACCCACATAGAAATGGATTCCCGGTGAATGCCGTTGGCCCTTGGTTAAGTAGAGAACCTACGAGTGGTATCTTTCCGGTGAGGTTATTATGGCGGAGGTCTAAACTAACCATTACCTGAAACAACCCATACGACGCCGGAATCTCACCAGATAACTGATTGTACGATAGATTAAGCGTCCCAGAGAGGTTTGTGAGGTTGCTGAGAGACTCCGGGAGAGACCCATTTAAAAAGTTGGAAGATAGATCCAAAAAGGTGAGGAATTTGAGGGTTGTGATCTTCTCCGGGATGGGTCCAGTGAGATAGTTGTGAGAGAGGTCTATAGAAAGGAGATTGGTGGCATTGAAAAGGTGATCCGGGATGGGTTTAGAGAAGTTGTTGTTAGAGAGGGAGAGGTGGCGGAGGGAGAGGATAGCACCGAGCTCCGATGGAAGGTAGCCAGTGAGATTCTTATTGGGTAGAAAAATGCTAGTGACGCGGTGGTCGGAGTTGCAGGCGACGCCAGTCCAGCGGCACGGCGTTAAATCTGTCTCCCTCCAGGTTGTGAGTGACTTAGTAGGATCATCGGTGACGGCGGCCTTGAGTGCCAACAGTGAAAGCCCATCGGAGTTCAATGAAGACGAAACAGAAAAACAGATTAAAAAGAAATAGAAGAATAAGAGAAGAGATGTGATGGGAATCATGGCGTTGGATTCAACTGATGATCATCGATTCATAATGCAACCAGGGGTTACGGTGAATCGGAGGAAGATGATGATGGAAGAATGTGTGGGAGAAATTTGAATTTATGGGTGGATTAATCGAGGTTGGTGATGAAGTAACATGGGGTTTAAGAAGATTTTGAATTGCAATAGTTTTTTGGTGTTCTATAAAGAACATGGGGATGTGTGGCAATACTTCACTTAGACCCTACACGATTCCTATAACCCCATACAAACCCCTTAATTATAAAAAGTATCAAAAATATCCCTCCGTTATTGGCGGACACATATGAACAAATCACACATGATAACTGTTCATACACCTAATAATTATACAAGTCAACATAATTTATTCATTTTTCAAATGTGATAGAATTTGCAAATCCTTAAGGTGCATTGATCTCCAATGAACGTATATATGCACTTGACAAGGAAAGTATTATGAAATTCAAACTTTACGTCATTATCTCTAGACTGATATTTTTAAATTAATAATAATCGTCTAATATCCCCCTCAAGTTAAACAGAAGGTTGATAAATACTGAGATTGCTACATATTAGGAAGACCTTTGGTAAACATGACGTGTTGATTGTTGGTTTCACCACAAGACTAAATGTTTCTATACAATCAACACCCATTTGTTATGACTTATTATCTCCAACATGTCTTGCCTTGTAACGGTTAGGAACGTAAGTAAGGAAAGTATTATGAAATTCAAACTCTACATTATTATCTCTAAACTGACTGATTGATAACTATCTAGTAAAATGCTCATATCGAATAATATTTAAAACAATATATGTGTATGCTGTAAAAATAATTAGAAATCGTATTTTATGGTGTGGGCCTTTTATCATCTAAATGTTTTTGAAACTTGAGTGTTGATTGAATAAGACTGAAGTGCAATATTTAATTTCAAAGATTTAAGTCAAAGTTTTTTTTAAGAAGCATTCGAAAAACACCTCATCAAAGATAGCGACAATATTAATACTTTTACATTCTCATTAAAAGCTCTATGAGTACAAATAATTATTAATTAAAATTTACAAATTCCTATGATTTCAAATTGTATTTATTCAAATTAGTGAAACTTCTGAGTATACAATTTTGGTTACACAAAACCAGTTTTCCGAATAACTTTAATTACTTATTATAAACTATTTAGTATTTTTTTTTTCTTTTCATGATGAAAACCTTACTATAGTAATGGTACCTCTATGAGAAACGCTAATAAGTGGTGGTGTATATTTTGCGATAACAAAAATCAAGGGGGTCTATATGAAAATATAGACTGGGTCACTGGGATGTCTTCTTCATGTAGGTGTTGACTGTTTTAAGTGATCGCGTCGTTAACGTTAAAATTAAAACGGAGCACGCAAAAAACACGAGTCTACTTTCTTTAATTTTCTAAAATAAATGTCGGAGACTAATAGGCATGATTTTTTATATATGGAAACAAAAAATATTTACTAAAAAGAGCAAAAACCAAAATCGTAACTAAAAGATATTGTAATCAAATATATAAATATGCAAAATTAAGGATAAATACTCCGACCTCATTTAACTTTTAACTGATTTAATATAATCAACTGACCATTAGACAAAACAACATAAATTAAGCCGAAAAACGGAAGGATGTTAGAGATTGTAACAAGCGATTTTTGATTTAAATATTATACCTAAATGCAAAACAAGAAACAACTTTACTGTTTTTTTTTTTTGTTCAAAATGGTTTATTATTGTATATTCTGATACTTTCATATTTTCATCATATTTAGTTTCTTTTCACATGCTAACCAATTAACTTACATAAAGTGTTCAAATAAATTACAAATTTTAAAATAAACTATTGTGCATATAATTTCAACCTTCCATACTAAACTTTGATGTTATACTCATTGTGTGGGGTTGTCCTATATATATATTTTTTATAATTTTAATTTATACATGTATCATGTGATCTCTATCATTATAAAGCTAGTCAGACAATTAATTAGATAGAAAATTTTAATACTATATGTCTTGAGTTTGTGTTGGAAAAAGCCAATGGAAAGGACAAGAAACCATGCTTTTCAGTTTCCACTTGAATTCTTATGAAGTACTACGCACCAAAAAGCATGCCACGAGTACACTATCATGCCAATCAGCATGGGCTTCAAAAACCAAACCTTCTTTTATAATGTTTTGGGGTTGAATTTTTACGGTGTCTAGATTTTTATTAAAATTAGACATAGCCACATAGGGATTTTCATTTTTTTTTCCCCCATGATGCTTTATATTTGTTCTATTAAGTTTGCCACGTCTTTGTTTTTTATCCAAAAATTATATACCATGGCAAGAAAGAGTGACTCCGTCTAGGAGAGGATAACAGGTACACTCGTCTTTTTAAATTATGTTTTTAATTTTGATGTTTGAATAATATACAGAGAAAAATACAAAAACTAGTCAATTTAATTAAACATTTTACAAAAGAAATGGTCAAAACCTAACAATTTTCCCAAAATAACCACAATTTTGTATAGCACTAACAAAATTGGTATCCAGACAGCGAAATTGATTGGTCTTAAGGGGCGGTTGTGGTGCTCCACATTTAAGCCAAAATTTTGATTGACGTTATTTTCATCTTTTCATTTTGTTAACACTGGAAAACATATGAAACTCGTGATGGTTGAAGAGGATCATAGCCGTATTCGAGTAACTTTTTCTTATGTTAGTAAATTTGAATATATTATTGGTTTCTAAACATTTCCTAGGGTACCCTTGGAAAAAAGTTATTTGAAAAACCAATATGGCATACAGAGGTATCACACAGTGTTGGTGGTCTTACAAATTCTTTTTCAAATTTATTAATTATTTATAAAATTTGACAGGTCAATAAAAGGCAACTTATATTAAAAAAAAACTATGTTTTCGGTCCTAATCTAGTTTGATCCCTTACCAATTCCCTAGGCTCGTCCATATTATATTGGTTTGTGACCTGCATTTCAACAAAAGCTATGTTTTTAGACATTTATAAACGAGATTGACACCAATTTGAAGTTGGTTAATGTTAATGTTTGACATATCACAATTAGCTGATAAGCTAATTTGTTTTTCGAAATTTTTTAGATTGTTATGTTGGCAAACCAAAAAAGTAGCTTATAAACTAGTTTTTTTTTTTTTTTAAAAAAAAAACTACTTAGACTAGTGTATCAATGTTGTTATTGAGCTTTTTTGAAAGTTTCCCAAATATATCCTTCAATAATCTTAAAAAACTCACTTTTTTCTACATACCAATTTATATTTTAATTTCTCAACTAGCTTATCAGCTTGTCTTTACCAAACGTCATTTTTTATCGGCTACTAGCTAGCTTTTCAGCTAGTCTGTCAAACATAATCTAAATGGTTTGAGGTGATTTATGCAAACTTAGAGGTGGGGTGTTCTATCCTCTAGAAACATGTTTTCACCCCCACAATGGAAACCTAGTTGGTTGAGGTATAGAATTTCACACAGAAATCCAGGATTAAGGCTATGTTTGACAGACTAACTGAAAAACTAGTGACTAGCTGAAAAACTAGCGGGTAGCTAGAAAACTAACGACTAACTGAAAAACTAGTTGAGCAGAAAAACTAGCTGATAATAAATGACGTTTGGTAAAAACTAACCGATAAAACTAGCTGCAATCGTAAAATGACATAAAAGGTCATGCATAAAATTAATCAAATATTATAAGAAAAAACATAATACATTAAATTAAATTAAAGTAAATACTAAATAAAAGTTTTCTGATTTTAATTTAAATTTCTTGTATCCCATATCATATTCGCAATAGTATCACGAAGTTCTCGCATCTCGTGACGTGACTTTCGAAAATGAAAATCAAAAATTTGTAGATAAATGATTTATCAGTACGTGTAGTACGTAGTATATTGAAGGGTAAATTTGAAATATTTGAAAAAGTTACTTTAAACGTTACTCATAATAGCATTTTAAAACGCTAGCTTGTATGCTAGTTTATAAGCTAGTTTTTGGTCTGCCAAACATGTAAAGCGAAAAAAAAACTCAAAAAAAGCTAGTTTACAAGCCAGATGTGACGTGCCAAACATAGCCTAAAATTTTGACATGTCCAAAATATTGTTAGTGTTTCTCGATTAACATCTCATGTGGACCTGAAACGGGTTGACGTAGACCATTCAGATAGTGCGATTTACCATTTTGTATAAACGAGATTTACAAAAGACGTATTGGTTTTCCTATTAGTTGTGTAAAAGTAAACTCCATATAGAACTGATAACATGTCCAATCGTGTGAACATTGAGGGATAAACACGTTATCATCCACCGTTGGTTACTTCACAATTTGGTCATGTGTGAGGATTGTATGTATTGCCATTACATAGATTTGTTTTTTTTCTACATTACGTTTCAATGGCTATATACTTGTTGAAAGAATACAAATGGCCTTGTCTTCAGCACTATGAGAGTTATACTACTATTGAAGAATACAGATGGCCGTGACAACACTACAATACTAGACCATATGAATTTTGCGTGGACTGAATTGGTTTGGATTATCTTATTTTTTAACTAGTCAAATAAACATCAAAAGAAATGCTTAAAAAAGTTGTCGAAAATGTATACGACAATCTTCTAGATCATTTTATTACAATATGATGACATAATTTGATAAGCATATTAATACGCTAATCATTTCTAAAAAGTAATAGAAGACATGACATGAAAACATTTGCAACTCAACATAGCCCAAAAAATTATTTTCTTTGACCTAAACGGCTAAACCTATCAACTATCAAGTGCTTTCATTCTACCACTTCGAACCATTAACACGGAAAATCTTAAGAGGGTGTTTGATAACATCTAATCTAAATGGTTAAAATGCTCTTAACCATTCGGAATGTTTTGTTTCGTAAATGTTTTACATCTTTAATCAATCAAGTCTATTAGCGGACCTTTGAACCATTAAGTGCATAAATATATATGAATCGTTTTTATCCAAAAACTTTTGTATATACCCGTTAACATAAAAAAACATAAAAGCTTTCTTTTTATTAAGAACCTCTTAATAATGATTCAGACATCTAAACCATTTAAATCTAAATTATTAAGATGCTGTCAAATAGCCTTGAATTATAATTTCAAAAATCTTCTCTTTGTATGAAAGTAGCAATATAAGTCCACATATTTCAATATTGTTATATTGCTTGTCATCAACTGCAATATCCTTTAGTTTGTGCATTAAAACATCATCTTATCACATAAAAAGACGATCTCGCAAAAGATTGTCAAACCACTAATCATTTGAGCAAATCAAAACTATGTTTTTTCACCTTTGTTGAAACCATCATCCCAAAATGATTCTATATAATTATATAACAAAATAGTGCCAAATGACGTCATGAAATCACACGACAGTAGAAGATATATAACTTAACTACCACTAACGTTAACATCATCAAAGCTGCCAACTCTTTTAGAAGACATGTGCAATTTTCTGATAAAACAAACGAATGCATCTCTTATCATTTGTTTTTGTTTTTTTCTACTGCAACTTAAATGACCGTAGCGAAATTATAGTGGAGTGAGCAATGATCAAATAATTGGCAGTCACATACTTTAATATGTAGTGGACCACGGCTGGCATTTTATACATGTGGGCGTGATTAAATCTGGTATTACTAGAATTTATAATACGAAACCTATTTTTTTTTATTTTTGATGTTATGGTTAATCTGTTATTACTCTGTAAGCTTTAAGTACAAGAGTTAAAATTCTAGAGTCTGGATCGGGAATCCTTTTTAGCAGGGATATGCAAAGCATCATAATGACCAAAACCATGGTACAGGACTCTGATAGGATCTTCCTTGCTGTATTCATGACCGTATTCAGCAATAGATATGAGACCGCCTGAATCCGCATCATTCATGTAAACCGAAATTGGCATCCTACATAAAAGAAATACAATTTGGTCACAAGAACAAGAACATATCACGATTTATGCAAAAACCTTTTGAGAATTTATAATATAAAAGCGATAAATAAATTAATACGTGGCCCCGTGAGAAACTTTGTGAATATGTTTGCTACTTGATTGTTTGACTTGAAGGAATTTTCTCGCGAAAGAAATGGTAGTTAATAGCTATGTGTTTGATTCTTTGATGCAACCTGGGATCGTGTTAGAAACACTTTCCGAAATTTGTAATTCAGCCCTATTGCATGGGGTCACACGAATTCAGACTTGAGATAATCCAATAAAGCAATCTGGGTTCAGGTATATCCTAGTTTGCAGAAAACACATAATACCTTTGCTTTGTGTTGTGTGCTTTGAGACAAAATTTTGGCAGAGTAACTGTGCAATTTTCGTGTGTCTCTCCGAACATTTCTATATATAGAAATGAAGAAGGAAGTTAATTTTGGAGGGAAAAGTCACGACTGCTCGCAACAGTTGTGACGGTTGGTATTTGACGGGAAAATAACAATCAAACCCGTTTGCAACATATGCATCTTGTTTCGGGCCGGGGCGTGTGTTCCCGAGTTCACTCTGGCTCCGCACCTCGAAACTCGTATTGTAGCTAAAGCTGAATTCAGCTTGTCTCGAGTTAATCCTGACTATACTAAATGGATTGACAACACTAAAATCACTGACATCGTTCACCATGGTTGTTTGTTTTGACTAAAGAACTTGGTAGTTTCAGAAAATATGACATCAGCACAAATGATATGTCGCTTACGATCAGGAGAGGAACATCTATAACCTTTTTGTGTCTGAGAACAAGAAGATATATCAGAGAGTTTTGGCGTATGTCTTTTCCGAGTGCGAGATCATGAGCAAAACACATGAAAAGAAAATGCTGTTCGAGTAGGGAACAATAAAGAATGAGGGATCTGACTTTGCAAACATGTTCTCCTAACTGACATGACTCAACTTTAACGTTGCAAAACCGGTCGTGATGTTTGTTGGTGCTGAAATATGAATTTTTTTAGGGTGTATGTCGGAATTGAATTCAGATTAGGCCACTGTGGTTGGATTTTGGTTTTTCGGCTCAGGGTAAGGAGATCTGGTGGAGATCTGGTGACAGGTGGCTATAGGGTTGTAAACGAACTGAACGTTCAGCGAACCGTTCGTGATTTGTTCGGCGGGAAGTTCGTTTATGTTCGTTTATTTATTAAATGAACGAACATGAACAATATTGTTTGTTCGTTTAGTTTAACGAACGAACATGAACATTGGTGTTATTCGTTCATTTACGTTCATGAACGTTCGTATACGTTCATTTATATGCGTTCGTTTACATTCGCGTGTGTGTAGAAGATACTTGATGTGATGAAGCTAAAGGTTAAAGTCATGTTTTTGTATTATAGAAGATATACGAAAAAAAAAGACCACTTTAAGGACTTTTTGATGTTTTTATATCGTAGGATTTGCTATAATACATGTATTTACGGATGGTTTAGTGTTTGGAAGCTAATGGTCGTTTATCAATATTTATCTTCATTTAGGTTGCTTTTTATGTTCGTTTGTTTATATTCATTTATGTTTGTTTACGTCCATTCATTTCCGTTTGTTATGTTCGTTTGTTTATGTTCGTGTATTTGTGTTCGTTTACGTTTAGAACCTTAATGGACGAACATAAACGAACATGAACAAAGGAATATTTTAACGAACAAACATGAACAAGGAAATTCGTTCGTTTATGCGTTCGTGTTCGTTCATTTTTTCGGTTAAACTTAAACGAACGAACATGATCATGTCTCCTTTCGTATTCGTTTGGTTCGTTTACAGCCCTACTTTTTATGTTCATTTATGTTTGTTTACGCCCATTCATTTCCGTTTGTTATGTTCGTTTATTTATGTTCGTTTAGAACCTTAATGAACGAACATGAACAAAGGAATATTTTAACAAACAAACATGAACAAGGAAATTCGTTCGTTTATGCGTTCGTGTTTGTTCATTTGTTCGGTTAAACTTAAATGAACGAACATGATCATGTCTCCGTTCGTGTTCGTTTACAACCCTAGGTGGCTAGGATCTGGTAAGAAGCACACAAACTCTGAAGGCTGGAAAGGAAAAAAAAAAACATAGTAGGAATACTAAAACTGCTCTGATACCAATTGTAATATGTATTTCATGTCATAAAGTTGTACAGACTGTCTTAATTTATACTAGAGCCTATCTCACTAATTTAAGAAACTACGTAAACCTGGAAATTGTAGGCTAATTTACAGGTAATATTCAACAGTTTGATTATAGGGTTTTCTTGCAAGAAGATGAAGAAAATGGGTGATTTACCACGGAAATTGGCTAATTTTAGGGACTAAATGATCTTTCAAGGACAAGATTTTATTGAGAAAGAAATGACACCATACAGTTGCAGCAGGTTCTGGATCCTTTTGCAACTTCTTGCCTATCTGAACACATAGTTTTATAATAAAATAGCATATAGGGACGTTCTACCCCATACCCAATCACTATACAATTATAGTTAGCTTCTGAACTTTCTCCTACTTTAGACTTTATAATTAATCATCAAACATTGATTTGCTCATAATAAAACATATAATTCATTGATTATTTAACTCCAGCCAGCCTTGTCTGAAAGAATTTCAAATTTCATGTACAGCAACACACTTGTAACGTATCCCAATTGATTCACACATAAAAATGGGTGTGACCGTCTTTTTTCATGTGTGTGTGTGTGTGCTAAAGAGAGAGAGAGAGAGAGACTTACTTGAGAACATGAGAAGCCATGAGCAATTCAGGTTCACCTCCCCATACATGTGTCTTCCTTATTTGTGACACATAGGAATCAAAATCCCCTTCAATAAACCTAAATGAAAAACCCCTCCATATAAGAACCACTTCACAAAATAAATGGAAAAACACACAGACCAAATGACACCACAGAACAAAACCATCTCAAAAATGTATATTCACAACAAGAAAATCACAAGCAATAACAAAGAAAATTCCTACAAGACTCACCATTCCGTCTCTTCCCGTCTTTTAACAAACTCATCTGCTACCTATAAAATAGCCAAAAACAAAATTGATTTTAAGTCAGAAATGTTTTAGATGTAACATATGCATTTATAATTTTCAACTAACGTACTCTTGCACGCAATTCATCAGCTAACTCTCTTTGCAAACTCTCATTAGGAGCAGGTTTTCCTGATCTTATACAAGCTCCATGAGCAACAGCCCTAAACAAACATCTCCCATCTCCAGGTATTCCTATAACAGAATAATCAGTATGAACTTTCTTTCCATGTGAAAAATTAGTGCTTGATGAACTACAATCATCTTCCTTCTTCTCTTCTGCTTCAACATAAGATGGTTCAGAACTTGCACTGCAAACAGCTAATCCCATTACAACTCCAGCTGAAGCACACCCTTGAGTCCAAGATCCAGGTACCAAACTCCATTTCATTCTGGAAATGATCCCTTGTTTTGGGAATAAAAGCCTCAAGTTCATATTGCGGGACCCGAGTGAAAGATCAAAGCGCGTCTTTTGGGGCCCGCGTCTGGATCGCATAGCAGATTTGATTGTCAGTGACTGCCAGTTGTTTTTCTGGTTTGTTGTGTTGGACCCGACAAGAGAGTGGTGGGAGTTTGGCTTTATAACATGATTTGGTTTGACACATCCAAGTGAGAGATGAAAACACCATGAACTTGATGCAGATTGAGGCATCACACTTGGTTTCACACAGGTTTTAATGGTGGAACGAGCAATCATGCTGTCATGACTCTAGGTTTAACTTCAGAAGATGGTGGTAAATCACTGTCAAGTGTCAACGATGATATATGGATTTAGATAACGGAAGATAAAGTAAGAACAGTCTAATAGATTCATTATGTAAAATTTATTCCACAGGCATCAAAGCATTATGCGTATGAATTATATTCCCAACTATGAAGCAAAGGAAAACTTAGAGGACAAATCAGCAAAGAACTTGAACCCTTTCTCAAGTTTTTGGTTCAACAATTTTCGAATTTCTCTTCAAATTTCAGATAGAAAATGAATTAGAAGCTCTCCAAACGCATAGATTCCAATATTCATCGATTTAGATAAAACCAACAAACGGAATCAAAATAAAGCAGAATTAAGTACCGGCAGAGATGGTGGATTATGATGTGTCTATTCAGACTATTCTCATTCATGGCATATATCCAAACTAGCACAAATCAGTGGCGGTGGATTCTGTAGGCAATTAAAGGTTTGATAAGATGATCTTATGGCTCGTAACGTAAGTCGTCAAATTAATTCAATCCTAATACTTTTGAAGAATTTGTAATTAAAAATTTTTAGCGACTGAAAGTACGAGAACAGAATCAGAAAGTTCAACATAGTTTTATAGGATAAAAACATCCAGAGTGAAAGATGAATGTAAAGATATATAGATTTGTAAAGTATGAAAAGGAGAATACCTGATGAACAACGGATAATGAATTTAATATTGACAGTATCGATAACGAGGAAAACCTTATAATGAGTTGGATTGAAGTTGTAGAAATGGAATCAAAGAAGGAGATAAATGGAGTTGAAGGAAGGAATGGAATCTGCAGTCGATAACATCTCGTCTTGCTGGAACTCTCTTGAAACTTCTTCTCTTTCAGCACTTCATTATTATCAAACCTAAGTCCTCGGTTTAAAAATAAATGTTTTATTAAACATGGCCAAAATACACTAATGTCCCACCATTTATAATCCAGGGGTTAATGAACTAAATGTGTAAGGAATTTTTGTTTTTGTCTATATTTAGGTAAGTATGTTTATTTTGTATATTTTTTATCTATTAAACTTGTTGTGACTGTTTAAAAAATGATAATATGAGTCACGATTGTAGGTTGCAGCTGATTTGGAGCTTACGTGACAATAATGTTTTGTCAACTCATCGGTTATAACAAATAACATTGAATGAAATCGTTTTGTGCCCTAAAATCAGATTGAATGTTGACCGCTTCATCTTCATTGTTCTCCCACTTAGGGCAAAGAAGTACTCCTTGCTTTTGTAGCTTTCCGATGAGTTAAAACATTATTGTCACATAAGCTCCAAATCAGCTGCAACCTACAATCGTGGGTCATGTTACCCTTTTTTTTAAACGGTCACAGCAAGTTTAATGGATAAAAGTGTACAAAATAAACATGCTTACCTAAAATGCTAAATGTAGAAAGTTCGTTGCCCATTTAGTTTATTAACCCATAATCCAGTATTCAAAATATTAATTATATTTTATTTACATTCAGAATAACTCTTATATTATTATTTATCTTCGGTTAAAATCTGAATTCCCAGTGATCTTATAAAATGACTGGATGAAATGATGACATTACAAAAAATTAAAAAAATCACTTGGATAATACATTTAGTACCTTTAATACGTGGTCAACGTTAAACAAAAGAACTAGAGTTTTGTCGTAAGGTTGTCCTCAACAACTTCTCATGTTCGACAACTTTTAGTGAACGAACATGGTAGGGCTGAACATCTCGTTTGTCTCTCGAGAACAAGACAAGGCTCGAGAAGCTACATCTCTCAACGAGTAAACACATGAGATTGTTTTTTTCGTCTTGAAAGTAGTGGTAGAGTTTTTTATAGTTACGTTTTTGCATAAAATCATGATATAGGTTTTTTTATATATCCCGAAATTAGTGGTAGAGTTGTTACGTTTTTCATAAAAAATATAGTGGTTTTTTGTTCTTGAAATTAGTGGTAGTGGTTATTAATGTTTGCCATTGAAAATCAGTGGTAGGGTAACCATATATGTCTTTAATTTGTGATATTTTGGTCTTAATAAGTGGTTTTGTTGTATTTGTAGGGGCCTTATTTGTAATGGGTATTAATCATCAATCAATGAACATGGCTTCATCTTCAAAATTTAATCTGACTGAAGAATGAAACACGAATAGTAAAGACGAGGAATATGTTGAGTCTTCTATGGATAGGGGTTCCATAGGGTCATACTTGACATTGAAGAGGATATGTTTGAGGATGCCTGAGTTGAGAAAGACGTTGATGCAAGCATGACAAAGACCACACATGATCCTTTTTTGTACTTGTTATGCCCTCATCACAAGGAAGATGCTAAATTACAAAAAATTTACCAAGGAAATAAGTACGAAGAGAGTTCCATGATGATGATTTACAATTTGGAAAAGTTAACTAAAATGTGGATAAAGGAAATCGAGAAATTGGGTTCAAATATAATATTCACAACCCCTGGGTTGATTGGAGAAAGATGAAACCCGAATTGGGAGAGAAATACGAGAGTCCCGAACAACTGAAATTTTGTGTTAGAAACTACGCAGTTGCAAATGGATTACAGTTACTTTTTGTTAAAAGTGATCATGATAGGATATTTCGAAAGTTTTTATCTCCAATGGTAAAAAACTTTTCTAAAGTTTTTTTAAATAGTAAAAACTTTAACAAAATGCCATTCGAGATGCTCTTATGCATGTTAAAATTGGATTATTCAAGTAGTGCAAAAGGATTTTCAGTTGAAGCTTTTTTAAAAGCTTTTTACAATTTAAATAAGTCTTTTACCATTGTAGGTAGCATTTTTCTTTTTCGAAAAAACTTAGTAATCTCTAACATTATAACATTCTTACTGGTTTTGTCCCTTTTGTTTATTATATTTCATAAAATATTATTTTACAACTTAATTATATTTATATATTATTTTTTATTTTAATTATATAATTTATTTGATTAAATATACAATATAGATCTGAATATATTTTATTGAAATTTTTATCATAAAAAATAATTATCAAAACGTTTAAAATGATATAAATGCTAAAGATTGAAAAACATTACCATAATATGCTTATATCATTGTTTTTTATTTATTAAAATATCAATATCAACTAATTTTATTTTGTTCTAAAATATGTAACCTGAAAATTTAAAAAGTTATATAAGAGTAGTTTATATAACATATTAGAAATAAAGAGAAATTAGATACTTTCTAGACAAAACTACAAAAATTGTTTTTGTGGTTTGCTGTTTTTTGTGGTTTTGGTCCAAACCTTTGCATTTTTGTATGGATGGTCCTTTTCCAAAAGTTTATTTGTGGAAATGGTCTCTGTCCAACTTGAAAAGTTTATATTTTCCTTTAATTTTTTTCCTATTATTTTTAAATAACTGTCAGTTATATTAAATAAAAAATAAAATTAAATCCCTCCTACCATACCAATCCGACTCACCTGTCTTTCTCCCTCTCTCTTTAAATATTTCATGCTTCTTTCATTCCTATCTCAATAATCTAATACCCCTCTCTATCGCCAGCTCCTCTAACGCCATCATCGGCTCCTCCAACAGCATCCCTGAGTCCTTCAGCACCATTGCGGACTAAGTTCCAACGACCCTATTTAAATCCACACATATAGGAAAATGCGGTGGTGTCGTTGTTTTGCACCGATGGGGAGGAGATGAGAGTTTGACTGTAGAAGACGACGACGGAAGCTCTAGGTAAGAACAAGAACAAAGAAAATGAAGATGGCAACTAATAAGAGGAGTCTCGATGGAATCTCTAGAGGTGGTGACGAAATCGTCGGTACCTCACACTCACATCGTGTTCTTCCTTATTTTGCACACATTCTAGACTCGATAGTAGCAATACGAACCCTCTTTCCATCTTAATATTCTCTCTTTACCCCCGAAAATCAGTCTTATTTTCTTAACCCTCACCATTAGATATAATATATACAAATTAAAGATTTACAAATTAAAGTTGGAGAGATCGACACCAGAGCACCATTCCAATCTGTCAAAGATGTTGTCAATTCGAATTTATCAGGGAAGAGCAAGATGCTGAAGTTATGAACAAAGTGAATCTGGATAAAGCTTGTGAAATATCAAAGGAGATTATATATGTTCATGAGATTATTGAGCATGTGAAGTTGGGAGCCATTGAAGCAAAGTAAGAACAAGAAAAGATGGTTTCAGAGAAAATTGTTCAAAAACTCGCACATAAAGTCGCCCTTAAAGAGTTTGCAAAGAAACTAGTTGCTTTAAGGGGACAAATTGATCCTGAAATGTCAAAAGATCTTGAAACCCAATTTTCAAAAAAAAAACATTTGAGATTAAAAGATTAGAACTGGAAATAGAGAATGCGAGAGCTTCAGATATTGATTCTTTGGAAAATGTGACATCAGAGCTCGATGGAGCTAAAGATTTGTTGCAGAAAGTTGCAGAATAATAAAGTTTGGAAGAAGCTAGAGTTATTGGTGGTTTTGATGAAATGGTGGTGGCTCTCCGGCAGCTAATGGCGGAGAGTGAAAATGCAAAAAGGGGATCAGAGACGACGAAGGCGGAAGCTGAAGCATTGAAGAAGGAGGCGGCAGCCATGTGTGTATGTGTGTGTTTTTATGAAGAACAAAACTCGGATAGGAGGTCATAGGAGAAGGGGGGAGAGAGAGAGAGAGAGAGAGAGAGATAGGCGAGGGGGTATGGGTAGATGGGGTGTGATTTGTTTTAATTTTTTATTTAACACATTTGATAAATAATTAAAAATAATAGGAAAAAGAAATTAAGGGCAAAATAAAATTTTCAAGTTGGACGGAGACCATTTCCACAAAGAAACTTCTGAAAAATGATCATTCATACAAAAATACAAAGGTTTTGATCAGAAGTACAAAAAACAGCAGACCACATGGACCATTTTTGCAGTTTTGTCTAATTTATATATAAAAAGATTTAAGATTTTATTTATTGAAGTGAGTTTATAATAATAACTTTTTAATGATAAAAGGTTTTGTAGAAATCTAACATTACAAAAATAACTTTGTTTTTTTATAAATTAACCTTTAAAAATGTTTTAAAAGAAAAAAATTAATTTTTTTAACAAAGAACTATATGTTAGATTTAATTATGAGTAATTTTATTCGTATCCCTGCCTGATTACTTTTTGTATATATATATATATATATATATATATATATATATATATATATATATATATATATATATATATATATATATTGTGTATATTTTATTAAATATATTTTTTAATTTTGTGTGTTGGAAATAAATATAGTAACACCCATTAATTATTAATAGTAGTAGTTTGAAGAGATATTTTTATGTGAGATAGACACCATTGGGCCCACAATTTACACAGCTGACAGATGTAGACAGCCCGTCACTAGTAGGTATGTCGTTGATAGGGATCGGCAATGGCCCAAACTGGCCTTGGTCCACTTCTATCTCAATGGGCCTCTCATGTCCTATTTAATTCAAACCAGAGATTGAATGGACCAATAATAGTTGGAGTGTTGTACTATTAGTCTAGAGTGACACAAAACAAAGGATAAAAAAAATGGGAACCGGTTGTTTATTAACCGGTTTTTTGACTATCGGTTCTCCAATAACTGGTTTTATAATAATTAGTTTTTTAATAGGTTTTTTTTATTTCGGACCGGATCGGTTTTTTACTCCGGTTAACCTAGCAGAACCGGTTAAACAACTGGTCTATAAGTCAATTTCATTTAAAAAAAACGGCCAAAACCGATTGGACTAAAACCGATTTTTTAAAAAACCGGTTCTTAAAAAAACTGGATCAGTTAAAAACCGGCTTTTATGCACCTCTAATTAGTCTCAAGATTATTAAGAGACCAAAATAAATAGGTTAAACGAGTTATGCACTAATGGGTTTTGCAAGTCGGGACAATTTAGAGATGAACATATCAAACTGGTTATTAAAAAATTCGAAAGAAAAGGAACTGAGTTTTTGAAAACAGGTTTTTATGAAACCGGATATGTTTTATTTGATTCGACTGTTTGTAACCGGATTTAAAAAATAGGTTGGTGGATTTTTTTACGGATTTTTAATAAAAAATAAATCAAAAGATCAAAAATTATTGGTTTTATATGTATTTTTGAATCAAATATATAAATAAATATCAATTTAAAAAATAAAATATTCAGATTTTATAAGTTAATTCAAAACCAGTTTCTATAAAACCGGATAAACCGAATCCGAAACAAGTTATATAAATTATTAACAGTCCATGAAAACGGGTTGGGTTTTATCTGAAAACTGAAGCTCAAAAATCAAAACGGATATGAACCGTTTTTTTAATAAAATCGGTTCCAGCTAATACTTTTTGTGCATCTGTAAGTAAGATTGAATTGGGTTGAGTTGTCTATTTATCTTTGGTCATCAATTTCCTACCTTTGTATAAAATTTCTTGGTGTTTGAATGTATTTGGAGGACTTTCAACTCGTCCAAATCGAGCGATTCAATTGAATGTTTCATGACTAGCTTAACTTTTAAATTTCTGGTATTACCATATTTAACGATGAGTATTATTAAACTCACTCCTGCTTTTAATAGTTCTCATATAATTTCTATGCCTAATCACCTATATATAACCATACGCAACACCACATCATCATTTCATAACCCATGAATAAAAATATATATCTTCACAGAACATATAGATGTTAGGTATAAGGGGGTATCTTTTAAAAAAATTCGAATTCTTCCACGTTTCAAAGGAGACTTTTGAAAGAAACATTCCCCAATTGAATTATATATATATATATATATATATATATATATATATATATATATATATATATATATATATATATATATATATATATATATATATATATATATATATATATATATATATATATATATAGAGAGAGAGAGAGAGAGAGAGAGAGAAAAAAAAGTTCAATTGAGAACCTAAAAAAGCCTAGGAACCTAAGAACCCATTTAATGAACTTTTTTCTATACAACATTTTTCAAAAAAAAAATATACCAAAATTTTTGTTATGATGCGCCTAGAAGATTTCAAAAAAAAAAATTTCAAAAAAAACATTTTTTTATTTTTTTTCATTAGGGTTTAGGTTTTGGGTTAGGGGTTTAGGGGTTAGGGGTTAGGGTTTAGGGTTTAGAAGATTTCAAAAAAAAAAAATTCAAAAAAATCATTTTTTTATTTTTTTTTTCCTATGGGTTTAGGGTTTAGGGTTTAGAGTTTAGGGTTTAGGGTTTAAAAATCTCTTAGAAGCTTTAAATAAAAAAAATTGGATGCATTTTTTTTGACAAATATTGTGCAAAAAAAAAGTTCCTAGGTTCCTAGGGTTTTTTAGGTTCTCTCATGATCTATATATATATATATATATATATATATATATATATATATATATATATATATATATATATATATATATATATATATATATATATATATATATATATACACAGAGCCGTTCCATTGATAAACAATGCCCGGGGCAAGACTAATAGTAATGCCCATCCGTTTATACCGTCCAATAAAAAAATACATATACATGAAATTATATAAAACTGAACTGCATTAGATTTTTAATAAACTAAAATTCATATCAATACAAATTTAAACTTACAAAAATCATCTAAAACAATGTCTCAGTGCATTTTATGAAGCAAATACAACAATATTTTATGATAATCGACACTAGATAGAAACCGATTTTTTTCAATGCTTATAATTGCTAACCATAAAGTTTACTTGCAATGTTAACAACGACAAATATGCAAAATATGTGCCCTTCTAAACTTAACCAAATGCTCCTCTAACAACACGCAAGTCTAATAATCTTCTTCTTTGGCCTTTACTGCAAAAACAAAAGAGATTGAAAAGAAGATTGTTCAATCAAAATAAAAATACATCATATAAAAGCACTTTATAAAAATTATATTGAATGTAACTGATGTGACTAAGCAAGAGTTCACAACCCTTGGGTGAAAGCGAGCATAACACCTAACAAGAAGAAACCATAAACCCATAGATGGGGTGACGATCAAATCTTATAAAATAAACCTACATCAGCAAATGGATATTGATTCTTATGACACAATGAAAATAAGAGCCAACTTGTGATTGTACTTCCAAGCTAATGCCATTAAAGAGGGCTCTCAAAGACTCCTCCCCTTGGCCACAAAAGACCAAATGAAAGGGCGATTCATAACTAACATATGAAGATTGCATTTTAAAGAATATAATAAAATAAGGAAACCAAATAGTAACAATCCAAAATTCTGCATGTGATAACTCTTATGCAATTCTAGTATTATTTCTATAAACGATGACCGTAATGATAAAGCAATGGATTCCTTTTATGAATCATGATTCTCAGAAAAACCAAATTGATATCTTGTTATATGAACAAAAATATTATGATCTCAAGCATTTTCACTGGAGTAACTTATGGCACTAAAAACATATTTCTTACAGGGACTAAGAGAGAAGTCAAGAAGAAGAACTCAAAACTGAAATAAGAACACAGATATAGAGAACTCAGAACATAAATAAAAAAAATAGAGAAGGAGGACTCGAACTTAAAATCAAAAGGCGATTAGGGACTAAGGGAAAACACGATAAGAGAAGGAAACTCATTGATTAGAATGAGCCTTATCGATTTAGTTGTGGACAGTGCGACGTTGCATTTACCTATAAACTGAAGCGTGCCGCTCAAATTAATTCTAATTTTTTTACTTGGCTCCTTAATAGCAGCCAGAATTTTGCCTGATGGATTATTAACTTGGGCCCAAATAAGATATACACCCATTATAGGTATAGTGAATATGATGCCCCATAGCCCGTTGCTGCCCTGGGCCGTAGCCCAGGTCGCCCTCCCCTTGGGCCGGCCCTATATATATATATATATATATATATATATATATATATATATATATATATATATATATATATGTATGTATGTATGTATGTATGTATGTATGTATGTATGTATGTATGTATGTATGTATGTATGTATGTATGTATGTATGTATGTATGTATGTATGTATGTATGTATATATATATATATATATATATATATATATATATATATATATATAACTTTGTTTCCCTCTTTATAATTTTTTTCTTTGTTCTAAAAGATAAAATAACCATATGTTTTTTTTATACAACAATATTATTGATAAAAAAGAAGAAAAGGCCAGCGGAAAGCTGGTACAAACAAAGAAACATTACTAGAGTACATGAAACCGCCCTATCTATAATACATCAAAAGATATGACAAATATGGTTGTAAATGAACCGAATGAATACGAACGAGAACTTGTTCATGTTCATTCGTTTAAGTTTATCCGAACAAACGAACGAACACAAACGAGTTTTCTTGTTCATGTTCGTTCGTTTAACAAATTATATTGTTCATGTTCATGAGCATGCTAAAGATACATAAACGGACAAACATAAACAAACAGAAATAAACAAAAACAATTGAATATATATGAGCATAAATAAACATATAATATCGTAATATAATTAAACACAGTTGAAAGTATAGGAACATAAAATGAACTTAAATAAACAAACATAAACGAAATTAAACGAACGTTCACGAAATGAACAAGACCCTTATTCATGCTTGTTCGTTTAACTAAACGAACGGGAATTTATGTTCGTGTTCGTTTATTAATTAAATAAACGAACATAAACGAACTTTCTGCCGAATAGTTCACGAACGATTCGCTGAACGTTCGGTTCGTTTACAGTCCTAATGGCAACACCTCAAACTTGACTTAAGGGGGGTGTTTATGATTTTTTATTTTAACTTAACAAGAACTTTTGGGCAAAAGTGTTTGGATTAGCTTATATGGTGGAAAGAAACTATAATTTGATAAGTTGTTTTTAAAAAATGTTGTATAAATAAATGATGGTATTTTTGTCTAAAAACAACTTCTAGTTTTTCCAAAAGTCAATAAGTTACACCCTGTCACCCTCCTTACTTATAAATTATTGACTTTTCAATGGTTTCAAAAATGAGTTTTAAAAACACTTATTTGTTTCCCAAACATATTTATGACTTATTGACTTTTCAAAAAGTCAATAAGTCAATTACTTGATTCCTTCCACAATCTCAGACACCCTTAAGAAGAACAAACTCAAAAACAAAAAGATAACCATATGTAAAGAGTGGTAGGACTTATGAGCGTTCATCACGTCAAAACCAATCTAGAAAAAAAAACAATCGATCAAATAAGCCTTAATTCAATTTAGAATTCGTTTGGTCTGTGTACTCATTTCAAACTTAAGTTATTTTTAACAAAAAAAACTATGAATACAATCTCATTTTAAAGTTGTTACATGACTAAAATCTACAAAAACTTGGGGCCCGTTTGGTTCGGTGGAATCTGATGGAATTCAAAGGAATTGGAATCCAATTCCTTCATAATGCTATGTTTGGTTCAAGTTTTAGGAAGGAATTGGATTCCTTAATTGAGTAAAATTCAATCGACTTAAAGGAATTAAATTCCATCGTTTGGCGAGGGAATTAAATCTTTTGAAGATAGGAATTTGCTTGATTACCATATTACCCGTAACTTGTCGTAAAAAACCCTCGCTGAACACCATTCACGTCGACTTCGTTTCTCATCTTCCCCACACCCGCCGACTTTGTCTTCTCCAAAGCTTGGCAACGTCCAACTGTAGGTCAGTCTCTCTCTCTCTCTATCTCTCGCACGCTATGTCTCCCTCCTCCTTTCCTTCTGTCACTCCCCCATGTCCTTAATCAGGTAATTGATTTCAATTTCAGAATCGTGATTGTGGTCCCCCTGTTTGATTTCGATTGTCCGACGACTCAACAGGCTGAGTCTCACATTTTCTTTGCTGGTGAGTTATCTGTCTCCCCCCTTCTCTAAATCGTTCATGCTCAAGTTGCCATTTTTGTTTACTCCTTCCTCCGAATTTGTATCGCTGAACAGGAAACCAAAATCAGGATACATTATGAACTCGATTGTTGTGAACTCAATTCAGAACTTAATTTCGTGATTCAATAATCACGAATACAACTATGAACTCGATTGATTTTCTACTAATTGTTTTCTTTCCTGATTTAATGTTCATGATTCATGATTTCTGTAGTTAGATTTCTGTATTCAGATTTCGGTAATTAGATTCACGATTGAAATAATCAGATTCACGATTTTTGTAATCAGACTTCTGTATTCAATATTCGTTATGAACTATGAACTTTAATTGAGTTTCTTTTATATGTTTTTTTTGTAAACATGCTGATGAGGTTTTTGATAAACTATTTTAATCTAATGAGGTTTTTGATGAGCTGTTATAATTTGATGAGGTTCTAACTCAATTTCTTTAATTTGGTTTTTTATTGTAGTGAAACTCAGTGTCAAGGCTACAAAGAAGGCTGCTGTTGTAAAATATGGTGTTGTTGCAACTCCTACAAAAAGAGTATAAAGTTTTAATGACGATAGCTCTTAATCAGTAACTCTGAAGAAAGTGATATAGAAGAAGAGGTATCGCGAACTTCTTCATCATGTTCATGGAATCCTTTTGATATTATCGGATCATTGCCATTATATTTGTTGCTATGATTATTTACGTAATATTTATTCACCATGTAAGCTACCAAACAAAGTGAATTTAAGTCAAAAGGGTAAATCTGTTATTTTGTATAACATTTGTTTACATATATATTGAAAAACAAAGTAAAATTAAGCGAAAAAGCTATAAGGGCAAATATGTTCATTTATATAGATTGCAATTGCATCTTCTTCCAACCAAACAGAATATAGAATTGAATTTTAATTTCATTTCCTGACATATTTCAATTCCTTCTTAGATTCCAATTCCTTCAAAAAAATTCTCAATTCCTTCTTAGATTCCAATTCCTTCAAAAACATTCTGCAAACCGAACGCCATCTTAGAATACGGTTCCAATTACAATTTCAGTTCTAAACCAAAAACGAGACCGGGTATTGGACATCATTAGGACCGTGGGTATAATACTATAATTTATTCAACGGATAACAAAAAGGTAGGGAAGGGTGCATATGGACCCTGCATAGCACGCGGCGTGAGACCCACAACAAGTTGGCGACCTTAAACTAAATAACCACAAATAATGTGGTCCTTTTATATGTACAACCATCCTTCTATGCCTAATCATTTCCCATTTATTACATTCTACTCCTCAAACTTATTACAATTTCCATTTTTTGTTCATTTGTGTTTAAACTTTTCAAATTAGGAAACCGCAATATTTCGAGTAGACTAATGTAACTTAGTACTAGTGGTGACGAAATAGATGAGTTGAACGTGTTGGGTATAGGATTACAACATATGTTGGATTCAAACATTTTTTGTTCAAATTTTAAATTTTATAAATAAAAAATGTTTAAATATAGTTAAATAACTTTATCGTTACAACAATAATCTAATTGTTTCATCAAAATAATTTACTGGGTTTATTTGCATTTGGTCACAGTTTTAACTTTCCCCCAATATGGCCTATGTGATATGCTTTTGCTAAAAAATTGTTTTACATATTTGACCTGTTAAGCTTTAATATAATTAATATTTGGTATGTTTATAAATGAATCATAATTGATGCATTTATCTAAACATTAATTTTGAAATTCGTTTGATGCGTAAAAAAACCCATATGTTGAAGAAAAATCATTTTTAGTTATCATATTACATTAATAGTTTTTTAATTATTACACCTAATGTTTTGATCACCTTTATTTGTGGATCAATTTTCTATTGAACAATTTATCTGATTGATGCATCGTTACTGAAAATGATGATATTTTATTTTCCATTTTGGAAAAGGCTAATGATATACTAGTTTTGACCATAAACCAATATATGTGGTGATAAAATAATATCCAAAATAATAGTTATCATGATAGCAAAAGAATTAATAAGTCATTAAACTCTATATATATATATATATATATATATATATATATATATATATATATATATATATATATATATATATATATATATATATATATATATATATATATATATATATATATATATATATATATATTGACTTTTGTTCCGGAATTGATTTGAAAAAGATCCACAAAAATATGAAATTTTAAGGTAAAAGAAATGGATTGTTGAATTGCAAGAGCCTCAAAACTACAGGGACTATGGCGCAATTAGTGTAAAAGTATCCAACCTACATATTTCCATTTTTTGTCATTGAAAACATACATTAATATCGTATAGAAATTAATGAATTCAAAATGGACGGACGGTTCCAATGATTTTCAAGTTTCTTTAAATTCTCTCCTTCCAAATATCATAGCGGAATCAGAAAGAATTGACGTTGTCGGGTACAACCATGTAATTCCACATCATTGGTATGTTGAACTCTACGAATCACGACCTCAACCAATTTAACAGGAGATGTTAATCGTTTCTCCCTTGCAACTTTACTAAGTTTTCGCCAAGATATAAAGACCACAAACTTACTTGATTGTTAATTGTTTATGGATGTATTAAAGTGTGTTTTCAGGTGGTTTCCGTTTAGTCACGGAAAAATAGATTTTTTTTTGAAAAAAATTCTAAAAATAATGAGAAGTTTGCAAACGTGTTTAACTTACTTTTTTCTAAAATTTTCATTTTTAAAAATTACAAAGAATTTATAAAAAATTTGAAAATTTGTTAGTCATTGTTTTTCATATTTTTTTTAATTTCAAGTTTTTTTAAAAATATAAATATGCTTACCCTCGCGCACAGCCTCACGCCCACACCACACCACACCCCCCACATCCTCACACGCACACCCCACCCCTACCCACCAAAACACCTAACTTCCCAACCCCCACCTCGACTATGCTTTGCCGACATCCACCCTACCCATCCCCAAACATAGACCCCCACCTCACCCCCCATCCACCCCATCTTATTCTATAAAACAAAACAAAATGAAATATTACCAAAACAATTTATTTAAAAGTTTAAAAAGCCAATGAGTAAAATCATTAATAGAAAACAAAACTCGAGTCAAATTTGTAATAATGAGCGGTAACGGGTAAACCTATTAAGACCATGTTGTTTTTTTTGCCCCCGCAGTTTTGTTTTCCTGTTTGTGTCATGGTATTTGTCGATTAAAATGTCGTTTTTACTCATGACTTCAAAACTTTATACATCATGATTGATCCTAATTGGTTGTCTAATTTATTGTGTGCAGCACTTTGTGGTATGGCTGTGGGGGTGGAATTGGGTGTGAAGGATGGATGTGTGTGTATGTGTGTGTTCATATATGTTAAATATTGTATTATTTGAAAAAAAAAAACTGGAAATTGATAACCAATATAAAATAGACATTCAAACAAATATTCTAATTTTCTAAAATAAAAGATGAAAACTCAAATCAATTTTAAGTAAACGCATTTTCAAAAAAAAATTCTACTGAAAACTTATTTATTTTTCTAAAAGCTGAAAACGG
This sequence comes from Cichorium intybus, assembly GCA_023525715.1. NCBI lineage: Eukaryota > Viridiplantae > Streptophyta > Magnoliopsida > Asterales > Asteraceae > Cichorium > Cichorium intybus. The sequence continues at coordinate 15,338,031 of CM042009.1, forward strand.
AAAACAGTTTCCTGTAACTAAATGGAGCCTTAGTCTTCGTTTACTTACAAAAAATGGTCGGTTTTCCAGAATTTTTTTTACGAAAAATAAGAAATTTTGAAAACGTGTTTAGTTTTACATTTTTCTAAAAAAACTTGATTTTATAAAATTACAGAGAACTTGAAAACTTTGCAAAATTGTTAATTATTGTTTTCCATATTTTCTAATTCTAATTTTTTTCTAAACTATAAAGACACCGCCCCCATCCCTACCCATGCCCACTCTCATTCTCACCCATCTACATCCCACCCTATCCCTACCCACCCACCCTACATGTAGAGTCCCAAATTTTCTCGACCAGAATTTTCATTTTTAGAATAAAGTACAAATATAAAATATCATCTCAAACATCGTATGAATAATTTAAAACACCATATTTAGAATCAAAAGTTCAAAACAACAACTAATAAATACACCTTTTAGTTGTGGCAATAAGGTTTCGTTATAATCGAATGAAACTCAAAACTTTTGAACACATTGTCAAATGCTTTTATAAAATATTGTAACTTTTTATATGTTAAATAATGAGTCATTTGTATTTTTATATAACATATTAAACAACAAGTGATTTATAATTGTAATGGTAGATTTATAAAGCCATTTAATCAAGTAAACCCCACCAAATAAGACATATGATAACATCTGGATACACAAATGCATACCCATAAAAATCTCCAACGTGTGCTATTGTAGTAAATTTTAATTTAATATGGTGATATGCATTAAAAAACCTAAATTCAATAGTATTATACCAAAATCTGCAATAATATCTAGTCGATATTTACAATATGATACAGTAAATATTGGGATCGGTAAACTACTATTGAGAGAAACAAATATGATTTATTATTACATACAAAAGCAAGTATTATGAAAGCATAATACAATTATAAGTACAAAAATTATCTAGGGGTAACCTAAATAATTGGCTAAATAAAAGTTTAATACAGAAAAAAAAAATTAACATTCCGATTTAAGCTCACAATGTGATAGCAATAAACATTGAACATTTGTAAGACAAAAATGAAACCAAGATGTTGATTAAGCTTTCGTAAAAATATTAGTAATATGTACGGCCAATGGAACATAGAGAAGCAAGATGGTTCCAAGTAGGGATGTCAACGGGGTCAAACGGGACGGGGATAGCTTCCCCCGCCCCCGCCCCCGAAATTCCCCTGTTCCCCCGCCCCCGCCCCTGCTCCCGAATCCCCTGAAAGTTTTGCCCCCGCCCCCGCCCCCGAATCCCTACACTTTTCCCCGCCCCCGCCCCCGTTTCCCCGCCCCCGATCTTTAAACTAAAAAAATCTTTCTTTGGCTAAAAAAATTAATTTTGGGTTGAAAATTTATTTTTTGGGTATATATATATATATATATATATATATATATATATATATATATATATATATATATATATATATATATATATATATATATATATATATATATATATATATATATATATATATATATATATATATATCTTAACGGGGCCCCCACGGGGTTTCGGGACGGGGTTGCCCACCCCCGCCCCCGCCCCCGAAATCAAAACGGGGGTTAATCTTGCCCCCGCCCCCGCCCCCGCCCCCGATTTTTTCATGACATTACCCCTTGTACGGGTTCGGGGTCCCACGGGAACGGGGCCCCACGGGGATTTTTGCCATCCCTAGTTCCAAGTTGTAGATGGTGGTGAATGAAATGACAATCAATTGCAATATGCTTCATACGCTCATTGAAAATAAAATTCGTCACAATCTACATCGCACTGTTGTCACAATATGCTTCATACCCTCGTTGATTAGCAGCCCTATTTCGCCGACCGACTGATTGCCACTCCATAATTGTCGATTAGAAGCCCTAATTAAATCACGAAACACAACACTATGACGATGTTGTTGCGCAAAAACCTACTCGATGAATACTTACCACTGGCATGATAAGCAAGGCCATAAAACCCTCCTTGACGGTTAAGCCATATGAACGAAGATGGTTGTCCAATTTAATGTTGCCCAAATCTCCATGATAGTTGTGGTCTTTTCAAATCTATATAAGAAAATGAAGGTATCACAAAGAAGAACACATATATGTATTTATTTATTGTAATACATAAGAATCGGAATTTATGTTTAAAAATGGAACAAACCTATTTCTGGAAAATGATTAAATCCAATTTCCAAACACTAAAAAAGTCTAGCCATTTATGTTCTTTTGAGATTGAGGCTACATGATAAATATACTTGAGATAAATTAGAAGAATAATATTGTTTCTAAATTATTTACATGGTCAGTCTCATCTGCAACCGATGGCAACAATGATACCTTGATGATTTTACAATTTACATACAACGTTGATATATGAGACATTTATGGAAAACATTTCATATGGTTACTGAACTTTATCGTCCATAACCAATGCGTGATAAGTTTATCTACTATTGCACAAGTACTTAACTGCATAACTACTTACTTTTGTGAACTATTTGAAAGTCTTATCCTACGGTTGAGGTGTTTATCATCTATTGTATTGGAATTTATGTATATCATATTGTTATTGTATCTCAAGAGGAATGTTAAAAAGACAACTGAATTGGCCTCCAAATACCTTCAATACTGCAAAACTTTTAATTTTGTGAACTATTTGAAAGTCTTATCCTACGGTTGACGTGATTATCATCTATTAATTGATTCTATATATGCTAGTTGACTATATGCAAGTGTGGTTATCTCATTTGTTTTATCGGAGAACTTGAGTTTGGGTAGGGGTGTAAACGAGCCGAGCCGAGCTCGAGCCTGACCAAGCTCGAGCTCGACTCGCTTAAAATATCTGGGCTTGAGCTCGAGCTCGGCTCGTTTCGAGCCTGTTGATGGTGAGCTCGAGATCGACTCGTTAAGAATTATCCAAGCTCGGGATCGGCTCGAGCTCGACTCGCTTTGCTTGTCGAGTCTAAAATAAGCTCGAGCTCGGCTCGTTTGTAGGCTCGGTAAACTCGTTTAATTTAATACTTCAGAAATAAATTCATCAACTTAAATACAAAATTGAACCAAACAGTGCATAAAACATAAAACCTTCAAATTACAAGTTTTCGAAACTCCCAAATACAAACTCAAAACCTTCAAATTACAAAAGTACTAAAGATCCAAAAATATCCAAATTTTCGACTACGAAGACGACTAAGTTTTTATAGAGAAATTTATCAAAAAGCAAGTTTTCCCTAATGCATCTTCAATCCAACATTCGTATCCAACGTGTGAAATCTGCAAATTAAAATATTTTCAGTAGCAATATAATGTAATTAGTCCAAAGTTTCAACTTTCAAGTAAAAAGAAATTATACCCTTAATTATTAGATTTCCCGAAGGTAACAAAATCTCGTTAGGCATTTCCTCCTTCTGTAGAAAGAAAGAATTGATGATCAAATAATATTAAATAATCAAATATCTATATAAGTGTTCATAGTTTATAAATGTACCTTCAACTTTTTTTTGATTCCATAAAGATTCCTAATCCAATCTCCTCCACAAATCAACTTTTCTACAGTTTTTGTTGCCAAAGAAGCTCGGTATGCATCTTAAATATAATTTAGTTCTCGATTATTGTAACTTTACATAATTTTCATTAGTAGAGAAATTAAATAAACATATTTTCATAGGTTTTTGCAAGGTTATCAATACCATGATCTTACATATGATCGTTTTATGTGTTGGATTAGGTGTCTAAGCCATGACTTATAAATTGTATTTATCTTATTAATTGAAGCAAAGTCCCTTTGGGTTGCCCTCATAGCTGGAGGATTGATATAAAGTTCAGCAGAGAGAAAGGTTGATTTATTAATTGTTTAATAAATCAATAGAAATAAAATAAATAGTTTTTATTAATATGTTAGAGTGATAATATATTAATTAGAAACTATAATAATTAATTAGAAATTAATCTAGAATTATTTGGATTTAATTTGGTGATTAAATTAATTGATTAAAAGTGCAGGGACTGGTTTGTATTTATTCAATAGTTGAATAACTGGCTAGCCAGTGGCAAGGGGCCAAAGTTGGTGAGAATTAGAGTGGGCACACTCTAAATCTCGAAACCCTAACTAGGGTTTAGAAGCCTTGGTCCAAATGGTCAACATGCTTGTCCATTAAGGAGTTTCCCCTAGGGTTTTGACTGTAATCCTTGGAGGCTATAAAAGGAACCTCCTGACCACCCTTATTCCTACGCCATTTCTCTGTCTCACTGGAACTCTGCTGTCTTTTCTCCTCCATTGCTTGGGTGTGACTCCATTTGAGGCAGGATACTTTTGTTGCTAGCTTCTGGATCAATAATCAAATGTTGGTTTTATTATCCAAATTCTTTAGAAAATTATTGTTGGCCTTCTAGGTTTTGTTATATGTTCATAAGATAGAAAAACATAGATCCTCAATTAGGTTGCATGTGAACTTAGGATTTCTAGTTCATTGTTTGCTTAAAACCTTTCAGTGGTATCAAAGCCAGTTTGTTTTTCTTGTGAATTGCTATAATTGATTATTTATTCCAAGGGTTTTTTTTCGAAAAAATAACCCTTTAGAAGGCCTTTTCGATTTTAGGTGGCTAGGGTTTTGAAAAACCCTAGCCTCCACCCCATTTTGGCGAATTGCATGTTTGGATGGAAAGTATGTTGTTATTTTTGGTAACTAAGATCTTTTAAATAACTGGAAACCTTAATCTCATTGATTGCAATTTACGAAAAATATGGGGATTAAGATAGGTAAATTAATTTGATTAATTTTGTGATACCTATCTTAGATTTAATTAATTTAATTAATTGTTAATTAAAAGATAAATTAAATCACTTAAAGATTTAAATTTAAAATTTCGAAATTAATTGTTTAATTAGCGAAAATTTAAAAGATTAAATCTAAAATATTTTAAAAGTTTAAAATACATCTTATATATTTTATTATTAAAAATTAATATTTTATATATAAGATAAAATTGGTTAGTCTTACCGTTAGTAGGTCTCATTCACAAAACTGTCCTATAAATAGGGTATAAGATGACTACCTATGAAATGGTAGTCTAATGGGTGTCCACTCTCACCCACCGCTCTCCTGGTCAGTCGAGTGTCGTTAGCCGAACGGGTTTGATAGGACCGCTTAAGCCTCTTAAAAGTATAATGGTATTATTGAAAGTACTAGAACAATTTATAAAAAAATCCCAATCTAGTTACTTTTAGTAAAATTGTGAATTGATGCTAACCCATAAAGTTGCACATTGTATTTTATGAAACATTGGTGGAGCGTGTGTGGATAACCGGCACACCAATAGGGGTTCATAAAGAGTGGCAATGGGTTTCTCGATCTTACCATTATTGATGGAGCGTGTGTGGTTAACCGACACGTCAATTAGAGATGGTAATTGACTTCGAAAGTACCAAGCTAACTTGTATTTTTATTCACACCTGGTTTGTGATCCTTGGTATCCCAGTCACAAACAGTGGGGCATATCCGAGATTAAACATGCTATTGAACAGTTCAATAAATCTCAAAAGAAACTAGGAATTCCATTATACTATGATTATGTTTCCGCGGTGGAATTGACTGAATCTTCATTCGCCTACCTTTATAAAATTTACAAATAGATTACGACATCCCTCTTCTATATTGTGAATTGTTATATTTGGATCCTAGCCTTATTATTATAATTGGGTTAATTCTAAGGATCATATTTATATATCTAATTAAAACTACCTTCTTTTATAGATGTCTTCCGTTTACCAAACCGTTCCCCACTCAAACTCCAGTAACGTCACTTCAATCCTATCGTTGTGTTCCAAAGTGCAATTGGATGGCACGAACTATAACGACTGGATCCGTAACATCAAGATGGCTCTAAGGTTTGAGAACAAAGAGTATGTTCTCGAGACTGAGCTCATTGAAGTTGACCCATATACTGCTACTCCCGAGGAAGTTGCCTCATATAAAAAACACTTGGATGATGCGACCAAAGTGTCATGCATCATGATCGCTACCATGAACCCTGAACTGCAAAGAATCTATGAGGACTACTGGCCCTACGAGATGCACAAAGAACTTGCGAAAAAGTTCCGCAAGCAAGAGCGTATCGAGAGGCGTGAAGTGGTAAAGGCCTTCACGAACAACAAGCCTAAGGACGGAGAGTCTGTCTGCACTCACGTGCAAAGGATGCAAGGTTACGTGGATAGGCTGAGGAAGCTGGAAATGCCTGTTCATGAGGAGTTGTCCGTTGACATAGTGCTTAACTCCTTACCGAGTTCTTATGACCAGTTCACACTGGCGTATCATTTGAACCACACTCAGACCACTTTGGCTGAGTTGCATGGCATGCTTCGTACTGCTGAAAATGGGCTGAAGGGTAAAAGTGTACCCCCTGTTAACCAGCCTGTCTTGGCTATTGGTCATGGAAAAGGAAAGAAAAGTAAGGGCCCTCCCAAGCAGAATTGGAGGGAAAAGGTTCATGTCGGGTCATCCAGCAATGCCCCGAGAGCCAAGTCTTTCGGCATTCCGCGTGTCACGAATCCAAAGGATGCCGACTGTTTTTATTGCAAAGAGAAGGGTAACTGGAAGAGGAGTTGCCCAAAGTACTTGCAAGATATCAAGGATGGCAAAGTGAAGCCGTCACAAGCAGGTACTTACACTTTATCTAATAACTCATCATCTTCCTGTTCTTGGGTCCTTGACACTGGATGTGGTTTTCATATCTGTTCTGATTTGCAGGGCCTAGAGGAAAGTAGGGATCTGGAGCACGGTAGATTGAACCTGGTCATGGGAAATAGGCGAACGTCACCTGTTACCAAGATCGGTGTCTATTGACTAGTGCTTAGTAGTGAAGTTAGTTTAGATTTACATAATTGTTGCTATTCACCAGATATGGCTAGAAACATAATTTCTTTTCATGCATTGTTCAGACATGGTTATTATTACACTTTTGATAAATTGAATGGTTCAATTTCTGTTTTTAAAAATGATGTTTTTATCTTTGAAGCTTTACCTTGTGATGGAGTGTATGAAACTGTTATGTGTGTTAACAATTTTGGTAATAATGTGTTAGATATTGATTCTTCTAGCGGTGTAGAAAAGGCGTGTTTGTGACACTGTCGTCTTGTCCATATTAATAAGAAACGCATCGCCCAACTCCAAAAGGATGGAGTGTTGGAATAATTCGACCTTAAATCGGATGATGCATGCGAATCTTGTTTGCTTGGCAAGATGACGAAATCACCATTCAAAGGGTCTTTTGAAATAGGTGAAGGTCTGTTGGACATCATACACACAGATGTGTGTGGTCCCTTCAGAACAACCACAAAAGATGGCACGCGGTTTTATATGACCTTTACTGATGATTTTAGTAGATACGACTATATCAACTTAATCAAGCACAAGTCAGATACATTTGAAAAGTTCAAAGAGTTTAAGAATGAAGTAGAAAATCAATTGGGCACGGAGATAAAGATGCTCATATCCGACAGAGGCGGTGAGTATCTTAGTATCAAGTTCCTTGACTATCTAAAGGAATGTGGAACAGTTTCACAGTTGTCGCCTCCTAGAACACCACAGTTGAACGGTGTTGCCGAGAGACGAAACCGAACCCTGTTAAACATGGTTCATTCCATGATGAGTCGAGCTTCGCTTCCAATCCATTTTTTGGGGTATGCCTTAGAGACTGCCGCCCATATCCTCAAACTTGTCCCAACCAAGAAGGTTGCAAAAACACCGCACGAGATGTGGACGGGGAAAGTTCCCTCGTTGGCACACATCAAACTCTGGGGCTGTGTGGCTTTCGTGAGACGAGAGACTCAAGACAAGCTCACAGAAAGAAGTGAGAGGTGTATCTTCATCGGATACCCAAAACAGTCTTTTGGATACTTGTTCTACAGACCGAGCGAGGACGTGGTCTTTGTAGCTAGACGAGGAGTCTTTCGAGAGAGAGAGCTCATTTCCAAATAGAACAGTGGGAGTACTATTGATCTTGAAGAGATTCAAGAGACACCCGATGAATCAACCTTAGGAGAAACTAGCAACCAACATGAGGAAGAGGTTCCTGTTGGACCGACAGACATTTCATTACCTCTTAGACGCTCCGGTAGAGTTAGCATGCCACCCGAGTTTTATGGTTTCCATATAACTTCGGATGGTGACACGCTTGTCAGTGATTGTACACTGACAAGTTTGGATGAACCAACTAACTACCTTGAAGCAGTGGCGGGCCCTGAGTCTGCCAAATGGAAAGAGGCGATGGACAGCGAGATCGAGTCTATGTATGACAATCAAGTTTGGAACTTGGTTGACAATGTGCCGGGTCGAAAGACAGTCGGATGAAAGTGGATCTTCAAGAAGAATATCGACATGGATGGTAAAGTACACACTTTTAAAGCTCGGCTGGTTGCGAAGGGATTCACTCAAACCCCGGGGGTTGACTATGATGAAACCTTCTCACCAGTAGCCAAGATTAAGTCGATTAGGATAATGCTTGCCATAGTTGCATTTCATGATTATGAAATTTGGCAGATGGATGTCAAAATCGCTTTCCTTAACGGGAACTTGACTGAGGATGTTTACATGAATCAGCCAGAGGGTTTTGTAGACACAAAGCATCCTAATAAGGTGTGTAAGCTTGAGAGATCAATCTACAGATTGAAACAAGCTTCTCGCAGCTGGAATCTTTGCTTCCATGAGAAAGTCAAAGAGTTTGGTTTCTCTAGAAGTGAAGATGAGTCCTGCGTATATGTCAAGGCTAGTGGCAGTATAGTCACTTTTCTGGTGCTGTATGTTGATGACATATTGCTCATGGAAAACGACATTCCGACCTTGCAAGATGTCAAGTCTTGGCTCGGGAAGTGTTTTGCCATGAAAGACCTAGGAGAAACTGCCTACATTCTCGGGATAAGGATACTGAGAGATAGAAAGAAAAGATTAATAGGTCTTAGTTAGTGTACATACTTGGAAAAGGTACTAAAGAGGTTTAGTATGGAAAATTCCAATAAGGGAGAGCTACCTATCCAAAGTAATGCCAAGTTGAGTAAGACTTAAAGTCCGAGTACCGATGAGGAAATAGCTGAGATGAGTCGGGTACCTTATGCCTCGGCAGTAGGGTCGATCATGTATGCTATGACATGTACTCGCACCGACGTATCCTTTGCTTTGAGCATGGTTAGTCGATACCAGGGTAATCCTGGAAAGGCGCACTGGATAGTCGTTAAGAACATACTCAAGTATCTGCGAAGGACAAAGAACATGGTGTTAGTCATTGGTGGCAGTGATGACTTGAAAGTGAGTGGATATACATACGCCAGTTTCCAGACAGATAGAGACAGTGGTCGGTCTCAGTCGGGCTGGGTATTTATCTTGAACGGTGGAGCGGTCACTTGGAAGAGTTCCAAGCAAGAGACAGTGGCTGATTCAACGTGCGAATCAGAGTACATTGTAGCGAGTGAAGCGTCTAAGGAAGCGACTTGGCTGAAGAACTTTATCGGTAACCTTGGAGTTGTCCCGAGTATTCAGGAGCCGATGGAACTATTCTGCGATAATAAAGGAGCGGTCGCTTTGACAAAGGAACTGCGAGATCATGGAAAGTCCAGGCATATCGACAGAAAGTACCATTACATTCGACATCGCGTAGAAGAATGTCACCTCCTGGTTAAGAGGGTATCATCAGAAGACAATCCTGCAGATCCTTTGACTAAGGCTTTGAGTATGATCAAGCACAATCAGCATGCTCAGAGCATTGGACTAAGGAATGATATTAGTTTTAGCAATTAGATAGGTTTTGAAACTTGTAACAGTATAAATGTAATTGACTTGGTGATTTAATAATAGAGATTTATTAATGAGTATTGTTTACTACCTTTGTCAATTGTTTATTATTGTGTTTCATTTTTGCATGTTTAACTTCCTGAGTAATTTGATTATTTAAAGTTCCACAGTCGATCATACTGTTAGGGAGTAAGTATGAACAAAGACTGTCATGAATCGGTTGTAGGTTGTCTAAGGAGTTAGGCATTGCAGTAAGACTGCTGCAACGTTCATGAGTACTTAGAAAATAAAGATTTGAGTATTGGATAAACCCGCGCTCAACAGATTGCTTCATGTATTATATCACAAGCAATGTTGAGACGATAATTGTAACACCCGGCTTTTAAAACAAAACACCCCTGAAAATTTTTCGTTTAAAACCAAGGTTTCAATACATAAAACTAGTACAAAGGGGTATATTTTTAGTAAAATCGGGTACAAGCGTATCAAGGAGAGTATATAATACCCAAATCTCCTTTGAAGCCGGGCTGCTACTAACGGCATCTACGAGTCCACTTCAAAGTCACGGACTCTATCTTGTCCCCTATCAGTATCATGTTAACCTGCAGGGACATTAACAAACGGTATGAGCTACAAAGCTCAGTGAGTAATAAAATCTGCAAATAACATGTATCAAAATACAATCATATAACTGTCTGGATATCGAATCCAGACTACTAGCCTTACTGGCTAATCGTATATATCTGAGGATATCGCATCCAAAGTACTAACTGTACCGGCTGATCATATATCATGTGATTATCAAATCCCTTTATCATGTCTAATTTGTTATTTGCATACCGATCATATCAATTCTGTTTACTGTCAAGGCCGTATGTATATAATAGAGAATAATTATACGAATTCTCAGTTATCGTTTCTGTCCCCTGTTTCTTAGTCATATCTGAGTGTATCATATTTCTGGACTATATAAGTCGCATCGTTTATCATGGCCATACAAGCCGCACCAAAGCATTTCCAGCATATAATTCATAATCCGAAGGCCGCACCTGTCTGGGTTCAACAACCCGGTATCGTAGCCACAAGGCTGCACCATTTCTGTATTATCATATTGTAGCCATATAGGCCGCACCAGTTGGATATAGCATCCAATATCATAACCACAAGTGGCCGTACCATCTACAAACAGTTTCTTTCACGATCAAATATGGCTCACGGGTTAGCCCGCTGTTGCCTTGGCTCACGGGTTAGCCCGCTGTTGCCTATATAAAGGTTTGACTCATCAGAATAACTATGGCTCACGGGTTAACCCGCTGTTGCCTGGAATATGTGGCTCACAGGAAAATCCCGCTGTTGCCTAGACTCACGGCTGGTTCCGGTCTTGTCTATATAAGTTTTATTGACTCACGGCTGGTTCCGGTCTTGTCATTTCATTTTATTGACTCACGGCTGGTTCCGGTCTTGTCATAAAAGTTGACTCACAGCTCCGTTCTTGTCTATTATAGACTCACGGCTTATCTGGTATTGTCGTATCATAGTGTATATATATATGTATTGACTCACAGTTCCGTTCTTGTCATCGCAATGACTCACGGCTTATCTGGTCTTGTCGTTTACATATATTTTTACACTTGTCATTTTCGTCCCTCGAAGCCATTTCAACCTGTAACAAATCAATCATCATATATCACATATGATATCAGTGAGATTACTCACCTGGATACAAGCTGCATTTAAATCCCGGTTGTTTCTTGCCTTTGCGTGCACCACAACCATTTTGTCCCAAACCTATATAATCATTTATATACCAAATGATAATAGGTTAATAGCCATTTCAATTTACTCTAATACAATAGAGTTCAATACAATACCATTATAAACAATGCCTAGTTAATAAACTTTCCGTTTACTAACTTTTTTGTGAATTTTACTATTCACCGAGGCATTCGAGTCGACCTACAGTGCCCCCGAGGGGTCGGAAACTCAATTTAATAATTTTCCCAAACTTTTCAGACCATAACGAGCCTACGGTTCAAGTTTGAGCTAAAACGGACAAGCCAAACGAAAGTTAGCGATTCGGAAGCCCCCTGTCAGGAGGCGCACCGCGCCAAGGGCTGGGCGCACCCCGCCCTGGCTTGGGCGCACCGCGCCTAGCGCCTGCGCAGGTCTCCTGTCCAGCCGCGATTTATGCACTGTAGCAAGCAGTTTTGGCCCATTAAGTCCTTAATCCAGTCCTTAATCGATTGGGGTTTGTTTCTAGGCTAGAACCTTATACTTTAACAAGGTTTTCAACCATTCAAAACAACTAAATCAATCAAAATGAAGAATTAGGGTTCTTAGTCCCAAAACCCCAAAACTTCAAATTCATCACTAATAGCAATCTACTTCCATTTTCTTTAGTTAAGTCCTTATTAGCATGACTTAATGGAAGTATTACATCAACTTAACAACATAATCATCACTGCAAATGCAGTTTTGAGTTGCTACAAAACTCATCAAGAAATAACAAGCTAGAACTTGAAGAACTAACCTTTCAAGCTTAGGAATCATCAATTCCAAGCCATAGTTCCAATTCCAATCTTCAATTCTTCAAGATTTCTCTAAGTATTGCAGAATTTGTGCAGAGAAATCTTCTCCCGTAGCTGCACACAATGGCCAGTCAAAGAGAGTCAACTCTCTCTATATATATCACAAATTTTTACAATTTGGTCCCTAAGTTCATTTTCTTGAACTTTGACCACAATAACCAAGTTTTATTACAATAAAACTTTCATTTCTTACATTTTTGCCACAACCAACAATATTTTTCATATTTGGTCTTTCACATGGTCAAATGACCAAAATACCCTTTTTCGGTAAAACGACCAAAAATCCGTTTTTATAACATTTTAAGTCCAAAACTCAAAATATTATTTCAAACTAACTACTTTTCTGTCCAAAAGACCAATTTACCCTTCCAAGGTAAAATGACCATTTTACCCTTTTTATTATATTTATAAAAAAAGTATCTTGGCGTTACAATAATATCTTATGATCTTAAAGTAAAGTGATATGAGTTGTAATTTGCAAAGGCAGTTGTTCATTGATAATGTGAAAACTGAAAAATGAAGATATCATGAGTTTTCGTTGTATTTTGTATATTTTTTGTATGTGACGTTCAAAACAGTTGTATATTATTGTTGCTAATAAATTGGTAGTATGATATCCGAATATGATGAAATACGAATATTTTTTGTGTGTTTTTTACGAAATGTTATTAAATGTGCATGTATGCATCCCTGGAAAATGTAATGTAAAAAGTTAAATATGCATTTATGCATTCTACTAAAAAAATACACAACTCAAAAATATGAGTATGCATATATGCATTTTATTAAAAAAACACATGCAAACATGTATATATGCACACGCAAATAAAAAAATTATATGTCTTTTAAATTCCAAAAATGTAATTAGAAAATAAAATTTTATTTTTTTCAAATTCCAAAAAAATCTGATTTTAAAAAAACGAAAATTGGATTTTTTTTTTAAATTTGAAAATTCAAATCTAATAGGCTTGATTTTAGGAACGGGGAGACGTAATCCTAGCCACTTATTTTGGAAAAAAATAGACAAATATAATGATAAAACTTAAAAAAAATATTTTTCTAATACTTTCGCTGCTTTTTGTATCAATTTTTTTAAAAATAAATAAATAAAAAAATCTGGAAAAATAAAAAATTATTCCAGTAGAATGTTACAAATTATAATAGAATATTACACTATAAGTATAATATTCTATTAGAATGTGACAAAATGACTCAATTTTTATTGTTTTTAAATAAAAAATTTACGAAAATAATTAAAAAAAATTTTCTATTTGTTTTGCATTTTTTAATTTTTTTTAACACAAAAAATGAATGGATATGATTGCGTATCTCCGTCTTACAAAATATCCTCCGTTTCATATGAATTTAACGAAGCCACAAAGACTAAGTAGGTGAGTTTTGGTCGGGTATGATCTTACGATCTTAGTCTACATAGTCTACATCTTTAAAACCTTGGAATCTGGCGAACTAGAATTGAAAGAATTTTTATGAATATATCTTTAGCCTACCCATAATTGATTATACAATTGCAATTTTTTTATCGATACAAGTTTAGCATTGTTGGTTTTTTTACAATTTTATATATTATAATATGATTTTCTCTATTCAACAAGAAGAATATTTATAAACAGGCACGAACATTATTTTTAATATGCTCAAAACAATGATTTTTGTATTTAACCCAATACAAAAATACAATTTTTTTAAAGCCAATATTACGATTTACGAGACATATTTCATATTTTTAGATCATTTTAGGAAGTTGTTTCTCAAATTTCTCATTTAATTTCTATATTTTGCTGGCCGTAAAAATTATGGAGGACAACGACGGATCATCCTTAATAGTTAAGACACCAGTGTCGGATTCGGTCCCCCGCACCGGTCCCCGCCCTACCACCATATCCTTTCTCTCTCTATAGCACACACTTTCTCTCTCTAGAACACACCCAAAAGGCATCTTATCTAAAGGATGATGTAATCGTAGTCGTAGTAGTAGAATTGAATTGAAAGTTGTGGACCGATGAGAAAAACGTTGCTTTCCATCTACTCCATATGCTCTTTGATGATGAAATAAATCCGAAATTTCCAGAAGAATAGATATGCACAGTGGCAGCTTCATCCGCCATTGAAGCACAACCATCTCACTGCTAACAAGATCTCATGGTTTCTAGTGGTTCTTTTGTGGGTGCAAAGTCATAGGTTCTGATTGAAGAAAGAGAAAGGTGAACGTCTTTTCTCTGCCGCGGAAAGTGGGAAAGTACCATTTGGCAGTTCCCTTTTCCTTCCGTCATTTTCCGTCAGCGGTGCCTTTAATTTTTCAGTTTCCGATTCAACTTTTTTCCACCTCCACTTGAATTACTTTTGTGTTAAGTTTGGTACGATCGTTTTCGTCGGAATATTTGGTTCTGTTGTGTGTCTTTAAGTCGGTTCTTCAATTTTTGTGTACTGTGATGGAGAAACGTGAAGAAATGTGCGTGGAATCGTTTCAATTCGGCGAGGAAATTCAGAGCCTGATGTCGGTGGTACCACCGCCGGAGGCCGGTAATTCTTTCACGGCTCTCCTTGAACTCCCACCGAACCAGGCCGTGAAGCTCTTACACGCCCCCGAAGAAACCACACCCAGTATTCTCCCCCCTTTGGCGTTTCCAGCCATGGAAACCGACAATTCGCTGGAGACGAATAGCACAATCCTCCCAAATTCAAGCCCTGATTACTGCAATTTGGTGAAACATGAACCAATTGATTCCGATTCCCTGCATAATTCATCACCTATGCAGTCGGATCCTATAATCTCGATATCAACGAAGCGGAAGGAGCGAGAGAAGAAGGTTCGTGTCATTTCGTGACTTTTCAACTTATATGCCGTTTCAATTTCCAATAACCGAATTCTAATTCCACCACTCCACCGTTAAAACTTTAGGTTAAACCATCGGCCAAGAAGAGCAAAAACGTCGCAAATGAGACCGACGAGAAGCTTCCATACGTTCACGTTCGTGCTCGGCGAGGTCAAGCAACAGATAGCCATAGCTTAGCTGAACGAGTAAACATCATAATCATAAAATTCTCATAATTACTGCAATCAATCAAGTTTAATTGACATTAACCTTCACCTAACCACTAATCACTGATTTACCTTCGTATCCAATTTGGCAGGCAAGAAGAGAGAAAATCAATGCCCGGATGAAGCTCCTTCAAGAGCTTGTCCCTGGTTGTAACAAGGTTAGCTAAAGTTCTATATTCGTCTGCATCGTTCAGTTGCACTGTACAAATACATAATGCATGCTTACACTGTTTATTATTAGTCATTAGCATTAGGCATTGTTGAGTCTTGATTAGTGTTTGGATGGAATACCGGTAATACCCCTTTATTTGTTCCTTCCTTTTCATCGTGGGACAGGGGTAAAAATTCACTTTTCAAATTTTATTAATATTCATCTTTACTCTTAAGAATTAACTTTTCTCAAAAAGGGTTAATCATCTCATCCTTGTAAAAAAGTTTCATTTCAATTATTTTATTACTTTTTGTCTTTTCAAATTATTTGATTACTTTTTTTTGTCACGCGGGGTTGTACTGCATTTGACATGCATTGGACTCAGACTGAAAGTACTGAACTATCTGTGTTGCAGATATCGGGTACGGCCATGGTTCTTGACGAGATAATCAGTCATGTACAATCCCTGCAACGTCAAGTGGAGGTTATTTTTTATAAAATCTTTCTATTTTTTGAACTTTTTTTTTTCAAAATGTTTTCAACCACAAAATTTGATTTACTGCAGTTCTTATCAATGAAACTGGCTGCGGTGCACCCTTGTATCGATATCAACCTAGACAACATATTTTCTTCAGAGGTAATATTTATGGAGTCCTTTTACCTATTTTTATGCAACTTCACATGCTATAGTACATATATAATTCCCTTAACGTCTTCACCTACTGGTAAAAAATTTCTTAACAGCCTTTAATGCCAACTTCTTACTGTTAGTCAAAATTCACAATAAATGAAATCAATGAACATCTGTCATGATTTCCCTGAACTAAGGACAGACTTGATAACGATTCAGGAATAACTTGGCTTTGAAAATTGGACCACTTGTGTCATGTATTTATTACTCTTGTGGGACTTCACAATGAACATTGAAATTGAATACACTGTTGTTTCAATTGGGTACTATATGGTACTCATGTTAACATATATTAGACATATAAAAGAAGCCATAAATGTAATGTGTGATATTTTGAATGAAATTGTTCGACAATTTTTCAGAGTGGGTCACTTATGGACTGTAATTTTGTTGGGATGGTGTCACCGCCATTGTCACTTGATGGACAAATGAATGGGAACAGTCAACAACAGCAGCTATGGCAGCCTGATGGGATACCACCACAAGTACTGTGGGGTGGGGAAGATGTGAACCCTAATTTCTTGACACCTGAAAATTCGCTTTTAAGTTATGATTCTTCTGGGAATTCAGGTAATTAAATTTGTAAATAATCAATTAAATTCGGTTAAAATTCTAAAGACGTGTTGATTTAATTTGTTGTGCAGCGTGTTTGCATACGCACCAGCTGAAAATGGAGTTATGAAGATGGGATTTGGGTTTTGAGGATTGTAAATATTGGACGATAGTAGTGGATAGAAAATAGGGGATTAAGTTAGAGATGAAGAAGCTTGATGGCTTTTAATTAAGAGTTAAATCATTGCTAAGTAGGATTAGAAATGGGGATTTGAGGATATTATTATGCATATAATTTATTAATAGTTGTACTAATTTCTCACGAGCGGCAACATTGATGCTATTAATTTCTGATCTTTACTGCACAAGTATTGATTATGCATTGCCGGACAGTTCAGGGTAAGTCAAGAGACAGTCTTTTCTTTGCAGGTTGGGAAGTTTTCTCTTGTTAGTACAACTCTGCCGTGAAGCTATTGGACTAAATTCTGGCATGTGGTTTAACAAAAATACATTCTTATATCTGGGGAAGTATGGAATAAAGGAAAGGAATAAATTACACATTTGGTCTCCATGGTTTATCCAATATCACAATTTTAGTCAAAGTATTGAAAAGTTGATTTCCAATATCACAATTTTAGTTGATGTGAATCGACTTTGTGATTTTCAAAAGTTGTACCGTGGTTTTTGGTCTATTTTAAAAGACCTTCTTACCTTTTTCATTTTTTTATTCCTTTTTATTCTTCTATATAATAAATAGAAAATAAGACCCATCCCATCCACCACATGGACACCTCTCTCTCTCTCCACCTAGATTTCAGGGTTTGTATACACACATTCATATCCTGGATTTTTTGTTTTTTCAACACACATTCATGAAAATAGATACCATTTAAAAAAGTTTCTAAATGTTCTTTCTCATAAACATCTGAAGAAGTTTGGACCATTGAAGCCGAAATTATCTATATTCTCAAAGAAATTGTGAAATTTGATTTGACTGTGCAAAACATATCAATTTCACTAGACGTGGAAATAGAGCTATATCAATTATGCATATCAGCCAAACAAAATGATCCAATTGAAACTCAAACATCTACTCCATATGTTTCAATGTTGCCTAAATTCACATCTATATATATTTCAACCATTTAAACAAAAAATTATCGACAAAAAAGAGAAATGGTATGAATTTATCAACGAATTACAAACGAGGGAAGTTCCTCCCCATCAAAATCCACCATTCCACAATTGATAACCTAGATATAGCACCATTCCACAACTGATAACCTAGATATAGTATTCAATGCAAAACCTCTTAATGAAATCGTTGCTTTTGACCATTAATGGAAACATGTGAGGTCTTGGAATTGATTTGACAAACATAATAGCAACGATGATACTCTTTGTAGTTACTAACATCAATGTTGCACCCATGTGGTGGCCTTAATCGTGTTAGGGCATGCCCTTTTCAATGAACTTGAAGGTGATAGTGCCACTTGAAGATGCTCCATGTGGCATTCAACTCATTACCTGTATCCAAGCTCTAAATCGACAAAGGAATTCACAGGTGACAAGTTTTTTTTTTCAATACACGAAGGGATTCGACGGAGGGGATACGACATCGTTGGCTGATTTTGTTACCCTTTTTCATCGGTGACGCTATTGGCGAGACGTGTTCGGGTTCCAGACCAGATATCTAGGGTTTTAAGAGAGAGAGAGAGAGAGAGAGGGGAAATGGAGTGGGTGTATGGGTTTTATTTTCTATTTTTTTATATGAAGGAATAAAAAGAAAAAGGAAAAAGAAATTGAAAATGCTAAGATTGTCTTTTTACATGGACCAATGACCACCGCAGCAACATTTGAAAACCACTACGACCATCTGTATCAACTATTCAATACTTAGACTAAAAGTGTGATCTTGGACAAACCACACAGACCAAATGTGTAATTTACTCTAAATGAAATGTATAAGACTAAAATATCAAGTAGTTGTTAGAGGGTGTATGAGATTGCCTATTTTAAATAACTTATACTTTTGTGTAAAAGTATTTATCAACTTATGTGTTACCGAATCAAAGTTTGAAGAAAATGTATTTGGATTATCTTATATAGTGCCAATACTCATTAGACTATATGCGCTATGGTCAATGCGCGGAGGTCATGGAGCTAAGGTGGACTGTGTGTCCACAGAGAAATACCTCCCCTGTTAGGGTGGTGTTCGTGCCAATCCAGGGTGTTGGTCACAACTCATCTCGCGAGGAATTTGAAAGAAATGGTAATTGGCCCCTATAATACATATTTATATATTCCATATTCCTATTTCCATTAAATGAACCTAATATATACATATTTATTTTACACATATTCATATCAATTTATTATTTACATATTAGATTACTCCTTCACCTACAAAAACATAACTTAAAAGATTTTGAAAGATGGATTCATTTTCATATTTGTCATACGTTGACATATTTTTCGTGGCATTCGTACTAATAGCGGGGAACATTTGTAACACCCATTTCTCAAACCAAATTTTAATACGGTTTATAAAACAAATATCTTACAACTTGTGACTATGAAAAAGTCACCTAAATTTTTTTTTACAAACTTTATTCTCAAGGGGATATTACAGACTCAATACAGAACACCATAATTTAAACTTACTATATATACACTGGTCCCAACTTCAACTTCTGCTCCTTTCACCTAAGTACATAGCATTTAAAAATATAATACGTGAGACATAAAGCCTCGTGAGTAATATGGGTTTTAGACCCAAAACTTTTCTGCTCAAAACTTGAAATATAAACAAGTAAACTGCTTAGAATTTATTTTCATAATAAATCTCAAAATACTTTCTTTCTGAAAAACTGTTTATTTTCTCAAAACTGTTTTCTTCCTTAAAACTGAACTCTTTATTTAAAACTGCTTTCTTTCTTTCTTTCTCGCGACCAACTGAAACTCATGAATTAGTTTAGTTTAATTCATTTTACTAACTCCCCTCGCGGGACAGAACGGATCCACCCGCAAGGTTATGCTATCTCTGTCTCCCCTTTATGTCTTGGAACAGATCCAAACACAAAGGGTATGCTAACCTAGACAACTACTTCGCGACGGGAGGTACCATCCCAGTAGTGTCTTCAGATCTCCCGATTATGTGGGTGATCCTAGTCCGGACATCTGACTCTTATTACTTTCTTAGCTTTAGTTATAATTTCATTACTTTCTTCATTTCATCTCAAATTGGTCAAATGGGACAAATTTTAAAATAAACTCAAACTCATAAACTTTATAACTCTTGATCAAAAATACTATCAAAACTAACTTCAATATCTCTAGCTTTTATATAGAGCTTCTTTCAAAACTTTTCAAACTATACTTCTTTAAAAACTGAACTTCTTTAAAATCTCTTTTAAACATTTAGCTCTTAGAGCTACTTTCAAAACTGTTTCCAAGCTTTAATATTTGCAAATATTTGGAAATATCATTTTCTGAAAATATTATTTTGCTATGTACTAGAGAAATCCTCATAAAACTCACCTTGGTGTAACTACGGGTCACTAAGCTTCTCGTACACCCTTCCCTTTTCCGTGCTCAACAATATTCGAAGCACCACCTATACAAGTAATATATACATTTAATAAATGCATACTACAACTGACTCTACAATTCTAAGGTCTCATATAATACAACTTCAGGTCATAACAAATGTATAACCATTAATAAACTCATTTTATAATTTTCTCCGAAATACGTGTATTTTGCTACAGTACCCCCGAGGGGTCGTATTTCAGTTCCGACACTTTTCCATGAAGTCTTAGGCCATATTAGACTTGTGTTTCAAATTTGGAGTTAATTGGACAAGTCTAGCTCAAATTCCAAAAATTAATTTTTGACATAAACTTGAAGTTTGGTCACTGCCGCTACAGTGATTTTTCCGCAAGGTCGGATTACGAATTTAACAATTTTCCATACGTTTTCATACCATTTTAAGGCTATGGTATGAGTTACAGACCAAACGGGCAAGCCTAACATCGAGTTCAAGTATTAAAAATTGGACAGAACTAAGCTGCATTTCTGCCGCGAGATCGGGTCGCGATCCACCCTAGGGTCGGGTCGCGATCCATAGTAAATTGCCATTTTTGGCGTTTTTTCCAAACTGCAGCTCCACTATTCACCCCATTAAGCTCTTAATACTTAACTTAATTGGTTTAGGGTCATTCTTAGACCCTAAATACCAACTTATATCTAATTTTGATCCACAAAAACATCAATTCTTCTTGAAAATCTTGATAGTTCTTCCGAAAACACCATTTTTCACCAAAAATCGTTTTGTTGGATTTTCAAAGCTTGAAACTGATTTCTTACTTCTTTTATGTCATGTTTGACTTAACAAGACCATAATAATCATATGAAATCAGTTTCATTTCTTTTACTCATTTCTAGGGTTCTTAAGATTAAAAACTCATTTTCACAATTGTTGCATCAAAGCTTCACTTTTATCAAATTGACAGCCTCTACATGTTCATTTCATCATTTCTAACATATTAGATTCATCAAAACCACCTGGACTTTCAAACCCGTGACTTAGGGTTCTTGAGAAAAATCATCATTTTCTTGATTTCTACATATTCCATGACTAGAACATGCTTAAATGGTGATTTTGAGCAAGATGAATTCATTGAAACTATAATCTCTAGAAAATCAGGAGTTAAAGTTCAACTCTCGTTCAAGAGTTTGAGTTCAAAGGCTAGAATAATTACCTCTTGGAGCTTGGAATCACTAATTCCAAAGCTTTTCCTTTGATTCCTTTGAAGAAATTACCAAGCTGCTTGATCTTCCCGTACTCCTCTCTAGCTCTCTCTCGTTCTCTCTAGACTCTTCTGTGAATTTCTGGAGAATGAGAGATAACTCTCATTATATATATATATTAATTAGCAAATTTCGATTGTGAGGAGAAACTACTATTCATTTGGTTTTGCTATCTCCAGAACCATTATTATTAAATTCATAGTATATTGGTAAAATATAAGATACAAATTGTAAATAAGTTTTGATTTGGAAATAGCAATTTTGATTCTTCTTATAGTAAACTTTTATATTTACGTTTTTTCCCCTCAACTAATTTTGAATTAATTGTTTTCGCCTTATTTATTATAAAGTTATATTATTGGTATTTCGTAAGTTACGATTCCAGTCCCTTATTATATTTTAAAGTTACATTTTTCGTCCTTTACGTAATTTGTCTTTGTCGAGCTGCGTTTTTTTCAATATACGGGGCTTCCGCAGCATCGCGCGGACTGTCCGAATACTAGTTTATGTTTAATTTTTATTACATATTTACACTTTAACCCTTAGCCTTCCACTTTCTTCACAAAAATGGTCCTAAGACCCAAAACTTTGCAAAACAAGCTTCATTAACTTCTAGCTTAACATTTTCTTAACATTTTGGTCATTTCTATGTCAAATGACTATTTTGCCCCTTTTTGGTCAAGTTTCACTATTCATGCGGTAAAACTCCAAATTTCATATGGACTTTTATTTCTTATAACATTATTCCACAGATTACATATTATTTTACATAATGGTCTTTTAATGTGACAAAAGAGCGTTTTACCCTTTTACAACTTTTGCGGGTTCTTACAACATTGTCGAACAAAAAGCAGGAAGTTTAGTTCGAAGAACGAGAGCCACATAAAAAAAGAAACCAAGAAGCTGCTCACCAACGTTTGGTTCATGGTTACTTTGTCGGAGACTACATATATGATGCCAATATAGACGATTTTTTTGAATATAGCACTATTCATGCAGAATATAGCACTATTCATGCAAATAGTTAACGACGTGGGGCTTAATCATGATTACCTTCAACTAAAATGGCATACTAGAGGCAGATAGGTTTCACGTCGTTACGAAAGTGTATAGCCCCAGTTCCCCTTTTGGTACACGACAACGCATCTGATGCAATAGATATTACTTGAAAAGTTGTAAAAGAACTGTACGAGAATATTTATATAATTTTTGTGAATATATTATTGAGCTTTATGGCGATATATATATATATATATATATATATATATATATATATATATATATATATATATATATATATATATATGAAAACCTACATACAATGATGTTGAACAGTTGTATGTGGCAAATCAAGCCGAACATGGTTTGCTGAGAATGCTAGGAAGCATTGACTATACGTATTGGGATTGAGAAAATTGTTCAAATACGTGGAGAGGGCAATATGCAGATGATCATGGAGTGTCATCGCTGATACTGAAAGTCGTTGCATCACAAGATCTATGGATTTGACATGCATTCTTTGGTGTGTTGGGTCAACCAATGATATCAACATCGTCAATCAGTCGCCAATATTCAATGATATTCTAACAGGAAAAGCACCCAAAGTTTCATTCGTAGTGAATGGAACACGGTACGAGCCTGCGTATTACCTTACTGACGAAATATATCCTGATTATGCAACGTCCGTCAAGGCGTACCGATATTCACAATATGAAAAATGAAAATTATTCAAGACAATGTAAGAAGTGGCACAGAAGGATATCGAGTGTACGTTTGAAGTCACTAAAAGAAATGACACATAATGAGGAGCATGACATTTGGAAAAGATAAGTATGATAATGCACACTTGTATCATATTAGATAATATGTTGGTTAAAGAAAAAAAATGTCCGACTCTTTTTATATGTAACACATGTCACATTTCATTCATATTATCAATTTACACCTGGTAGTAAATAATATTCAACGAAAATTTAAAAAATACACAACAGATAAACACACAACAATTTTCGACAAAATTTGACGGAGCATATATATACAACATCCAAAATGTCGACGGTTACAACGATGACGAAAAATATTTTTTTCCGAATTTTTATGCAATTTCTAATTTCTTGTTTTTTATGTCTTTTAGTATTTTAATGAAGTATTTTTATTTTTTAATAACTATCATTTGTATTTAATAATTAGATACTGGAGTGAGGTGATGATGAGTTTTTCTTTGGTAAAATTGTGAGGAAGCGGTGTTGATACGACGTTGAGATGACAAAGACTTTCGATGTAGCATACTGATAAGTATCATAAGTTGTTTTTAAGTGGCTGACAAACTATGTTTATATATGTAAAACGATTAATTAAACACTAGTGTTTATTGTTGACTTATCTTTTTATACAACACTTAGTGTTTTTTATTATTTATAATATATTGTTTGCGACCAGAGTTACGTTGCGAAAAAGGAACTTGGCGACCAAAACAATCATAGAAAGAAGAAGAAGAAGAAGAAGAAATTGTAATGAACACAATCAAAGAGGACCTTATACACACCGGTGCAAAAGTGATGCTCTAAAACAATACCCCACAAAAGAACAAGTCAATGTAGATAAAAAATAGTTAATAAGTTGTTATAAAAAAAGATAAAAAATAGTTAAAGCTTGGAGATCTTGTGTGAATTGAATTGGGGGGTTGTGACTTTTTGAGAGATCAAACGAGGGTAATACTGTAATTTAGTGTTTATCTATAATAAGCATCTTCAAATAAGTTATAATGATGCAACTTTTAAAAAAATATTTATTATCGATGTCAAACTGTGATAAATAGAAATAAAAAATTTGCAATCCAAACAAACATTAAAAAATGTATATTAACAGCGTCAAATCGTAATAAGTTGATAAACATTTAAATAGAAAGTCTTGAACCACCCTTTAGTGACGAGAAAGAAAATGTATTCATGATAGAACCGTGTTAAAAAGGAAATGATCGTGGATTTTCTAAAAATAATTCAACGTAGGTTTTCTAATAAAATGATCGTTTGTCTCTTTTTAATAACCGAGACATCTTAATCATGTTTATATAAAGTTTGGTTTTTTAAAAGGAAATAATTGTCTTTCTTATTCTTTTGATATTCAAGAACATTTGGACATGCTTATACTTTATATAGTATTAGACCAAATCCGGTACCAATAGAGTATTTTAAAAAAATCAATACAAAAATAGAGTATTAAGATGAAATATAGGGATACATTGTTTTTTAAAAAATGCTTCGCGTGATGGATAGGAGTGGGGAAGACATTGATGGATGCCAACAAATATAAAATGGGTGTACCCGTGGTGAAATATAGATAATGAAATAGAAATTAAAGACATGTAATAGTGTTTCAAAGGAGATGATCAAGAGGACCTTAAAAGCTAGAAGGGTCTCATTGAGTTATGTTAAGGTTATGTGCAAAATGTATTGTCGGTATACAACATATGTCCAACTTGTAGTTGGCGATATGGACTTATTTCTAGTAGAAATTGGACTTCATGAGGGACTAGCTCTTAGTCGTTACATCTTCGCCCTAATTATGGACGAGATTTCTCACGAGATTTAGGTAGATGTTTCGATATATATACTTTTCGTTGAAGACATTATTTTGGTGGCAGTGGACAGGAATGAGCCGAATGCTAATGTGGCTTAAGAACAACGTAGTTAATACATAATTTATGTACTTCAATTATGCGATTACAATACTCTTTACCCGAGCGAGGGGACCTACACCCACGAAATTTTGAATTATGAGAGTCGGATGTCCATGTTTAATAAAAATATTACTATATCATTGACTTGACTTTTTTGTTTTCTTACCTCACGATAAACCTTATTACCTTAACACTTGATATAAAGCTCCTTCAAATCCTATGCCATTTTTTTTAAAGTTTCTAAGTATGTACATATAATTTATAAAGTTCCAATTTAATTTCCTTAGGTAATATCCATTGCTTAATGACCCATATTGACAACCATGAATGTTTTGACTGTAGAATTAATTTTTTTTTTAAATAAGGTTAACAAATTTAGGATATAATAATAATATGCTCTCACAATATTTTTGAAAAAAGGAACTGAAAATGAAAAGATATACACATAAATGAAGTTAACTTCATATACACATAAATTAAGTTAACCTTTCTATCTCTATTTGATTGATGGTGGGTTAGATTCGTTCACTTCACTTCCTTCAACGACATGACGTGGACTACAAATTTGAGGAAAGTTAATGTTTGTATGTTATACATACCACGTTTTCTACACTCTTTTAGTTAGACCTGGCAAAATCAGACACGACACGACAACCCGACACGAAATTAGCGGGTTTGGGTAAGAGGTTTCGACCCGTTTAAGTAAACGGGTCGACACGACACGACACGAAAATTTAAACGGGTTGGGTTAGGGTCAAGACTTTTAACTCGAATATGACCCGAGTAACCCGTTTATATATATCTATATATATATATATATATATATATATATATATATATATATATATATATATATATATATATATATATTTGGGCCAGGAGACTTGGAGTGGGCTAAAACCAAAATAACATTTACATTACATTTTATTTTTGGGCCAGGAGAATTCTTAATCGTAGGGTTTCAGATTTTCTCTTTCATTCACGCAGTCACACTCACACACTCAAGATATCAGCTTCAGTCTTCAAGATTCACGCAGTCACGATTTCAGGTCTTCACGATTTCAGGTTTTCCGATTCACGATTTCAAAGCTTCAAGTCTTCAATTCCGATTCACGATTACAAAGCTTCAGGTTTTCAGGTTTTCAGGTCTTCGAGTCTTCAACGATTTCAGGCTTCAAGTCTTCACGATTTCAGATCTCGTATTCTCGTCTTCTCGAGTCTCTCGATCTCGTATTCTCGACTTCAGAAGGAAAGGACAGCATCGCATCTCGAGTCTCTCGATCTCGTATTCTCGACTTCAGACACGACTTCAGCGAGGAAAAGGGGCTCACGATTCAGACACGATTTCAGCATCGTATCTCGCATATCTCGATTCAGCTTCAACGGTTTCAGCGATTTCAGGTTCATATCTAATTTCAGGTTCACGATTCTAGTTTCTATGAGTTTGTTTCTGTTTTTTAATATTAGTTTCAACGATTCATATCTCGATTCAGCGATTTCAGGCTCGATTCTAATTTCAGGTTCACGATTTCAGGTTCATTTCAGGTTCATATCTCGATTCAGGTTCATATCTCGATTTCAGGTTCGTATTTCATTGAAGGTTGATGTTGAAGACGGTGAAAACGAAAGTATCAAATCAAGTACTCAAACACAAAATTCTTCATTTGGTTAAGGAAGAATGATTAACATGATTGAAGGGGGTGGATATTGGAGTTAATGTTTTGAACTTATAAAACTTTGACAATTTGGAAACTTGTTCTTTTGCTACTTTGGTCATTTGGTGTTTTGTTGTTTACATCGGATTTGTAATTTTCTGTTATTTTGGTGTTATTTACGTGAACTTTTGTATTGTATCTAGTTGTTTTATTGTTTATGTAATTTGGATGGTAAACAGGTTAAACGGGTTGGCGGGTTAAATGGGTTAAACGGGTTGGCAGGTTAAACGGGTTAGCGGGTCGTGTCGGGTTGAAACAGGTTAAACAGGTCGAGTTCGGGTTACAACTTTCAACCCGTTTATGTAAACAGGTCGTGTCCGGGTTCACCCCTCTCAACCCGTTTAATGTGTTGACCCGACACGAACCCGACACGACCCGACCCATTTGCCACCTCTACTTTTAGTGTCTCAAAATCAAATTATTAGAGTAAATACCCAAAATGCAATGTCATCATCATAGATTAACAACTTGATCCCCCTTTCCCGTAGAAAGCCTTAATAGAAAGCCATTTTACACCATCATAACATGAAATTATAATGGTTTTGTTTAATTTGTTTTAACGTTGATATATAATTATAATGATTCAATTAAATTTGTTTGAAAAATATTCAACTATACACAATTGATATTTTTATGTATATACGTCGTGATAAATCCCAAAAAAATACATTTGTGTCACCACATATCAGATTATAACAAAAACATTTTGACCTTGCAATCCTAATAGGGTTTTTAACTGAATTCATCTTTAAGTTTTAATACTTTAAGATTTTAAACAAACAGTAGAATTGTTTGAAATTTTAGGATGAAAATATATATGCTAGACTGATAGAATGTTCATAGATAATCATATGTTCATAAGATGAACATGTTCATATATGAACATATGTTTCAATAGTGGAATTAATAAAGTCACGTAACATTTGATGCTCCTATATTTTAGGGATGAGTAAAAACTCAATATGTCATTGCTTGGGTATGATTCCCTACATAAGGTGCATATTTTCTTAGTGCATCATTTTTAATCTAATCCATTGATATATTGATTCAACGGTTATAATGATGGTTCTATGGTTAGGTGATGTTATTTACTTCTATGTTGAACCTTCTTCTTCTTCTTCTTCTTCTTCTTCTCTCTCTCTCTCTCTCTCTCTCTCTCTCTCTCTCTCCAAAAAAGACACTAAGTTTTCAAAAAAAATCGATTTTGACACTGGGTTATTTTTTTATTTCAATTAAGTCACTAACTTTTTAATTTTTTTCAGTTAAGTCACTATGTTTTCAATTTTGTTTCAAATTGAAACAAACAATAATAGAGTGTCAATAATATTAAGTGGTAACGGCAGGAGGGACCATAATTTTCAGTTATATTGTTAATAATATTAAGTTAGTAATTATTTTCTAGCTTCTACAAGTAAATGTAACAATTTATTTTTGATTATTTTAGTAATAAATGTAATGGTTTATTTTTGTTCCAACGGAACCGAAACCAATTATATGTGACGGGTTGGTTCTTCGTTTCTTTAAAAACCTATTATCGGGTTTGGTTATTTTGGTTCCTTAACCAAGCTCATCTTAAGTGAACAAAAAATCGTAAGAACTGAACCAAATTGGAACCGACTATATATAACGGTTTGTTCACCGGTTCTTCAAAAACATAATATTCAATATTTTGTCAATAATATTAAATTAGTAATTATTTTCTAATTTCTAAAAGTAAATTCAACAGTTTATTTTTGATTATTTTAGTAGTAAATGTAACGGTTTATTTTTCGTTCCAACGGAACCGAAACTAATTATGTGTGACTGGTTCTTGGTTTTTAAAAAAATTCTTTATCGGTTTCGGTTATTTGGTTCCTTAACCAAGCTCAAAATCGTTGGATCCGAACCAATTTTGTTTATATAAGTCTAATTAATTTTTTATTTGTTAATTTAAAAAAAAGACACTAAGTTTTTACAAAATTTCGGTTTTGACACTCGGTTATTGTTTTTTTTTCAATTAAGTCACTAAGTTTTTAATTTTTTCCAATTAACTCACCATATTTTTAATTTTGTTTCAATTTTGACACCTTGGTGCAACGTCAACATTCCAAGTCAGCACCACATCATCAAGACTGACACGTCACAATACGACGTCAGCTGACAAGCGGGTTCACCAGTCAAGTGGTCAAAATTGAAAACATAGTGACTTAATTGAGAAAAAATAACACATTGTCAAAATCGAGCTTTTTTAAAAACTTAGTGTCTTTTTTGAAATCTACTAATATATATATATATATATATATATATATATATATATATATATATATATATATATATATATATATATATATATATATATATATATATATATGTATATATATATATATATGTATATATATATATGTATATATATATATATATGTATATATATATATATATATATGTATATATATATATATATATATATATATATATATATATATATATATATATATATATATATATATATATATATATATATATATATATATATAGGGAGAGGTTAAAATGAGAATGATAAAAAGGTTGAGAATGTGAGAATGATTCTAGACCAATGAAATCATAAGGGTATATTAGTAATTATATATTTTAATTAAATTATAACAAAATAACAATTAATCTAACTTCCTAAAATTTAGGATTTTGATTGATAGTTACCTAAAATAAAGGAATTAATTGATTTTTTTGTTATTCTATTAATTGAAGAAAAAAAGTATTTTTATTATTTGTTTTTCCAAAATTTGAAAATTTAATAATTTTTTCTTTTTTTCACGGTTTCATTGATTCATGAATATAAAAAATAGTTTTATGATTTATTGATTTAATTTTTTTACATTATTTTTTATAGTGATTATACATAATTCTGTCATAATCATCAATGAATAAAATATATATAAAAATAAACTTTTTGAAAATTTTTAAAGATTGTATTTGATATGAATGTGTTAATCACGAATGATTACAAGTAACGATAAACAATAAAATGAATAAAGTACAATAAAAATATAAAAATATAATACAATTGTAACCATAACACAAATATATAAAGGAAACGATACATTTGTAATCATTAATGAATAAAAGACAATGTAAATGAAAAAAAATAGTTTAGCTCTAATCACAAATGAATAAAACAAATATAAAAAATTTGATTAATTAGTAATCATTATGTTGCAGTCCTGATGATTATTCTTGCTTTGATTTTTCTTGTTGCTACCATCACACACAAATGAAAGAGGGGCACTCATGATCATTATTATTATTAGTGGATTCACACCTGCAAAATCAAGTTCAAGCACATTCAAAATAAAAACAACTCATAAATTATAATGTTATGTATATGCATATGAGTGATGATTACAAATGATAATACAAAGTAGACGTTACAGTGTTAATCATCAATGATTAACACCGGTCATCATCAATGATTTATACTTAAAACACTTAATCAAAAAATCATACATATATAGTATTAGTCTTCAGTGATTAATACTTTGGCCTTTAATAAAACAAACATACATATACATTGTTAATCATCAATGATTAATACTTTGGCCCTTAATAAAAAAAACATACATATGCAGTGTTAATCATTAATGATTAATACCGATAATTGAGTTTTTTAAGATTTAATCATTTATGATCAAATGTATCATTTTTTAGAACAATAGTTACCACATACCGAGGATTTAAAAGATAAAAAAGATCACAGACGATGAGCACCTAAATATCATTAATTGAGTTTTTTAGAAAGAAAGTCAATTAACAAGAATGTAAACAAATCACAATTTATGAACACTGGAACACAATTAGATTATTGCCTTAATTTTATGGTTTCTCTCGATCAAAACCTGCATCGATCGATTTAGAGATTATCGTGATTTTCTTTGAGGCTTTACAGGTGCTATGATTCCTTGTGGTTACGGTATGAAATTTTCATAAAAAACAAATAATTAAATTATAATACATACAATGTAAAAAAAACATATGTCTTCGTTGGAATTAGCAATCATACATATACAATATGAAATTTTCATTAAACAACAAATAGTGAAGTATATGTGCTTGCTGGAATTAGCAAATTATGATACATACAATGTAAAAAAAAAAAAGGCAAACGCAATTGATAAAAATAATTACCAATTACTTTATTTTTTGTTTAGTATTACGATGAAAGAAGCTGTGAACATTAACAAAAAAGTTGGAAAAACAACCGATAAATAACTTAATATATGGCAAAAAAAATTCCACGAAGGTGTAATAATGTTGCTTTATGCGTGACTTGTGAAGAGCGGCTTCTTTAACGTCTCCAAAAATAATATCTTATGCCGACGGTGTTAGTGTGTTTGCGATTTAGGGTTTTGGTTGTAGAGAAGGCGATGATGACGATTTAGGGTTTTGATAGACGATGATAGAGAGACGTGGAAAATGAATGCAGCAATAAAACCATATGTATAAAGAGAGTGGACAGTTAGGCTACACGGAGTGGTGGCCAATGGCCAACGAATGACCAAGGAGTTTTTGTGGGCCAGACTATGGTTGGCAGGCGTTGGCCATTTTGTAGGCAGTGGTGGCCAATAGCCAAGGAGAGTGCCATTGAAGGGAAAATGTTGTTTTTTTGCCGTTGGCATCTCGCCAAGGGGATGGCCATTGTGGTTGGCGAGTGGGATGGCCATTGTGGTTGGAGTGGTGTTGGCGAGAAGGAGTGGCTCGCCAAGGGACTTGGCGACCCCTTTGGCGAGCCTTACTCCGTATAGCCTTAGAGAGAATGTAGGACGGGATAAAAATAGCCAAAAGATTTATGACTATAATACCCTTATGTCTATTTAAAAGTTACATATTTATCTCAACAATTTTATAATTTACATAAATGGCCCGGTTAATAATAGTCGTAGATATATATATATATATATATCTATATATATATATATATATATATATATATATATATATATATATATATATATATATATATATATATAATGAGAAAGTTCCAATAAAGTCTCATTATTTTGAGATAATTTATGAAAAATCTCAAAATTAATTTTATTTACAGAAAAAAACAACATGCTGATTAACGTATTCAATTTGGCCCTTTCATCCGGTTTAGTAGGTTTCATAGATTGACAAATTTCAATAAAGTCTCACTATTTTTGTCAGTTTATTAAAAAAGCTCAATGTTGAATTCTTTTACACAAAATAATTGGATTTTATTGGAGAGTTACAATTTAGGAAACCTGATAAACCGGAAGAAATGATTAAACTGAATATGTTAGCCGGTATATTGTCACTTTCTGTAAATAAAATTAGTTTTTAGATTTTTTTAAAAAAATAATTCAAAATAGTAAAACTTTATTGGAGATTTCCCTATTACGATGATGTAAAAAATATTAACTACAGATGTCTTTTACACAAAAACACGATAGATATGCTTTGTGATATCTAATTTATGGTCTATTAAAAATATGCGACTTTTAATACTTCAAAAAGTAAAATATACTTAATTTGGGGTGATGTCATTTCTTATGAAATGCATATTTATGTAGGATTCTTTTATGGTGCCAAACACGTTACCTCATCTGATTTCTTCCTTGTTTCATGGGAGAAGGTTGCCAAAGAGAGAGAAACGAAAGCCCCGTGCACTTGACGTCAACTTTTTTTTTTTTTTTTTTTTTTTTTGACGAGATACAAATGCGGTGTGTCCACGCCATTGCGAGCTTCACGTAAGAGGTACCGAGCGCCTCGTCATATGACTCCCTCCGGCCTTAATAAAATTTTACTAAAGATTAGTTAAATACTAAGCATATTATGAATTTGTAGATATAACATAAGATAATATGCACTTTGTTAATCAATCATCTACTTTCAGTTACTTACTCGGTATCCAAATGTTGGAAGAAAATTGTCACAATTCATTACCAAGATAAACTTTTAACTACGTAATTTCGTGTGATTGTTACTTTCGCTTGTGAGGTTTTCATAGAATTTTTTCGTGGTTTTTAAGACTACATTGTTGCTTAACCAATTAAAACTTGTCCTTTTCCTAGAAATTAGTTATACCAATAGCTTTTCTTATTCACTAGTAATTATAAATATTACTTTTATAAACCTAATGTAATTCTCTTTTTACCTAACATATTGCTAGGTATTTTAATACATATATATCATTCTAAAGTAAAATAAAGACTAAATTATACGAATAGTTCATGTGGTTTAAGATAATTTAATGGTTTGATCTTTAACTTTTCTTCCAATTACGACCGTCTTCATAATTTAGTTTTGTTGCGTGGTTGGTCTCTAGCAGATATAAAAATACTGATTTATTCTTAATAATTTATCATTTTAATTTTTTATATTATTTATTATTTTTTAGCTAAAAAAGAAAAAAATATATCACCTCCAATTAGATTCTCTCTCACCCACCCTCATATCCTTTTTTTCCCTCCCTGTCACCGTCTTTACCCCTCCCCTGTCAATTCTCTGTCATCTTCAATTAACCTCAAATCTATGACAGAGATACAATCTCGGTGGTCTTTATATGGATATGGGCACGTATGATGCTATTTCTCACTTAAAGCAACTTCAAATTATGAAACTGAAAGGAAACAGAAACGAGAATAGAAAGAGGGAGGTAGAGTAAATGGACTTAAAACCCTCATTTGATTCCAAGTTCTTAGTACATGCATGTGGACATACAAGCTCGCATAGATCATCAAAAACTCTACCAATACCGATGAGTTCCTTTTTGTTAACCAAACTCTACCTCCTAAATACGGTGACCAAGAAGGAAAGAGTCTGATGGATTTGAAGGGGGATGGAGTGGGTGAGGTTACTTATTCTTTTCATTGTCAGTTAAGTTATTTCACCACACTAAAATATGTGTGTGTATCATGTAGTTATATATAAGATGAGAAATTGTTTTTGTTCCTACCTTTTATTCTTACTAATCTTCATACCCATGCTAAATTGTGACATGTGTATTAAAATATTATTAGTTTTATTAAATGTGACACTTGTCATAATTTCACATGGGTAAGAATAAGAATAGGAATAAAAAGTAGGAATCAATACAATTGCTCATATAAGATACAACGCTTGAAACACTACAATATTGAACTAAATAATAGGAAAAATAACTTAACGCATTAAATAATTACACTAATATAAATAAAACTATTAAGTCACGCGGGTTTAACACCCCCACCTCAAGCTAAGTAGTGAACCGATAACAACCCAAAACTTGTGACGAAAGAAAAGAAATTATGGACGAGACAAAGGCTTTGTGAATATCTCAGCCAACTAAAGATGAGAAGGCACAAACTGTACGTCAATAGAGCCACACATAACTCTCTTACACATAATATTTAAAGAGACATTTCTTACACTTGATACAAGCCGTGGAGCCATGTTGTACAAGTTTATTGGCTTTATTCATTGAATCGTCCAACATAAAGAAATCCTAAAAACTATAGTTTTAAATTAATTTTAATGCATTCGTATAAGAAGATATTTAATCTATTAAAACTTTTAGCTATGTTGGTGTAGGAGTGAACCATAGAAAAAAAAAGGGAGATAGGGAGATTTGATAATCGGTGAGGGAAAGGGGAAGAAAATGTAGGAAGTATTACAACAACGCAATAAAAAAGTACAAAAGTCTTGCGAGGCGGCTGTGGAGTCTTTTGCATTTTAATTTAATAATTAGTTAAAAGTTTTTAAAAATTATTAAAAATGGGAAAAAAAGGAACAATATAGTTTTTTCGATTTTGATCATGGTCAAATCAACAACGAAAGAAGGTCAAAACGACCATATTCGCAATTTTGAAATTCTTTAGAACCAAAGAATTCAGTAAACTATAAGGACAAACTTTATAATTTTCTATAAAAACAATAACAATATAGTATAATTTATTATAAATATTACAAAAAAAAGTTTATCATTTAAACAATAATTGTTAAATGTTAATAAAAATATCATTGCATGTCATTTTGAATGCATTTGGACATGGATGGTCATTTTCAGAAAAAAAATGAACATAAATGGTCATTTTGATTAACACTGTTAGTTAGGCCCTGTTTGGTAGGATCTTAATCTTTAAGATCTGAATTTTTAAGAGGGTCTGAATTTTTAAGATCTGAATGTTTAACATGCTGTTGGTTGAACCTCTGAATTGTTGTATTATGGTAGGGTGGGGGTGGGTGAGTATGGTGGTGGTAGGTGGGGTGGTATGGGGATGGAGTAGGATGTGGTGGGTGGGTTGTGGTGCGGTGGGTGTGACTATGGGTGCCTCTTAATTTTATTCAGACATGGTTCCACCTCTTAATTTTTAAGAGGTTGCTGATAGATTAAGAGACTTTTATTCAGATGCTATCAAACACACTTAATCTGAAAATTAAGAGATTGCCTCTTAATTTTTCAATTAAGAGGCTATCAAACATGGCCTTAGAAAATATTAAGTAGCTGTGAAATGCTATCCTAATAAATAAATAACTCAAAGTGCCACATATCAACATTTTAACCCTCTTGTCCACATGTCATTTTTATAAAATTTTGAAATTCTAAAAAAGATATCTCTCACTTCATTTTCGGAAAACTGAAACTGTTTCACCATTTAATCTCATAAACATCAGTTTATATCATCATTTATGGGTGATTTCGGTTACATCTCTCAATTACGCCATTCTCATAGTGTATAGCAACCCAACCCTAACCCTAACGCTAACATTCTCATGGCAACATGTAACATCCCAAAATTTTAGGGTAAATTAAAAAAAATTAAACGGATACTTCAATATAAGAAAAGCCACTTAATTAATTTTCATAAAATTCTATAACTTATAAGTTTAATGAAAACACCCCAGGATTAACAGAAGTTAACGAAATCACAATATAGCGGAATATTAATTCAAAAACAGTCCTCCAATGAAGCAGCACAGTGTATACACGTCACGCCTTGCCATCCATTGTACCTGATGTACCTGAAACATTAGTTTATATAGGGAAAGGGTAAGCACGGAGCTTAGTGAGTTCCTCAAAATACCATACGATCCATCACACAACATAGAACACATCATAACCATTCATATGTCTGTGAGACTCGCGGGCTATCCCTGTTCCGCTTGAAGACTCACGAGCAGTTCTCGTTCCATCTTATCGCTCGCAGGCTTTTCCCGTTCTGTCTAATGACTCGCGGGCTATTCCCGTTCCGCCTATTGGCTCGCGGGCTATCCCGTTCCGTCTAATGACTCGCAGGCTATTCCCGTTCCGCCTATTGGCTCGCAGGCTATCCCGTTCCGTCCACAAACAATCATTGTCATAGCAATATTTCATACAATTATCATAACAGGTAAGATCACCTTAGTCTAACATATCTTCTTTCCTATGCATGCAATATCACATATAGTATAGTGAGAAGACTCACCTGATTATAGTTGACTATAGCATTTAACTTTCTCTGCTTTGTATTCCCTTTCAACCTTAACTGTTAACATGATAAGAAATCTATCATTTCTTAATCCTTAACTATATTATAGTCGCATCATTAAACCCTTCAATAATTCCAACATGATACTCCATGATTTATCAAGTAAAGAACGGCCAGGTAGAAGATTAGATGGGGTGGCAGGATCCTTTCAGCATTTTAGCCTTTCGGAAAATCCAACAACCAGATCCCAAGTAATCGGCCTAGTCACCGTCCTCGTAAGTAAATCAATCGGTATTATTTTCGGAATTACGAATTGTTATAATAACGACGTTTTTAAGGTTTTTGTTTACTATTGTTGGAAATAAGTATAATGTAACATATGTTATACTTATTAAATATTCTACTTCTTAACACACAAATTATTTTACAATACTTACTTAAGGTATAGAAAGGTTTGTAGTTACCTTATGACCGTTCGTCGAGATCTATAACTCCTTCGTTAGACTTTTGAGCTTCCTTTCGCTCACTTGCTTACACTCAAATCCTTAGCAAATTCTATGGAATGGTTTTGTGATTTCTTGGTGTGGTTTATGAGATGTTTTGGGGGGTATTTATACTTGAATTCTTGAATTAACAATTACTTGCCACTTTTGACAAAAGATTTTAATAATATAATTTTGTTGAAATTAATGACCTTCTAGAATCAGTCTGTTCAAGACTGATTTAGCCGACTTTAAACCCATTAAATTCACGTTTTTATTTGATATTCCGAAAGTTCATCTTAATACCTTTCCAGGGACGTATAGTATGTATTTATACGATTTTTCTATGATTTACTATGAATTTTTTAAAACAGACTATCTAATCTGTCAATTCCGAACTAATCAGTAAAGATTGCATTTTTTACCATAGATAATGTCATTTTCAAGCTTACTATTATTTATGGTAATTGTACTAGACTCAATTTGTAAACTTTGTGCACTGGTTTGAGGTCCAAACGTTTTTCCTAGAATTAATTATGATTTTTCTAAAAACGACACAAAATGTTGATTTTCATATGAAATTGTAACTAAAGTTTTTCTTAGTTTTATAAGTACCAAAAATCATATAATTCCTACCACTCTTATTTTAAGTATATGTTATAATCAGGATACGGGTCTTACACAACATGTCCTCCAAGCAGCCTCCTCTTCCCCTGCACAAATACGCTCCCTCACTGCACCCTCACCGGCATCAATCTCATGCCCCAAATACGCTCCCCTGCACAATCGATTTGTTTTAGCCTCAAATCGATTTGGTTTGCTTGTGTTTCCCAAAACGTACCGCCATCGATTTTACCGTCTTCACCCTCACCAACATCACCTATCCAATCGACTGCCATCGAACCACCAAAAACAAAAACGGTTGATTCAAGTCGGAAGAGGATATGGAGATTGAAAGAGTCACCACCACCGCCTCTTCAAACCAGGTTTGTACCATCTACAGCCAATTGCAAGGGACCAACCACTATTCTCTAAATTGATTGCACGCTTGACCGAAACTGCCATGAACTGGATTTGACGGTTCTTCTTCTGAGATCTTCACCGTCTACACTTCGTATCTACAATTAGGGTTCCACTAGTTAACTTGCAACACCTAATTTTAACACTATTTCGTATTTATATGAATTCGTCATATTTCAACACACATTTACCTCAATTCAACATTTCTTTTAAATACTTTTGGGCTAAATAAGTCTATTTTTGTAGAATCTTCAAAATTTTGTGTTTCACCGAAATATAAAATTTACATCATCTTTTGAAAGTTTTTTTTTTTTTTTTTTTTGGAGTACTGAACACTCTTTAAACTATTTCCATTATATGGAGACATAAAATTTTGTTTTATTTCAAAAGTCTCTTTATTATCTCGTTCTCACCAGAGTCAAGCAGGGAATTTTGAAAAAATGTCACTTGGGGTAGTGAAAAGTCGCATCTACTGTAGTTAGTTTGAATTTCGGTAATTAAAACGTGAGGTGTCCTTTCAGTTCCGTGTGTCCTTTCGGTTCCAGCTGCAAGATACTATATATACATGTATGTAGTATCATTCATTTCCACATTCATTTTCAGTCTCATCCTATCTTATTATTAGTTTGTTCGTAAACGAACTCATATTTAAAGCTGAGTCATGGAAAACAGATCTTCAATGGGCGATCTGTCGAACCCTGGACCTGGTTTTCCGCAAGGAGAGGGTACTTCAAACCAGGAATTCTTAATAGAGTTCGGTGACTTAACATTCTAGAAAAATATCATCCATATTTTGTTTATATTTCTAATGTTTTGTTTGATTCTGAATTATGTTACAGTCTTCCAGATATATTACCAATAGAGCAACTCCACGGTGAGCCGGAAATTTTTCCCGAGTTGAACATTAACTCAGAAGATGTGGTGCATGCATCATTAGACTTTGCACTTGATCAGACTCCATACCTTCTACCAGGTTAAATTCTTTAAATGATTGCTTCTATGAATATTCAATTTTGTTTATCATCTGACAGTTGTTATTAGTAGACCCATTTGTGGATGATCTATCTGACTACAATCCATTCATCGACGTACCCTCAACGAGTAGTGAGATTACCCCCATGAATCAAGGATTCATGGCTGACATTCAGAATGAAAGTCAATTACAAACAACTCATAACATCAATATTGAAATGAATCCCGAACTTGGGGTTGGTTTTCAATATCAAAATCACCTTCAGGTGATTCAGAGGAACCTAAAAGGATTTCAAAATCCTGGGTCCATGATTGAAAACGTACAATTACCACCGATAGAAGCTACTGATTTTAATGAATCAATGTCCATCTTTGGTTCAGAAAATCAGGATCATGTTCAAATGATCCCAAATATTAATAGTACATTTGAACTCAATCTTTCGGTTCCGACAACCTCAGTAGCTGGCAGTAGAAAAGGTTTCAGACACTCATTAAGTAGAGAAATAATAGCTGAACACTTTAACGAACCAATTGAGAAGGCTGCGAAAGAACTCAACATTGGATCGACACAGTTAAAAAAACGTTGTAGAGATTTAGGTATCGAACATTGGCCCCAACGACAACTTAAGAGTCTGCAAACTCTTATTGATCGTGTTGAGGTAAAGAATTACATTTTTGTTTTGTTTTTTTTAATTCCTTTATATCATAATGTTATTATTACTAAAGTTGTTTGTGCCACAGGAATTTGGTAACGAGTTTAGTGGAGCAGCAGGATTATCGAAAGATTTAATACCCAACCTAAAAAGGGAGAAAGAAGCAATAATTGAAGGGTCACAATCGGGTTTAACAGACGGCACAAAGAAGCTAATACAAGCTGCTCATAAGGTTGTATTTAGGAAAAGAAAAATTCAGGAAAAGGGGGAAACTTCATCAAGAACTCATACACAGCAGTAATCTCCGCCATCTAATTCTGGTATGAGTAGTATTAACCCTGGTTTACTCGAGCCTTCGAGTGAGGAGAATTTTTTTGAGGCTTTGTAGGTGACCTAGCCTGGTTTCCTCCTTCTTATAGCTACTCCCAAGTGGTTCCGAATTAGAGCTCTTTCTCATCACTGCCCTACTTACACACGCCCCAAATGAGTCAATATTTAGCCCCTAAACATGGGGTTACAGGTTCCAACCCTATCGAGACCACATACCTTGGAGCTCCTCCTCCAATAACTGAAAGCATACCCCTTCCAATCCTCAAGAAGGTACAAGTCAACCTAATGATGACAAAGATTGGAGTGTAGAATATCTTTTTTTTTCGCTTCTTTCTAATTCTCCGGTTTAGGTTAGTAGTTCTGTAAACTTTTCTTAATGTATTAATATAAAGTTGTAGTAATAAATTAAATATATTGACGTGTTACTATAATTTTAATAATTTCATCGATTCAATATAATATTCATGTTGTTCCCTTAATTTTGTATTCCTCCCCCACTTGGACTAAAGTCCAAGTCTGTTTATTCGATTTATAATTTTTTTTTACGAGCTCTTACTCTCGAACAAAAACCAAGCCCACTCTGCTCAGCCAACAACTTGCATCAGGGGCAAACACCATCTCAATAAACATGTTTCGATAATGTAAAGACGTTTACATCAACCACCATATGTTACTCATCCGCTTGCGACCCTAGTCAACACCTGTATCGTCAGTTACCTCAATCACGAGCGAGTGATCCAGACTCTCAACCCACACGACCTGATCAATCACTCAAGCAAGATCAATACAAGGGTAGGTAGCCCCACTATTACACAACACTAGGCATGTACAAAGTCGACTCAAAAATACCCGCTATCATCTCAGGCGCCGCTTGCACCTCTTTGACCGTGAGTTGGAAAACTCACCCTTGCATCCTCTAGTCCCTGTCTGACTTGTGCGCCCATTAGTTGCATGAAAAATAGCTGCCACAATAGCACTTTGACATTCTCCCTTTCAACAGTCTTTAAGCTCAGTAATCAACTTAAGCATGATCAGTCCAACGAAACTAGTATGATCACATCTTAATTGTTCCTACTGAACCTCACAATCAACATTCAACAATCGAATGGATAAAGGTTTACCACATTACACTAGCATTTAAGTCAACTATGCTAGACACTCACATACTCAGCTCCTTGGATCCTTCCTGACGAACTCCCGACTCAAACGCAGATCCTGTGCTTTCGATAGTAGGAGCTCTACTACTACCTTCCACACCTATCCATGTTCGTTCCAAGACCCGTCTCGAAATATCCAATTCGCTTCTCACCGATAATTTTAACACATATGCCCTTACAAGGCATATGTCAACCCTTCTAGGAATACTTGGAATCCCACCCCCACCCTGCTATTCTAACTAAGACGGAACTTCCTCCAGTGATGACAGATTGTTTCACGAAAGTAGTTGTATACAATATCGAACTAAACAGTCTTTCAAATAAGAGAATCTTCCCTAAGGCAACAACCAAACAAGGAACATGCAATAAGGTCAACTCACACATTCTATGACTATTCAGTCCATATTGTATACAACTTAGTGGAAATCTCTAAGCAACCTATCGGCACTAGCATACAGTTCTATT
Organism: Cichorium intybus; assembly: GCA_023525715.1. Classification (NCBI taxonomy): domain Eukaryota; kingdom Viridiplantae; phylum Streptophyta; class Magnoliopsida; order Asterales; family Asteraceae; genus Cichorium; species Cichorium intybus. The sequence continues at coordinate 15,379,599 of CM042009.1, forward strand.
AGCAAATAGCAGATAATAATACAACAATGTGTGATCTCTACCAGGCATTTGAGCAAACATATACCATATGTTTTTTTTTAACATCCACAATATTAAATACTTAACCCTTTTCTCATACTGGCGTCGGCTGGCGGTACACATTGTGTCTTCAGTTCACCCTTCATAAAACATCTTTCTTTCGTAAAAATGCTTTAAGAAAACTCTTAAGCCTCAACTTGAGTCCAGAACTCACTAAGTGAGCCTGATTCTCTCAAGTTGTGCTCTGATACCAACTTGTAACATCCCAAAATTTTAGGGTAAATTAAAAAAAATTAAACGGATACTTCAATATAAGAAAAGCCACTTAATTAATTTTCATAAAATTCTATAACTTATAAGTTTAATGAAAACACCCCAGGATTAACAGAAGTTAACGAAATCACAATATAGCGGAATATTAATTCAAAAACAGTCCTCCAATGAAGCAGCACAGTGTATACACGTCACGCCTTGCCATCCATTGTACCTGATGTACCTGAAACATTAGTTTATATAGGGAAAGGGTAAGCACGGAGCTTAGTGAGTTCCTCAAAATACCATACGATCCATCACACAACATAGAACACATCATAACCATTCATATGTCTGTGAGACTCGCGGGCTATCCCTGTTCCGCTTGAAGACTCACGAGCAGTTCTCGTTCCATCTTATCGCTCGCAGGCTTTTCCCGTTCTGTCTAATGACTCGCGGGCTATTCCCGTTCCGCCTATTGGCTCGCGGGCTATCCCGTTCCGTCTAATGACTCGCAGGCTATTCCCGTTCCGCCTATTGGCTCGCAGGCTATCCCGTTCCGTCCACAAACAATCATTGTCATAGCAATATTTCATACAATTATCATAACAGGTAAGATCACCTTAGTCTAACATATCTTCTTTCCTATGCATGCAATATCACATATAGTATAGTGAGAAGACTCACCTGATTATAGTTGACTATAGCATTTAACTTTCTCTGCTTTGTATTCCCTTTCAACCTTAACTGTTAACATGATAAGAAATCTATCATTTCTTAATCCTTAACTATATTATAGTCGCATCATTAAACCCTTCAATAATTCCAACATGATACTCCATGATTTATCAAGTAAAGAACGGCCAGGTAGAAGATTAGATGGGGTGGCAGGATCCTTTCAGCATTTTAGCCTTTCGGAAAATCCAACAACCAGATCCCAAGTAATCGGCCTAGTCACCGTCCTCGTAAGTAAATCAATCGGTATTATTTTCGGAATTACGAATTGTTATAATAACGACGTTTTTAAGGTTTTTGTTTACTATTGTTGGAAATAAGTATAATGTAACATATGTTATACTTATTAAATATTCTACTTCTTAACACACAAATTATTTTACAATACTTACTTAAGGTATAGAAAGGTTTGTAGTTACCTTATGACCGTTCGTCGAGATCTATAACTCCTTCGTTAGACTTTTGAGCTTCCTTTCGCTCACTTGCTTACACTCAAATCCTTAGCAAATTCTATGGAATGGTTTTGTGATTTCTTGGTGTGGTTTATGAGATGTTTTGGGGGGTATTTATACTTGAATTCTTGAATTAACAATTACTTGCCACTTTTGACAAAAGATTTTAATAATATAATTTTGTTGAAATTAATGACCTTCTAGAATCAGTCTGTTCAAGACTGATTTAGCCGACTTTAAACCCATTAAATTCACGTTTTTATTTGATATTCCGAAAGTTCATCTTAATACCTTTCCAGGGACGTATAGTATGTATTTATACGATTTTTCTATGATTTACTATGAATTTTTTAAAACAGACTATCTAATCTGTCAATTCCGAACTAATCAGTAAAGATTGCATTTTTTACCATAGATAATGTCATTTTCAAGCTTACTACTATTTATGGTAATTGTACTAGACTCAATTTGTAAACTTTGTGCACTGGTTTGAGGTCCAAACGTTTTTCCTAGAATTAATTATGATTTTTCTAAAAACGACACAAAATGTTGATTTTCATATGAAATTGTAACTAAAGTTTTTCTTAGTTTTATAAGTACCAAAAATCATATAATTCCTACCACTCTTATTTTAAGTATATGTTATAATCAGGATACGGGTCTTACACAACATGTCCTCCAAGCAGCCTCCTCTTCCCCTGCACAAATACGCTCCCTCACTGCACCCTCACCGGCATCAATCTCATGCCCCAAATACGCTCCCCTGCACAATCGATTTGTTTTAGCCTCAAATCGATTTGGTTTGCTTGTGTTTCCCAAAACGTACCGCCATCGATTTTACCGTCTTCACCCTCACCAACATCACCTATCCAATCGACTGCCATCGAACCACCAAAAACAAAAACGGTTGATTCAAGTCGGAAGAGGATATGGAGATTGAAAGAGTCACCACCACCGCCTCTTCAAACCAGGTTTGTACCATCTACAGCCAATTGCAAGGGACCAACCACTATTCTCTAAATTGATTGCACGCTTGACCGAAACTGCCATGAACTGGATTTGACGGTTCTTCTTCTGAGATCTTCACCGTCTACACTTCGTATCTACAATTAGGGTTCCACTAAACCCATATTCTCGAAATTTCTATTGATATTTGCAGGTTAGCAGTTTCGTCTCTTGTACTTTCACGTATTTACTTTTAGTCCATATCAGTTTTATACATTGCAATTTACAGGAAAAAAGCAAGCAGTTTGTTGACCGTGCTACTCAAGCAGATAACCGGAATGGAATTGGTAGAGGCCAAGAAGGGTAATGAAAGGCTGGGAATGTTTATGATTCTGACTAAATTATTTTTGGAAGATTCGTATGGGTTATCACTGCCTTTCACCATCTTTCTGCCTCTCTAAAAACATGAATTCCTCCACCACATCCACTCTTTATATTCGGTATGTGTGAGGAGATTGATGTGTTAATTTCAACTATAGCTCGTTTCGTCAACCAATTGATTAAGAATTGTACTATAGTTGAAGTATACGCATTCTCTGTATCGTATTTCCTTCTTTGTTTGATTAAACCTGGAATATTTCGGCAAATTTATGGTATTGATGGGTTAATTTCTTTGATTTTCACCTATTCCGCTAACTACCGATTCATAATTGGATAATATTTGAAGTATATCCGTACTCTGACATCAAAATTGAGTTTGTGTTTATAAATTAGATCAATACTAAAACCTAAGTTGCTATATCTCATTCAACATGTTGTTACATCAAGGTTGATCTATTACTTATTATTTAGTAATTATCGTTGGCCGGCATTCTTGTAAAAAATGTAGGTAAACTGTTTGATGAAATGTCAACATGACATCAAAACTGGTTTATAAAAACGTATGTAAACCGTTTGATGAAATGTCAACATGAGCTACTTAGAATTCTAACCACAATATTGAACCTTGCAAACACAGTTTTGGTTCATATCCAAAAAGAGATTTCAGAATAAATACTAACGGTTAGGAATCGTATCACGGGGAACATGTAATTAGGGAAGAGAAGATGATTGTAGCATATGATTTAATCGAGATATATTGTGAAGTTATTGTAACATGTTTGCCTATCATTGAATCACAAAAATAAGCTCCCGTAAGTACTGCTCTTCCCTCTTTCTCTTTCATACATAAGTAGAGATCTACCGCACTTCTCTCTTTGACACACAGATAATTTTAATGGTCATTTTAACCATGTTTGCGAATTGGGAAGAAAAAAGTGTTTCTAGATGCACGATAGGATAATATCTTGATACACAGGTGCTATTCCAAGCTTGCCGGTGAGGTACTTTATAAAAATTATTAAGTATCTATTGATATTATCCTTAAGTATCTATTGATTTATATTTAGAAATTTCTTTCATCAAATCTGTTGATTTCCTTTTCAGTTTTTTAGTTTTGTTTAAATTATTTCAAACCAAATTAGCTTTGTGTTTTCAATTGAATATGGCCATCCGATGCATAAGACCAAATTGAGGTGTATCGTGGCTTGGGCTAATTTAAATTGAAATTGAAATTTAAAACAATTATTTACACAATCCAAACAAAAACTAGAGCCTGAATGATGAACCACAGAAAAAAATGATATTGATAGAGGTGAACATAATCTAAAGGTTTTGGGACAGTGGCTTGGGTGAATATAAAGTAACGTGAGGTTTTGTCTAAACCTTAAATTAATGTAGGTTTTGCATGTTTTTCTAAATCTTAAGTTGATGTATATTTTGTTTATATTTTACTTTTATATATGTTTTGGGACAAAAGCTTGGGCGAATCTCAAAAAAATTTAATTTGATGTCTTTTTTATAATAACTAGAATGTATTTGACCAAAATATTAGCAAATGCTATTAATATTTGGTGTAAAATAAATATGTTTGTTCATTATATGTTGTTTTACAAGTCTAGATGACAATATACAGAGTATTGGGAGGGTTGTAGTCTTTGGTGTGTGGATATTTTATCAAAACTGAAATAGTTGGATAGAAATGCCGAAAATGGCCATGTTTTTCTCTTGATATATTGCCACATTTTGAATCAAATAGGTAAAGTTTTGTGAGTACAAGCTATATTTTCCTATGACAAAACGATAATTATATCATCCTTTATTGGTGGTTTAATGATTACGTAGAAACAATATGGTTGCTGGGTTTATTAATTACACTTGTAAACAAATAAAATGGCTCATGGGTTTCATAGTGGCATGACTTACTGAAAAGCAACAACACCTTTTTTCTTGTTGTTATTTCTATCTAAGAAAACCCCTAATCCATTATCTCTGTTTGGTTTGTTGTTGACAAACGTTTTTACTAGAGCAAACATGAACCAATGACGCAACACGGTAAATGAGCAAATACATGTAACAACACATGTTTTAAGCTGAAAAATCAAAAGATTTTAAGTTGTCTACCCGTGTTGTCATTAGATTATGTTGTAGTGTTTAATTTAATGATGTATACATCCAACAATTTCGTCATAGATTGTCAAAATTTATTATGTAAAATTATTAATGTTTAGATCTTCATATTTAACAATTTTTTTGTATCATCCCGTGTAATACACAGGTCTTACAACTAGTTACAAATATATCATTTCCTTTATTTTTTTCCCTTATTTAAGATAGTTTTAAAACATCAATTGTTGAGCAAATGGATAGCAGATCCCTTTCCATTAGCAGCAGGTTAAGTGGTTGTAATGTATCGTATAATTTTATAATTATTGGAGCGCGCAATTTCTCAATGCTCATGAAAATCTTCACGCTTTCTTGAACAATACCGATTTTCCCATAACCGTCGATCATAACAATGAACAAATCTTCATCCCATTCGAGACCCTTTTTTGGAAATATCGAGCAAAATGCATCTAGCGTGATTGAGATTTGAAGCTTTACCCAGAATATTGATGTTTTTGTAATATGTTTCTCGGTCGTGTTTGAAAGGCCCGACCGTTCAACCCACCGGAAAAATCGTAAAGCATGGTCTGGGTTTCGAACACTATGTAATACATTGTAAACGAGATTGTGATCAAACACAGGAACTAAGCTTCGAATTGAGTTCTGTAAACGCGTAGTCCATGCCCTATTTGCCATCATTCTGCAAATCGTATCTTCAATTTTTTTTTGGTTCCGATGCTTACCTCGTGGGATTCCGGGTTCTCGATTCTGGATCGTTCCTATTTGTGTTTCACGAGTCAAGACCGGGTTCCGATGCTTACCTCCGCTAGTAATTTGTAATGTTGCCTAGTACTCGAGCTTTCTTCTGCTAATTTTTTGTGATAATCAAATTTTTTGAGATAGACAGTGCTCGTTTATGGGGAGGGGTTCAAGACAGGAAAGACAAGAGAAAAAAGAAACTTTTTAATGGGCTATCCTGTCCCACTTTTTCTCAGTAATTTGTATTTTAAAACTCTAAAAAATAAAGAACAAACGAAGGAAATGATATATTTGTAATTTCACAACAACTTGACTTTTTCTAACTAACGATGTTAGTCAAAATAATCATTTATGTTTATTTTATTCCTTAAAAAAACACCGATGTCTAAATACATTCAAAAAGACCTATGGTAGTATTTTTTTTACAACTACAATCACCATTTATATAATTTTGTCTCCGTAAAATGAAGTTTATTCAAGAAAACGGAAGATTTTTATTTTCAGGATTATCCTTTTTAAAACAACCTCTTATCCAAATTAACAATACTTTTCAAAAATTCAACATGATAAACTCCAAACCCAGTCAATCCGGAATACGAAACTAGTTTAAAAATACTACGATGGTGATTGGATAAGAGTATACCACTCAGTACGCATCTATCCCATCCGCCGGCCATCGCCGGAATGCAAAACAGAAAAATGACAATCTCTTTGAATTCTTTCTCTATTCAATCAGCTACTCTAATCTTGATACTCTGTTGTGCAATCATCCAATCAGAATCGTACACTTCATCATCAATCCGTCTTCCTCACTCTCAATCTAGATCTCCGCCTGTTACTGTCTCCGTCACCGAATATGGCGCCACAGGCGATGGGGTCCACTACGACACAGGAGCTATTCAGTCCGCAATCGACGTCTGCTCGTCAGCGGGAGGTGGTCGAGTTGTCTTTCCGCCGGGGAATTACTTGACGGCGACGGTGTTCCTGAAGTCCGGAGTGGTGTTAGAGGTGCAGAAAAACGCGACGGTATTGGGAGGGACTAGGCTGGAGGATTATCCGGTGGAGCAAAACAGGTGGTATGTGGTGTTGGCTGAGGATGCGGAGGATGTCGGGATCACTGGCGGCGGGGAGATCAATGGCCAAGGTTTGGAGTTCGTGGTGAGGTTTGATGAGAAGAAGAATGTGATGGTAAGCTGGAATCAGACCGGAGCGTGTTCCGGTGATGAATGTAGGCCGAGACTAGTTGGCTTCATCAGATCCAAAAATGTTAGGGTTTGGGATGTCCATTTGTCCGAGCCTGCCTATTGGTGGTCCGTCCTCTCTCCCCCTCTTAAACACACACTCGATCTCCATTAACACACACTCGAAACCTCCATTAACACACATAGTCAAATTTGATGTCTGACCGAATAAATTGTCAAAATAACTGCGCAATTGCTATTGTTTTGATTGCAGTTTGCATTTGGTGCAATGTGACAACACATACATTCACGATATTTCAATCTATGGAGATTTTAATACACCTAACAACGATGGAATCGACATAGATGACTCAAACAACACTGTGATCACAAGATGCAACATCAACACCGGCGATGATGCCATCTGCCCAAAGACATACGACGGTCCTCTCTACAATCTCACCGCCACAGATTCTTGGATTCGCACCAAATCCTCTGCTATCAAACTTGGTAGCGCTAGTTATTTTGAATTCAAAGGCCTTCTCTTTAATAATATCACAATTGTCGAGTCTCATAGAGGACTTGGGCTACAAATACGCGATGGAGGTACAAAACTACAAATATCATAACTCATTATCACTTTATTTTATAACTTCGTCATATCATTATTACTTATTTTGATTATATGTTATTGTGTGACAGGAAATGTAAGTGACATTACTTATTCGAATATAAATATAAGTACGAGATACTATGATCCGTCATGGTGGGGACGGGCAGAGCCGATCTACGTGACAACATGTCGAAGAGATAATAACACATCAAAGGCGGGATCAATATCCAATCTACTTTTTGTTAACATCACGGCTACATCAGAAAATGGGATATTTTTATCAGGGTGTAAAAGTGGTAGCCTTAGCAATATAAAGTTCTTGAATGTGAACCTTAATTACAAACGATGGACTAGTTATGAAGATGGATTGGTGGATTACAGACCGGGGTGTCAAGGGTTGGTGAATCGTAGCTCGGCTGGGATCATAATGGAACACATTGAAGGTTTGGAGGTCGAAAATGTAAATATGAGATGGTTAGGGGACCGCGTGAGAAGATGGAATAACCCTTTGGATTTTGAGCCGTCAAGTGTAGATAACATTTCTTTGTTGAATTTTCACTCGGGGTCATATGGACAATAAACATGTTGACAAATTGTTGGTTATTCAATAAAAGATATATTTTCATTTAATACATTTGTTTAATTGTTTGGGGATTACTAAATTGGTTGACCAGTTGTAAAAGACTATATGTGTCTTTACTCTCTAATGGACTAAAAAATTAAAAATTTTCAAGAAAAAAAGTGTTTTGGAGGCTTCGTCTCAAATCTATATGTGAAAAAAGCATGATTGTCTTCGTCAGATATCCATAATAAAAAGTAATACCATCGTGTAACAAACTTGGGGAACGTCTATGTAGAAGTTGGTCTTCTTTAAAAAGTAGTTTGATGTCTATTGTCAAAAACAAACTTTTGAGGGGGTGTAAATGACATTCTCTAAAAGACTACTAAAAGTGGGTAAACCAAGATCGAAGCGACGCCGTCTGATACCTGGCAATTTGCCAATTTGGATCCAATCCATAAAACAAAATCGAAGTTCTCATCAGTCGTTCTTTTCAGTACGATCATCATTGAGAGATGCCATCTGCGAAACCCTTCTCCGCCGCCGCAGGCATGCTACGGTCACGGTTGACCTCCACTCTCCGCCAGCGCGGCGGAGATGCTACTAGCCGCTGGACCACCCCTGGCCACCAGGAACGACCTAATGGCTACTTCCTAAACCGAACCCCTCTCCCACCTGGCCAGTCAAGGAAGTGGGAAGATTGGGAGCTACCTTGTTACGTCACCAGCTTCCTGACAATCGTCATCCTTGGCGTCGGACTTAACGCCAAGCCCGATCTAACCCTAGAGACGTGGGCTCGACAGAAAGCAATAGAACGCCTCGCATCTCAGAATCAGATAGTTGCGGCGTCATCTGACGAATCCGACTGATTGTTCAATCATCAGTCATGTGGTAATTTTTCCTAAAATTTTACTTGTTCTGATGTTGGGGATTGAATCGAGTTCTGGTGACTAAATATGATAATTCCGAAGTTATGATGTGTTTATATATGCTTTTGGTCAATGCTCTAACTTTCCGAAAATAATGTTTAAAGTTCCTGATATGATCATCGAATTATTTCGAGATTTACGTCTTGATTTGCCTTTTGGTACGATAGTGTTTCTTTAAATTTCCTGCAAATTTTAATTTAATCCCGTAAGAACGGTGTTTTTGTTCAGAATTGATTCTGGTTCATATACTTGCTTTAGTCAAATTGTCTGGACCTGCATTTTGTTGAATTTGTTCTGGTTATGGTGTGTGAGCTATTGTTTGGATTTTTTAAAACGTGCTTCTGTTCTGTAGTTGTATTCTTACAGTTTCCAAGCAATAATATCAATGGAAATTCTTTTCCATAAACATTCAAGAAGCCATGGGAAAATTTGAATTCTGACGCCCATTTGATATCTAATTGAAAGAAAATAGAGGAAACAGAGACTTCAATGACAAAAATGATCCAATTCGAGACGCTCTGTTCTCCCTTGCAGCTGAAACATCATTAATGACGAAATAAGCTTCCTCTAAGTAACTCTCTTCGTATTTATAACACTTTCTTCTAACATCTTCAAATACTATTCGACTTACTTGAAAATGACCAAACTGCACCTGTCAGCTAACCACTTATCATCTTTGCAATTCTTCCATAACCTTCGGTGAACTTTCAATAATAACCGGTAAGATTGTGTAGCGTTTGTTGGTTAACATTACTTCTACTTAATTATACATAGCTACACCTTCATAAGATATCATGAGATGTCCCAAATACCCGATTTCTTCTCTTCCAAATTCATGTGTTTTCTTATTTGCAAACAACCATGATTCTTTAAAACTTGAAGGACCTTTTAAAGATGTTCACAACGCTCGGTTTGTGTCTTGCTGTATACCAGTATGTCGTCAAAGACCGCTAAATCAAATTTTCTCAAAAGGGTCTAAAAATATCGTTCATCAAAGATTGAAAAATTCATAATGCCCTTCGAGTCAGTACCTTCATTTATTTTTGAATTATAGCATCCTACATTTAGTGGAATCATTTTACTTCCATTTTTTCTTATTACAACATTGTATCTTCGAAATTTTTTTCTTTGAATATTTACCCGTTATAGCAATGAATATTGCTCTATATTTGGATTACATAGTTATAAGTTACATATTTCCAAAGTATAATGTTGTAATAGGAAGAAATGAGCTATAATAACCAAATCAATCAAAGTACATCTCTATTTCTTGCATTTAACCCCTTTGGAAAAAAACGAATGTGAACCTATTAACATTAGATCTATCTTAAGCTGAAATATTGGAATATGTTGTACTGTGTTTGTCGTGTATTGGATTGGGACTAATGTCACTATGACAAACTTGCTTTTAAGCCACCGATGATATCTTTCTTCTTTAGATATCATATAATTAATGTTTTGTGCATGGATTATTAGAATATGTGAAATGTCTCTTATTTTTGCTTTATTGGAGTGCAAACTATTGTCAACAATTTGCTCAAGTATCAACATATTACATATAAGGAATATTTCAAAAGGTGGTGTGGATGTTGGTTTCTGATGCTATACTTAAAATTCTAAGGCTAAACATATATGATTGTTGTAATCTTTAAATTACCGATGGCCTTTACAGTTTACACAATTGTAGGAAACTATAAAAGGGAAATAATATAGCAGTTTAAGGTTGTAAACTATAAGAAGTCGGTGCATATGATTATTTTGTTTTAAGAAGATTCTTCCTACGATTTACACATTTATTTCCACATTCTTCAGTTAAGTGCTTGTTAAGAGCATAGATAGTCATTGACCTATTTCAATGTCTTTGTTTTGTCATATCAAATTTCAACTAACTTAAGTTTAAAAAATCTATTATCATTAAACTGTTCAAGAATTGACAATTTTTAAGTGTTTTATTATAAGATTTACTAGTTTATCCTCATTTTTATGAAATTTTTTATAGAGCATTCTCATCTAATTTGTTATTTTATAAACCAACAGTCATCTTAAAGGAAACATTATTCAGCAATAACATTCAATGGAACAAATATATTATATATGGGAAAATTAAAAGGATAACTATGTTTTTCCTTTTGAAAAATATAAAATATGATAAAGTTATTAAGTGTGTAGTTATAAAATTAGAAAAAGGTTGAAAATTTTATATTACATTTCCGTATTTAATATGTGACATTTAAGTAAGAAGAGAAATTTGCATTTTTGGTCTTGTGGTTTGTCAAAAATTCAGTAATATTGATTTTTTTGCGAGTTTGGTCCAACTTTTTAAAAAAATACTTAAAAACAATTTTTTGCCCTTATTGTTTTCTTTTTCCTTTTCTTATGACTTTTTGATTTTTAAAAAAGAAAAACTAAAAACCACACCCCTACCCCACCCGTCCACCTTCTCCCATATCTCTCTCTCTCTCTCTCTCTCTCTCCCTCCCTCTCTCTCTCTCTCTCCAAAATTTCTCTAACGGAAAACACGCCATCGAATAAGCTAGATGAAGTTAAAAAACACATGTACTTTAACCCTAACATTTCATATGGGTTTTGGTTAAATAAACTCAATGTGATGTGACATGTGTGTGAGAGTCAACCCACACAACACACTTACCTACACACATTGAGGGGGTTTTTTTAAGATCACACTTTCATATTCACCCATGTACCATAAATCGAGGGGAACTGTATTTCTACCTCATCGTCGGAACTGCTTCACCGGAGACAGCTACTGAACCAAACTCTTACCCTCTCTCGTTGTATTCTCTCTAAATCCCTTAATATTCTCCCCAGATATGATGACGACGTCACCGGTGAACAAACACGGTAGGGCTTAGACCGGTGAACAAACACAGTAGCCACACAGCTGGCCTCCCTCGAACTGCACCTTTTCTAGGGGAGCCTATCTCTTCACTTACCTTTTTCTCCCACTGCTACTACAGTTCTTATAGCAAATGTACATCAACACTAGGACGATATGTATAGTCCTTTACTGCTGCTACAGTTCTTTATCATCAAATATGTTCATGAAATCTAATTTCCAATTCTTCGTCTCCACCAATAATCAGGAGGGGGTCAACGTATAAGATGGAGAAAGAAGGCGTTAATTGATATGGGAGAAATAGGAGACCGGTTTCCGATTCTTCGTCGAATCTGTTCATCATCTTCGTTTTCAGATTCGTCATCAGACGTGTGAAGATCTCATCTCGATTTCGCTAGAGCCTTAAGCGGCTGCCCGAAGATGGTGGTGGGAGAAAGAGTGATAAGGGCAAAATGAATGTTTTCTTTTTTAAAATAAAAAAATCATAAACTTAATGTATATGAATCAAATTAATGGTGGTGGTAATGTTTCCTGGAGAGAATGCATTTCAAAGAGAGAAATGAATGTTTTAGAGAGATAAACAAAAAGCTTTGAATTTGTGAGAGATAGAGAGAAAGGAAGAGTGAGAGAGAGATACGAGAAGGGTGTTAGATTTTGTTTTTCTATTTTCTTTTTTTTAATCAGAAAATAAACAAAGTAATTTAAATTAAATGAAAAAAACAAAATAAAAATGGCAAAATTGTCATTCTAAGTATTTTTTTTAAATTGGACCAAAAATGACAATAATATTCTTATTTTGGACCAGTGATGTTAGTTTAAAAATTTTTGGACGAGAGTAGCAAATTTTGGCAAACCACAAGGACCAAAAATGCAATTAACTCAAGTAAGAATAAAGAAATTGATTAGTCCAAAAATAATAATTATGCGAAGTTTAATAATATAGTTAGAATATGTTAAAAAATTTCACCCAAACATTATAGTGTGCATTGTAAAATCACTGGCAAGATTTTGGCGAGTAGATAGTTTTCAATATTGGCGACTTTGTCATTAGAGAGCAATCTTCTTTTTTAGAGGCCGTTAGATATTAGATCATTCTTAATGAGGTTCTTGCTTGGTCCAAAACATATAAAAAGAAAGCCTTGGTTTTTAAAGTCTGCTGAAATTTTCTTTATGACACCCTGCGACAAATGGGATGTGGCGTGAGGTAATATGTTGCACTGGCTTTTGTTTATTTTGGTGACGGAAGCACTTCATGAGGGTGTTTAGGAGGCGATTTCAAAATGTGTCTTTCGAGGGTTTCTTTCTGGATATGGATAGTCATGGATGTTTTCCCACTTGTTTTATACTAGTAACGCTATTTTTATTGGTTAGTGGTCTCAAAAGAATATTACAAATATCGTTTTGATGCTTCAATGTTTTGTCCTAACTTTTGGTCTTAATATTAATTTGTAAAAAAGCAAGTTGTTGAGCCTAGGGGTTGATTTTGAAATGGAAAACAAGGCTTGGCTTGTTGAATGTGTGCCTCGAAAGAATCATTTTTCTTACATTGGCTTGATGGTTCGAGAAAACATGTTCTGAATTGATTCTTGGCAGGAGGCGGTCAACAAGGTTAAAATCAGACTATTTAACTGGACGACTAATAAGACCCTTACAGTGGGCGTGTTTGGCAAAACTCGTCGGTAGCTGATAACAGGTAGCTGGAAACTGGTAGTTAGTAGCCGGTAGCGTTTAGCTGGAAGCTGTAGCTTTTATCAGAAGTGTTCGAAAAAAGTAGTTGTTAGCTTTTAGAAGTGTAAAATTATATAATAATATGTTTAAAAAAAATTATATAATAATCAAAAGTTAAACGCTAAACGCTCGCAAAAGCTATTTGAAGTAGCTTTTAGATTAGGAGCGTTTTGTTAAAAATAAAAGCTAAGCGCTCTTGCTGCCGTACGATTTTTTTTTTTTTTTTTGGAGTTTTTACCCAAAAGCTAAAAGTTAAACGCTCCCAAAAGCTGCGTACCGAACACGCCGAGTATGTGAACGCCTTAAACCTATCAAATTTGTTCTTGGTTGGTTATCGAGCTATTTTATGTCTCTGATCAAGGCCTCATGCGTTAAGGGTGAGCGTATAAACCAGAAAAACTGAACCGAAAACGGAACCAAAACCGATTTACATAATATAGTCCGGTCCGGTCCGCAGACCATACTCATCTCTAATTATACAACATCATCAACTTCAGTCCTAATTCAGGACAATAAGAACCGAACCGAAACCGAAACGGAACCGGGATCGAACACCCCTAATTGGTTCGGGTTTCGGTCCATGATCAAGTCCAATTCGATTCGATCCTAGTTCGGTTTCAGTTTCAATCTGGTTTGGCCCTGCCTCAGGACCGGCCCTGCTCTTGGTAGAAGGTTATGGCAGATAGAAAATATGGTGTTCTTGGGGTTGGCAGCTTATTTGCGTTAAACATGTTAATTCTTTAAGTGAGAAAGGAGATAACCTTCTATCTTCTTGCAAAAAAAGACTGGCGATGGGCCATTGGCGGCATTCTGGAATGATGTATGGTTGGGGAATGAATCGCTTAAGTTACAATTTGCTAGAGTATTTATGTTGGAGTTGGATCAAGACCTTTTATTTAAAGGTACAATGTAGCAACCTAGCTAGATTTCCTCTATTCGTCGAATGTCAATGGGAGGGTGGAAGCCGAGCAAAAGGTCAACCTTTCCTTTTGGTTGGAGTCCGTCTTGTTGTCACCAATTAGATGGTTATGTTGTTTTCTCGGTTTCATCGGCCAGAGTGTGGATTGATAAACACACTCTGATTATTTTTTTCCACTCCAACTAGGTGGAATATGTCAGCCCTTGTCAACGTTAGCATTCTTGCTGTTAAGGTTGGTGAAGACTTTTTTCCAATGTTAGGTGATGACCAAAAATTAGAGTTAAAATATTAGAAAGTTAGCTAACCAATGTTGAAGACTTAGTGGCTGAAGGAATTTCCATCTCTATAAATATAGAGATGTGCTACTCATGAACATGTACCACACCACAACAATGTAGTTGAATATAAATTCCTAGTTACCCGCCGTGGACGTAGGTCAGTTTTGGACCGAACCACGTTAAATGTTTGTGTTCTTAATTTGTGAGCTGAGTGTGTGAGTTTAGTGTTCGTATGCTAAGTGTCTTGATCCTAACAAGTGGTATCAGAGCCTTGGTATAGCTCCAGAGAGTGATTTTCTGTTTTTGGGTCGAAAATTTTTTGTCTCAAAAACGATTTTGGTTTACGCCATTGGAAAGGTCTCGTTCCGCAGATTCTGAAAATATATTTTTTCGAATTTTTTGAGCGTCGGAAGACCTCCAAATCACCGGTCAAAGTTGGTCAAAACTCGCAGGAAAGTTGGCCGGAAAAACCAGTTCACCGGAGAAGACGACACTGTAGCACCGGAGTTTCGCCGGAGAAGACGACACTGTAGCGGTACTGTAGCACAGTTTGAAAAACTCAGATTTGGTCCCTGAAGTACCAGAATTTGCAACACAGGTCCTGAAGTTTCAGAATTTGCAAAACAGGTCCCTGAGGTTCCAGAATTAACATAACAGGTCCCTCAAGTCCAGAAAATTGCAAAACAGTCTCTGAAGTTCCAGAAAATTGCAGTTTGGTCCTTGAACTTCAGGAAAAGTGCAGTTTAGTCCTTGGACTTATGGAAAATTACAGTTTGGTCCCTGAACTTCATGAAAAGTGCAGTTTAGTCCCTGAACTTCAGGAAAATTACAGTTTGGTCCCTGAACTTCATAAAAAGTGCAGTTTAGTCCCTGAACTTTCAGAAAACTACAGTTTAGTCCCTGAACTTCAGGAAAATTGCAATTTGGTCCCTCAACTTTGTCAAAGTCGCAAAACAGTCACTCAAACATTTGTTTTTGGGCAGTTTAGCCAGAAAATAATTTGGGTGGGGATTATATTTTGCAAATAACGAGCTAAGAACAGTTGAATCAAAATTTTATTTAATCGGTGAAGAACAGTTGAACTCAGAAGAAATTTAAAGAAATCGAAAACCAGTGCCAACAGCGTTTGTCGGGTTTTATCGATTCAGTTTCTGATTCTCAGTTCGGTATTCCGCTGTAGTTTAAATAGGTTGATTATTTAACAGAGTTCAGAAGAACAGTCGTTAAGTTCAGACAAGGCTTCGTTTAGTGAATATTGAAAAGTTGGTGGAAGATGCAGATTGAGGCATTACATGCAGAAAGTTCAAGATGTGGTATTGGTAAAGGGAGAAAATTAGAGAATTACAGAAGATCAGACGTTCAGACAAATCCAACAATGATCAGAGTTTCAGGGGTTCAAGAACAGATCATGGGATGAACAGATCAAGTAATTAAGAGAAAATCCGTTTTCGGTAGATCCATCAGTGATTAGAAAGTCAACAGACTTAGGTGTAATCACGTGATCAGAAAGTTCGGTGTTATTCATGACGTTGAGGTGTGGACATTCTTTAGAGTCGATGTCCAAATAGAGGAAATTCTGCTTCTGAGAATGTGTCTGGGTTTGATGCATTGGCACTCAGTGGAAGGCAGTGAAGACTCTTGGGTCAAGAATTCTGGTGCTTCATTTCACGCTACCCACAGCAGTGAAGCACTGCAGAATCTGAAAGTTGGAGACTTTGGAAAGGTAAGACTTGTGAACGATGAATGTTCGCTGTATATGGTCGGATTACCGTCTGAGGGAGTAACCGTCCCAGTTCAGAAGATAAACAAAGTCCGGTTCACAGAATCTCATGGGCAGAAGAGGGTGACCTTTTGCAAGTAGGAAGCCTAGAGCTACAGGGAAGATTCAGGTTGAACGAGCGTGAAAGGTTCAGAAAAATCAGTCGAAGGATATTGTAGGCAATAAGAGCACAGAGTATTGTTTCAGTTGCAGGGTTTTGCAACAGTGGGAGCATAGGTCGTGCTTCAATCATAGGTCCAGGACGACAGTGGATTTAGAACCAGTTTTCAGGTGCAAAAAGTCTCTCCAGTTTTGATAACTTGCTAAATATAGAGAGTGTTGTTGTTTGTTCTTAGATTGTTCCAGGATTCGGTAGTTTGTTTTCAGTGGGAGCCGATAGGGACAGAGAACGGGTCAAGGACAGTTTAAGTCATGACAAACATGTTGAAACTCATGGGAGTTTTAATGGGCCTTTCAGGTTAACTGATAAGAAGGCCGGGGTAACTAAGAAGGAGTTTACGGAAATACAGATGCACAGTTGAAGCACAGGTGAAGATTGTTCCGTGGCTTCAAGTGAGAGAGTGTGTGTTTGTTCAAGGATTGTTGCAAGATTTGGATGGCAGAGAAAAACTACATTGTTCAAAATCTTCAAGTGGGAGATTGTTAAGTTGGTGAAGACTTTTTTCCAATGTTAGGTGATGACCAAAAATTAGAGTTAAAATATTAGAAAGTTAGCTAACCAATGTTGAAGACTTAGTGGCTGAAGGAATTTCCATATCTATAAATATAGAGATGTGCTACTCATCAACATGTACCACACCACAACAATGTAGTTGAATATAAATTCCTAGTTACCCGCCGTGGACGTAGGTCAGTTTTGGACCGAACCACGTTAAATTATTGTGTTCTTAATTTGTGAGCTGAGTGTGTGAGTTTAGTGTTCGTATGTTAAGTGTCTTGATCCTAACACTTGCATGACAAATATCTCAAAATAAGTTGCCTACTAGATTATATTCGGTCGACAGGGGTTTTGAGGGAGACGTGGAGTCCATCAATCATGTGTTCTTTTCTTGTGATGTGGCTATTTTGTTTGGCTGCAATTTTGTCGCTGGTGGGATCTAAATATTCCTTCTTGGATTCATATGAGGCTTGGCTTGTGTGGATATCACATGTCCATTTGAAGTCTACAGTCAATAAAGTTTTAGAAAGTTTTAGAGGGGGTTGTTTCAAGGTTTGGTGGTGTTTGTGGGTTTTCCATAAGGATCTTCTGTTTGGCAAGCAAAAACCAAAATGGATTGATTTGTTTCATAGAATTGTCAAACAATCTTTCTGTTCGGTGTGTTTTGGTAAGCAAAAACCAAAGTGGACTAATTTGTTTCATAGAATTGTCAAACTATCTTTATGTTGGGTGTGTAATACGAGTATGAAAATAAACCAAATTGGATTTGTCCGCTTCAAAACCTCAATCTTGCTACTTATTTGATGAAATTATTCCTATTTGTCTAGCCTCTCGCTAGCTTTATAATATATTAGCCGTCTTAAAAAAATAGAATATAAAAAGTGACAAGAAAAACTACCCTATCCAATAAAAAAGATGCTAATAACATAAAAACCACTGTAGTTTGGTCAAAATCCAGTTTAAGCATTCTTTTTTTTGTTCTATAAAACCACTTATACTTTCAAAAAAATCATAAAAACCACTCATGTTATAAAAAAGATTCATTATGACCACTATAACAAATAAAAGTCATGATTGTATGTCACCAACCTGGAAAACTCCTTACCATTGTCGTATTCAAAATTTTGTGGATTCAATTGGGTACCCTATGAACTCACAACGTGGCCGAATAGCTGCACTTACGAAACAAAATCCACATGTAAACAACTTTATGTATAATTTTCACTACAATGAAATTTTATTACTTGCTTCAAATATCGATATGAAACTCTTCACATAATACTTTGATGAAAATAATCCTTAAAAGTTATAAAATAAAACGAATAGAGGTCAATATGGATTTCTTTGAAAGTATTAGTGGTTTTTATGGAACAAAATTAAATATAGTTGTTAAACCAAAATTTTGGTCAAACTACAGTGACTTTTATGTTATTAACCCTAAAAAAACATTTTTGAGTTAAATGCAAATAATCAAGTTATTAGATAATCTTCCACTTCTATAAATTTTATGATTGAAACATACATTCCTTTTATTGTAATATGAAGAAAATGTAAACTTTCACTATACATTTACATTTTGTTTTCAAATCAAATTAGAGTAAAATAAATTAGTAACTTCATTTAATTTACTAACAAGAACCTTAGAGAAATTTAGTATTGAATCCCTCACCCTACCCTTTCATTTCTGCATAAGCTTCCCCGGTTTGGGGGATTAATTGATAGGATACTCGAGAACCATAATCTTTCCTAGGAACAGCTTCTACGACGATAGATAGGGGTCAGGTTTGTTTGGCATCTATGCCCCCTGCCCTCCAAACAGTATGGGAGCCTTTCAGCTCGTACTGCTCACACTCCTAGATCTTCACGACACCTCCTCCACCATAGTGTGTGTAACGCCAAGACACGCTTTATTATATAATTATAATAAAAGGGTAAATTGGTCATTTTACCTTGGAAGGGTAAAATGGTCTTTTGGACAGAAAAGTATTTGGTTTGAAATAATATTTTGAGTTTTGGACTTAAAATGTTATAAAAACTGAATTTGGGTCGTTATACCGAAAAAGGGTATTTTGGTCATTTGACCATGTGAAAGACCAAATATGAAAAATATTGTTGGTTGTGACAAAAATGTAAGAAATGAAAGTTTTATTGTAATAAAACTTGATTTTGTGGTCAAAGTTCAAGAAAATGAACTTTAGGACCAAAATTGTAAAATTTTGTGGTATAAATAAGAGAGAGTTGACTCTCTCTTTGACTAGCCATTGTTGCAGCCACGGGAGAAGCAAGGAAGGGGTGATTTCTGCAGGAAATCAAGGATTGAAGCTTGGAATTGGAATCATAGATTGGAATTGGTGATTCCTAAGCTATTAAGGTTAGTATTCAAGTTCTAGCATGGTGTTCTTGGTGGGTTTTTGTGAGCAAACTGAAAAACTGCATTTGCAGTGATAATTATATGTTTAAGTTGATGTAATACTTCCCTTAAGTCATGCTAGAAAGGACTTAACTCAAGATAATGGAAGTAGGTTGTTATTGTTGATGAATTTGAAGTTTTGGGGTTTTGGGACTAAGAACCCTAATTCTTCATTTTGATTGATTTAGTTGTTTTGAATGGTTGAAAACCTTGTTAGAGTATAAGGTTTTAGCCTAGAAACAAACCCCAATCGATTAAGGACTGGATTAAGGACTTAATGGCCAAAAACTGCTTGCTACAGTGCATAAATCGCGACTGTCCAGGAGCTCTGCCCAGGCGCAGGGCGCAGTGCGCCCAGGATCAGGGCGGGGTGCGCCCAGGCGCAGTGCGCCTGATTCCTGGCGCAGTGCGCCTCCAAGCAGGGGCAGGCAGGGGACTTCCGACTCGCTAACTTTCGTTTGGCTTGTCCGTTTTAGCTCAAATTTGGACCATAGGCTCGTTATGGTCTGAAAAGTTTGAGAAAATTATTAAGTTGAGTTTTCGACCCCTCGGGGGCACTGTAGATCGACTCGAATGCCTCGGTGAATAGTAAAAATTCACAAAAAGTTAGTAAACGGAAAGTTTATTAACTAGGCATTGTTTATAACGATATTGTATTGAACTCTATTGTATTAGAGTTATTTGGAATGGCTATTAACCTATTATCATTTGGTATATAAATGATTATATAGGTGTGGGACAAAATGGTTGTGGTGCACGCAAAGGCAAGAAACAACCGGGATTTAAATGCAGCTAGCATCCAGGTGAGTAATCTCACTGATATCATATATGATATATGATGTTTGAGTTGTTACAGGTTGGAATTTATTTGTGGGACGAAAATGATAAGTTTGAAGATATATGAAGATGACAATATCAGATAAGCCGTGAGTCTATTATAGACAAGAACGGAGCTGTGAGTCAATAAAATAAAATGACAATACCGGAACCAGCCGTGAGTCAATAAAATAAAATGACAATACCGGAACCAGCCGTGAGTCAATAAAATAAAATGACAATACCGGAACCAGCCGTGAGTCAATAAAATACAAAGACAATACCGGGACCAGCCGTGAGTCTAGGCAACAGCGGGATTTTCCTGTGAGCCATATATTTACTTTTATAGACAAGACCGGGACCAGCCGTGAGTCTAGGCAACAGCGGGATTTTCCTGTGAGCCATATTTGATCGTGAAGAAACTGTTAATAGATGGTGCGGCCATTTGTGGCTATGATATTTTGGTGCGGCCTTGTTGGCTATGTCTCCGATGCGGCCTTGTTGGCTATGATTCCGGTGCGGCCTTCGGGCTATGTCTCCGATGCGGCCTTCGGGCTATGATTTTGTTACAGGAACATGGTACGGCCTTTTTGGATATGATATCGGGTATTAAACCCAGTTGATGCGGCCTGCGGGCTATGATTTATATATTGATATTGTTTTGGTGTAGCTTATATAGCTATGACACAGGGTGCAGCTCATATAGCCATGATATATAATGCAGTCCATTGTGACTAAGAAATGTGGGACAGAAACGATAGATATGATTATCTGTGCAAATAACTGATGTGGTTTGATAATTGCAGGTTATCACGAAGTAGCCTGTAAGGCTACAAAAATTAGGATGTGAAATCCTAAGAGATATATGGTCAGCCAGTAAGGCTATGAGTTTGGATTAGATATCCGAACAGATATACAAATATATTTGATACATGTTGTTTGCAGAAATGATTACTCACTGAGCTTTATAGCTCACGATATTTGTTACTGTCCCTGCAGGTTAACATGATACTGATAAGGGGCAAGATAGAGTCCGTGACTTTGAAGTGGGACTCGTAGATGCTGTCGGTAGCAGCCCGGCTTCAAAGGAGATTATGGTATTATATACTCTCCTTGATACACTTGTACCCGTGTTTCTTAAAAATATACCCCTTGGTTATGGTTTCATGTATAAAAACTTGTATTTTAAATGAAAGATTTTCAGGGGTGTTTTGTTTTTTAAAAGCCGGGTGTTACAGTGTGAGCTGGGAGCAGCTCCGAAAAGCGAGGCCTACTTAAATAAGTAATGAGTGAACAAACAACAAAAAGAGGGCCATCTCAGCGGAAGGAGAAGGACCTGCAACGACAGAGACTACTGACCATATTCTTGTTCCTAGCCTTGTTTTATGAGTCCGGAAAGCCTCAAACATCGGGATCACAGAACAAAAGGATGAACGCACTAAGCAAAAGCTCGCATCATTAGCTGTTGCACATTTAACAAAAAAGATACCGGTGGAAGTATTATCATTTTGAGGTATAGACAAAAATGAAGCACTTGAAGCTAACCAGATGATTATAGTCTAGTATGATAATTCTAATGATGACCGGAGAACACTAATCATGGAAGACATGTCTAGTGGTATCCTACTGGAGGAAGAGAAACAAACAAGGAAAATACGACTCAAGGCACCAAAGCTCATTTTGCAAATTGCGAACACCTTCATGAATTCGTTGATAAAAATGGAGCAAAAAGTTATATTAAGTTAATAACAAATTATACAATGGTGAAATCTATTTCATAAGTATGCATTAAATCTTTTGTGTTTGGTGTGACTTGAACGGAAAAAATCATTTAGATTGCACTCTTATGTAAATTTCAGTACATAATAAAATTAATATGATAAACTTTTATTATTATTTGTATTAGATTCAAATAATAATAGTATAACATAAATTTTAAAACACAAAGGGTTTCATTGAAATTTCATAAAATTAAAAGGGAATCAAATGAAAAACGAATTAGCATTATATATATATATATATATATATATATATATATATATATATATATATATATATATATATATATATATATATATATATATATATATATATATATATATATATATATATATATATATATATATAAAGAGAGAGAGAGAGAGAGACAGAGATAGAGAGAGACATAGTATCATATGTAATCTATATATATTGTGTGTATGTAAAACTAGTTATGGATAAATCACCGTTTAGGGGATATTAGTCAATTTGTAATATAATTATAATTTATATTAATTAATTAATTCGATTACCTTAATTAAAACCTATATATATGTAATGGACTATTCAACTGTATCATTTTTCACACCTCTTGTATTATGCCACGACCACAACTACTATACCATGCCGCCACCACCATCATCGTCTTATACAGACCTGCAAACAACCATGTAAGAACCCGAGGAAATTTGTAATAAAATGTAAAATAATTATGTGTAATAGTAAAGTTATGAAAAATGGCAATTTGGTCTTTTGCCACGTTTTGGACCTTAACGTAAAGTATTTTGTAATTGTGGGCAATAATGTAATATATATAAAAGCTTCATGTAATAAAAGTTTGATTATGGTGGCGAAACCCCAAGAAGTTGAACTTAAGGGGTGTAAAATGAAAATTTTGGAACTATAAATAATGGGAATCTTATATCTTATAAATGAAGCATTTTTCCTCTCACCACATGCATTTGAAACCTCCATGACCTTTCAAATTCTCACTTAATATAATTAATCTATTAATTTAAATATTTTATCACATTAATTTGAGATTTTTTTTCTTTATCCCACATTGCTTCACATACATATATGACCTATTCTCTTTCTCTTATATAATACAACTCATTTGTTTTCATTATCCATCAAGCTTGATCTTTCAAATCTATTATTAATTTATGATCATTTTATCATAGAAACATTCTTTTATCGCAAATTTTAAAAGATTTTTACTATTTAATTTCAACTCTAAAAAGTATTGAAACTCAAAAGTAAAAATTAAAATTAGTTAAAACTTTTAAAAAGTTGACTAGGTTGGAAGTTTATAGTACGTCGTTTTTAAAAAGTGGCATCGGTGTAAACATTTTTCGATTCACCATTATGTATATGCATAGTTAGTTCTTTACTTCAAACTTTTAAAAACTTGACTAAGTTTAAAGTTCATAGTGTGTCGTTTGTAAAAAGTGACACTGGTGTAAACATTTGTCGATTTACCAATATATATATATATACGTAGAAATTTCATTAAAACTCAAAAATGAAGATGAATATTACTAAAAGAATTTGAACTTTATATATAATTTAAACGTATAATATATTAAACATAAATTGTTATCATAATAGATATCATGTTTGCATCCAAAACTCAAAAACGTTACATAACAACCTTTTTTAATTCAATTATAAATAGATAGTCAAACATTTAAACTTAGAAACATGCTATTAAAATCTATTATTAATTAGTTGTCAATTTATCATAAAAAATATATTTTTATCTCAAAGTTTTAACAATTATCCTATTTCAAAATCATCGAAACTAAAAAATGAATATTTAAAAAGGTTAAAAACTATTAAAATACCAATTGAGTTGCACGTTCATATTAAGTCGTGGCCACAGTTCGATGTGTGATGACAACGTTGTAAACATTTTATTTCGCTTTCAAAAGATTTATGCACATCGAACTTTCAAACAATAATTCTTCAAAGTTCAAACAAATATGTTTATATCTATAAATATTATAATAGATGTCATTTAATCAATATAGTTTAAGATAAATTTTTATGATGTACCACATTAATTTTAATTTACTAGAAAAAGTAGATTGAAGTGGACATCGGTTAGTACCCGTCCAAATTTTACAAAAACGATCCTAAAACTAAAACCAAATGTTCATGGAATGTTGCAACGGATTCCTAATTTGGTTACAATCAAAAACACAAAAGAACAAAGATATGAGAGAAATGATTTTAACATCTCTACTTATAGATGTTTTATTTCCTTGAAATTTGTTTCTTAAGCTATGTGGGATGAAAATTATATTAGTCTCTTTACTTATAGATGTTTGATTTCTCTTCAATTGTGTTTCTAAGCGATGTGGGATAACAAAATGACACAAAATAACACACTATGAATGAAATTTTGATCCCACATCGTCATGATAAACTAACTCAAGAAGCTTTTTAATTATATAAATAAAGGTCCCCCTCAAGTTAAAACAATTATATAAATCATTTGATATTTTTTTACTCTTGGAAATATTTCCAAATATTAAAGTTCAAGGAAGACATTTTTCTATATATATGTATTTTAATTTGGTATAAGAATAGCATGCATTTGTTTATATTCTAACTAATAAAAAAAATTTCTGCGCAACGCGCGGGCATTCGTCTAGTATCTTCATAATTCCCCAGAAGATAATAAAAGACTCGAGAGAGAGAGAGAGCTGGAGAGGTCTGGAAGAACACGAGTTCTGAAAGTTTACGAAGGAAGGAAGCAGGAAATTGAAGTGTTGCCTGGAATTGGAAGATTTCTCAAGTTTAAAGAAGGTTAGTAACCAAGTTCTTGATACCTAAGCATGTGTGTTCTTCACGGGACAAACTGAAATCTGAATTACAGTCATGATTCAGGTTGTTCCTGTGATTTCTATCATCTAAACAAGTTCAAACCACCATGGGAACACACATCTTTCAAGGGCATTGTTGAAATTGTGAGAATTGGGGTTTTGAGCTCAAGAACCATAGAAATGGGTTTATGAGGCTAAAACCGATTCTTAGTGTTTTGTTAGGCTTTAAAGATCATTTAGGATGTATTAAGACATTCCTAAGTGATTGTTTGCAAAATTTTACAGTTTTAGTGAAAATGGGTAAAAACGGGAAATTATTAGATTAATTGAAATTTGTAATTTCCATACGTTAAAACTTGATAAAAATTGAAGGTTGTTGCCTTAGAATGGTCCCATAAGGATTAAGTCATGAATTAAGAACTTAATGCAGGAAAATAGTGGAAGTTGTAGTGAAAAAATCGTCAAAAATAGCAATGTACTATAGATCGCGACCCGACCATAGGGGTGGTCGCGACGCGATCCTACGCCAGGGGAAATTTCAGTTTCTGCATTGAGTCTCCTGCCAAGCCAACTTTGATTTTGGAGTTTGGGGTTAGACTTGTCCATTTAACCTCAAATTTTAAACATAAGTCCCTTATGGTCCAAAACTTTGTGGAAAATTGTCGGAATGGAAATACGACCTCCTGAGAGTACTGTAGCAAAATACGCATATTTCGGGAAAATTTCCAAATTAAAGGAAGCTATTATAATGAGAGTTGTAGTCTAATTATAACCCGTAGTTACATAGTATGACACTCTTGTGCTGTAAAGTTAGTTGTTATATATATGAATTAAATATAAATGTATATCTTGTAAATAATAGGTGGTGGTTCAAATACGGTGACCAATCGAAGGAAAAAGGAGTGCAAAAGACTAACTGACTCCTAGGTGACTCGAGGTGAGTGTTATGTGGATTTTTAAGTACATAGCAAAATGAGTTTTATTCAAAAATGTTTTGGAGTCAAAGTGGTTTTATGGCTTTAATAGTATTTTATGAAAAATATGTTTATAATGCGTACAAAAAGAGAAACAGAAATACAGTGAACTAATAATGTGATTGGCCTATGTTGATGAGTTGGTAGTATCCGGATAAAGATCACGGCCTGCTGCGGTAGGGGTGGTCAAAGACACTACTGGGATGGTACCTCCCGTCGCGAAGTAGTTGTCTAATTGGTACCTTGGTAGATGAATCTGTTTCATGCTATTGAGGAAGGAGTTATACGGGTGCGTCTCGTATAAAACCTACGGGTGCGCTCGTAGGAGTATACCATCACATAAGAAGGAATACCTATGGGTGCGCTCATAGAAAATAAAATATTGGAAATTGAAAATAATGTTATTATTGGAAATATGTTTTGGGTCTAAACCCATAATGCTCACGAGACATTATGTCTCACGTATTTTTTTTAAAATGCTAGGTACTCAGGTAAGCAGGAAAGGTATTAAAGGAGTCAGGGGTGGGACCGTGGCTTCTGTGGTATAAAGCGTGCAATAAACAGGTTTAAACTATGGTTATGATGCGAACTTGTGATGCCCCGTTTGTAAAAACTAAATGTTTTGTATTATAAAGTATTTGTAAAATAAGTTTGGAAAAAAAAATTTGTGTGAAAGATTGGGGTGTTACAAACCAAAACCACCACTTCTAATAAAAACACATCATCATCATATTCTCCAGACCTACAAACAACCAACTCCACAATAAAAAACGCAGAGGAGAAAATGGAAGAATAGATTGGGTGATGGGTGTATGTTTGTTGCAATCAGAAACACACATAAAATGCTTATTGAAGAATGGAATGTGATCCGTCGATAATTCGTCAGTGATTCAATCATCAAACATTTAGTTACAAAGGTCCCTATTCAATGAATTATAGCTTTTTGCAGGTCCTTCTTCCTTCTCCTGATTTGCTGGTTGTGTTCTTTGGTAGACGATGAACATAGGTTTTCGTATTCCTTAAGAATGAAAGACTGAAACCAACGTATGGTAATCGGGTTCAGAGGCTTAATCTCAAATATCCCCACAACCTCTCTCGTTCACCACCCCACCTGAGCTTCTCCGGTGCCCAGTCTAAAAAGATATGGACTTTCTGAGTTAAAAAAATGTTGGTGACTATACGCGTAAATTACTCCAAACCATAGGGACTATTCGTGTAATTTACTCTTATTATTATTATTAGAAAAAATAATAATGAATTTAGCTTTTATAATTTTTTACTTTTAGTAACAATAAACAATATTTTTTTAAAGTAATTACGTCACAATGAACGACGTTTATAATTATATAAAATTATGTCAAATTATATCAAAATAATTATGTCAAATTCGAACGAATGTATAAAAAACAAAAATATAAAAAATAAGAGTAACAACAAAGTTTGGTCTAATATCACAATTGCATGGTGCGTTATTAGGATGACGAACATAAACATTTAGTCAAACACTATACAATGGTGTACGACTAGGTCGATGGAGCAGGAATGTCGGTTTCCGATTAATAATGACGTGAACTTCGATTGCCTACATAATGTATAAACCCGGAGGATTATATAATTTTTTTTTTTGCATACAACATTACAACCACTTGATTTATAAACGGTTATATAAATTCGAACGATAAAAAAAGACATTGAATTATTATCATAGATCCAAACATTTATAATTTTTTAAAAACTAATTATAATAAAGTCAATTATACTAATAATAATAAATAAAAAAAAGAAAAAACAAAAATATATAAAATAAATCAACTAGAGGTTTATAAATTAAAAAATCAATTTAACTAAAAATTAATTTAACTAAAACAAATCAACGCGTTCAGTTCAGTTTGGATGCATGGTTCAGTTACGCACGTATTTATAGTTTGAAGTTTGAACGACGCCTTTCCACTTTCTACTTCCAACGTCTCTTTAAAACCCGATCCACACCACTTCATATCCCACTCCCTTCCTCCCCACGAAATACAGAAACCCTCCCTCCGCATTCTCTCTATTCAAACCCTAATTCCGGATTCTTCTCCTGCAACAACTCCGATCACATCATAGCTTTCCCTCTTTACCTTTCTTTCTTCAGGACAATCGACTCTGTAATCCTCTTCCAACTATAATGGATCTTCAAGTAGAAACAATACTCGTCATGTTTTCTTCGCCTATCGTCAAACTCCTTCTCTTTCCACCCACGCTTTGCATTAGGGCTCATATATTTTCAAGGACACTAAACCAACTCCACGCCGTTTCATTCTCATCTGCCTCATATCTGCTGTACCTCCCGGGTCTTCCGGATTCACATGGCCTTCGGCTCCTACACCTACTTGATCTGCTCACCCCCTCCCGTTTTCTCTGCTATAAACTCATCGTCAATCTCCACCGACCTTCTCGTATGTCTCTCTAACATTAAGCGATCATGCCAACTGAATAGTTTCTACCATCTTCCCGACGATTTCAGTGCTTCTGCTTCTTCATCACGGCATGATCAAGGCTAATTTCAACTGAAAATAACTGTTTTTCTTTTATTTTCTAATATGTATTTTCTTAATTTCTCTGGTTTTAATCTATTTTATAGTACTGTACGCTATTGATAGGGGTTTTGTTTTTTTTAGGGTTGTAAATGTGGTTCGAGGAAAAACAAATTTGTAAACGAGAAGCCTAGGGTTACCCAAAATCGGACCAAAGGTAAAACTTTCACTATCTTGTTATAATCGTTGAGGCTGTTCGTCTTTGGGTATGTTCTGGTTCTTAAACAACTCTGTTGTTTATCGTTCTGTGAGTTCATAGGTTATTTCATGTTGTTTCAGACAATAAATTGAGGGGTATTCAGTATGATATATGTTAGTTTAGTTGGTATTTGGCTTAATTTTGTCGATTTTATAAACACTAATGTCATTGAGTTTAATATACTCTATTTTCTCTTCAAGAACTAACCTTTTTTATCAGGTGTCAACAGATTTTTAGTAATACCTCAATTTTCACTAATTTCATTCACAAACAAGACCACAACCACATCTTTGATTGCTAATATTATTTTGGGAATTAAGATCATTTATCTTCATTAAAAGCACTGCTATGGGTTTATGATACTTCTCCTTCCCAACACGTTTTCAAGAGAAAAAGTTTGTGAATGAATTTCCTGTTTCAATAAATTAAACTAGAGATGAGATCTTGCATTTTTACTGTTTGATGGAAAGCCTGAATGAGACTAAAATCAAAGATCGGTAGATAAATTTTCTCTATTTAAATGTTAAATAGTCAGATTTAAGTCCCTGTTGATACTGTGATAATGTGTTTTTATTTTCGCCAGTGGTTTGCTATCAGAACTATTAGTAAAGAAGGGGTTTTCCATTCAGGTATTAAGTTTTCTATTCTTGCTCACACAATGAGATTGAATTAAAGTCGGGGCTTGATCTTTTAGGTCCTGTTGATGAAATTTTCTATGATAAATAAACCTGTTTTAAATATTGTTTTATTTCAATGGTAAGTTTCAATAAATAAAATGATTTATAGAATATGAGTTTTAAATATTTAATTTAATTGTTATGTGTAACAGAGCTATGATGCGACTAGCTAGAATTTGGGATTTCTTTTAATAACAATACTGAGGTATGTTAACCCTATTAATGTGGCCAAAGTATGTTGTACAGGGTTTCTCTAGCAAAACTTACACCAACATTAATATATTTGCATCGATTTATATTAAGGGCATCGATTTTTTAGGTTGAAAAACAACTATTTTGACCCTCTCTTGGAAATTACTAGATGCTGGTAATTTTGTTGTTCATGTCACTTTGGTCATCTTTTAACTTTCATACATGGTGTTCAGGACCTTGGTAATGATTCTAATTTTTTCATTTTGTGTGCTTTGTTATGTTTGTTAGCATGTTGTGCAATATTCGGCTTCTAGTTATAATATGTTATATACTTGATAACTATCTTATTTTCTCCTTTAATAATGTCTGTTTAGATGATTGCTGATCTAAGTAGTTCTCCATCATGCATGCGTTGTAAATACATGGTACACTGTCTATCTTTCAACTAGATTGTTGCAAGTACAAAGGAACACTGGATGTGTTCTACGAAATTATTCACTAGGTTGGTGTTTCCTCGTGTTTTCTCATCTTCCTTTTTTTTTTTCTTTTTCTCAGTGTTATATTTTTTAATGCATACACGCGGGCTTTCAAGAAAGAGTTGCAAGATTGTCAAGAGACACCAATGCTGGTCTTGCACTCGTCATACGAACTGTAAGGCCCTGGTTTTTTACCTTGGTATGACTTATTGCCAAGTAACATTCTTACTTCCCAGTTTTCCTTGATCACCATTTTGTTACAGTTTCCTAATTTTTTTTCCCACTTAAGTTTGGTGTTTGATTTTGAGGGCTGTGATAGCTTCTTTCTATATCAGCTTCAGGTAATCTTCCATACTGTTGGTGGGGTGGGGATTGGATGGAAGGGCTGGGGGTAGGGGTTGTGCAGGATGGGGTTAGGGGAAGGATGATGTGTTATGACATAGAAATGACCAAAATAGAAAAATGTAGAAATCACCAAAATGGTAAGAGAGGCAAAGCAGTAATGGTGATCCTAAAGATAGATAAAGAAGTGGTGACGTGTTAAAACATAGAAATGACCAAAATGGGGTTAAGGGAAAAGAGGATGAAGGGCCAAGAGCTAGCTGATTTGCAAGAAAGCATGACTAATTTAGGAAAAAGTGGAGTTTTTTTCCACTATTTAAGTTGGCTCGTATGATGAGTGAATTCCAAGATAAAAGCAGTACGGAATATCAAACAATGACACGGGATGCATTAAGAAAGAGGGTTGGTCAACAAAGTCAACGCCACAATAATCAAGAACGTCATCACAGAATTGGTTGCTGTTGTAAACAATAAACTTTCTGAAGTTGTAGATCTTTTCTTTTGTTGCAACTGTAAAGGGCATATAACAAGGTACAAGTTATCTTCTTATTCTCTTCTTTTTCTTTTATTCGAAATGTTTGCTAGATTGAGTATTTTATGATGCGGTTTTGCAGCCTCAATTGCTTGCTGTGGTCAAATAATTAGCTCACATGGTCAACCAGCAGGTAGTTTCATGAGCTTATTGCTCCTGAGCTACTCACAACTTTATTAGAAGATCCAACTGATGACAATGTAGAGGTTGCTGTTGGTTTTGTTACAGAATGTGGATCAATTATTCAAGGATTATCTTCTCAGGTGAGTTAATTTATTGTATTTTCTATTACCTTTCTTGTCTTTCAAAAACCAAACACTTGGATATTTCATTATTTACATCAACCAAGTTACCATTGTTTCTTGTTGTTGACACTTTAAAACATATTTAATCCTCTGTTTTTATTCAGGTTCTTATTTCAAGGTCTTATTGCACAAAGAAAAGCCTAGTTCCAGGTTCAAATTTATCATATATTAGTATTTATTAATTTTAATCTCCTAACTGTTTATTAACTTTATTATATGTCTAACATTTACTGGTTACTGTATATAAGGTCAAATCAAGAAAACAGTGTTGTGGTATCAAGAAGAATGATGATAAGTGGTTGGCTTTTATCCAAGGAGAATGTTGTCATGTTTATAGATGAACCTAGTATCTTTCTCAAGTGTCGATCTTTTTCTCTTTGTTTGTGTGTGTGTGTGTGAATTTTGATATTTATTTGCAGTTTTTATATGTAGGTACAACAGTTGTGATTACAGAAAGTGATAAAAGGCTCTCCCGGTTAGAGAATAGTCAAGATGCAGATGAATGTGAATGTGGTTCTGAATCAATGGCCTAAATCGGGTCGTGCATTAGGAATAGAGTAAATTACATTTTTGGTCCCTCTGTATTGCTGTTTTTTATAACTTTGGTTCCAAAAAGTTTTCTTTTGCAAATGTGGTCCTTTATATGAAGTTCCCAATCGATTTTGGTCCCAATGTTGTCTAAGTTATCATCCTAGCAATCGGTTTTTGGAAAATGACCATTTTACCCCGAAACAAAACTGAAAAAACAATATACCATAGGACAAAATTGTGATTTTCTCTTATTTTTCAATATAGGTTTATAACATTGCAAAAAAGGTCAAAACTTTGTAATCTACTCTTAAGATTATTTAAGCATTTGAAATTATTTTTTACTCTACTTTCATGGTATAAATTCTTATTATGTTTCTGGCAGCCCAATGAGTGGTTTTGCCAATGAGTGGTTTCTCTTATTTTTCAATATAGGTTTATTGTTCAAGGGCAAGATGGTCATTTCAAAACTTTGTAATCTACTCTTAAGATTATTTAAGCATTTGAAATTATTTTTTACTCTACTTTCATGGTATAAATTCTGATTATGTTTCTGGCAGCCCAATGAGTGGTTTTGCTAATGTCAAATACATCTGTTGCTAGACGTGTTATCTCTTCATTTGATCTCCATGGTTGAGGAAGACAACCGGTTAGCTCCTTTTATTATTACAGTTTTACTCATGAACAGACTTTTTTTCATTCATTCTTCCCTTTTTCGATCATTCATTCTTCCCTATCTCTTCAAGAACCGGCCTTTTTTCAACAGCTGTTAACAGATTTTCAATAGTATTTAAATTTTCACTAATTTTATTTACAAACAAGACCACAACCACATCTTGGTTTGCTAATATTTATTTGGGAACGAAGGTCATTTATTTTCATCAAAATCACTACCATGGGTTTCTGATACTTCTGTTTCCCAAAACGTTTTCAAGAGAAAAAGTTTGTGAATGAATTTCCTGTTTTATTAATTTAAACTATAGATGAGATATTGAACTTATACTGTTTGATGGAATGCCTAAATGAGACTAAAATCAAAGTTTGGTAGATAAATTTTCTCTATTTATATGTTAAATAGTCAGATAAAAGTCCTTGTTGATATAGTGATATTGTGTTTTTATTTCCGTCACTAATATGTGGTTAGACACCATGTCACTAATATGTGGTTAGACACCATGTCGCTTTTTATTTCCGTCACTACTGTTTCAGGTATTTTGTTTTCTTTAATTGCTCAAACAATGTCGCTTTTAAAAGAAAGTTTATTGCCTTTGTGTGAACAGAAATGAAAAGTGATCAACTTGAGATTCAATTAAAAGTCGGGGCTTGATCTTCTTGGTCTTGTAGATGAAATTTGTATGCTTACTGAACCTGTCAATGAGCCTTCTCCTGATAATTGTTTTATATCAATGTTAAGTTTATATAAATAATAATGATTTATACTATATGAGTTTTAAAATTTTAATTTATCTGTTATGTTTGACAGAGCAATGATGCAACTTGCTAGAACTTGGGATTTCTTTTAATAACATTTCTGGGACTTGTTAACCCTATTAATGTGGCCAAAGTAAGTATTTTCTCTGTTTCCCTTTTTTCTCCACAGTACCCTTACTCTTCTCTTCATGGCTTTTGTTTGTTTTCTAGCATCTTTTTAGTTAGACAGAGCAATGATGCAAGTTACTAGATGATGGTAATTTTGTTGTTCTTGTCACCTTACGACATCTTCTTTTTACTCTGATATATTGTGTTCAGGACCTTGGTAATGATTCTACATTTTTTATATTGTGTGCTTTGTTTTTTTTGTTAGCATCTTGTTTATTATTCGGCTTCTTGTTATAAGTTTTTTATATGCTTGATAACTATCTTATTTTCTCCTTTAGTAATGTCTGTTTAGTTGTTTTTAGATCTAAGTAGTTTTCCATCATGCATGCGTGGTGGACTACATGGCACACTGTTTATCTGTCTAGTATTTTGTTGCAAGTAGAAAGGAACACTGGATGTATTCTACAAAATTATTTACAAGGTTGGTTTTTTCTTCTGTTTTCTCATCTTCCCTTTTGTTTCTTTTTCTCGGTGTTATATTTTTAAATGCACACACGTGGCTTTTCAAGAAAGAGTTGCAAGATTGTCGAGAGACGCCAATGCTGGTCTTGCACTTGTCATACCAACTGTAAGGCCTTGGTTTGTTTTTTTTCATCAATTGTTGTCCGGATAAATGTTTGTCTTGATTCCGATGTCATTTCTGTTATTCACAGGTGGGGATGTTTTTACCTTGGTATGACTTATTGACAAGTAACATTCTCACATCCCAGTTTTCCTGGATCACTATTTTGTTCACAGTTTCCTAGTTTTGTTTCCCACTTAAGTTTGGTGTTTGATTTTTAGTGCTGTGATAGCTTCTCTCTATGTTTTGTTTACAGGTTATCTCTCAAACCGTTGGCGGGGTGGGAATAGGGTGGAGGGGTGGTGCGGGATGGGGGTAGGGGAATGCTGATGTGTCAAAACATAGAAATGACTGCAATGGGTGGTGCGGGATGGTGGTGCGGGGTGGGAATAGGGTGGAGGGGTGGAGCTGTTTTTTTCCACTATTTAAGTTAGTTCGTATGATGAGTGAATTCCAAGATAAAAGCAATATAGAATATCAAATAATGACATGGGGTGTGTTAAGAAAGAGGGTTGGTCAACAAAGTCAACGCCACAAATATCAAGAACATCCCAGATATGGTTGCTTTGTAAACACTAAATTCTCTGAAGTTGAGACCTTTTACTATCTTGCAACTTGAAAGGGCATGTAACAAGGTACAAGTTATCTTCTTATTCTTTTATTTGACATGTTTTTTAGATTGAGTATTTTATGATGCGTTCTTGCAGCCTCAATTACTTGCTGTGGTATAATCTATAGCTCATTTGGTCAATCGGCAGGTAGTTCTTGAGCTTCCAGCTCTTTAACTACTCACAACTTTATCAGAAGATCAATTCTTTAAGATTTATCTCCTCCGGTGAGTCAATTTATCGTATTTTAATTTACCTTTCTTATCTTTCAGAACCCCAACACTTGGATACAAACTCCATTTCATTATTTACATGAACCAAGTTACCATTGTTTCTTGTTGTTGACACTTTAAAACATATTCAGGCTCAAATCTTATCATATATTACTATTTATAATTTTTAATCTTGTAATTGTTTATTAACCATATTATATTTTTAACATTTACTAGTTACTGTATTTAGGTCAAATCAAGAAAACAGTGTTGTGGTATCATAGGGAATGATGATAAGCGGTTGGCTTTATCTAAGGAGAATGCTGTCATGTTTATAGATGAGTTTTGATATTTTTTTGCAGTTTTTATATGCAGGTACAAAAGTTGTGATTTCAGACATTGATAAAAAGCTCTCACTGATAGTCAAGATGCAGATGAATGTGAAT
This sequence comes from Cichorium intybus, assembly GCA_023525715.1. Taxonomy (NCBI): domain Eukaryota; kingdom Viridiplantae; phylum Streptophyta; class Magnoliopsida; order Asterales; family Asteraceae; genus Cichorium; species Cichorium intybus. The sequence continues at coordinate 15,414,789 of CM042009.1, forward strand.
TGGTCTTGAATCAATGGGCCAAATAGGGTTGTGTATTAAGATTAGCGTAAATTACATCATTAGTCTCTTTGTATTGCTGATTTTTGTAACATTGGTTCCAAAAAGTTTTTTCTTGCATATGTGGTCCTTTATATGAAGTCCCCAATCAACTTTGGTCCCAATGTTTTTTAAGTTAACATCCTAGTGATTAGTTTATATAAAATGACCATTTTGCCCTGAAACAAAACTGAAAAAAACAATATACCGTTAGACCAAATTTGTAATTTTAACTTATTTTTTAATATAGGACATTGCAAAAAAGGTCAATTATCAAGAGAATACAACACCTTTGTTAAAAATCAAGAGAAAATTCCATGTTTGACAGCTAGGCTGTTGACTTGAACAAAATGAGAACCAAATTTGATAGAATACTTCTGTGACTAAAGTTGCAAAAATCAGCTATATGCAGGTACCGAAATTGTAATCTACTCTTATTTAAGATTATTTAAGTATTTGATTTGATATTATTTTTTACTTTAATTTCATGGTATAATTTCTGATTATGTTTCTGGCAGGCCAATGGATGGTTTTGCTAATGTCAAATACATCTATTGGTAGACGTGTTGTTAATTCTGCATTTGATCTCCATGGCCGTTGAAGACAACTGGTTAGTTCCCTTTAAAATTACGGTTTTGCCTCTTGTTTTATTTTTTTAATAAATCTTTATTTAAACAGTCTGCATTGCATTCTCTTGGGAATGTCATGGGAGAAACTCGACCTGGAAACAACAAATTACTGAAGAAATCTTTATTTTATTTAACAGTCTGCATTGCATTGGTTAGGCCCTTTTATAATAACGGTTTTACTTCACAATGCACTTGTAGACTAAACTGAATGATTTTATTGAATTTGAACAAACTGAATCAAAAGATAACAAGAATTTCTAGCCTTCGAGGTGCTAGTTCTCTCCCGGAGCTCCTGTTCAACTGAATTTCAGTTACAAAAAGACCTAATTGGCCCTCCCCACTAACCCCTTATATCATTCATAGTAATTTCAGTCAAAGACTGCACACATTTTTTCTCCTTCTTCGTGCATAAGTAAATCGTACAGGAGGCTTATCAAGAGGTGCACCAAGTCATAGCAAATTAACAATATACTTTCAGGAACCCAATCCATAAAATTTCATTCAAGCATAGGTTTCAATTCTATGATTTTCATTATACCACACAAACCATTTCTACAGTTAACCTTTGTTTTTTTATGGGTTTCCACTAGAAAGGGTTAGAGCCATATTATTGCCCTGTTTTTTCTAACTGGATTTTCTTTACGTAGTTGGAGGAATAAATTTAAAAAAATATTAACAATGATAACTTTGCAAAATGTTGGGACTTAATAAGGAAGTTTAGTTTTATTCTGAAATTTCTATTATGTAGTTTTCTCTATATTAATTAAAAAATTAACATGTTTTTACCTTATCAGATAATTCATAAGCCTGTTAAGTCCATCAAATTAAAAAAACAATAAATACATTTAGTTACAAAATAAAATTATTTAAAAATTAATTTTTTAAAGTGTTTTTTGTGACATCTCAAATTTGAATCAGGAAGAGAAACGAGATAGAGTAACTACGTTGCTATTCTCCACAAACTTTGGTTTGCTTGAAAGTAATAGAAGAACTTTGGTCAAAATTTTGGATTTAGTCATGGTTTGAATGTAGGATTTTGACACTCAAAGAGTTAGAAACTATTCAGTTTTTCACAAAGGTTTAAAATATGGAGGGACAGAGAACTGTAGACAAAACGTGCTCTCATTAAAAGAAGAAAAAGAAGCATAACAACACTACCCTTTTTCTAGCTATTTAAACGTGAAAGTAGCAATAAAAAAAAGGAATTGACCCTACCACTAGTTAAAGACTACAAGCACTAAGGCTTTGAAAACGATGCTACTTAATAAAGAAAACAAAGCGTGCATTGACTAAACCACTCTGAATTATTTTAACATTTTCCCCTTTAATTCAGAGTTCCTATTTAATCTTCTTGATACCGACCAGCTTACACATTTCCTCATGCTTCACTCTTGCCAATGGCTTCGTAAGCATGTCTGCCTTCTGCTCCTTCCCATCTACATGTGTAACTGTGATTTCTCCATTCTCTACACACTCCCTGATAAAGTGAAACCTTATATCTATATGTTTACTCCGACCATGAAACACCGGGTTCTTCATCAGATCCAGAGCTGATCTGTTATCAACATGTATAGCCACTGGTGGTATCTTTTGACCAGTTATATCTGACAAAAGTCGACGCAACCAAATCCCTTGGCAAGCCGTCATAGTGGCTGCCATAAACTCCGCCTCACACGAAGATAGAGCTACACATCTTTGCTTTTGAGATGACCAGGAAACCAAGTTTCCATTCATGTAAAACGCCATGCCACCTGTGCTTTTCCTGTCATTGATATCATTTGCCAGATCACTATCCGTGTACCCATCAAGAGTGATCTGCTGCTGTCCTCCTCTTGAGTACCTCAGGCCATAACTGATTGTTCCCTTCACATACCTGAGAATTCCTTTGACTGCTTGCAGGTGTTTTGTAGTTGGTCTCTCCATGAAACGACTCACAACGCCAACTGCAAAAGAGATATCCGGGCGTGTGTGAGTCAGGTATCTAAGTCCTCCAACTATACTTCTGTACTCAGTGGGATTTACCAGCTCTCCTTCTTCATCTTTTCTGAGTTTCAGCTTATGCTCCATTGGGCTTTTGGTTGGATTGCAATCTTGCATCCGAGTCTTGATGAGAAGAGACCTAGCATAGGCTTCTTGCTTCAATGTGATCCCCTCTTCTTGCTGATTGACTTCAATGCCCAAATAATATGTCAAGGGACCTAGATCACTCATCTCAAACTTGGCACTCATGTCTTCTTTGAAATTTTTAACTTCATTTGGGCAATTTCCTGTCACCAATAAGTCATCCACGTACACACCAATGATCACCAGTCCCCCATTATTTTTCTTTATGTAGACCGAGTACTCATGTGCACACCTTACAAACCGAAGGCTCTTCAGATACTGATCCAAGCAAGCATTCCACGCCCTTGGTGCTTGCTTGAGGCCGTACAGGGCTTTAGTTAATCTGTACACTTTGTGGGGAGCTTCTTTGTTCTGGTATCCTTCAGGTTGGGAAACATAGACCTCTTCGTCCAATTCTCCATTTAAGAATGCCGATTTTACGTCAAGATGGTGTACACACCAATTGTTCGTACCTGCTAATGCTAAAATCAAACGTACCGTTTCAATTCTGGCCACTGGCGCAAAGACTTCCTCATAGTCAATGCCTTGCTTCTGAACATACCCCTTCGCCACAACCCTCGCCTTGTGTTTCACGATTTTTCCAGTCGGGTCTCGCTTTAGCTTGAACACCCACTTCAACCCGATCGGTTTTCGATTTTTCGGAAGATCAACCAATCTCCAGGTGTTGTTCTTTTCGATTGCATCCAATTCAGCGTTCATTGCCTGTACCCACTCCCTTTTCCGACTTGCTTCAGCATAACTTGTTGGTTCATTGTCGCTGCAAGCTATTAATAGTTCTTCAGGTGGTAGTTCAGTTTCTTCAGTATTATCGAGCAGGTCTGTGAGCATTCGATAACGTTTGGGAGCACCGCCACCTGTAGAGCTTGAAGCGGTAGTCGATGTTGATGCCGTAATTGGAAAATTGGGGGTAATTGGGGTATTTTGCGAATTTGGTGTACCCGGTGGTGTGTTTAATGGACTAGCATGTGGGCTTGTGTGAGAGTTTACCTGGGGAGTAATGGGGTCTGGCCCACTTTCAGTCCATATTTCATCGTTTTGTGGCAGCCCATAGTCAACATCTTCAGGAGTACCTGGGATTGACTCAACCTCAAACCCTTCAGTTTCATTTAGGTCGTACCCTTCCACTGTGAAACTCATACCAGGTGTTGACTTAATTTTCACTGCCTCCTCCCATGACCATACACGCTTTTCTTCAAAAATTACATTTCTACTCACATAAATCGACCCCGAATCAGGATCCAATAACCTGTACGCCTTTGTTCCTTTCTCGATTCCAAGATGTACCACCCTTTTACTCCTGTCATCTAATTTCTTTAAATGACCTTTAGCTATCTTCATGTGGGCAACACATCCAAACACCCTAAGGTGCCCTACGTGTGGCTTTCTCCCAGTCCATAATTCATACGGTGTAGTCTCCTTGATAGATTTAGTGTTAACCCGGTTCAAGATATACACTGCGTGGCTTACGGCTTCTCCCCACAATACATCGGGTACTTTCATTGTCTTCATATTGCTTCTTGCCATCTCCATGACTGTCCGATTCCGTCTCTCCACAACGCCATTCTGTTGTGGTGAGAATGGTGCCGTGTAATGCCTCTCGATCCCGGTCTCATTACAATATGTAGAGAATTGATTTGAAAGGAACTCACCGCCCCGATCCGTACGAAACACCTTTATTCTTTCTCCCGTCTCATTCTCCACTGCTGCCCTGAAGTTCTTGAAAACTCGAAAAGCTTCATCTTTCGTCCTCATTAAGTAGACCCACATTGCCCGTGTATGATCATCGACTAATAACATGAAGTATCTATTCCCCGAGGGTGTTGGCGGTGTGACAGGACCACATAAGTCTCCATGCACTAGTTCTAGTCTCTTGTTTGCTTTATAACTTGATTGTGTGGGGTACGGTTTAGACGACTGCTTCCCTACAAGACAACCTTCACAAAGTTGTGTGGGTTTGTGTATCTTTGGCATTCCTTCAACCAAATTCTTATCTGACATAACCTTTAATGCATCAAAATTTATGTGACCCATCCTTGTGTGCCAAAGCCACGTTGGCTCACTGACATCTCCCAACATGCATTCTGACTTTATTGCATTCAACTCAATTTTATAAAGTCGATTTACAGACCTTTGAACCTTCATAAGCAGCTTTCCGGTGACATCTCGAACCCATAAAAATGCATCTTTTATCTTGATTTCATCTCCTCCTTCCGCTAACTGACCCAGGCTAATTATATTACTACATAGATCCGGTATGTAGTATACTTCTTGAAGCTTTCTTTGCTGCCCGTTCTTACATTCGAAGATTATCGAACCTTTTCCTTCAATTCGGACCTTGGACCCGTTTCCAAAACTAACCGAGCCTTGGATCATCTGATTGAGGTCACGAAACTTGTTCTTGTCGCCCGTCATATGGTTGCTAGCGCCCGTGTCTAGATACCATAAACTCGTTTTACTCGCTTCATCACCACCCTTTCTCAACTGTGGCTTCACGCTTTCTTCGTTAAGATGAACCTCAACAATCTTTTCACAATCGTCAAGAACTGACAGTAAGAGGGCTGGTTCGTTGTCAATTTGTTCTTGTGTTAAGTTGCTTTCTTGATTTCTTTCACGTCTTGGATTTCCACACTCGGCTGCATAATGACCGTAATCTTGGCAGTTGTAACACTGCACTTGACTCTTGTCTCGACTACCGGATGACCCATGGTTTCCATTCTTTTGCTGGCCAGAGCCACGACCTCCCCGGCCACCACGGTTACTGGTGGTGCCTCTACCGCGACCTCTGCCTCGACCTCGTGAGCCTCCAAACCCTCCTCTATTCGATTTAGATTTGGAGTCTCCTTCTATCTTCTTCTTGTTTCTCTCTGACCATTCTTGATGGGTCAAGAGAAGCCTTCTTTCATCATTATCACCATGCCCCTTCATTCTTTCTTCGTGAGCCTTCAATCTTCCGATCACCTCTTCCACTGTCATCTTATCTAAATCCCCAAATTGCTCAAGTGTTGAAGCAATTTGAAGAAATTTGGTTGGTACAGCCCTAAGCAGCTTCTTCACCACATAGGATTCGTCTACATTATCCCCCAACGTACGCATGGTACTAACTATGTTGCTCACCTTCACAGCGAACTCATCTACACCCTCTGATTCCTTCATACTCAAGGCTTCAAACTCAGCTTTCAAGGTTTGAATTCTTGCTGTCTTAACTCTATCTGCTCCCATGAACATGGTCTTCAAAGCTTCCCATGCTTCTTTGGCTGTTTTCTTCTCAGCCAATGAAAGCAATAAATCTTCAGGTATGCCTTGGTAGATGGCTGCCAAAGCCATCTTGTCTTTCTTCACTTCCACCACCGTGTTTGCTGTTCGTGGCTCAACAGCATCCCATACACCTTGAGCCTGCATGAACACCCTCATCTTGATTGCCCAAGCTGCATAATTGTTTCTTGATAACATTGGATAGTGGAGTGTGATCTGACCATCTTTTTCGCTATTGCTAGTGTTTCCTGCCATTTCTTTACGAGATTGATACTTTGGCATGCACCAGGTTGTGCTCTGATACCAAATGTAGGATTTTGACACTCAAAGAGTTAGAAACTATTCAGTTTTTCACAAAGGTTTAAAATATGGAGGGACAGAGAACTGTAGACAAAACGTGCTCTCATTAAAAGAAGAAAAAGAAGCATAACAACACTACCCTTTTTCTAGCTATTTAAACGTGAAAGTAGCAATAAAAAAAAGGAATTGACCCTACCACTAGTTAAAGACTACAAGCACTAAGGCTTTGAAAACGATGCTACTTAATAAAGAAAACAAAGCGTGCATTGACTAAACCACTCTGAATTATTTTAACATTGAATGTGTTAAGGTTTACTGTGTTGTAGTTTGTTGGTTTGTTTTTGATGTTAAAACATGTATTTATCGTCTAATAGGGTATTAATGTAAAAGCCCTGGCTTATTGTCTCAATATTTTTACTACTTTGAGGAAAAACATGTAAATGTACTGTGAACGGGGGTTTCAACTTGGGTATCTTTTGCATATGCCTAAACTTTTTTTTTTATATGCATCTCAGCTTTTGAAGAATTGACCCATTTCTATTTTATAGAATTATGAAAACAGCAACGCATTTGCAAAAAGTTAAGGAGCTAATCATTGCTTCCCCATCTATCATCAAGGTTAGTTATAGCATAAAAATAGTTAACAAAGTTAAGGAGCTACTCACTTTTTTCAGCTATATATAAGGAGCTATCTTTTGCATTTACTTATAGTTAACAAAGTTATAGCCTAAAAATAATTCTATATGTTAAAATGCAAACAAGTTGGAATTTGAATGGTCTCAAGAACATTTTCTCTGCTTCCCCGTCCATCAGTCACATCTTCATCAGAAGAACATACCAAGTCTACTTGGAGAATCAATAACGTGGTGCTAAATTAACTTGCTTCAGCTTCTTCATCGCTCCTCATCAAGGTTAGTTGTATGTGGGAAAATATAATTTTCTTCTACTTTCGATTCTTTATTTGGTTAATTTCTCTGGTTTGAATCATTTTGTTAGTGAAGACATTTTCTACGTTTTAGAGCTGTGTATTTGTTGCAGGTCCTACATGAAACTATTTGATATTGAAATTCTTGAAATGTTTCAAAAAGTTAAGGAGCTATTCACTGAATTTGATATGTGAAACACAAAACTGGTAATTTTATTACGTGTCTTTTGTGGAAAGACAGCAAGTTAAATTACATATTTTCCACATTATATGTCACCGTATCTTCAAGTGTTCAAGTCATTTATATGTATGTTGGTTGTTTCATCTTGACTCTCTGCCATATATATAGCTGAAAGCAAGAGAAATGCTTCGCAAGATACTAATAGTGTAGGAACCGACAACATTGGCGCCCCCACTGTAACTTTCTTGTAACCATACTCTCCATAAACATTCTTCTTATCATGGGTAGGATGGTAATTTTGATGAAATTGTACAGGCTTCATACCAGGTTAAACACACAAGAAACAATACCATCTAACCATATTTTGTTTGTACAAAACTTGACACATGATACAAGAGAGGAACAGGATCAAAGTGGGACAAAGACCAATTCAAATGGGACTAAATCTCTTATTTTTAGTCCCAACCAAATGGGTGGAACAAGTTTTTGTGGACAAAAATAACCTTTGCGTTTTGCCCAACTATAACTATCTTTCATCTTCTTTCGTGGCAAAACCGTATTAACTCAAGCCCCTTTTCTTTGTTTTTTTATCACTTCTCAAGAAATAGCAATGTGCTTTCGTTTATTTGTTTTTTATATTGCCCTACTTACATTTCTACTATTACAACATTGTATTTCCATTATTTTTCTGATTAACACATTAGGTTATGGAAAAGTCTACCCAGTTATAGCTTTGTACTTTTGGTTTTTTTCTTATGAGTTTTAGTTGTATATTTTGGACCTATGGGAGTATTTTAGTGGTTACGGAGGAGGAAGGGTAAGGAAGTAATCTATGGATCATCTTAAATGAAGGTGCTTTGCTAATCCTCTGGTAACCGATGTTTAATTGCATGTTATTTTTTCTTTACATAAAATGAAGATGCTGGGGAGTATTGGAGGCTAGACACCATAGGCTGATGAGCTCACAATCTAGAAGATGAACAACCATCGTGCATTAGTCCTCTCCAGTCTCTACCACCATGTAGCTTGAGAGGATACTTTGTCAAGACAAGTAGCAGTGAATCTCTATTCTTTCTAACTTAACACTTTTAATTGTCAAGTTTAACGTTTTTAACAACAATTTAAACCAAAGTTAATATGATAAGATCATCACAAGAGGATAAATCATTGTCAAGACTTAGGGAAAGGCTGGCAGTGCCATTTAGCTACAAAGGAATTTTCACTCGTACAATAAAGGGTTGTTTTATATAAAGTATTACGTCTTAATAAAAACAATAATTTGAAAGCATAATGCTATAAAGGGGTATATTTTTCAAAGTGCAATGTCTTAGTAAAATACGAATGGAGGTAACATAAATAAATGAATATAGAATCGTAAGTTATCCAAGTAAAAGAAAGTGCATTGCTATTTCATGTGTTAAAGTATAAGCGTGTACTTTTAATGTTGCTTGTTTGTCGCCAAGTATGAGCTAATCTGAAAGTTACATTTTTATGTTGTTTGTTTGCAGAATGTTATGCAAGTAATCACAGTCTCTCAAAGGATTTGGAATTGGAGGGTTTCATATCTGATTGAACTAAATTATGTGAAACAGATTGGAGATATCAGAGTGTTTTCTGTGTGAGAAGAGGGAAAATAGAGAGGACAAATTTATTTCTGAAATTCTATGGTTGAAAACACATATGAGTGTTGTTTATTTAGAAGAAAACGTTGGAACAATCAATTTGGTTAATATAATTTTATAAGCATTATCTTGTTACTGATAAGTATTCTGGTTGAACATAGCAGTAAAGAATCACAATTTAAGCCTTTTTGCTTGATCTTTACATCTAGATGGTTACAAGTGGAAGTCTAGATTCTAAAGAGCAAAATAAGTGAAAAATTGTCCTTACAACACTTGTCTTAGAGAGACATCATATATCCATTCACACCTTATCATACAACACTTGATGGAAAAAAAAAGTAACTGGCCCTCATATTTCCATAAAAACTAGTCACTGTATTTATGATATACCGCGTTCTTTTTCTTGAATTAATTTATTTTGGTGTTTTATGTGTATGATGACAGCCAGATGATGAAACGCGTGTTGGTGAAGTGGGCTTGTTCTCTCTATACATGTGGGAGCAACCGAATGTTGATAACGAAGAAATCAACTTCAGAGTAATTCCAATTTATAATGGAATGTTGCCTGAACCCTTTCACATATAGAGAAGTTTGATGAGGATGAAACTTTATGAATTTAAGGGCTAGTTATTCCGGTACGTATTTGAATTTTTGCTATGCTCATATTAGTGCTTCTGTTTTGATAAAAGGAAACAGAAACACATTGGCGGGTACCATCAAGCAGAAATGAAAGTTCATATATGAGAAGGTATTCCATGTCAACAGTGACGAACAAAATGTATAGATAGGAAATACACATTCTGAACACACACAAAAATGACCCAAAATACGATGTCTTATTTTAGAGCATATACATCAATTGTATAGAAAAGTACCAAGCTTTTAATCTTTTTTTTTTGAGTAATGATTTTAAAATAATAACCAGTTTAGGTAGTAAAATTGCAATATTTTTTATAACTCCTTTTTGGTAATAACCGGCTCCTGAATGTATAGAGTACCCTCTGTGAGCTGTGCTTAGCACGACCCTTAAACATTCACTTGTTCTTAATATTTACTGGACATTGAATATTTCAATCAATCGACTGACCATGAAATTGAACTTACTTCATCCCCCTATTACCGCCGGCTATTGGATTTCATCACGAGTAGGAATTTTTTTAGTCCCAATTCCATTCTATTTGTCTTTTTTTTTTCTTCCAGAAATTATCATTTACACCTCTTTATTCATATGCCCTCTTTTTTAATTGATGTTTTATTGATTCTTTTTCTTTAAGTTTTGCAACTTGTAAGTGTTTTAAGTACAGGTGATAGGAACTTCCGACTATTAGTACATGCAGTTCTCCCCTTAGCCATAGGGCAGGCAGGAAAGAAATTGACAGCTTCTAAAGAAAAGAGGACGACTTAAGACAGCAAGAACGGGCAAAAGAAGTAAGTCACTTGCAAGATATGCACTAACTTATTTAATAATTTTAGATTAGTATTTATTCCGAGTCTTTTCAAAATCGTTTAAATATTCAAAACAAGAAGTTACAATTGGTCAAATGAGATGACCAAGTTAGATATAAAAACAAATACTTTTTTTAATGTTAATGTGTTAGGTCTTGAGGAACAGAGGAAGTATGTGTCTATGTGTAGAGTTTGAGGCCTATAACAGAATCTATGACACATTACTCATCTACAACCAAATGGTTAATTTGTGTTTTGTTTATGTTATTGAACATTAAACATCATGATATTATTATAAATGCCCGCTGTATTTTATCATGGAGATAAAACTGACTTTTGTTTAAATTATTGAACATTATGATCTATCACATATAGAAATTGGTAATGCTTGTGCCTATTGTTATATTTAACCATCATTTAGTGTTGCTATTAGTTTGTATAAAATCTTGTTTCCTTTTTATATTAATTTCAAGGTGTTACATATGACAGTAACAGACTCTGCTACTATGAGGAAATGGATGCTGATGCTAATGTATTTATCATGGTGAAAAGGTTAACATTTTTTGTTGCTGATGGTATGTTGAGAGGGCGAAACACATTCTTCTTATTCTCATGTATGACTCGTGTTGTTAAAAATAAAAAGGATAACTATACTTATTATAATGTAATTTTGTGTGTATAATAAAAGAAAAGGAGTATCTAAAATATGATCTTTATAGGTTCAAAAGGGGGAGAGGGAGGCAATGGATTTGAAGGATACTATGAGAAAAAGGACGGGTCTTTCTTGATACGGAAATGGTAATTTGATGTTATTTTAGCCATGTCTTTTGCAACTATTATTGTGGGTGGTGGATGATGCTGGTTTAATGATCCTTTTTCTTTCGTCTAAAATTGCATAGTCTTATGCAACCTTGTGAAGGCTCTGCGTAGTAGATAACCTATTAACCTTGAAGGCTATGTTCATAATTCCCTGTAATAGGCTTCTCTTTGTGTATGCTTGAATAATTTTGTGTTCTGTGTTGCATACCCAGAGTGCTTTTTTATTTACAAATAGTCTGTTGTTTGTTTTTGGATTTCGTTGTTAATAAATGTAAAGTTTGAATCAATATATGCCTTCGTTTTGATTTTAAAATTGCTTTGCATTTTGTCTTAATGTTATTTTTTCGGTTTGGGAGGTTTTTGGTCAGGTTTCATCGGTTGTCGTGGATCATGTGAGGGTTTAAAGATTACTGCAATTAAATGCTACCAGCATAAGTGGCCATTCAGAGGTAATTGTTCCGACTAGAAACTGTTTTGAAATTTCAGTGTAGTTGGTTTCTCATTGTTGTATTAGGTAATGATTTGGAAGTACAATGCTGTAATAATAAAAATGGAAAGTACATTGCTATGTCTTGCATTTTCTCTTCTAGCCTTTCTGACTTTGGAATGATTATTTTTCTTTTTTTACAGTTATTCCACTATTGCAAGTACAGACGTGATGAAAACCAACTATATGTAATTTCTGATGATTCTGTTCCAACTAGAAGGGAACAAGGGAAGCTAAATAAAGTGGAGGCGATTGTCCAATTTCATGTTGGTGATGTTACATGTTTGCAGAGAGCATCTTTGATTCCAGGTGTCGTGGAGTGTGTGATGTATGGAACTGTGATGGGGAGTTTGGGGGCATTATTGGCATTTAGCTCACTTGATGATGCTGACTATTTTTCACATTTGGAGATGCATATGGATATGATACATGAGCATCCGCCTTTGTGTGGGAGAGATCATATGGCGTATTGATCCGCATATTTTCCTATTAAGGTCATAATCTAATATCTGATTTTTTTAAAAAAATAGAGTAAGTTACACTCTGGAAGACGATCTGAAGAATTCTTTGTCTTCTAACTGCAACTCCGGCTTCTCCTAGACAGCACCACTGACGACATCATCAACAAAATACACTTATTAATTACGGTTTTTTGATGCTATGTTTTTTATACAACTTTTATGACAGGTAAAGATGAAATTTGTTAGAACTGCTGCTGCATTCAATAAACATTATCAAAATTGGAAGTCAGAAGCAGAGGAATCTTTCTGTTAAAATGATATTGATACTTGGGATGAAGTTTGGAAAGGAGTATTAAACTGCAAAACTGTTCAAAAGAAAATTGTGTTTTTGTGATCTGCCCTAAAGTAAATAAATGGACTTATGTTTTGAGTTTTGACTTTTTGGCAGGAGTTTTTGGAATGGATGTTACATGAATCAGGACCCTAGAGCTATTAATCTCAGGTGGTTATCGGATGTTTCGCTTGATAAAGCAAAGTAAGTGATTTCATGAGTTATAAAATAATAAATAACCTTTCAGTATTTAATATCTAATGAGGGTATATTTGGTAATTCTTATTATATGAGATTGTACAGGGTTCTTGTTGATTATAATTGGAGTTATTATTCAAAGTGTGGAGTGTGTAAGACTTCTAACTCTAAATCATTAGAATTTTCTTTTAAGGGTTTCTGAATTTATGTTTTTCATCTTACAGTTACAAATCAATATATAAACCTCCATTCCAAGGCTGATATTTTGCTTTTAAAGGTTGAGACAAATGTTGGACGAGTGGCTACACATCTAGGGTGGTCCCACTTCACCCGTTATTAAATCTTTGTTACGAATCCTTATATAGTAATATTATTAATTTCTTTGTTAGGTACGTAATGGTGGATACGATTTAAAAAACCATGGGGAAAGCATCCCTTTCTTTTTTTTCTTCATTAAGTCATTTTTTTTTTTGCATAATGTAAAAAAGAAACACCCATATATAGTTTACTGGATTAAATCATGTCTCCATTTTTGGGTTGCCTTTAGAAAATGAAAATAAACAGATTAAATCATGATACGCATTTTCGGAATCTCTACACTCCAGGTGTGCTAATCTATTATAGTTTTAACTTTTTTTAAATGAAGTATAAAATATGACCTTTTTCTTGCTACAACATATATAACTGTATTCAAGTAAAAAAGCTTAATGGGAATGTTTCTATGATCCTTTTGTCAACATATATAGATGTTTTGCTCTTTAAGTTGATTAGGCTGGTTTAGGTGATTAGTGATAAATGGATTCAATAATCTAGCATGAGAATGTGATTATTTATGGATAAATCGAATTGACATAACTGTTTGAGGGTATATACATGAGAATTTGATTATTTATACTTCTCTATCTCCACTTCTTTCCCTTTCCTCTGGTGTGAACATGTCTATTCTTGCTTATCTTTAATATAATACTTAGAACCTAATCGGCCTATTATAGTCTTTCTTTCTGATAAGATAAATGATTGAATTATTAAGCTATGGCTTTTCTATATGCATGATTATTGTGCAAGTTAGCTTGGTCATACATGAAATTTATAAACGACCCTTACGTTGGGAGCTCTGATGAGGTTTGCTATTATGTTTTGCTGCTCGATTAACATAACATCTTAATATCATTATGCTAACTAAATCTACCTGTGATATGTAGAGACAACATGTACAACATTGTTGTGGAAGATGACTTTGCTAAAAAAGATAATTTGATATTCATACTGTACTGATTATTTGAATCTAAAATCTTGAATGGGGCATCTTTATGTTGTCTTTTTACCAAATACCCTACTTTAGATTTGCTTTCAACAAAGTCAAAGCTACAGGTTTTACATATTGCAAACTAGTTATTTAAATCTAATTAATCATATGCTTCATGTTGCAGTTTGTACGACAGTTTCTTGATGGTTTTAAGTTTCTAGGAGACTACATTAGGGCAATGACCGGGCTGAATATTTACTAGAAAAAGGTTCATATTCTTTCCAATACTATATATACTTAATTACTGTTTTGAGTCAGATAAGTACAAAACAAAATTCACCCATTTGTTGATGTTTGTCCTAATTAATCATATGCATATTATAGGACTGTACGCAACTGGAATTTGATATAGTTGGGATAAATATCGGTTCACTTGAACTTCTTGAAGAAGCTTTATTGAGATACATACGGTTAATTAACAGTCACAACCATAAAGTTAAGCCTTAATTTGTGTAATTATGTGTTATTTCAAGTATTTTTTCGTAAGCGTAGTAGATATCTATCCAATTATTAATTCTCATTTCATATTCTTAATCATTATATTTATCTCGAAACAAATAAATATTAAAGCTTTCTATTATTACATGACATTAAATGTGGAAATATAAACGATGGTTAAAAGCTGCTTTGAACTTTTTTTGTATTCTATTTATTTAACAATATATAATACATATCAAAATTTTGAACCTTAAACTCCACACTATCTCAGTAATATAGGGAATATTACAAGAAATTAATGAAATGATAGAAACTGTTAGATTTAAAATTGGATTAATTATTCCATTATTCCCAACTAAAGATGCTCTCTTTTTGTATTTGCATAGCATTTTCATGGAAGGTCTATCATATGAATCATTGACATATAATTTTGGTATTTGGTGTAGGATAATGCTTTATTTGCAATCTTTCTATGCAGGTAGTTCCTTTTTCTATTTTTATCACAAATGTATAATTCATATATTCTTTTTGCAGATACAAGTTCAAGATGGAGCATAAGTAAAACCACATATATCCTTATTTCAGTTGGTTTGCTAAGTTTGAAATAACTTATTTAATAGTTGGTACTTTGCTTTTTTTTTTTCTTTTAATGTTTTGAGGAATCAAGAAACCTTTTATCACTGATCCAGGGTATTTTTGGACATGTAATTAGGGTAATTGATTAAACCAGCAAACCTCTTAGTTTGAGGGAGGGACAAACCCAAAGGAGGCTATCAGACTCAGCAAACCCTTGTTTTAATTGATGTATTTGTCCCTTCCCATTTTAAAAATGGTAACCAAGAGGAAACTGAGGATGTACATTTATGGAGATGACTGCAGTACAATAAATGACAAACATACTTGCATTAATATGTTTATTATAGCATTCTACTTTCATTTGTTTCTATTGAGACATTCTACTTTGAAAAATCTGTCCACATAGGAAAGAGTATAATAAGTAGAATGCTATAATATGTATATTTGCCAAAGTACATCGTCTTAATAAGGAAAAAATGTGAAATTCTCATGCCGGAATGCAAAGCTTCAAAAGTAAGATGCTTTAATGCTCAACTAAAGCATTGTACTTTGAAAAAAGTGGTCATTAATGACATTCTACTTCTAATTGTTCCATATTCTAATTTTACTCCTAATAACTTAGTTGTACATATTCCAAAGAAATTAATTTTGGTAAGTGTTTTTTGTGACAACATTTCAAATCTGAATAAGGAAGAGAAACGAGATAGAGTGACTATGTTGCTATTCTCCACAAGCACGGGTTTCTATTTTAACTAAGCTTGTAGATTTAGTAGAAGGAAGGCAAACAATTTAGTATCTTTTGGTGGACAAAACTACAAGTCTAACAATGAGGTATTAAAATCTGTATCGTTACTATAGTTTGTATTGCAATGTTTTCTTATATAATCTTTGCTATTGATGAACTTATTATGTTTTTGTATTGAAGCTCAATTTGGGTTTCAACACCTTCTATAACTTTTGCATATGCGTAAACTTTCTTTTAATTGCATCTCGGCTTTTGAATAGTTATGTGTATTTTGAGATATGCAAGAATTGACCAATATCTTTTTAATAGAATTATGAAAACAGTGACATTGTTTGCAATTTCTTACCCAGAATAACAACTTACTTATAGTTAACAAAGTTATAGCCTAAAAATAATCCTATATGTTAAAATGGAAACAAGTTGGAATTTGAATGGTTTTAACAACATAAATATGACTCCATTCTGGTTGAATAAAGGGGTTTTTTTTTCTATTTCCCCATCCATCGGTCACATCTTCATTAGAGAGAAAGAGGAAAAGAACGAAACAGACAAGAAAAACTTACCAAGTCTACTTGGAGAATCGATAATGTGGTGGCAACCTAACTTGCTTCTGCTTCTTCATCTCTCATCATCAAGGTTAGTTATAACTTGGAATATATGTTTTCTTCTATTTTTGATTATTTGGTAAAATTATCTGGTTTGAATCTTTTTGTTAGTGATGAGGTTTTAAGGTTGTATATTTGTTGCAGATTCTACATGAAACTATCTGATTGATAGTTAACATTGAAATTCTTGAAATGTTTGCTAAAAGTTACAGAGCTATTCGCTGATTTTGATATGTAAAACACCATACCAATAATTTTGAAATGGGGCATAGCAGTTGAGATGTTAATAATTAATTGGAATTCTTGGAATGGTGCTTAAAAGTTAAAGAATATTCGTTGGTTTCAATCTTTTAAGCATCTTGAAATTTTCAAATGGTGCTTAAAAGTTAAAGGTTTTTCACTTACCTTTATTTTGTAGGCATCTGTGGTTAGAAGTTTAAGATTGTTGGTGAAATTTTATCTTCTAACAGGTAGTTATCAATTATGGTAAATATATCATCTCCTGATTTGTTAAATTGAAAATCTTCAGGTTTTAACACAAATTGTGTTGCTGTTGAACCTCCCCTTGCTAAGAGGAGGTGATTATATGAACTTCTTTTTAACTATTGTAGTCATGCGTAGTTGTTACTTATGTGCTGGTTCTTGATTGCCGAAAGCACAAATAAGACCATGCCAAATTTGAATTTTGTTTTTGTTTACGTATTGTGCCATTAGATGCTTGTCTGTTCTTTCAAATAATCACTCTGCTCAACACATCTCTCTGTGCAAGAAAAACTCTTATCGTTCTTGTGACGTGGGTTGTAATCAGTACTCTCACCGTAGATTTTCAGAAATCCAAGTAGGGTTTTTAACGTCTGATCACGATCAAGTATCTTATCCTTGGCTTTAAATCAATATCGTTCTTAGCGATTTTAAATGACGAACATAATTCATAACAGACAATAGTGTGTGCTTTGTGTTGATTTTCGGGTAAATTTTATAAGTTCATATGGTGATCTTGACCATAAATACTATATTGATTTTAGGGTTTTTGATTTTTGACTTTGTTTATTGATTATGGCTAGGCGACATGGATGGGAACCTTCAGCTCACACTTTTCAGCTCACACTTTTCAGGTCCGATTTTATGCTTAATTTTCAATTTCAATCTACTATGTGTTTTGCAATATGAATGTATTTTGAGTAAAGTTATGTGTCATCATGCTTATTTGAAAGAGATTGTGGACTTGTGGTTTGTTATCTACATGAGGATAAATGTGTAGGATTTACCATGAGAACTGCAGAAATGTTAGAAAGAACACATAGTAGCTAGACTTCCATTTTCACTCTCACCTACAAACCACACACTGCCATGTTTTAGGTTGATGGATTTATTTTGCGGATCTGCTTACAATATACTTCTTGCTTTCACTTGCCTTATCTACATGTTCATATAGCGATTTTGGATTTTAATGGTACTTATTTAAATCTTAATGTCAAAACTAAGTGATTTGGATGAAAAGTGTCTAAAACTTTTTCAATTATAGACATATATACAAGAAGGGTTTTGTTACTTAGAAAATGTAGCTATCATCATACGTTCTTAAAATATAGTTGTCAATTTCTTCCTTTAATTACTTATCACTTGTGTTGCTTAGATTTTCAAATAACTTTAAGTTCCATGGGTGATGGCTGACTAAAAACAACTAGATGATTTTTTCTTTTTCTTCTTTTCATTGTGCATAGAAAGGACAAAAAATTTCTAACAGAGCTCAATGGACAGCATTTTATTGTGTTACTTTGAATAAACATGCCACATATTTTCGGTGGCTTCTCTCCACCTTTTTGTTTGAAGTTCTTGCACTCTCTGCATACCAATGCTTTTTCTCTCATCTTGTTGTAGATATTTACTGTATTTATGCTGAAAATTTTCATACATAACACATCAATTTTGAATCTGAAAAGCAATATTTTTAACCAATACAACAGATGGAATCAAAGAAAACTGTGACATTTTGTTTAATTAGTTATAGTTTGCTTAATTTCCTTCAATTTGACTGTTTATTTTTTTATTTGGGTTACTTTTACTATTTTTATCCTGAAAACTTTTTGGGACCAAAATTGTGGAAAAAAAAAAGCTATACTAGGGGACGAAAAATGTCTTTTATTCTATTAATACTTGATGTGTTTTCAGACATACATATTTTATATACAAAAATGATATCACTTATTTTTGGAATACTGAGGATCAATATTGTCTTTTTAATGTCTTTTCATAAGTTTTGAATTTATAACAGGGAAATACCTTGAATGAAAACAACACAACTAGGCAAGTGTACCTAATCGATTGTAATATATCAATGATAAGTCCGGGTCGAACCCAAGGGAATTTGTTTAAGTTTAAGAAATCCAATTATCAATTAACAATTTATAATAATAACAAAAAGAGATAAAAAGGGGGAGTTTTTGTGTAATTGTGAAGAGATTGTATGATCAAATAAATAAAGAATAAGTAAATAAATGGTAGCAAGGTTTGAAGTTAAGCCGCTAGGATAGTTTGACAAAATATGCTTTTACTCAGATGTGATTACTCCTTATAATAATATTCTGATTGATAATAATGTGCAATGGATATTAACAAGTTAAATACTGATTTCTAAGTTGATTAGATGTCTTGGTCCAACAATCCAATCTTATGATTAAAAAGAGTTATTAATCTTATTGGTCCTGTAAATTAATTACTCCAATTTATCATTCTATTTATTCATACTCTGCATGATTTATTTGTTTCTTTTGATATCAATGGTCATGAAAATCAAAATAAGATGTATAGTTTGGTCCACTAATACAATTAAAACAAATGCATATAAGATTCTTTCTTTTTAACTTAACCTAGGATTTGGTCAATCACTAGTCATAAATATATATACATGAAATATATATATTATGATACAAATTAATTTAGCAAGAATGGTCATCTATACTAAATATAATTCAGTTATAAGTTTCAAAGATAGATTCTTAATATACATTAGTCGGTTAAATAAACATGCAAAGTAAATTATTAAACTTGCAATATCCGAATTTATATCAATCAAAACATAATTATAAGTTTCATCTAGTCTAAGTAAAAGCAAAATGGAATTACTCCATAATCAAAGACAAACAGCACACTGAATATATAAGAAAGCTAAACATAGTAAGCAAACCGAATATCCGAGCAATGGTGTTCTTGATCGTTTGTCGTGACTCCCGCTTAGCAGAGCTTCAAACCTTGATGAAGAGAGGTTTAGAACAGGGAAATAGAGGGTGTTTCTCCAGGTAGAGAGTATATGATCTGAATTTGTGTGTCTTAAAACAACAAGATTAAGTCTCTATTTATAGTGCTGGACAGAGACCGTAGGGTCGCGATCCTCTATGGATCGGGTCGCGATCTGCAATGTAGTGCGTAGGTCCGTCGGCCACGATCCCGACTGAGTGGAGTGGTAGGGTGTAGGTCGGGTCGCGATCCCTAGGAGATCGGGTCGCGATCTCCGTAAGGTCGCGATTTTGCCTTCTAGTCGCGATCCTTTGGTCATCCATTTGTCACGCTTTCGTCATGAGGTAGGGTCGCGATCCCTATGGAGATAGGGTCGCGATCTATCGTCTGACTGACTAATTTCTTCGCTTTTTCGTCCCGAATACGTTCTTTTTGGCTCTTTTTCCCCCGATAGATATTTTACTCCATTTTCTTCATTCCAAGGCTTGAATTCAGCTCCTTCTTCTCAATCAAGCAATTTTTCCTGTGTTTTGGTTATTTAAAATGATTAAGTACCTTTTATCGTGAAATTAAACCAAAAACACATTTTTAAGCACTTGATATTGCCCGAAATATATGTATAAATGAGGCAATATCAAAATACCCTACACTTGAATTTTGCTTGTCCTCGAGCAAACTATAATTTAAAATCTAGCTAAGGCAATTGATATCCAAACAACTTTCCAACTGTTAACATTATTTACCTATGTTAAGAATAAGGTTGTAAGAATAAACATAGTAGATTATGCCTAGTCTTATGTGCGTATTTCTAACCTTCCAAAATTTTACATAAAATCTATTTCTATTAATGACAAATATTTAGATTGAAAAATCCTCATTTTTACATAACATTGAATACACCCTTTAAAAATTCTTCTCATCTCAAGATCTTTTTGTCAAGTTTCCCAAAAATTATGCTGGACTAGATTTATCAAGTTAAGTTATTTATTCTTATCGCACCTTTGAAACTCGTGACTTTCTATGGAACTCTTGATTACAAATTTTCAACTCACAACTGTACAGAGTTTACTAATTCAAATTCCAAAGGCCACTAAGGAAATCCCATGACTTTCGATGACATCCGTGTAACGAGCTTTTGACAATATTATCCCAAACCAGTTGGTTTTAGGTAATAAGGGGTAGGAATGCCCGTGGGCCCCATTTTATGTCTACTTGCTCGAATGTCAAAGGCCACTGATTGAATTTCCTTCGTGAGTCTCAATCTTATGGTGTAACGTTACTTGATTCTCGCTTTTCATTTCATTTATTTTCTTATTTGAAGTTCTTTTAACGAGGCTTATTTTCCTCGATTTAGTCATAGCATTCGCGCGATTAGGGAAACTGACTCAACCTGTTTTGACAAATCCTGATTTTCAATGGGTCTATTTCGTTATTTATGCAAAACATTTTGTAATTATCATTCTAACTACTTGTCATTTACGGAATTAAATTTTATATGAAATAATGAAAAAAATAGAAAATAAGAGCATAAAATTAAGTTTAACCTACAAATTTATTTTCAAAACATTTTTTCTTAACAATTACCTTTTTAGTGTTCAATTTTTTGGAAAGAGATGTTTAAGATAAAATCTTGACTTGACTTAGTTAATAATTGCAGTTTGACCTTTTTACCCTACACTTATTTTATACAAAAATCTTATTGTATATATATTTTTAATTCAAATAGGAGTTTAATTGGAATGGACTCCCCTTGGGTAATGGGTCGTTCTGTTTTAAGGACAGATTCCACAGAAGAAGTTTGCTTAACTGAATGCCAACGTCTGTTTGAACCTAAATTCTGTATCACTGCTCAGAGAAAATATTAACCACACCACAAAAATAAAACACACCATTAAATAAAAACAAACACATCACACTAATATAAAATAAAATCCAAATGTATTTAAATACAAAAATAAAATAAAATCAATCATCAGTATCATCAAAAACTGAACCTGAGGTGCCACCGCCATCACCGTAGTCGTGCATGAAATCTGGCGGCTCAAACCACGTGGGTACAGGAGGAACATAAGTCGGGTATGGAATAGATGGCTGGAACCCCTGACTAGCGTAGAACTCCTGCATACTGCGCGATACCCACTGGTCATGTACCTGTCTCCTCAGCATATCGCGCTCTCGGCTCAACTCCATCCTACTCATCTGCTGGGATAAGTAGCGTAGATTGATCTCCTGCTCTGGTATCTCCTGCTGTATCGGAGATCTCTGCCGACGTCGACGGTGAGCACCGGGGGCTGGCTGCGGAATCGGCTGTGGCTCTGGTTCTGGCTGTGGCTCGGGCTGAGCGTCCATGTCTTCTTCTTGCTCAACTGGGTCCTCCTCTCTAATGTGATCGTCCTGATCGATCACTCGCATCTGATAAAGATAATTCCTGGTCAAAAGACGAGGATCTGATATGGTGAGTCCCCGTACGAGAGGAGATGAGAAGACGTCATATGACGCTGCCAGTCTGGATATAAGGTGCCCTCCAGAGATGGGGCTCTTTCTCTTTGCCCCTTTCGCCTTTCTGGTAAGGAAGACAGCCAGTGTATACGGGAGGTTGAGGCACACACCCTCAGATACTAGGCACCAAAGGTAGAAGACATCATCAACGGGTACCTTATCGCTTCCTTTACGGTGATTAACCGTAGAAGCGATGAGTCTGTGAAGTACACGGTGGACAGGGGAGCGTAGCATGCTCTCCACCGCAGTGTGTGAATCGTAGGCCTCATTGGCCAACGCGCCCCAAACATCTGCCACGCGGAACTCAGCGGGCGGGATCCTAAGGCATGCCTCGAAGAAAGTAGAAAAAATAGGCAATGCAATCTCCTCCCGTGTATATAGCCCCAGACGTAATCCCAGCTCTATCACGCTGCACTCTCGGCTGACTCCTCCCAGTCGGAAAGAGAGAGCCGTCCTATCCGATAATTCCTTGTACTGCTCGAACTGAACAGTGGATAGGAATTCAAGAGTGAGCTCTCTGAAGATCGGCTCGTGGAAATGGAATAGTCTATCCCAAGCGTGGCAGGTAAATCCAGTTGCACCGTGGATTTTTGTCGTGAATGGTGCCATACGGTGGTGCAGCCCGATCGTGGCCGCGTATTCCCAATCCAGACAGGGAGGCACATGAATGTCTTTTTTGTGAATCTTGGCTAGTTCTCCCAAATATCGTTGTCTCCTCGCATTGTTGATAGTTGTTGGAAATTGAAGCAATGCATGCGATGGCAATTGTTCAGCTTGTGGGTTTTGTTCTCCCCTTCCCGCCATTTATCTGTGAAATAAGAAAATAAAAAATAAATAGAAAAAAATTAGCTTGAAAATAAAACAATTTTTCCCCCTGATCAGAGATCGGGTCGCGATCCATTTGTGGTCGGGTCGCGATCAGGTGTTTGGTCGGGACAATCGGTTCGGGTTATGGTCCATGTCGGGTCGCGATGGCATCCGGATCGGGTCGCGATCTTTGATTGGGTCGGGTTCTGGATCGCGATAGGGACGAGATCAATGTCCGGTGGATTCATAGGTACGGTCGCGATCAATGAACCCTTTCATAGATCGGGTCGCGATCGACGAACAGATTCAGGGACATTTACACATCGGGACGCGACCTAAGAATGTCTCGAGGATCGGGATGCGATCGCTGAACATGTGCAACATATATTCATACATAGGGTCGCGACGGTTGAAGACCATCAAGGATCGGGTCGCGATCCTTGAATATCCGACCTAACTTCTCCGATTTTCAACAATTTTCAAGCCAAAAATTCACTATCTAAGAGGGTTTTAATTAGTTTACTTGATTCTCGGTTAGATCTAACATCTAAATGGGCAAATCATTCAAAAACCGAGAATCGATTTTAAAACCTAATTTTATTCCTAAATCCACAATTTCTAACATATTTGCAATTAACAACGAGAAGGGAATGAAGATTTACGTACCTGTGTTGATGATCTAGAATCTAGGAAAACTGGAAACAAACTCGGTCTCGATTTTACCGTGGAGATCGGGATGCGATTGTGGGGTAAAACTTGAAACCTTTTGACCGAACGGCTTTTAACCATCTGCGCGACGTCGGGTCGCGATCCCCTGCTGTGGCGTTTTTCTTTTCTAGTTTTCCGTTGATGATTTTTATTTATTTTTTTTTTTTGTTTTATTTTTTTATTATTTATTATTTATTTAACACACAACCTAAAATTAAATTGTCTTAAAATTATTACAACCCAATCGAATAAAAATAAATGTCTTTTTCTCACACCGCTTTCCTTACCTGGGTTGAAAGCTTAAACCCGTACCCCTGCTTTTATATTTTTAAATGTTTGAGAGGGGTACATCCTCTCCTTCTTCACAACGGACTCCTTGTTCGTAATGCTTCACCCGGTGTCCGTTAACCTTGAAGCTTACGTCGTTCTTATCCAGTAATTCAACTGTACCGTATGGAAATACGGTTTTCACCTTGTACGGCCCATACCATCTTGACTTCAATTTCCCTGGAAACAATTTTAATCTTGAGTTGTATAGAAGTACCTGATCTCCTGGTGCAATCTCCGTTCTCTTTTGCAATCGTGCGTCATGCCATTTCTTAGTGCGATTTTTGTAAATTAGAGAGTTTTCATATGCTTCGTTCCTTAACTCTTCTAATTCGTTTATCTGCATTAAACGGTTAGAACGGATATTTGTTTCATCAAAATCACAGTTTTTCAACGCCCAGTATGCTTTATGTTCTACTTCCACAGGTAAATGACATGCTTTACCGTATATCAACCTATATGGTGTTGTACCAATAGGTGTTTTATAAGCTGTTCTGAAAGCCCATAAAGCATCATCGAGTTTATTAGACCATTCTTTCTTATTGGTACCAATTGATTTTTCCAGAATTCTTTTTATTGCTCTATTTGTGACTTCAGTTTGCCCACTGGTTTGTGGGTGATACGGGGTTGCAAATCTATGTTGGACTCCATATTTTTTAAGAGTTTTTTCAAGTTGTGCATTTGCAAAATGAGTCCCCCGGTCACTGATTAGAGCTTTTGGTACACCAAATCGTGAAAACAATTTCTTTAGAAATTTTACTACAACTCGTGCGTCATTAGTGGGTAAAGCCTGGGCTTCAACCCATTTTGACACATAGTCGACAGCGACTAAAATGTATTTGTTTCCACATGAATTTGGGAATGGTCCCATAAAGTCGATTCCCCAAATGTCGAAAATTTCACATACCTGTATACTTACCTGGGGCATTTCGTTCCTGGATGAGATGTTTCCTGATCGCTGGCATGAATCACATTCTTTCACATATCTCTTAGCGTCCTTGAAAATCGTTGGCCAATAAAATCCGGCTTCAAATATTTTTCTCGCTGTGTAATTTGCACTATGGTGTCCTCCAACTGGTCCTTGATGACAATGTTCCAGGATATTCTGAATTTCTTTCCCATAGATACATCTTCTAATTATGTTGTCTGCATTGATTCGAAAAAGATATGGATCGTCCCAGAAGTAGTGTTTTACATCTGTGAAGAATTTCTTTTTCTGCTGATGTGTCATTCCTTTCAGAAGTACTCCTGCAGCCAAATAATTAACTATGTCAGCGTACCAAGGAAGATCAGTGTCTATATTCATTAGGTGTTCATCAGGAAAATTATCGTTGATGTCCGTTTCCTTCAGCTGCTCCATTCTTGGATTTTCTAGTCGGGACAAGTGGTCTGCTGCTACATTTTCCATTCCTGGTTTGTCTTTTATCTCCAGATCAAATTCTTGTAACAGGAGGATCCAACGTATGAGTCTTGGTTTTGCGTCCTGTTTTGAAAACAAGTATTTTAAAGCAGAATGATCTGTAAAAACAGTTGTTTTAGACAAAATGAGGTATGGTCTGAATTTATCGAATGCATAGACCACTGCTAGTAACTCCTTTTCTGTTGTGGTATAATTCTCTTGAGCTGGATTGAGGGTTTTACTAGCATAAAAGATAGGTTGGAAATGTTTTTCCATCCTTTGTCCTAGAACTGCTCCAACTGCAAAGTCGCTTGCATCACACATCAATTCAAAAGGTAAATTCCAATTTGGTGCAATCAGAATTGGAGACGAGACCAATTTTTCTTTTAAAGTGTTAAAAGCATTTAAACAATCTGTTGAAAATTCAAATTTTGCTTCTTTTAATAGTAATTGAGTTAATGGTCTTGCTATTTTTGAAAAGTCCTTTATGAATCGACGGTAGAATCCTGCATGTCCGAGGAAACTTCTCACTCCCTTTACGTTTGTAGGAGGCGGCAATTTTGAGATAGTTTCCACCTTGGCCTTGTCCACTTCTATTCCTTGCTTTGACACCTTATGCCCAAGAACTATTCCTTCTTGAACCATGAAATTGCACTTCTCCCAATTTAACACCAAGTTAGTTTTCTCGCATCTTTCAAGCATTTTATCAAGACTGGTTAAACATTCATCAAAAGTATCTCCAAATACAGAAAAGTCATCCATAAATACCTCCATGAAATCCCCTACCATTTCGTGAAATATGGCAGTCATGCATCTCTGAAACGTTGCTGGTGCATTGCAGAGTCCAAATGGCATCCTTCGGTATGCGAAAGTTCCATAGGGACATGTAAAGGTGGTTTTCTCTTGATCCAGCGGATCGATTGGGATCTGAAAATATCCTGAAAAACCATCTAAAAAGCAATAGTAAGTTTTGCCAGCAAGCCTTTCAAGCATTTGGTCAATAAACGGTAATGGAAAGTGGTCTTTGCGAGTAGCATCATTTAATTTACGGTAGTCTATGCATACTCTCCATCCGGTTACTGTTCTCGTGGGAATTAATTCGTTTTTTTCATTTTTTAAGACGGTAATTCCTCCCTTTTTTGGCACTACATGAATGGGACTGACCCATGGACTGTCTGAAATGGGGTATATTATTCCTGAATCTAACAATTTCACAACTTCTTTTCTTACAACTTCCTGCATTTTAGGATTTAAACGTCTCTGGGGTTGTATTTTTGGCTTGGATTCATCTTCCATGAGAATTTTATGGGAACAGTATGAAGGGCTTATCCCCTTAATATCTGAGATTTTCCAGGCTATGGCACTCTTTCTTTTCTTGAGGACAGCTACCAGCTTCGTTTTTTCTGCAGTTGACAAAAAAGCATTTATTATTACAGGTAATTGCATGTTTTCATCTAGATAAGCATATTCAAGATGAGGAGGTAAAGTATTGAGATTAGGAGTCTTTGGCTCTGATTCTTGATTATCATTAGTTGTAGACGAATTACTAGGCACTCTTTCTTCTTCTAGTAATTTTTCTAGTTTCTCAATTTCCTCGTTGGCGTTAAATTCTTCTTCTTCTATAGGCATCATGCTTTCTAGATTTCTTCTCTCCAGTTCCTGCAATTCATTCTCCAAAATGGTATCAAAGGTATCTATGAAATACACGGCATCATCACAAATCTTAGAATGTTTCATGGATTGATCAATTCCGAATGTTATGGCATCAGTTCCAACTCTGAGTGTAAGCTTCGATTCACGGATGTCCACCAATGCTCTTGCAGTGCTTAAAAATGGCCTTCCCAGAATTATCGGCACCTGTTCATCCTCTTCCATGTCTAGAACAACAAAATCTGCAGGAAAGACAAATTTATCTACCTTTACCAACAAGTCCTCCACTATACCTCTTGGATACGTTATCGATTTGTTTGCTAAGTGGATCGCCATTCTTGTTGGTTTAGGTTCAGGCAAGTCAAGCTTAGAATAAAATGAATATGGCATAAGGTTGATGCTTGCACCTGAATCTGCTAAAGCATGACTAAAAGTTAGATTACCAAACTGACATGGTAATGTTAAACTTCCTGGGTCAGTCATTTTTTTAGGTAGTTTATTTAACATTGCTGCTGAGCATTGTTCGTTTAGAATCACATTGGATGCTTCTTCAAGTTTCTTGCGATTTGTAAGAAGATCCTTTAAAAACTTTGCATATTTAGGCATTTGTGCAACTGCCTCAACAAAAGGTATGTTAATATGCAATGATTTAATGTGTTCTAAAAATTTCTTATACTCTTCTTCTTGTTTTTCCTTCTTCAGACGCTGTGGGTATGGAACTGGTGGTTTATAACTTTTTACGGGTGTTGGCGGTGGTCTTTCTTCAGCTTCTTCTTCATTCTTTTCTGGTAGTTTCTCAGATTCCTGCGTTTTAGATGAAGAGTTAGTGGTTATGGGAATTGACGGTTCTAAAATCTTACCGCTTCTGGTTGATATTGCCTTGACATGTGCATTCGGGTTTTGTTCTGTGTTGCTTGGCAATGTACCAGGGAATCTTTCGTGCAAAACTCGTGAAATCTGACCAACTTGAGTTTCAATATTTAATATTGAAGCTTGTTGATTTCGGAGTGCAGATTCCGTAGTTACTCCCATCTTCTTCACTAGTTCCTCAGTTGATCTGTGTCTTTTATCTGAGGCTTCTGCAAATCTGGCCATCATTTCTTCAAAGTTTGGTTTCTTCTCGGGCTGTCTTTGTGGATCAAAGGTTGGTTCTCTTTGGTAGTATCCTTGCCCGCTTTGCTTATATTTTTCGGCTTGATCTTTTTTATACTCTTCATAAGGCTTCCAATTGCTGTTTCGCGGCCTTCTTTCATCAAATCTGTCTCCAGAGGAATAGCAAACACTTTCTTTTCTTTTCCCATCTTCGTCTAATGGACAATCTTTTGCAAGATGTGGTCCACTACAGTTATCACAGCCTACCTGTATGGCATGGATTGTTTGATTTACCTTTTTCATGTCTCGCCCCAAAGCGTCTAGTTTGGCATTTAGGGCTGCTAATCCATCGGCTTGATCATCTGATGGCTTTTTTCTCAGGGAAGAGTCTCTTGAAGAATGCCACTGATGCGAGTGTTGGGCTAATTCTTCGATTAATGCATACCCGTCTGCTGGAGTTTTCTTTGGAATTGGCCCCTGCGAATCAACCATTTGACGAGTTGTTACATTAATTCCGTTATAAAATGTTTGCACAACTTGATGTGGATTTAGATCATGTTGTGGGCAATTTTGTAGCATTTCTTTATAACGGTCCCATGCATCATATAGTGTTTCATCATCCATCTGTTGAAAATTTTGGATTTTTGCTTTCATTTTAGCGATTTTAGAAGGTGGGCTAAACTGTTTAATAAATTTTGTTTTTAGTTCTTCCCAAGTTTTTATGGTTCTTGGGGGTTCAGCCTTTAACCATCTCTTCGCTGCTCCCTGGAGTGTTATTGGAAATACTCGTAACATGACAACATCTTTTGTAACTCCAGGAATATGAAAGTAATCGGCTATTTCCAGTACAGATTCCACATGCTGGTTTGCATCTTCAGCATCTTTTCCTGTGAACAGAGTTTCCCTCAGAAGATGTAGAAATTGGCCTTTTATTTCAAAATGCGTCCCATCTGGAATTGTGGGACGAACTAATCCTTGGCCAGTTTCTTCTTGTGTACGGCTTGCGTATTCTTCTAAAGAAAGATTTGCAATGTCTGCCATTAGTTTTGCGTGTCTCCGTCGTCTGCGGAATTCTCTTTCTGGTTCTTGAAACTGTGGAGTCAAAGGAGAATTTGAACTCCTGGTCATACACTATCTGAGGAATAGAATGGTGAGATCTATAATAAATTATAAATAAATTAAATTAATAAATGAATTTCTTTACTTTAAACCGTATTCCCCGGCAACGGCGCCAAAAACTTGATGTGTTTTCAGACATACATATTTTATATACAAAAATGATATCACTTATTTTTGGAATACTGAGGATCAATATTGTCTTTTTAATGTCTTTTCATAAGTTTTGAATTTATAACAGGGAAATACCTTGAATGAAAACAACACAACTAGGCAAGTGTACCTAATCGATTGTAATATATCAATGATAAGTCCGGGTCGAACCCAAGGGAATTTGTTTAAGTTTAAGAAATCCAATTATCAATTAACAATTTATAATAATAACAAAAAGAGATAAAAAGGGGGAGTTTTTGTGTAATTGTGAAGAGATTGTATGATCAAATAAATAAAGAATAAGTAAATAAATGGTAGCAAGGTTTGAAGTTAAGCCGCAAGGATAGTTTGACAAAATATGCTTTTACTCAGATGTGATTACTCCTTATAATAATATTCTGATTGATAATAATGTGCAATGGATATTAACAAGTTAAATACTGATTTCTAAGTTGATTAGATGTCTTGGTCCAACAATCCAATCTTATGATTAAAAAGAGTTATTAATCTCATTGGTCCTGTAAATTAATTACTCCAATTTATCATTCTATTTATTCATACTCTGCATGATTTATTTGTTTCTTTTGATATCAATGGTCATGAAAATCAAAATAAGATGTATAGTTTGGTCCACTAATACAATTAAAACAAATGCATATAAGATTCTTTCTTTTTAACTTAACCTAGGATTTGGTCAATCACTAGTCATAAATATATATACATGAAATATATATATTATGATACAAATTAATTTAGCAAGAATGGTCATCTATACTAAATATAATTCAGTTATAAGTTTCAAAGATAGATTCTTAATATACATTAGTCGGTTAAATAAACATGCAAAGTAAATTATTAAACTTGCAATATCCGAATTTATACCAATCAAAACATAATTATAAGTTTCATCTAGTCTAAGTAAAAGCAAAATGGAATTACTCCATAATCAAAGACAAACAGCACACTGAATATATAAGAAAGCTAAACATAGTAAGCAAACCGAATATCCGAGCAATGGTGTTCTTGATCGTTTGTCGTGACTCCCGCTTAGCAGAGCTTCAAACCTTGATGAAGAGAGGTTTAGAACAGGGAAATAGAGGGTGTTTCTCCAGGTAGAGAGTATATGATCTGAATTTGTGTGTCTTAAAACAACAAGATTAAGTCTCTATTTATAGTGCTGGACAGAGACCGTAGGGTCGCGATCCTCTATGGATCGGGTCGCGATCTGCAATGTAGTGCGTAGGTCCGTCGGCCACGATCCCGACTGAGTGGAGTGGTAGGGTGTAGGTCGGGTCGCGATCCCTAGGAGATCGGGTCGCGATCTCCGTAAGGTCGCGATTTTGCCTTCTAGTCGCGATCCTTTGGTCATCCATTTGTCACGCTTTCGTCATGAGGTAGGGTCGCGATCCCTATGGAGATAGGGTCGCGATCTATCGTCTGACTGACTAATTTCTTCGCTTTTTCGTCCCGAATACGTTCTTTTTGGCTCTTTTTCCCCCGATAGATATTTTACTCCATTTTCTTCATTCCAAGGCTTGAATTCAGCTCCTTCTTCTCAATCAAGCAATTTTTCCTGTGTTTTGGTTATTTAAAATGATTAAGTACCTTTTATCGTGAAATTAAACCAAAAACACATTTTTAAGCACTTGATATTGCCCGAAATATATGTATAAATGAGGCAATATCAATACTCTTACAATTTTGGTTCTTATTTGAGGCCTTTGTAAGATTTTGGATTATGTTTCTAGGTAAAATGAGTGTATTCGTGGGACCAAAAATAGTCATTTTAGTGTAAGCAGAGAGAAAAATGTAACAAGAACCTCAATTGAGGATCCAAGTTGGAAGAGAACTTTTGGAGACAGAATTTGAAAAAAAGAAAATGGACAATGTTTTATATTGATTTGCTTGATTGTGTTCACTTAAGCAAAGGTAAGAAATACTATTTTCTATACGCCTTTACTCCCAGTCAAATCGACCACGGAACTTTGCTTTTCTACTTTGGAGTCATCTTAAAATATTTGTTTTTTTAGTTTTGTAGATCATATTATAATTTCAATGGTAACGTGGTTACGGATGGCAGTTTTAGAATTTGTGAGTCACCAATTGGCCGTATTTTTATGTTACTTATACCTTAGGTCTCTTTACACAACAAAAGTGATCAAAGAATTTCTTTGTAGTGAACCTTTAGAATAAGCCATTCACATTTCATTTTATCTATCTATTTATTTTTGTTTATAATTGGTACTGATACACACACACATTATCTTGATAACCTAACCGTGTTTGGCCAAATGTTTGGAATGAACATCGGATATGTAAATTCAGCCCACCTTCTTTTGCTCAAGTTGTATCTGATGGCATTTATTTTACTCTTAAATAATGAATAACATGCATTTCTTAAAATATATTGCTTTGATCATGTTACAATTTTCTTTTTGATAAAAAAAATCTATAATATTGTGTAATGTCAGATGAACCTTTTCATTAATTTATACCGCAAAGACTTCAAGACATATAGTAGAATTCATCGCAGTGTAATGTGTGTTAGTTTCCCTTGCCTATATCATTAACAAAAAAAACCCTTTTGTAATTTTGAAAGTTTAAACATAGTGATATGGATCAAAACAATTGAATCTTAAAATATAGTTATGAAGATATATAGTAGAAGTCATCGCATTGTAACAGTGCTTAATGGGCATAATTTTTTTGTTTTTTTTATGAACATGCCAAATATAAGGGTGGTGGTTATGATACACTCTCTATACTAATACTTTTTTTTTATCAACTTGTAGGTATTTACTGCATTCATACTGAAAATTTTCATACATAACACATCAATTTTGAATATGGAAAGCAAGATGTTTGACCAAAACAATTGATGGAATTCAAGAAAACTATTGACTTTTTGTTTAATTAGTTAGTTTGCTTATTTCCTTTCAATTTGATTTGTTCCCCTTTTGATTTGGGTTACTTTTATTGTTTTTGTTCTCAATTTACTTTTTTTTTCATTTTTTAAACGGATTTCGCACATAATATCACTCTTGCATCATCTTCTACAAGTCGTTCTCTTCTTCTCCAATGGTATCTTACTATGCCTTTTAAAAGTTAATCACAATTATCTTCCTTCATTTAACTTTAAAAACTGTTGACTTTGTACAACTTTCAATTACTATAAAATATAATGTTGGCGTTAGAATGTGCTATTTTGTATGCAGTTACTTTTTATAATTAAAATTTTCATTTTATGTATTAGAATTTGTTGTTAGAACGCATAATTTTGTCGTTTAACTATAACTCTATTTGCAAAGGCATTATAATTTACAAGGAATGTTACAGTGTATCATATGTATGTTTGGTTTTTTTTTTCAAGTTATAAAATACAATTTTCCAAATGTTTTTTGTTCATATTAGGATTTATGTAATTGTGGAGTTAATCTTATTGGAATTTGTTGAATGTTGATTTATGTTTAATCTGAGGTTGCATGCTATAAGGATCCCAAGGCAGAGAAACAAACAGAGGCAGAAAGGAAAAATGTCAGAAACTTTTATGGTTTGATAGGAAAATAAAGTATTACAGGTTAAACTGCAAAATTGTTGGTTTTGGTAATTTTCCCTTAAGCAAATAAAATGGACTTATGTTTTAGTTTTGACTTTTTGGCATGAGGTTTTTGAATGGATGGCTCAAGATCATAAAGCTATTCATCGTAGGTAGTTATGGGATGTTCCACTTGTGCAAAGCGAATTCATGAAAATGTATATTCTTTTGTGATTCAATATCTTATTTGGTACGTCGTGTAACACCTCTTGCACCACTTGGTAGTTTCAAGGTGGTGAATGAAACTACATTGCTTTTTCTTAAGTAATCACAGTTGCTAAGTTGTAATCACAGTTGCAAAGCTACAAGGAGGTGGCACTTTCATTTTTTTTCTTCTAAATTTGTGACTATAGGTGGTACTTTTTCAAGTTTTTTTTAGAATGGTTCATGCAACTTCGGCGACAAATCGAGTTTAGAAGTTTTAATGAATATGTAAATAAATATACTTTTTGGTAATTTTTAATGATGTAAGTAGAAAGAAGCAAGTTTACTAAAAAAATTTATGCAGGGCAAACGAGAGTAGAAAGATTCAATGAGAATGAATTTCTCCTAAAAATCCCCTTTTTACGAATAAGAAGTCAAAGTAACACTACATGCAAGAGGGTTTAAAATAAAAGAAAACTGAATATACAAAATAACATTTAAAACAAATAAACCAAAATTTGATATTTGCACCAAAGAAGTTCACATGCTTATCATTTACATTATGATTTTCTGTAAAGGTCCCTGTCAACTTTTTTTTCTTGGGCGATAATAACCATTTGGAAGTACTTCTGTAATTTACTTGACAAAGTACGTTGTTATTTTAGCAGTACCTATTTTATCATTTTTATCATAAAGTTTATGTAAAAAAAACCTATGTTAATTGAGAATGGAAAAAATTTGTTGTATGTTGCTGATGGGCTCAAGGTAATTGAAAATGTGCTAGTAGATTATGTGCAGTTGTCGGGCAGTTTGTAAGTTATTTTACCCTTTGATTATTTCATCTAATCGACTTATACTTTTTTTTCAATTTTAAAGAGTTTTGTATGTTTTAAGAGCAAGGGAATTGGGGGTACAACAAGTAGAACTTGTTGCACAACTGGTCATCCCTATGGACAAAAATAAAGCAAGTCTGTGTTGTCTTTTTTAGTGTACACATGTGGTCTTTGATAAGGTGGCAATTGAAGGTTGTTAGTTGAGGGGCTGGTTTACTTATCGATTGATGATGGTCACTTCAAGTCTACTGGAATTGCCTTATGTATGTTTTCGTCATTTTAGCTTTTGCAATTCCAATACCATATTGTTTTCAAGTTTCAAGGATGCCTAGTCGTTCTTTTTAAACTTAGTTTACTCATGAAGTTTACAGACGAGGTAGGTCGTCTATTAACTTCGTTGCCAAAATAGTACGATTAGGACTATGTACCACTTATTTATAAATCATGATAGAGATCAGGAGAGTATATTGCTATGATTATGACTATGTAAATAGTAAGATGCTATTATCGTGACATTCAAACCAATTCCCAAATTACATTGCCATATTAGGTGGACTTGATTAGAAGTAATTGATAATAGGATGTTATTATTAGGAGTACTTCATAGTAGGATGCTATTATTGAGGAGTTTAAAGTTTAATTTTTATAGGTTTTGAATTATGGAGATTTTCATTTAATCTACGATTTGAACACACACACTAACAAAATACACACATATACACATATATCAAACCAGTTAACCTACAAAATAAACATAAACATCAACACAAAAGATTGCACTCACATCACCTAGACATTTCATCAAACAATTTACCTATGAAATCAAATACTAAAACATGATTAATAAATATACTAACCTCACTTCTTGAAAATCATCAAGAATGATTTGATTAGATGTATTAGAATATTACATGACTCGTTTAATTGCTTATTTCTTGTATAATATATGATATGATTGTGTTGTTGCCTGAAATAAACGATTATAATTGAAATCAGACGCAAAAAACCAGGAATGAAGAAAACGTTTAACATGATCGACACTTTAAGCAGGAATAGAATAATAAGGGTTAACAATAAGGGGACACATGGCCTTCAAGATAGTTGTTTGTTAGAGAGTATAGATATAGAAAAGACAAAACTACAAAATTTAGTTCCTATGGTTTGTCAAAAACTATGGATGGGGTCCAAAAACTTTCCAAGTTGCATGAGACGTCCAAAATCAGGAATTTTCTCGTACTTTTGGGCCCTAGCATATTTGAAAATACTAAATTACCCTTTTAATTTGATTTTTAAAATTGATATTGTTTTTTAATTAAAGAATCGATCGCTAACCCCTCTCGCCATCGATCTCCCTCTCTCTCTCTCTCTCTTTGTTCGTCTTTATCGTTGCCTTCCCCACCCAAATGACTTTCTTCGAAATAACGATTAGGGCTAGAATAATCAAATTTACTAGATGATCAATCTAAGCAGTTATGGTACCAAAATCGATGAATTGAAGGAAGAATCAAGAATTCGAATTGAAAGAAACGTGGAATTGAAAGAAATAAGTGAAGACGGAAACGGACATTGAAATTTATTTTCAAAGAGCTTCAGAGCATTATTTGTTGCTTCTGAATTAGTAATAGATAATTAGAAACTTTTATGGGTAAACATGGCCATGACGTTGGTATTAAATTGGTATTGTACCTTGGTATTTAGATTGTGGCAATGGACATTATTGACGAAGCAACTCAGAATGTGAGTTTGTGTCTGAATATCAGGTGGTGTTAGAGGCCAGACGAAAGTAGAAAGCATCAAATCAGAAAGAAAACATTACAAAACCCATTGAATATATAGACTACTCATCATCTTTGTCCAACTAAAGAAATTTTCAATTTTGACTTTCAATTTTGACTGCTCTACAAATGTACTAGCATAAGCAGGTTTCTCAAATATTAAATGTATTGCCATCGATTTGCAAAGGGCAAAGAACATTTCCTCAGTTATGTGTGTTTTCTATATTTGTGCTTGCATTTTAATTCCTGCATGTTGGTTTGGTTTTCTTTATGTGTTGTAATTTGGATAATGTTAAAGCCTTAAAATGAAAACAAAATTAAAAAGATCAAAAGAGAATGTTCATATAGATCTTGAGAAGCTTAATGTCTATATTTTTATTGAATTTTGCCCACTTACATTCATATAAAAATCCAAATCAAACAAATGTGAAAAACTAACCTAAACTTCACGTTGTTTTTCTTAGAAGGTTCTTCATTTTCATTAATTTTGATTTTGGATTGACTTTTCATTTTCTTAGATTTTCACTGGAAAGGGGACAAATCGATTTCATTTATTCGTATTTTTATCAGTTTACATGCGATTGATCTGAAGGACCAATTTTAGTTTCTTGATCAACGTGGGTGGTTGTTGCAGTTTGAGCAATGAGTTGGCTAATGTTCAAAGAAAGATGGTGACTCTTGTAGCTTTCTGGAGCAGGGACTAAACTGTTACTTTTATTAATAAGCAAAATAACCAATGGGTTTAGAATGTAATTTATTTTGTCCAACATATTAGAAAGCATTAATCTGTTGCTTTCAACCAATATAATAATAATGTAATTTTGCTTAGACGCTACAAAAGGAAACCACTAGAGAAAGTAGGTCTTATGCAATTATTTTGGTTTATAGTATTTATCTCTTATTATTTAAATGTTAAAATAATGTTTTATTTGGATGCAACTTACTTTGTACAGGGTTTTAATATAGTTTACCTTGAGAAAAAAGTTGGGAGTTGAAAACAACCATCAAGAACAAAAAAAAATCAAAATATATCATCATTTTGTCTGTAGGAGGAGTTGTACCAAAAAGTTGATTTAACTTTAAACAATATCAGCAAAAAAGATGGAGCTTTGTAAGTCTAAGAACAAAACGTCAATGGGTATTGGAAACAATTTCAGAAGCATAAAACCAAACATTGATTTAAAATTATTAGCACAAATTAAAGCTCATGCAAAAGATTAAAACTCAAAAAATTTAACAAAAATTATCAGAAAAATTAGAACCAACCTAACCAATACTTGAGGCTTAAATTGAACTAAATCAATAATTAGATCAATATTGCACATCTAAGTTTTTACATACAATTATCAATTTCCAGTTTTATATTCCCATAATTCAAAATTGATATTTCCAAACTAAAATTTCCAAGTTGTCCTCAATTGCAACTTGCCTTTTGGTTTATCACAATCAACCCCTCAATATGATTTTCAATTAAATTATAATTAACGAGTATTTAAAAAATACAAAAAAAATTATTCATTTCAATTAAGTTATAATTAACGAGTATTTTAAAAATATTAAAAAAAACCTTATCCATGACCACCCGAGCTTTTTCTATCCTAAATTACTTTATATTTTGGTTATTTTAAGTTCTCTTTCATATATTTTACAGGAACAAAAACTCAAATAGTAAATAATAGCATTGAATGATGAATGTAGATGATGATGCACCATGATGCAAGAAAAAATATGGACTTGTCCACGAGAAGTTGGAACAAAATTTTATTTTGTCTTCGGGCTTCTATGGGTGTATACTAGCAGTAGATTCAAATGTTTTTGGTTTTGTTGTGTGATCGTATTTTTAATTTATTTTTTGGTTTACTTTTTATTTTTGATGATCTCTTTCTTAATTTTTTTTTTGGGCTGTTGGAGATTTAAATATTGTGTATTTTATTCTTTGTTTCCTTTTATATGTTTTCTCATCTGAACAAATACCTTCCTTTCCTTTTCCATTTAAACGATTTTGATCTTTTAGATTATATTCTTTGTGTATTTTGACATTATGTTGACTTAATTTCTCAACCAAGTAATGAGGCTCAGTCACTGTTATAAACTCAAGATGCATCAATATTGACCTAGGTGTAGCTTTCTGCTTTGATCTGTTAGATGTTCAACATACTGATGTCGATTTTAGCATTTTATTGTTGGCTCCCAACCATGTAGCACACGAGTTAATAAACTAGTTAATAATATATTGTTTGAAATATACCTGCCCCTACCAAAAGTCTTCATTCCCTAAATGGACATATGTCCGGTTCCTGACACAGCTCCGATCACCATCTCCGACCACATATGTAGTAATTGAACCTGCAATGCAAATACGACAATCTATTCCTCCATTGCATGTGAATGAACCTTGGCCTCCATCACAAG
The DNA here is from genome assembly GCA_023525715.1 of Cichorium intybus. Classification (NCBI taxonomy): domain Eukaryota; kingdom Viridiplantae; phylum Streptophyta; class Magnoliopsida; order Asterales; family Asteraceae; genus Cichorium; species Cichorium intybus. The sequence continues at coordinate 15,453,017 of CM042009.1, forward strand.
CAAACGATTTGAAAAGAGGAGCGATGAGGTTGTCTTCGGTTTTGGATGCATCCAGTGGGCATAAAAAATCACATAAATAAAAACCGTGAATATCATTAAATCTCGAAACCATAGAATTTTAAAACCATTAGATTGCAAAACAAAATCCTTCAAATTTATTGACGATTGTCTTTATTTTTGTCAAGAAACATAAATAAGAGTTTCAACAACGAAAAAAACGAATCTAAATCTATAACACACATCTATTCATAAGATCCAGAGTCTAGATCACTCGCCTGTAATTTGACAACCAATTGATTCAATTTAAAACATTAACCTAATTTCGATAATCACATCGTACAAGATTTTGAGAAAATTACACAAACCGAATGCATGGGGAAAATGTGAAATGAAAGGAACTGTCAAGCTAAACCATTTGATCGCAACCCCAAAAATGAAAACGATTTCAAAAAACGAATAATGATTTTCTGATTATTTTCCTCACTGGCTAAAGGTTTGGCATTTGTATTTTTTTGCATCTGAGTTTGCAATTTGGTCATCATATTTGCATATTTGTATCTAGTTTGGTTAGATGAAGGTTATGATTGTTTATTTAATAATATAAATAAATAATAAATAAATAACAATTAAAGAATAACTTATTAAGGGTAAAATAGTCTTTTGACATCTGGGAAGTACTAAAGACGAAACAAAAACATACTATAGGGACGGTCTGAGTTCAAAAAAAAAAGAGTTAAGGATGCAGCACGTCGATTACCCCATACCACAAGATCATTCGTGTCATTTTCTCGATTTGATTTTTTTTGTTTTTTTGTCTTTTATCTATTTTGTTTGTTTGTTGTCTTTTTTTCTTTTCTAATATTAATAGTATTTGATTTGTTTTATTGATATTATTATTATTATTATTATTATTATTATTATTAGAGTAAATTACACTAATGGTCCCTATGGTTTGAGGTAATTTACGCGTTTGGTTCTAATTTTTTTTAACTCGGAAAGTCCATATCTTTTGATTTTATTGCGTAATCGGTCACTAGCGGTCGTAAAAATACCATGTTGCCCGTAGAAAATTTTTTATATTTATTTTTTATTTTTTAATAATAATAAAAATGAAAAAAAATAATAACCTCAATACCCCATCCGCCTTTTATCTATTCCCCTATTTCTTTCTATCATGTCAAACATCTTCATATTTTAAGTTGCAGCCCTCTATCACCCTAATCATTAATCCTTATTCTTCGGCAGCGCTGCCTCCGTCTCCCCTTCTGCCACCACCCGCATATACATATCGGCTTTACAATCGGGTTCAGAGGCGTAATCTCAAATATCCCCACAACCTCTCTCATTCACCACCCCACCTAAGCTTCTCCGCTGCCCCGTCTCAAAATATATGGATTTTCCGAGTTAAAAAAAGAGTTAGAGACTAAAAGCGTAAATTATCCCAAACCATAAGGATAATTCATGTAATTTACTCTTATTATTATTATTAGAAAAACTAATAATTAATTTAGCTTTTATAATTTTTTACGTTTTAGTAACAATAAACAATAACTTTTTTAAATACTTATGACACAATGAACGACGTTTATAAATTTATAAAATTATGTCAGATTATATCAAAATAGTTATGTCAATTTCGAACGAATGTATAAAAAATAACAATATAAAAAATAACAATAACGCCAAGTTGGGTCCAATATTACAACTGCATGGTGCGTTATTGAGATAATGAACATAAACATTTAGTCGAACACTATACAATGTTTTTCATTCAGTAGAATGTTTTCATCTGTACATACGCGCAAACCTGGACAAACGAAAATGGTGTACGACTAGGTCGATTGATCAAAAATGACGGTTCCCGACTAAGAATGACATGAACTTCAATTGCCTACAAACAGTATAAATCCGGAGGATTTTATAAATTTTTTTTACATACAACCACTTGATTTATAAATGGTTGTATAAATTAGAACAACAAAAAAAAACATTGGATTATCATAAATACAAACGATTATAATTTTCTAAAAGCTAATTATAATACAGTCAATTATATTAATGATACTAATAATAAAAAAGACAACAAAAGATAAAAATAAATTAAAATAGAAAATTGCATTTTTGGTCCCTGTGGTTTGCTAAAAATTGCTATTTTGTTCCAAAAAGTTTTGGACTAACACCACGGGTCCAAAAGATTGATTCTTTTTTTCGAGTTTGGTCCAAATTTTTCCGGTAGTACTTAGAATGACAAAAATGCCCTTACTGCTTTATTTTTTTTATTTTCTTATATTTTATTTTATTACTTTTTATTTAAAAAATAAAATAATAAAAAATCACAAAAGTCTCTCTCTCTCTCTCTCTCTCCAGCAACCACTAGCCACCACCTTCAGATACACATTACCATCATCACCACCTTCTGTCATCGCCAACGCCTACTATTCTCTTTTTGAGATTTGATTTCAGATTCCATGGGGGGGGGGGGGGATATTGGAAAAATCCAATTTCTAAAGCTTCAAATGATTGACCAACTCTTACAAAATCATCAAAGAAAAATCGAGGATATTTTTAAGATTTAGAAATTAAAAAGCACATACATGCTAAGATTTAAACACACACACACACACACATACATGTTCTAAGATTCAGAAATCTAAAAACCCATCTGGAATACGTACACACACGTACTTGATTTTCAACTTCAAATTCAATTTCATATATTTTTAAGATTCAGAAATTAAAAAGCACATACATGCTAAGATTTAAACACACACACACATACATGTTCTAAGATTCATAAATCTAAAAACCCATCTGGAATACATACACACACGTACTTGATTTTCAACTTCAAATTCAATTTCATATATTTGGGTTTTTCTTGTATTTATTATCGAATTTCATATTTAAATTCCAAAAACTTGCCATGCAAGAAATGACATCAAGCATACTGGAGAGTCCTTGTAGTTGGTTGTTGAGCCAAATATCTTAATTTGGGAACCTCTGAAACTCGTCTTAGGCAGGACAGTGAGAGAGAGAGAAATCCTATTTGAGTATTCGTTATCAGTTCTTTCATAGCAATCCATGTCCAGTTCGTCCTTTCCAACTTTAACATACAAAACAACAATATGTGTTGTGGGGTTTTCTATCTGGCTTCCCCTGCGACTGCAATTCCATAGATGGCGTATTATCCGTTTGAAAACCCTAACCTAGCTTTGATGCCACCACCGCCTGAAATCGTCGCCGTCTTCATCTTCTCTTTGACTTCATCTTCAGAATCGGTTTCCGGATGTCTGGTGGACTCTCTCCTATCCGATTTCTAAAAACCCTAACCCATCTAAATACAGATTTGATGTCGTGATTTGCGATTTGAAGCTGATTCATCTTGGTTTGGTGATGTGATCGAGCTATCGATTTGGGAATTTGTGATTGGAGTTTTGTTATCTTATCTGGTAGCTTGCAAAAACTCTGAATTCAGCCCCACGATCTTCACGAGAATAAGCAGAGAGGAAGAGAGAGAAGGGGGGGGGGGGGAGAGGGGACTGTTAGGGTTAGGGTGGGTTTTTATTTTTATTTTTTTGTATTTTTTAAATCAACAAACCATGAAATTAATTAAGAAAAAAGGAAAAAATGAAATTGTAAAGTCAAAATAGTCATTCAAAGTTTTTTTTTTTAAAATTGGACCAAAATTTCAACAAATATTTTTTTGGACCAATGGTGTTAGTCCAAAACTTTTTAAATCGAAATATCAATTTTTGAAAAACCACAGAAAATGTAATTTCTCTAAAATAAAATAAATCAAACTAATCGGGAGGTTATAGATTAATAAATCGACTAAAAATTAATTTAACTAAAACAAATCAATGCGGTGTGTCTGGATGCATGGTTTGGTTACGCACGTATTCTTAGTTTGAAGTTTGAACGACGCCTTTCCACTTTCCAGTTCCAACGTCTCGTTAAAACCCGATCAACACCGCTTCATATCCCACTCCCTTCGTCCCCAAGAAATACAGAAACCCTCCGCATTCTCTCTATTTAACCCTAATTCCTGATTCCTCTTCGGCAACAACTCCGATCACTTCATATGCTTCCTTCTTTACCTTTCTTTCTTCAGGACCACCGACTCTGTATTTCTCTTCCAACTATCATGGATCTTCAAGTAGAAAGAATCCTCGTCATGTTTTCTTCGACCATCGTCAAACTCCTTCTCTTTCCACCCACGTTATGCATTAGGGCTCATATCTTTTCAACAACACCAAACCAACTTGATCTGGTCACCGCTCCCCGCTTTCTCTACTATAAACTCATCGTCAGTCTCCACCGACCTTCTCATATGTCTCTCTAACATTAAGCGACCATGCCAACTAAATAGTCGCACCGTTTCTTTTCTGTCATCTTCCCAACGATTTCAGTGGTTCTGCTTCTTCATCACGACATGATCAAGGCAAATTGCAACTGATAAGAACTCTTTTTCTTCTATTTCGAATATGTATTTTCTTTATTTCTCTGGTTTGAATCTATTTTATAGTACTGTTCGTTATTGATGGGGTTTTGTTTGTTTTAGGGTTGTAAATGTGGTTCGAGGAAAAACAAATATAAACGACAAGCCTAGGGTTTCCCAAAATCGGACCAAAGGTAAAACTACCACTATCTTGTTATAATCGTTGAGGCAGTTTGTATTTAGGTATGTTCTGTTTCTTAAATAACTCTGTTGTTTATCGTTTAATGAGTTCATAGGTTATTTCATGTTGTTCCAAACAATAAATTGAGGGGGATTCAGTTTGATGTACGTCAGGTTAGTTGGTTTGTGGGTTCATTTTGTCGATTATATACACTAATGTCATTGAGTTTAATATACTCCATATTCTCTTCAAGAGCTGACTTTTTTCATCAGCTGTTAACAGATTTTTAGTAACACCTCAATTTTCACTAATTTCATTCACAAAAAATACAAGAACCTGATCTTTGATTGCTAATATCATTTTGTGAATTAAGATCATTTATCTTCACTAAAATCTCTACCATGGGTTTTTGATACTTCTCCTTCCCAACACGTTTTCAAGATAAAAAGTTTGTGAATGAATTACCTGTTTTATTAAATTAAACTATAGATGAGATATTGAACTTATACTGTTTAATGGAATGCCTGAATGAGACTAAAATCAAAGATTGGTAGATAAATTTTCTCTATTTAAATGTTAAATAGTCAGGATTAAGTCCTTGTTGATACGGTAATAATGTGTTTTTATTTCCGTCACTAATATGTGGTTAGACAAGCTATCAGAACTATTAGTAAAGAAGGGGTTTTCCATTCAGGTATTTTGTTTTTTATTCTTGCTCACACAATGTTGCTACAAAAAGAAAGTTTATTGCCTTTCTGTGAACAGAAATGAAAAGTGAACAACCTGGGATTGATTTAAAGCCCATTTTATTATAACAGGAAACATCGATAAGTCCTGGGTACAGTTCTGAATGCACATAGGTACAACCCACTGATGTACACATATACACCTTCTGCACGTAAGATACACATTTAACTTCCATAACTATTGGATTTTGATCATAGATTGATTCTATGATTTTTATGTTCATCATTCGCCTTCCGGATTACCAACTCAAACCTCTAGCGCGTTTCTCGTTTCCTGTATCATGTACACATATATACATAATACACCTTCTGCACTTTTTCCTATCTTATGAAATTTTATCTTTATTTATCTTTATTTTAACAGGACATTGAACTTCCATGTAACATTCTCATGATTTCATTTTCATTTTTGTTCTTCAAGGAGAAAGATGTTAGCATATATGAAGCAAACAATAAAAGTTGCAAAGTTAGGATCGGTGACACTGATTTCTAGATCAGATTTTGTATGCAAGGTATCACAAGCTCCATCATATGTATGGTGATAAATTTTATCTGTAATTTTCTTTAATAGATCAAGGGTTAACTCACACGCATCAAGGTTTCTCTATTCTATCTATGTCTACCAATTCAATTTTAGAATCAAACATGGGGTATAATTTTGGTTAAATACAAACAAAAGAACAAGAAGACCAGAGTACCAGACTGGTTGTGGTATCGTCTCGCTCTCTATATCTTACTCTCTCTATCTGTCTAGATCTTTAGTTTACATTATGGAAATTAAATGTGTATTTTATGTGTTCATTTCAATTTGTCGTCAAAATAGTAGATTTTGAATGTGTGTTTTAGATTTGAGTTTTAGGGGCATACCCTATAACTTTTGAACATTACGATTATCTATTTGTAGATTTCTTTTTTAAATTTAATATTTTTTTGGTTTTTATATGTTTGTTTATGTGTGTGCATTGATTTTACCATAAGTCTTGAGAGAAATATATGCTTGTTGATATAGTTAGAGATCTCTGCTGCAAGAAAATTTTCCTCAGTCTTGAACAACTCATTGTGGGGCAAAGGGCAATATTAGTACCAAGCCTTTTGTACGTCTCTCTTCAGTTAGATGAAACATTAATAGTGCATAACCGTACACTTTTGTTATCTCTTTCTTTTAGATATTTGATACGAGTTTTTTTACTTTTAACTTCACATGCGTTGCTTTTGTCTTGCACCGTTTAAACTATTCCTTGTGGCCGTTACAAATATGAAGTTTGATGAAGAATGAATTTAGGCTAAAATAAATATCTGTTTTTGAAACTCTATTGAGCCAATTACATCATTAAGACTAGTCAGAACTGATGGTGCCCTTAAGGTTCTTATACAATTACCTTAATTTTATGTGTTTACATATTACAATCATCAGATACTTAGTTAGTTTCTTTTATAAAAAGCTGTCTTCATTTTACCAGGTGGGACAGACACAGGGTAGATTGCTTTATGACCTTATTTGAGATTTTTTTAATGTTTGGACCATTTTCCAAGTAAAATGACTATTTTTGGTCCCAAAATAGTAATTTTATTTGGAATAGGCACCAAAATTGAAAAAACAGCTTTACTTCGGGACCGAAGTAGTAATTTACTCTTGTATGTAACATTATTAGTTACACTTTAGTTGCACAGGTATCGTTACAATGTTTATGAACAAGTTGTATGGCTTCATCTATAATCCTTAGGCCCTAATTATGGACATAGGAGTTGGTTATTTTTTTCAAGCTTATTTATCATTCGTCCTCTTTCATAAGGTTATTTCTGCAACTTTATGATTCTGGTAGTTTCTTTCTCCTTTTTTAACAAATTAAATAGCTAATAGAGTTTTTGTGCACACCAGGATTGGATTATAGGACAATGGCAAAAGAATTTTTATATCAGCTCGATTGCTGGTGCTGCTAATGGGAGCTCTTTGGCTGTGATGTCTGAAGGTTAGAACTTTTTACATAATGTAACATTTATATAATGTAATACCCATTACTAAATAACAAAGTCAGTAAATGTTTCTTTCTTCCTTTTATGGATTATTTCATGGAAACCTTACACCCAAAAATTTTATAAAGGTTTTCATGCAATCAGCAGTGTGTTGTGATGTCCAGTCACTGTAGAAACTCTGGATACTCTGAAAACAACTTCCGTCTTTTTCTCATTATGACATTGCCTTTTGGTAAATCTACCCTGTTACAACACTCTACTTTTAGTTGTTTCTCATAAAGACGTTCCACTATGATGTTGCCATATCAATCTGTTCTTACCAATTAATTCACACACAATTGATGGACAAAAAAGACATCATATCTTCTTCTTCAGATGGATTTCAATAGATAGTGTTTTTCATTTGCTTTCATCTCTAATGGATTTGTGTTTGGCTCTTTTAGTTTTCTTTACGTTCATGTTGGGAGGTTTATAGAGTTTCAAGAGAAAAAGGGGGTTTTCTAAGGAGGATGCAATGAAACATCTCAAAGACTTGAGTCAGTTGGGTCCTCATCTTGTTGGTTTCCAGGTATGATATGGTATGATACATTTTAACCAATTAATTCACACACAATTGTACGTGTCCGCTTTCTTATTATTCTTCTTTTCCAGTTCATTATGAGGTATGTCTTAGAAGTTAGAAGACAACTCAATGTTGCTGTAATGACGGAAAAGGATATTTACAATTGTGTAAATTGAAGTTTTTTGTCAACAATTTGTCACTCTAGGTGATTTTTCTTCTGCTAAGAAACCAAAATCAAAATCCAAAATCAATCATATGTGTTGCTAGGGTTTCTGATTTTGAAGATTGAGAGTTTGTTGGTTGATTAGCTTGACAAAATAGGATAGATCAAAGACGGACGCCTTCTTTTGCCACCGCTTTCCTCTGGACGTATAATGCACGTTGCCAATCCATATGCTTGACTTTCTATAAGGCTCTGTTGATATGTCTCTTCTTCTTACAAGCATTTTACTCATTTATTCTTGCTTTTGATCTTTATAGGGTCTGAAGACTGCCAATATCAAAGGAGATGTGGTTGGTGGAACATTTGTTAATCGTGGGTGTGTTCCCACCAAGATCCTTCTTGCTACAAATGAACACCACATGAAGTTATCCGGTCAGTTATATCTACTTCCTACCACAAATTCTTTCGTTTTAAGTTAAAATTCTTCTACTAAATTTCATATTTATCTATACCATTATCGTGTAATTACAATCCAAAGCAGATGAAGCAAAAGGGAATTGTTGATTTAAGAACTAACAATGGTGTGAGTGTTTGTGTCTTCGGGTGGCATTGATTTTGTTTTATTTACAGGTTGGTTATCAACTTATGACTTCCTTTCACTTTATTCGTCTATACAGCAATGTCCATCTCTCACTGCCCCTGGTAATTTTTTTTTCTGTTTATATTATAATGATTAAAAAGGTCACTATTAGACAATTGTTTAACCATCCACATTGATTTTATTAATTCTTTTTTTTATTATGACTATAATTTTAAATATTGAAACTGCTTTGGTTTCGGTTAATATAAATTTAAAACTAGATATAGTTGGGATGAATATGGCTTCACTTGAATTTCTTCAAGAAGCTTTGTTGAGTTTCATACGGTGTAAGAGTCAGAAGCATAAAAGTTAAGCCTCGTTTTGTGTAAATATGTGTCGTCTCAAATATTTTTTCATAGGCGTAGAAGATCTAACCAATTTTTTAACGTCATTTCATTTGATTAATCATTATAGTTATCTTGAAACAAATAAATATCAAAGCTTCCTATTACTGCTTGGCTTGGATTTGACTTTATTTAACTTCTCAATGTTTTATTACAAGATCCTTAATTGGCTCGTCTGTGCTTGCAGTCTTCCCAAGCAGGTAGTTTCTTTTATTTATTTTTATCACAAATGTATAATTCATATATGATACAAGTTCTAGATGGAGCATAAGTAAAACCACATATACCATTATTTCAGTTTGAATCACATTTTTATATAACTTCAGATTGGAACAAAATCTAATAGTTTACTGTAGAATGAAATTTGAAGCCCTATGTTTTATTTTCACAAAATCTAAATTTCTGTTTCACTTAACCATCAATTGTGATTTAATGATGAAATTTGGTGAAGTTTTTCCCTTTCTGTTCGATTTTTATTATGTAATGAAGCTTTGGACCTGCCGATGAGTACATTTTTATGCACCAACTGTTATTGTTATATTAGTAAATTTATTTCAATAGCTGGTACTCTGCTACTTTTACGTTTTGTGGAATCAACAAGCCTTTTTTCACTGATCTTAATTTATTTTTATCAGAATCATTAACGGGGTATTTTTGAACATGTAATAAACCAGCAAACCTTTTAGTTTGAAGGAGGGACACACTCAAAGGAGGCTTTCAGACCCAGCAAACCCTTGTTTTTAAAACAATGTTTCTTGTCATATTAGTTGGTTCTTTATGCCATAAACAAAAGGTACCATTCGATATGTCATATGTTAAATGATGTATTTGTCTCTTCCTATTTTAAAAATGGTAACCAAGAGGAAACTGGGAGGGTGTACATTAATGGTGATGTTTTCAGGTTCTGGCAGTACAAGTCACTGTTTCTGCTTGCCTTCTGCTGCCCAGGGGTCTGGTTCCTTTTCACACGGTAAATTTTATGAAGGGTTCAATTCAAGAAATGACAAACATACATCCGTTAAGGTGTTTATATTAGCAATTTACTTTTAATTCATCCTATTGCAACATTCTACTTTGAAAAATCTGATTTTTGGAAAAAGTTTGAAGTTACCATGCTGTAATGCAAAGTTAGAATAGTAAGATGCTCTAATGCTCAACTAAAGCATTGTACTTTGAAAATGTGCTTATTAATGACATTTCAATATCTATATATTATATAAAGCAAACTTGACCAATTTTAATGTGTTGTTTCGGATGAAGTGATCATGGATATTTACAAGGTAACAAAGTTTCATCCTGCAACCTCCCCTGTTCCGGTTGCTTCTGGAAGTGATGAAATTCTTTTGTCCTTCATTAAATGTTCTGTACATCAAATTTCCGCAACACTACGCAACAACTCCGATCACATCATAGCTTTCCTTCTTTACCTTTCTTTCTTCAGGACCACCGACTCTGTAATTCTCTTCCAACTATCATGGATCTTCAAGTAGAAACAAACCTCGTCATGTTTTCTTCGCCTATCGTCTACCTCCTTCTCTTTCCACCCACGTTTTGCATTAGGGCTCATATCTTTTCAAGGACACCAAACCAACTCCACGCCGTTTCATTCTCATCTGCCTCATATCTGCTTTACCTTCATGATTCACACGGCCTTCGGCTCCTATACCTACTTGATCTGGTCACCGCTTTTCTCTTTCTCTTCTATAAACTCTTCGTCAGTGTCCACCGACCTTCTCATATGTCTCTCTAACGTTAAGCGACCATGCCAACTGAATAGTCGCACTGTTTCTTTTCTGCCATCTTCCCAATGATTTCAGTGCTTCTGCTTCTTCATCATGACATCATCAAGGCTAATTGCAGCTGAAAACAACTCTTTTTCTTCTATTTTCGAATATGTATTTTCTTATTTTCTCTGGTTTGAATCTATTTTATAGTACTGTTCGTTATTGATGGGGGTTTTGTTTGTTTTAGGGTTCTAAATGTGGATCAAGGAAAAACAAATTTAAACGAGAAGCCTAGGGGCTAGGGTTACCCGCAATCGGACCAAAGGTAAAACCTTCATTACCTTGTTGTAATCGTTGAGGCTGTTTGTAATTGGGTATGTTCTGGTTCTTAGATAACTCTATTGTTTATCCTTTTTTTAGTTCATAGGGTATTTTCATGTTGTTCCAAACAATAATTTGAGGGGTATTCGGTTTGATATAAGTTGGTTTAGTTGGTTTATGCAACTACTAGATGTTGGTAATTTTGTTGTTCATGCCACTTTGCGACATCGTCTTTTAACTTTCATATATGGTGTTCAGGACCTTGGTAATGATTCTACATTTTTTTATATTGTGTGCTTTGTTATTTTTGTTAGCATCTTGTGCAATATTCGGCTTCTTGTTATAAGTTTTTATATGCTTGATAACTATCTCATTTTCTCCTTTAGTAATGTCTGTTTAGATGTTTTCAGATCTAATTATTTTTCCATCATGCATGCGTGGTGGAATACATGTTACACTGTTTATTCACAAGGTTGGTGTTTTCTCGTCTTCCTTTTTGTTTCTTTTTCTGACAGTGTTATATTTTTAAGGGCATATACGTGGCTTTTCAAGAAAGAGTTGCAAGATTGTTGAGAGACACCAATGCTGGTCTTGCACTTGTCATACCAACTGTAAGGCCCTGGTTTTTTTTTTTCATTAATTGTTGTCGGATAAATGTTTGTCTTGATTCCACTTAAGTTTGGTGTTTGATTTTGAGTGCTGTGATAGCTTCTTTCTATATCACCTTACAGGTTATCTCTCAAACCGTTGGTAGGGTGGGGATAGGGTGGAAGGGGTGGTGCGGGATGGGGGTAGGGGAATGATGACGTGTCAAAACATAGACATGACCAAAATAGAAAAACATAGAATTGACCAAAATGGTAAGATAGGCAGAACAGTAATGGTGATCATAAAGATAGAAAAAGAAGTTATGACGTCAAAACATAGAAATGACCAAAATGGGGTTAAGGGAAAAGAGGATGAAGGGCCATGAGCTAGCTGATTTGCAAGAAAGCATGACTAATTTAGGAAAAAGTGGAGCTGTTTTTTTCCCACTATTTAAGTTAGCTCGTATGATGAGTGAATTCCAAGATAAAAGCAGTATGGACTATCAAATAATGACATGGGGTGTGTTAGGAAAGAGGGTTGGTCAACAAAGTCAATGCCACAAATATCAAGAGCATCACAGAATTGGTTGCTTTTTAAACACTAATTTGTCTGAAGTTTGAGACTTTTTATATTATCTTGCAACTCGAAAGGGCATATAACAAGGTACCAGTTATCTTCTTGTTCTTATTATTTTTTCTTTTGTTTGACATGTTTGTTCAATTGAGTATTTTATGATGCGTTTTTGCAGCCTCAATTACATGCTGTGGTAAAATCTATGCCTCATTTGGTAAACCAGCAGTTAGTTCATGAGCTTATTGCTCTTGAACTACTCACAACTTTGTTAGAAGATCAATTCTCTTAGAGTTATCTCCTCCGGTGAGTTAATTGTTGTTGACACTTTAAAACATATTCAGGTTAAAATCTTATCATATATTACTATTTATAAATTTTAATCTTGTAATTGTTCATTAACCATATTATATATTTAACATTTACTTGTTACTGTATGTAAGCGATGATAAGTGGTTGGCTTTATCGAAAGAGAATGTTTTCATGTTTATAGATGAATCTAGTGTCTCTCTCAAGTCTTGATCTTTTTCTCTATCTGTGTGTGTGTGAGTTTTGATATTTATTCAGTTTTTATATGCAGGTACAAAAGTTTTGATTTCAGACATTGGTCCCTCTGTATTGCTGATTTTTGTAACTTTGGTTCCAAAAAGTTATTCCATAAAAATGTGGTCCTTAATACCAATTGATTTTGGTCCCTATTTTTTCTAAGTTAACATCTTAGTGATCAGTTTTTGGAAAATTACCATTTTGCCCTGGAACAAAACTGAAAAAAAACAATAAACCACATGACCAAATTTGTAATTTAACTTATTTTTTAATACAGTAGAGGATTTAACACCTTTGTAAAAAAATCAAGAGAAAATTCCATGTTTAACGGCTAGGCTGTTGACTTGAACAAAATGTGAACCAAATTTGATAGAAAATTTCAAAACAAAGACCGAAATTGCAAGAGAACGTTCTGTGACTAAAATTGCAAAAATTAGCTATATGCAGGTACCAAAATTGTAATCTACTCTTAAATAAGATGATGAAAGCAATTGATTTTATTTTTTAATTTAATTTGTTAGTATATTTTCTGATTATGTTTCTCGCAGCCCAATGGGCGGTTTTGCTAAGGTCAAATACATCTGTTGTTAGACGTGCTGTTAATTCTGCATTTGATCTCCATGGCAGTGGAAGACGACTGGGTAGTTCTTTTTATAACTACAGTTTTGCATTGCATTCCCTTGAGAATATTATGGTATAAAATCGACCTGGAAACAACAAATTACTGAAGTAATATTTATTTTAACAGTTTGCATTGCATTGGTTAGGTCCTTCTATAATTACTGTTTTACCCTTTGTTTTACTTTGCTGATTACTTAATAATAAGCATGGAAAATGTCTAATAGAGAGAGTAATAATGTAAAAGCCATACCATATTCTCTCATTAGTTGGTATTATGTAATTGAATGCTATTTAGAAGCAACACCAAAACAGCTATTTGAATTGAATGCTATTTTTCTAATACGACATTGTACTTTAGGACACTTTAATTAGAAAAACTACCCGGTCATAACAAATTAACAATATACTTTCAGGAACCCAATCCAAAAAATTTTGTATAAGCAAAAGGACCAATTAATGTAGTTTATATAATACCACACACACCATTTCTACAGTTAACCTTTGTTCTTTTTATGGGCTTCTACTGGAAAGGGTTAGAGCCACACCACTTCTAGGGTTTAAGTTTAAAGAATTTAGAGGAATATGATGTTGCTTTTTGTTAAATAATTGTCCTGTTTTTTCTAACTAAATTTTGTTTTTGCAGTTAGAGGAATAAATTTTAAAAAATAATAACAATGATAACTTGCAAAATGTTAGGACTTAATAGGGAAAATTTAGTTTTTTTTTCCTGAAATTTCTATTATGTAATTTGGTGTATATTAATTAAAAAATTAACTTGTTTATACCTTATCGGGTAATTCATATGCCTGTCAAATCCATTAAATTAAAAAAATAATAGAATACATTTAGTTACAAAATAAATTGAGATGAAAATAATAGATACATTTATTGTGTTTCATGTTCCTCTTCCATTGATTTGCTTGAAACTAATAGAACTCTGGTCAAATCATTGGATTTGGTCATGGTCTAAATGTGTTAGGTTTACCATGTTGTAGTTTGTTGATTTGTTTATGATGTTTAAACATGTATTGATTGTCTATTAATTGACATTTTTAATTCATTTTAATCTTATTATAAAAGTTGGCTAACAACATTGCCATCCCAGGTTACAATCTGCCAGAATTGCTTAACACATGGATGGATTTGTGAGCACCTAGAAATCTGGAAAAAAGCTAAAGGACCAAAAGGTAAGAAACCAAACCCTACTTTGTTTTTACTTAACACATGGATGGATTTGTGAGCACCTAGAAATCTGCATTTAGTTTTTTACTAGAGAAGAATCCCAGATTGAAAGTGGGGGTTCAAGTAAATTTTGCTTTCTCTTTCTATTAATATGAGCCAAAAGGTATTCCAGGGCAACAGTGGCGAACAAATTGTACGTAGACACAAAAAACACACTCTGAACGCACACAACAATGACCCAAAGTTTTTTTCTACGGGTTTGTGTATAGACCATGCTTTGACCTTTTCTTTTTGATAGCAAAATCAAACATATATAGCTTTACATCTGTTTTTGTCCTTTTTATAATTTCCCATTAGGTACCTCTCTATTCCTGAAGCTTTAGTTGCGGCGAGTTTATTACATATCTACCCATACAAAATTAGTCAAATCAAGCGAACGGTAAGTTTATTTATATGGCCAATACTTTATCTAATCAGAAACAAATAATTTGTCCAGGAACTAAATTGATAAATTTAAGATTGTTTGATGTTATGAAAACCATGAGATAGATCGTGCTTCAATAACTACAAAATCAAGTGGTTCAGACCCAAACAAAAGTACGAATGCGACGTGGCATACCCGAAAGCCCTAAGAAATGCATGGGAAAGAAGGTCGGATTAACCCCGAAAAAAGTGATCCAAAAATGGATTTGACCTAAAGTTTCAGGATATGTTCGACCAAAGATTTTACCTACCCAATAGTGAAATCCTGCAAATAAAGCAAAAACGGCTCCCATAGAAAGTACATAATGGAAATGTGCAACCACATAATAAGTATCATGTAGAGCAATGTCTAGCCCAGAATTTGCCGGAACGATTCCAGTGAGTCCCCCTATGGTGAAAGTGGATGTTTTACTGATCAGTCAACGTAGGCCACCAGGTGCATGTGTGACTTTTGTAGTTCGATAATTTCTTTGTGCTTCAGGCTTGGTGTTTATAATCTGAAAATTTAGATGTTTTAAGAGGCGTGATTTAAGTTTCAGTTATTTAATTCTGAGTTCTTTTGTCTATGATCATGCGACATCTCTTAGGATCGGTTAGTATACTCGATTTTAAGTTTAGCTTTTGAAAAATGATTGACATAGGGTTTTTTAGAACTTTTATTTGCGGTTAATATTCAACCTTTTGCATCTCGATGGACCTCAACTGGAGGATACGATACCTTTTAAGGGCAAGCGAATATGATACAAATTCTCAAGTCAAGGTATAGATTGGAAGTTGTCTCAAAAGTTCCTTGTGTGGATGTTAAGAGTATCTTCAATGACTTGTATATGATCCCGCAATAGTTCTAATAGTATCTTTCATATTTAACTGTTAATTAGTAAGTTTGATTTGTAAATTTTCGTAGTCCGGTTGCTATTGGATCAGGTTTCTGGAAAATGACCATTTTGCCTTGAAAAAAAACAATATACCACATAAAAAAATTTGTAGTATTCTCTTATTTTTTTAATATAAGTTTTTAACATTGCAAAAAAGGTCAATTATCAAGAGAATTTACCACCTTTGTTAAAGATCAAGAGAAAATTCCATGTTTGCTCCTACAAATACTGTTATTTTAAGTTTTTGTTCAAGGGCAAGATGGTCATTTCAAAATTTTGTAATCTACTCTTAAGATGCATTTGATGTTATTTTTTACTTTAAATTCATGGTATACATTTTGATTATGTTTCTGGTAGCTCAATGGGCGGGTTTGCTAATCTCAAATACATCAGACGTGTTATCTCTGCATTTGATCTCCATGGCCGAGGAAGACAACTTGTTAGCTCCTTTTCTTTACTTTGCTGATTATTTATCTTTTTATATATTGTGTTAAAGATAATGTTATGTATGTAGGCTTACAAGAACTTGTGAGACTGGAAATGTTGATGAAAATTGTGTTATTTATGTTCTTGTAGGGTTAGATGGAAGAATAGTAGTATCCTTCCAATTTTTCCTCTATAAGGACAATATACTTTATAAAATCTATGAAACATATGAGAATATACTGTTCTTCCAACTTTTGTGAAGTGGAAAACGCTGGTGAAGATTCATTTGTTAGATGCATGAAATTAGCAATATTCTTCCATTTTTTTAGTACTATAGCCTTCTACCTCCAATTTTTTCTCTATCAGGACAATTTACTTTGAAAAATGCACAAACCAGATGACAATGTGTTGTTCTTAAACTTTTTCTGATGTGCCAATTTTCATTTTCTTATACTTGGAAAAATGCATAAACCAGATGACAATTTGCAATTTATATATTCATTTTGATTATTTTTTTAATTAGGTATAGGAACACGTTTAAGTTCAATAAGATGGGAAATTATCCAAAATATTAGATAACAACTTAAATCAATGAGCTTACGAGGTTTGAATCATTTTCTATATGCGTCTTACTTCCCTGGTTCGTTTTTACTCTTTTCTGCTTCTCCTTTTCTTCCAATTTAACATGCTTGGTTTTATTTATGTGAGTTCTTGATTTCATTTTGTTTGGGGTTTTCTACTTGGGGCAAGAGAAACAACAGATGAAATGATTGATTACATTGTTACGCACTTTGTGTTTGTTGAATTGACTATGAGAAAACTTTCAAGGTTTGAGATTTTATATGCACCAACTTTACAAAATAAACTGCAATTTTACAAATTGGAAATCGAAATATTGTAAATTTATCCACTTTATTTATCTTGATCTTTAAATTATTATATTACCTCAACATGTTTTCTATGTAGCTCAAATGGGTAGCAGGGGATGTTTTGAATCCGATTCAATATGCAGAATGATGAGGCTATATGGAAAGTCGACAGGCATAAACACTTGAGTTTAATGTCCAAGTGAGTCTTGCTTGATTGCTACTTATTCATATTGTGTGCTGGTTCAAATAAAAAGGTTCTTGATTGCTGAAAACACAAATAAGACCACGCCAAATTCGAATTTTGTTTTTGTTTACGTCTTGTATCATTTGACGCCCTGTTGAGAGACACCAATGCTGGTCTTGCACTTGTCATACCAACAGTAAGTCTCTGGTTGTTCTTTTTATTCATCAATTGTTGTCCGGATAAATGTTTGTCATGATTCCAATGTCATTTCTTGTTATTCACAGGTGGGGAAGTTTTTACCTTGGTATGACTTATTGTCAAGTAACATTCTCACTTCCCAGTTTTCCTGGATCACTATTCTGTTCACAGTTTCTTAATTTTGTTTCCCACTTAAGTTTTGTGTTTGATTTTGAGTTTTGTGACAGCTTCTTTCTATATCAGCTTACAGGTTATTTCTCAAACCGTTGGTGGGGTGGGGATACGGTGGAAGGGGTGGTGCAGGATGGAGGTAGGGTTATGATGACGTCAAACCAGTGTTGTAAAAGTCGCGGCTAGGCGGACGGTGTTGAAAAATGTTTTTGTGTGTGACCATCATTGAAATAAGACGAACTGTTTTTATATTATCTAACAAATATTATCAGTTTATTTCAGGTTGCATGGATTCGAGATTAAAACGAGAAAATAACAAAAAGATTTTTAAAGTCCAAAACAAAGAAAAATATAAAATTAAATTAAATTAAATCTATTTAAAATGAATTTTTGGAAATATAATTTCTAAATAATTTATTTTATTAGATTTAATTAATTTTATAAATTTAAAATAATTTTTTTCTAATTTATTTTAATTTATTTTGGATTTTTAAAACCATTTAAAATCAATTAAAAGAAAACAAAAAAAGGATCAGGCCGAAGCCCATTCCAGCCGCGGCCCAATCCACTGCTCCAGCCCAGCAAGCCCAGCTCCACTCCTGCGATCCATCTCCGCCGCTTCGGATCCGGAACCAGCCCCGACCCAGCTTCTGCTCCACTTGCACTCACAGCGCAACCCGCGTGTAAACCCGCCATCCGACCCGGTCCGCTCCACCTCTCCAATCCGGCGCACTCACATGTGACACGCGGACTTTACCCGCCCCAGATCCGACCCACTACCCGATCCGGCCGTACCATTTCGTCACACATACAGATCCACGAGTCGACCCATTCGCGACCCGAATCCGACCCATCCGACAAAACCGCGAGTTTCAGCCTAAATAATTACATTTTACCCCCCTGAACTTCCGAAAATCATCCAAAAACCTCCCAAAACCCATTTTACACCCTTTATAACCATTTTTTACACCATTTTTTCATAACAACACATAATTATAAACCAAAAACTCTCTCAAAAACCTCTCCAATTTCCACCATCTTATTTCCAACCTCCAAACACTCTCCAAAAACTCTTTCAATCACCAAAACACCAAGAACACCAACCAAAAACACCAAGATCATCAACCAAAAACACCAAAAACACCAAAAACACCAAGAACACCAAACAAAAAACTCCAAGATCAACATCAAAACACCAAGATCATCAAACAAGAAAACCAAGATCACCAAGATCATCAAACAAGAACAAATAGAGACACAGTCTAATAGAAATCCAGTCCAACCCTAAGCCAGTTCAGTCAATTTATTTGACGAACCTACTTGATAGACCAGTCGTTCCACAGTCCTGTTGTAACCCAGTTCAGTCAATCTATTGACGAACCTACTTGATATATATATATTTATATAATTATAGTATTTATATTATTCATCGTTTTATGTCTTTTAATTATAGTCATTTATATTATTTATCGCTTTAAGTCATTTAATTACTGCAATTTATATTATTTATATATCTTTCACACAGTAAACGGTGCAAACCTTTATTTGTGGCGATCAGATTATATATTTTTATTCTGCAACTCTTATTATTTATTCCGCATTTATCTTTAATATATATATATATTTGTCACACAATAAACGGTGCAAACCTTTATTTGTGGTGATAAATTATATATTTTCATCAATTGGTATTAGAGCCCGTGTGATTTACCTTGAAATTTTCGTTGAAAAACTTTTGGTTAGCGTTTATATAAACCTTCCATAAGCGTTTCTTTGAATATTTTATTTTAATATCACTTGTTAAAAATCTTTTTTTTTTTTAAATATTAAAATTAAAAATCTTAAAAACATGTCTTCTGCTAATTACTCTAACATGAATTCAGTTTCTATTGCCAACAGCTTAGGATCTGGTTCACGGGCACCCATACTTATACCTGAAGAGTATAATTTGTGGGTTGGCCGAATGAATCTACATCTTAACACAATAAATGAAGATGTTTGGAAATGTGTTGAAGGCACATATACTGATCCAGAAAATATGACTACTCTTGCTACAAATCAAGTCACTCAAGCTGAAAACAGAAGAAAATTGGAACTACAAGCAAAAAAGGAACTGGTGTCTGGCATACCTCACAGTATTCTAAGTCAAATGGATGACATAATACTGTTGACTGCGAATCAAATTTGGGAAAACTTAAAAAACCGTTTTTGTGGAAATCAAAGAATTATTGGAAATAAAAGAACATCCGTTTTAAATGAATTCGATAATTTCAATATGCTTTCATCAGAAACCATCCATGATGCACATGATAGGTTCAATTTTATCATGGTAAAATTGAATAACTTGGGCATCAAAAAGACACAACACGAGATCAATCTCAAATTTCTAAACAATCTTTACGAAAGCTGGAAGATGGTTAAACTCATCATTCAGGGAAATCCTGCCATTCATACGGAAACTCTATACAATTTGTACGGAGAACTTCAATCGTATGAATCCTCGATTGACCCACCAACCTCTACAGCTTTTGGAGAACCACTTGCTCTCGTTTCCACATCAAACCAAAACCAAACACTTTTTCATGAACAAAACTTCAATCATTTTAATCAAACATCTTTTCAAAATCAACCATTTTTGAACAATTCTTTTGATCAAACTGATTTAAATGATGAAGCAGACTACCAACACTTGTGTGCTTTGGTTGCAAATACAAATCTCCAAAGATTTCTTCCAAATCACGGTCAATCGAATTTTAAACCAAATTTTATAAACCGACCACAATTTGGACAAAATAATTCTGGATTTCAACCAAGACCACAATTTGGTCAAAACAACCAAGGTTTTCAACCAAGACCTTATTTTGGACAAAATTCGCAAAGACCCTCTTTCCAAAATAACTCAAACCAGAGATTTCAAAACAATCCCAACTCAAATCATCAAAACAATAACCAAAACAACGGTCTTCAAAACCAAAACCGGGGATTCCAAAATCAAGGATACAATAATCAAAATAATGGTTTTTCAAACAACCAAGATTTTGGATTCCAACAAAACTCCTCCCAATCTTCCCAACAAATCCAAACTCAAGCACCGGAACGACTTCCAATCAAAAGTCAAAAAGAAGAAAGTGATGAAGAAGTGATTATCTGTCACAATTGCAAAGGAACTAATCACTACGCAAGAGAGTGCCGAGCCAAAAACAAGACAAAAGTCAATGACTCGGCATACTACGCTCAAAAAGCCGATGAGTTAAAGAAAAAGGAAAACCAAGAAAACCAAAGAGCTTTGATGGCAATCCACGAACCAAATGTGGAATACTGGCCAACCTCTGAAGACGAAGCCGACAATGAACCGACACAATCCAACTTCTGCTTCGTAGTTGGTACAACTTCAAGAGCTCCAAATGTCATAGAACAGGTATGGTCTATGATCTCTGAACTCGGTTTTTCTAAAATACTTTTTGAGTCCCATATATTCAAAATTGAGAAAAGTTTAGAGGCTGATCTCAAGAAATACCATGACACAGTGGTTAATTCTGAAATCTTCAAATGTGAGTTACAAACCCTACAACTCAAATTTGCAGAATTAACCAGAACAAAGACCAAATTGGAAAGAGACGTTGAAAGAAAATCAGAAGATTACAATCACGTCCTTGAACAATTAAATCAATCTCTAATTCAGAAAAAGGAATTGGAATTAAAAAGTCAATCAGTCATTTCTTCTGAAACAAAAGATGTTTTAGAAATGGAAATCATTCAGTTAACACAAAACTTTCAAGAGTCAACTGAAAAACACAAAATCTTAAATGAAAAACTGACTGATTCTTTAAACCAAATCACTTTTCTTGAATCTGAAAACAAAAGATTGATACGGAATGTGGAATCTATCAAAATTGCCAGAAAACTCAGTGATGATATTTTCACCAAGGCAAACACCTTGGGTACTGGAAAATTTGATACGAGTTACAGACCAGGAATTGGTAGAGAAACCTTTGAAAAAGAACTAGAAAATCAAGAAAACATGATAATTTGTGAAAACTCTGAATCAACTCTACCAGATCTTTTCACATCTGTTAATGAGGAAGATTCAGATGACGAAACAGTTATCAACTGTAGCCCGGATGATACTGCTTTCACTGTTTCCAAAAAGTCTTTCAAAAGAGTCTTAAATTCTGAAACAGACTCAGCTAGTTCTTTAACTCACCAAATCAAGCATACCAACGAAACCACCAAATCAAAAAACTTTTTGAATGGAGAAAATTCCTTTTACGAGGTTGGTAGTACTTCTGTACCAACTGCTTTTCCTACAATGAGTTCATCAATTGTTGGAAAAACTAGTCCGGGACAAAAATACTCCAAGAAACAACAAATAAGCAAAAAACTCATTCAAGTCATCAAAACCCCAATTGTCAAGCCAAAAGTTTTTGAAAACCAACCAAAGAAACCAGTTAAACCCTACGTCATACCTCATAAACAGGTTTCCAAACAAAAACCAAAACCTCTTCAAAAACCTTTTCATAGCCGTTCATCATACCCCAGATATGAAGAAAACTTTTCAAATCAATTTTCACATCTAGGATATCGTTCACCAAATCACAGATCTTATCAACTCACAGGTTATCAAAAACAAATCATATTTTGGGAAAACTTGATAAATCAAATCAAACCTCAACCATTCTATCCCAATAAACCAAAGTCATTGAACAACAAACCCAAAATAGCAAAAGCTAACAAATCAGGACCCATTCAGATCTGGGTACCTAAAATTTCTATCTAATTGTAGGGATCTAATGCTGGAGAACCCAAGGATGATACATGGTACATTAATAGTGGCTGCTCCAAGCATATGACAGGAAACAGAAACTACCTTCGTGACTTCAGACCCACCCAAACCAATCAAGACGTTACCTTTGGCAACAACATGACGGCAAAAATCAAAGGTTATGGAAACATAACAAATGGTAAATTTACCATAAAGAAAGTTGCCTATGTCGATGACCTGAAACACAACCTCATCAGTGTTTCTCAACCGTGTGATAACGATCTTGAAGTTTTATTCACGAAACAACAAAGTTTGATCATGAACGCCAACACCAAAGAAATCATTGTTGATTCACACCGTGTCGGAAATATGTATCCACTAGACATGGATCTTATTTATGGTAAACCCGATATTTGTCTGCTATCCAAAGCCCCAGCAGATATTAGTTGGTTATGGCACCGCCGCCTTTCCCATCTAAATTTCGGGTACATCAACAAATTGATCGGCGATGATCTAGTTCGAGGACTGCCACTTCTGAAGCTCGACAATGAAACTCTTTGTGCCGCTTGTGAAAAGGGAAAACTTTCCAAATCCTCTCACAAAAGCATTACATAATCTAGTGTATCCGAACCACTAGAATTGATGCACATAGACCTCTGTGGCCCCGCCAAAATCCAAACAATACAAGGGAAGAAGTATGTCCTTGTCATAGTTGATGGCTTCTCTCGATTTACTTGGGTCTTTTTCTTAAGACTAAAATCAGAAGCACCAGAAGAGATGATCAACTTTATAAAACAGGTCGAATTAAAGCTCAAACAACCAGTTCGAAGAATCCGAAGTGATAATGGTTTAGAGTTCAAAAACATAACTCTATACTCATTTCTCAAAAACAAAGGCATCGAACACAACTTCTCAGCCCCTTACACTCCTCAACAAAACGGCGTTGTTGAAAGAAGGAACCGAACTCTGTGCGAAGCTGCAAGATCAATCCTCATCTTTGCTGATCTGCCACAATACTTCTGGGCAGAAGCAATTGCCACAGCTTGCTACACACAAAATCGCTCCTTAATTCACAAAAATCTTCATAAAACACCATATGAAGTCATTAACAACCGAAAACCAAATATCAAATTTTTTCATATTTTTGGTTGTCGATGCTTCATAAAGAATAATAAAGACCACCTTTCAAAATTTGAATCAAGGTCGGACGAAGGAATTTTCCTTGGTTACTCATTTTCTTCAGCTGCTTATCGAGTACTGAACAAACGTACAAGAGTAATTGAAGAAAGTACCGATGTCCACTTCGATGAATTTTATGTCAGAAAATTGGATCGTGAACATTTTGGTTCACAAATGATAGATACTATTTTTCAAAATCCAATTCCACAAACACCATCTCCTGACATAGACATTGAAGTTGATATTGATTTACTTTTTGAACAACCTAAAACTGCTTATAATTCTGAAATTCTAACTACTCAAATTGATCCAACAGGAACACCCACTGAAGGAACTCCACAAAGAAACAGAAATGTTGCAGATCAAGTTGAGGGGGAACCACAAACACATACTTTCTCATTAGAACAAACACCAAATCCTCCTTTAACCACTCCAAATTTAACCACCCCAGATTTTACCACTCCATCCCCAAATATCCAAAACAATCCCGATGTAACATTTATGGGGGAACCTTCAAACCTCTTCCAAGAAGAAACTACTGGAGAAGAACAATGGGATACTGAAAATCCTATTATTACAACGGAAGAAAATCGTTTAATAAAATGGACCAAAAACCATCCCACTGACCTAATCATCGGAGATCCCAATTCAGGCATCCAAACTAGAGCCGCAACTGCAAATGAATGTTTATTTGGAGCCTTCCTATCCATGACTGAACCCAAAACCATACATACTGCTCTCAAAGACCCAGACTGGGTAAAAGCTATGCAAGAAGAGTTAGCTGAATTCGAAAGAAATGACGTATGGAATCTTGTTCCTACACCACCCGATGTTACTATCATAGGTTCAAGATGGGTATTAAGAAACAAGACTAACGATCAAGGAGTCGTGTGTCGAAACAAGGCACGTCTCGTAGTCAAAGGCTATTCACAACAAGAAGGAATAGACTACGATGAAACATATGCTCCAGTCGCCAGAATAGAAGCTATCCGCATCTTTCTCGCATATGCTGCACATAAGAATTTTAAAGTTTTTCAAATGGACGTTAAATGTGCATGCCTACATGGAGAGTTAGATCGAGATGTTTATATCCAACAACCACCAGGCTTTGAAGATCCCAACTTTCCTCATCACAGCTTCAAATTGCAGAAAGCTGTCTATGGCTTAAAACAAGCACCACGTGCCTGGTATGCCACGTTGTCAACATTTCTCGAAGAATCAGGTTTTAAAAGAGGTTCAATCGATCAAACCCTTTTTCGTAAAATCTTTAATAAACATCTGTTAATCGTACAAATATATGTTGATGACATTGTTTTCGGTTCTACTGATGAATCTTTGAGTGTTTAGTTTGCAGATTTAATGAAAAGCAAATTTGAAATGAGCATGATTGGGGAGATTACTACTTTTCTCGGACTTCAAATCAAACAGTCAACTGATGGAATTTTCATCAACCAAGAGAATTATGTCAAAAACCTACTCACTCGCTTTTCAATGGACAAATCCAATACTGCCAAAACCCCAATGGCCTTTGGATACAAAATCGATGCTGACTTAAATGGCAAACCCGTTGACCAGAAAAGATATCGTGGAATGATCGGATCACTATTATACCTCACTGCCAGCAGACCTGACATTATGTTTTCTACTTGTGTCTGTGCCAGATACCAAGCAAATCCAATGGAATCCCATGTCATTGCTGTGAAACGCATCTTCAAATACCTAAAAGGCACTCCCAAACTTGGCTTTTGGTATCCAGCTAAATCCGATTTTCAGCTGAACGCTTTCACCGACTCAGACTATGGAGGATGCAAGCTAGATAGGAAAAGTACATCTGGTAGCTGTCAATTCCTAGGAGGTAGACTAGTGAGTTGGTCTTCAAAGAAACAGAGTTGTGTATCCACATCAACAGCAGAAGCTGAATACGTCGCTGCCGCCAGCTGTTGTTCACAAGTCATATGGATGCAAACTCAACTGCGTGACTATGGCTTCAGAGTTTCACAAATTCCCATATTTTGTGACTCAACCAGTGCAATAGCCATTTCTCACAATCCCGTTCACCATTCCATGACAAAGCACATCGATATTCGATATCACTTCATTAAATACAACATTCAAAAGGGTCATATCGAATTACACTTCATAAACATCGAAGATCAAATTGCCGATGTCTTTACTAAGGCTCTCGATGAAACAAAGTTTCTATACTTCCTAGGCCGTCTAGGAATGTTAAATCCAGATATCATCAATCCTTAAATTATACTTTTTGTTTGTACAAACGTGTGTTTACTTTTATTCAAAAAGAAAAACAAAAAATTACAAAACTTCAAAAGACAAAAAGATTTTATATTTTTATAATTTTCATATCTTTCCTTAAAAAATCAATATTTCCAAAAACATTCAAATAACCAAAATTTCCAAAAACATTCAGAAAAACAAATTTTCAAAAATACAATAAAAGACTTGCCATAATAAGCTTTTATAGAACCTTGTGATTAATCGTCTCTTTACTTAATTTTTCAGATGCTTATGCTCGATGAAGATTTTATGTCATATTGATTCTCAATTGGAGTGAAGGTTCAAATCTCCTACTTTTCATAATGTATATAACTTTATTTCCTTCGATTTTATTTCATTATTGACGATTTTAAACAATCAAGGGACATAAGGTTAGGAGGTTCAGATGAAAACAAAAACCCATGTGAGAATTTGTGCCTCGTCGATCTAAATCATTGTGGAATTCATTTCTTGTGAGCTTAGGTGTGTCACTATTGCTTATAAGGTATATCCGATTATACCTTGTCACGGTCTCATTTTTGCTTAGATATCAAAATGACCATGGACGATACATTCATTTCTTACATACTAGACAAAATGTCTTCTATGCCACCTGTCCCTACCTAGTTAAAAGCCAACCAAAAATGAAGACAGCCGCAAAATTGGAAAGACTCCAAACAACGACATATCCTTACAAGAAAATCAAAGGCGAAACAAAGATCTATCAACATCCAATCCTCAAAGACGAGTCAACAAGAAAGTCAAATCACTCACCGAAGAAATACCAAGTTAAACAAACTTTCAACCAAATGGTTATTTCAAAACAAACATCATCAAATCCCGCAATTTGTTTTTAACCATTGTTCAGAAAAGCAAACATCTCAGTCATTCAAGACAGATACTCTTACAAAAACAAAAACAAAAAATTTTGTAGCAACTTCTCAATGATAAACAAAATATCTTTTTACAATAAATCGATATTGATCAACAAACAGGATACCATCAAAGAAGAAGCTGCAACAACAATGGATTTCCCGGGATACTGTAGCCTTCATCACTGAAGATTTCTTAGTTGCAAACTACACTATGAAAATTGTTAAACCCCTCTACATGTATTTCCCGACGGAGAGAGAGTGAACGTTAATGGCATGAATGAAGAAACCCATTGAGTAATGCCGAAACCAGTCTTATGTGATTGATTATCTAATAATGAGACTAAGTGACTTTACAGGAAAAGCATATATGAACACCTCCAATATGAGTGTGAGTCGTCAGAGAGAGATATCACTCATTTTTAGTGATCATTAACTTGTTCTGCTGCCAGAACAACCAAACACCCAAGTGAAATGTGAGCTATATCTATGAGCGTTCATCTGAATCGACCTGTTAGACCACTTGTCGTCATAAATAATGCTATAAAATCTTAAGAAATTTATTTAGATACATATATGGCTACCCTTTGATAATCGAACCCGAGACTTTGATTCGGAAACAAACATTCTTCAAAATCTTTTTCAAAACATAAGATATGTAAAACCAAGTCATAAAATTTCAAAATGATTACAATGGTTTTATATATATATTATCATTGACAAAACGTTTATCCCAAATCTTCAATGTTAAAATTGTTAATGTGATTATATATGTCCTTATTTCATCAATGATCACATAGGGGAAATTGTTGAAAAATATTTTTGTATGTGACCATCATTGAAATAAGACGAACTGTTTTTATATTATCTAACAATTATTATCAGTTTATTTCAGGTTGCATGGATTTGAGATTAAAACGAGAAAATAACAAAAAGATTTTTAAAGTCCAAAACAAAGAAAAATATAAAATTAAATTAAATTAAATCTATTTAAAATGAATTTTTAGAAATATAATTTCTAAATAATTTATTTTATTAGATTTAATGAATTTTATAAATTTAAAATAATTTTTTTCTAATTTATTTTAATTTATTTCGGATTTTTAAAACCATTTAAAATCAATTAAAAGCAAACAAAAAAAGAATCAGGCCGAAGCCCATTCCAGCGGTGGCCCAATCCACTACTCCAGCCCAGCAAGCCCAGCTCCACTCCTGCGATCCATCTCCGCCGCTTCGGATCCGGAACCAGCCCCGACCCAGCTCCTGCTCCACTTGCACTCACAGCGAAACCCGCGTGTAAACCCGCCATCCGACCCGGTCCGCTCCACCTCTCCGATCCGGCGCACTCACATGTGACACACGGACTTTACCCGCCCCAGATCCGACCCACTACCCGATCCGGCCGAACCATTTCGTCACACATACAGATTCGTGAGTCGACCCATTCGCGACCCGAATCCGACCCATCCGACAAAACCGCGAGTTTCAGCCAAAATAATTACATTTTACCCCCTGAACTTCCGAAAATCATCCAAAAACCGCCCAAAACCCATTTTACACCCTTTATAACCATTTTTACACCATTTTTTCATTACAACACATAATTATAAACCAAAAGCTCTCTCAAAAACCTCTCCAATTTCCACCATCTTATTTCCAACCTCCAAACACTCTCCAAAAACTCTTTCAATCACCAAAACACCAAGAACACTAACCAAAAACACCAAGATCATCAACCAAAAACACCAAGAACACCAAAAATACCAAGAACACCAAACAAAAAACACCAAGATCAACATCAAGAACACCAAGATCATCAAACAAGAAAACCAAGATCACCAAGATCATCAAACAAGAACAAATAGAGACACAGTCTATTAGAAATCCAGTCCAACCCTAAGCCAGTTCAGTCAATTTATTTGACGAACCTACTTGATATACCAGTCGTTCCATAGTCCTGTTGTAACACAGTTCAGTCAATCTATTGACGAACCTACTTGATATATATATATATATATATTTATATAATTATACTATTTATATTATTCATCGTTTTATGTCTTTTAATTATAGTCATTTATATTATTTATCGCTTTAAGTCATTTAATTACTGCAATTTATATTATTTATATATATTTCACACAGTAAACGGTGCAAACCTTTATTTGTGGCGATCAGATTATATATTTTTATTCTGCAACTCTTATTATTTATTCTGCATTTATCTTTAATATATATATATATATATATATATATATATATATATATATATATATATATATATATATATATATATATATATATATATATATATATATATATATATTTGTCACACAATAAACGGTGCAAACCTTTATTTGTGGTGATAAATTATATATTTTCATCAGACGGGTTCTGCCTAAGATTAGTGCTAGGCGGTCAAGTTAGGCGGATTTGGTCAATAGAGGTCAAAATCGGGTTTAGGCGGGTCTAGACGGCCACATTTTACAATTTTCAAAACTTTAAATTTTAGAATTTTCAAAAATCTTCAAATTTTCAAAATTATCAAATTTCCTAAATTTTCAAAAGTTTTCAAAGTTTGATGACTAACATATTTAAACACCTAGATGTGTCAATTTTTATGCTTATTTATTATTTTTATAGAGATATAGGTAATATTTAAATTTTAAAAAATAAATTTTATTACAATTAATACTTCCTGCCTAGGCGCCCGTCAGAAACGACTAGTCCTAGGCCCCAGTCGACCGCCCGCCTACCGTCTAGCGACTTTTACAACCTTGCGTCAACCATAGAAATGACGTTGGTATTAAATTGGTATTGTACCTTGGTATTTAGATTGTGGCAATGGACATTCTTGACGAAGCAACTCAGACTGTGAGTTTGTGTCTGAATATCAGGTGGTGTTAGAGGCCAAACGAAAGTAGAAAGCATCAAATCAGAAAGAAAACATTACAAAACCCATTGAATATATAGACTACTCTTTGTCCAACTAAAGAAATTTTCAATTTTGACTGCTCTGCAAATGTACTAGCATAAGCAGGTTTCTCAAATATTAAATGTATTGCCGTCGATTTGCAAAGGGCAAAGAACATTTCCCCAGTTACGTGTGTTTTCTATATTTGTACTTGCATTTTAATTCCTGCATGTTGGTTTGGTTTTCTTTATGTGTTGTAATTTGGATAATGTTAAAAGCCTTAAAATGAAAACAAAATTAAAAAGATCAAAAGAGAATGTTCATATAGATCTTGAGAAGCTTAATGTCTCTATTTTTATTGAATTTTGCCCACTTACATTCATATAAAAATCCGAATCAAACAGATGTGAAAAACTAACCTAAACTTCACGATGTTTTTCTTAGAAGGTTCTTCATTTTCATTAATTTTGATTTTGGATTGACTTTTCATTTTCTTAGATTTTCACTGGAAATGGGACAAATCGATTTCATTTATTCGTACTTTTATCAGTTTACATGCGATTGATCCGAAGGACCAATTTTAGTTTCTTGCTCAACGTGGGTGGTTGTTGCAGTTTGAGCAATGAGTTGGCTAATGTTCAAAGAAAGATGGTGACTCTTGTAGCTTTCTGGAGCAGGGACTAAATTGTTACTTTTATTAATAAGCAAAATAACCAATGGGTTTAGAATGTAATTTATTTTGTTCAACATATTAGAAAGCATTAATCTGTTGCTTTCAACCTATACAATAATAATGTAATTTTTCTTAGACGCTACAAAAGGAAACCACTAGAGAAAGTAGGTCTTATGCAATTATTTTGGTTTATAGTATTTATCTCTTATTATTTAAATGTTAAAATAATGTTTTATTTGGATGCAACTTACTTTGTTTGTACAGGTTTTAATACAGTTTACCTTGAGAAAAAAGTTCGGAGTTGAAAACAACCATCAAGAACAAAAAAAATCAAAATATATCATCATTTTGTCTATAGGAGGAGTTGTACCAAAAAGTTGATTTAACTTTAAACAATATCAACAAAAAAGATGGAGCTTTGTAAGTCTAAGAACAAAACGTCAATGGGTATTGGAAACAATTTCAGAAGCATAAAACCAAACATTGATTTAAAAAGCACAAATTAAAGCTCATGCAAAAGATTAAAACTCAAAAAATTTAACAAAAATTATCAGAAAAATCATAACCAACCTAACCAATACTTGAGGCTTAAATTGAACTAAACCAATAATTAGATCAATATTGCACATCTAAGTTTTTACATACAATTATCACTTTTCAGTTTTATATTCCCATAATTCAAAATTGATATTTCCAAACTAAAATTTCCAAGTCGTCCTCAATTGCAACTTGCCTTTTGGTTTATCACAATCAACCCCTCAATATGATTTTCAATTAAATTATAATTAACGAGTATTTAAAAAATATAAAAAAATTATTCATTTCAATTAAGTTATAATTAACGAGTATTTTAAAAATATTAAAAAAAACCTTATCCATGACCACCCGAGCTTTTTCTATCCTAAATTACTTTATATTTTGGTTATTTTAATTTCTCTTTCATATATTTTACAGGAACAAAAACTCAAATAGTAAATAATAACATTGAATGATGAATGTAGATGATGATGCACCATGATGCAAGAAAAAATATGGACTTGTCCACGAGAAGTTGGAACAAAATTTTATTTTGTCTTCGGGCTTCTATGGGTGTATACGAGCAGTAGATTCAAATGTTTTTGGTTTTTTTGTGTGATCGTCCTTTTAATTTATTTTTTGGTTTAAATTTTTTATTTTTGATGATCTCTTTCTTAATTTGTTTTTGGGCTGTTGGTGATTTCAATCTTGTGTATTTTATTCTTTGTTTCCTTTTATATGTTTTCCCATCTGAACAAATACCTTCCTTTCCTTTTCCATTTAAACGATTTTGATCTTTTAAATTATATTCTTTGTGTATTTTGACATTATGTTGACTTAATTTCTCAACCAAGTAATGAGGTTCAATCACTGTTATGAACTCAAGATGCATCAATATTGACCTAGGTGTAGCTTTCTGCTTTGATCTGTTAGATCTTCAACATACTCATGTCGATTTTAGCATTTTACTGTTGGCTCCCAACCATGTAGCACACGAGTTAATAAACTAGTTAATAATATATTATTTGAAATAGACCCGCCCCAACCAAAAGTCTTCATTCCCTAAATGGACATATGTCCAGTTCCTAACACAGCTCCGATCACCATCTCCGACCACATATGTAGTAATTGAACCTGCAATGCAAATACGGCAATATATTCCTCCATTGCATGTGAATGAACCTTGGCCTCCATCACAAGCAAACGATTTGCAAAGAGGAGCGATGAGGTTGTCTTCGGTTTTGGATGCATCCAGTGGGCATAAAAAATCACATAAATAGAAACTGTGAATCTCATTAAATCTCGAAACCATAGAACTTTAAAACCATTAGATTGCAAAACAAAATCCTTCAATTTTATTGACGATTGTCTTTATTTTTGTCAAGAAACATAAATAAGAGTTTCAACAACGAAAAAAACGAATCTAAATCTATAACACACATCTATTTATAAGATCCAGAGTCTAGATCACTCGCCAGTAATTTGACAAACAATTGATTCAATTTAAAACATTAACCTAATTTCGATAATCACATCGTACAAGATTTTGAGAAAATTACACAAACCAAAGGCATGGGAAAAATGTGAAATGAAAGGAACTGTCAAGCTAAACCATTTGATCGCAACCCCAAAAATGAAAACGATTTCAAAAAACGAATAATGATTTTCTGATTATTTTCCTCACTGGCTAAAGGTTTGGCATTTGTATTTTTTTGCATATGAGTTTGCAATTTGGTCATCATATTTGCATATTTGTATCTAGTTTGGTTAGATGAAGGTTATGATTGTTTATTTAATAATATAAATAAATAATAAATAAATAACAATTAAACAAAAACTTATTAAGGGTAAAATAGTCATTTGACATCTGGGAAGGACTAAAGACGAAACAAAAACATACCATGGGGACGGTCTGAGTTCAAAAAAAAAAGTTAAGGATGCAGCACGTCTAATATTAATAGTATTTGATTTGTTTTATTGTTATTATTATTATTATTATTATTATTATTATTATTATTATTATAGTAAATTACACTAATGGTCCCTATGGTTTGGGGTAATTTACGCGTTTGGTTCTAACTTTTTTTTAACTCGGAAAGTCCATATCTTTTGATTTTATTGCGTGATCGGTCACTAACGGTCGTAAAAAGGCCATGTTGCCCGTAGAAAATTTTTTATATTTATTTTTTATTTTTTAATAATAATAAAAATGAAAAAAATAATAACCTCAATACCCGATCCGCCTCTTGAAGTATCTATATATTGTTGTTCGGAATTCACACAGGCAGAAAAAAACATATTGTAATACCTAAATTTTAAATTATAGAATAATTATGTTAAATATATATTTATACGAGATTAGATGAGTTAAAACGTGAGTTACGATGTTTAAAAGTTAATTAAAGAAAAGTAGGATGTTAAAAGAGATAAAAGAAATAAAAGAAATTTGGTTTAAGTGCAACCAGGGTCGTGTAATTGAGCCCGGGTCGTGTTCGAATGAAACCCGGGTCGGGTTGCAACCCGGGTCGTGTTCGAATGAAACCCGGGTCGGGTTGTATAAACCGGGTCAGGTTACGTATCTTAAAGCGAACGAAAAATTAGTCGTGACGTAAACCGGGGCGGGTTCAGAAACCCGGGTCGGGTTCTATAACCCGGGGCGGGTTCCTGTGCAGGTATAAATACCCCTTTTGACCTCATTTCGTCATTTTACGAACCACAACCACCAAAACGCGATTTTGAGAGCAAGGAGGGTAAAAATTAGTCCTTTTGATCGAGGGCTTTGCTTAGGAAAAGGTTGGGGAAGTGGATTAAAACCCGAATCACGTTCTTGAGTCTTTGATTTCCAAAGGTATGTGATTTTGATTTCTAGAGTTTCAAACCCTAGGTGCTCAAATCCGAGGGTATGCTTGAAATTAGCTCATGTGTTGCTAGTAGGTTGTTATTATATGTTGTATTGAGTCTCTATTATGATTATTGAGAAGTTTTATCGGTTGATTTTGTAAAAACCGTTAAATTGGAGGTTTTGAACCTTATAGCATATGATATTCATTGTTTGTGATGGGTGTTATCTATTAATCTCTTAAACCATTGAGTTATATATTGAGGAATGATTGTGATGTAAATTTACAGCTGATACTCAGAGGAGGGGAGGAGATACACGAGGCACGGGTGGACCATTGACTGAACAGACATCAGGTGAGTAGTTATAATTCAATATAAATAGTTTGATTATAACTAAATTGACTTATTGCACATCTTAATTGGTTGAGATCACCAATTAACATGAATTAAACAAGATTGAGAATTTCTTGTTAATGTGATTGCTGAGCTTGATTGAGTACACCAAATGACTGAGATAGTCATTGAAATAGAGATCAGTGATTTGAATTGTGGAAATTTTGATAATTATTAAATTGATTTCTAAACTTTAATAATTTTCTCACTGAGCTTAATTAGCTCATAAAGATGGATATGTTATATGTGTTTAGGTGACAGGGGAAAGAAGGTTGCTGAGGGATGATTCATCTGGACATGGGACTTGACTTTTGAACTAGTTGTAGACCATAATACACTTTTTGTATAGTTTTGTAAAAGGTCTTTTGTAACTCGGTTCTTAGGACATGTTTGTTACATACTTGTTCTTTTGATATGTACTTGTACTTCTGTTGCTTAACTTTGATTACACCATAAACCCTCGTGGTTATTTTGAGTAATTATTGGTCTAATCCAGAGATAAGAAACTGGGTGTTACAAGTTGGTATCAGAGCAAGGGTTTGAGTGAATTAGACTTTAAAGAGTAAACTCTGAACTAAAACTATTAAAGAGAAGTCCCATCTTGTCCTTATGCAATCATTCTTTAAAACACACATTATGAGTATGTGTGTTATTTCAAGAATTTTGATGAGATATGTGATACGAAAAGAGTATTGAGATAAACGAGATTATAACGAGTTAAATTTCTTTTCAGCCTCATTATGAGTTCTGGAAAGGGAAAGAGGGAGGTGATCACCGAGATGAGCATTCGGGATCACAAGATCAAAGACTGGGGCGCTAGTCTGAAGGGGAGAGACCGCCTGAGTTAACAACATCACTACAATAGTTGATTGCTGCAGAGGTAGCAAAAGCAGTTAAAAGTTTATTGCCTACCCTAGTGAGACCCCAGACGGAGGTGACGAATAGAGATGATCGAGATCGACCTCCTATCACACCTGTGGTTGGGGAGAGACAGAGAGAGCCGGTTACTATACTTACTGAAATCGGAGGGTCGGGCGAACCAAAGGGTTGCAGTTATGAGACGTTCCGCAAATGCAAACCGAATGATTTCTTCGGTACTGATGATCCTGTTATTGCACGAAATTGGTTGACACATATTGAGAAAGTTTTTCGTACGAGTAAGTGTGCGGAGAAAGATAAAGTTGAGTATGCTACTAATTGTTTACACAAAGATGCTTAATTCTGGTGGGAGAACATAGACGTTGATATAGAGAAAGGATTGGAACCAGAACCAACTTGGGAGGAGTTCAAAATGAAGTTTATGAAGGAGTATTGTTCAAATACTGCAATGAAAAGTTTGGAAGAAGATTTTATGAGATTGCAGCACGGAACGCGGTCAGTACATGAGTATACGACAGAGTTCAATGAAAAAGCCATATTTGCTTCTCATCAGGTGGATACTGAATAAAGGAAGATTGATAGGTATCTGTGGGGACTGAGGACCCAGATACGAGAGTTTTTACAGAGTTCCAGTTTTACAACTTATCAGCAGATCGTTGAGGCAGCTAAATCTCGAGAAAAAGAACTGCGGAGGCAAGATAGTGAAAGGAAGGGGGACCAAGGAAGCTGAGGCCAGAAGAGGAAATGGGAAGGAAGACCCGAGGGTAGTTCTCAAAAGCAGCCAGTTCCGAGTTATCAATATCGAGGTGATCCAAGAAAAACTGAGAACAAGTGGTGTGATAAATGCCGTCGAAAACATGCTGGAAATTGTGATACGAGCACCCCGTCTCTTATGTGTTATCAATGCAGGAAGACAGGGCATATGGCTCGAGATTGTTTGGAGAAAAATCGTGTGTGTTTCAATTATGGGGAAAGTGGTCATATTCGCCCGGATTGCCCAAAGCCGATAACTGATTTACGTCGTCAGACTCCGAGGGCGGGACAAGGTGATAATAGGGGCGATAGACGAGATACAGGCGGTGGAAATGTTAGAACTCGAGCTTTCCAGATGACTGTGGAGGAGGCTAGAGAGCGACCAGATGTGATTACAGGTATTTTTAGCCTGAACTATCTTCGAGCTCGTATGGTGTTTGACTCTGGTGCATCAATTTCTTTCATATCTGTACCTTTCGCGTCTCGAATTAATGTGTCGGTGTCTAAAGCGAGTGAGAGCTTAATAGTTGATATTGCTGACGGGAGAGATGTTATAGTGAATACTCAATATATAAATTGTCGGCTTGAAATCAATGGGATTTCTTTCCTTATTGATTTGAAGCCGATGAATACTCGTGTGTTTGATGTAATAGTTGGAATAGACTGGTTAGATAATAATAGGGCAAATATGGATTGTCACGGAAAGATTATTTCCGTGATAACTCCGAGCGGGTCGCAGACATTAATACGAGGTGAACGCCGTTTTCAACATATTCCGGTTGTATCTTTCGCGAGAGCGCGAAGGTATACCGAAAGAGGTGCTCTTTTGTTTATGGCACATGTTGCCCCAATTGAAACCGAACATCCCACTGTGAAGGATGTTGAGATAGTGAGAGATTTTGCTGATGTTTTTCCTGACGATCTTCCGGGCTTACCGCCAAATCGTCAATTGGAGTTTGTTATTGATTTAGTTCCTGGAGCTAAACCGATAGCTCGAGCACCCTATCGATTGGCGCCATCCGAGATGGAGGAGTTAAAGAAACAACTACAAGAACTTTTGGATCGCGGTTTTATTCGTCCGAGCTCGTCTCCGTGGGGTGCGCCGATACTGTTTGTTCGAAAGAAGGATGGTTCTATGCGTATGTGCATAGACTATCGCGAGTTAAACAAGATTACTGTGAAGAATCGTTATCCCTTACCGAGAATAGACGATTTGTTCGATCAATTGGAGGAAGCGGTATATTTTTCAAAAATTGATTTGAGATCTGGATATCATCAGCTAAGAGTAAGAGAATCTGACGTCCCGAAGACAGCATTTCGCACCCGGTACGGTCATTATGAGTTTTTAGTAATGCCGTTCGGTTTGACGAATGCCCCGGCGGCTTTTATGGATCTGATGAATCGAGTTTGTCATCCATTTTTAGACAAGTTCGTAATGGTGTTTATTGACGATATTTTGATTTATTCCAAGAGTTGGGAGGAGCACAAACAACATTTACAGTTGATTTTAAAT
This sequence comes from Cichorium intybus, assembly GCA_023525715.1. Taxonomy (NCBI): domain Eukaryota; kingdom Viridiplantae; phylum Streptophyta; class Magnoliopsida; order Asterales; family Asteraceae; genus Cichorium; species Cichorium intybus. Next base: position 15,490,392 of record CM042009.1, read on the forward strand.
CTTCTTCGTAAAGAAAAATTGTATGCAAAATTTTCGAAGTGCAAGTTTTGGATGCAAGAGATCCAGTTTCTTGGTCATGTGATAAATAGAGAAGGAGTTAAAGTGGACCCTGCAAAGATAGAAGCAGTGATGAGTTGGGCACCACCCAAAAATCCGACTGAGGTTCGGAGCTTTTTGGGACTAGCTGGCTATTACCGACGATTTATTGAGAAATTTTCGAGTATTGCCTTGCCCTTAACAAAGCTGACCAGAAAGACAGAGAAGTTTATATGGGCTGAAGCACAACAAGAAGCTTTTGAAAAACTGAGACATGCGTTATGCGAAGCTCCGGTGTTAGCTTTACCTCAAGGTGTGGAAGACTTTGTCCTTTTTACCGATGCTTCACAGATGTGACACCCCATTTCTACTGTTTGCAAATACTATGGTTTTTCATAAAATTTCATGAATACAAAAATACGGTTTATCAAAAACCGATTATTTACATGTTTAAAACTGTGGGTGTACAAATCTATATCAAAACTAACCATAGTAAGCAATTAAGGATTTAACCTTGAGTCCAAGATAGGAGCTATGTGGGCTCCACTCCAGCTAAACTTCATCCAATTATAGCATAGCATTTAACCTGGAATACATAGCATAAAAATAGAATACGTAAGACAAAAATTGTCTCGTGAGTTACATGAGTTTTAGACTCAAATCTTTAACTTCTTTTCCAATCTTTTTATAAAACTTATGACATAAAACATCTTTCAAAGTTTTATAAAAATATCATACCATAGTTCTTTACTTTTCAAAATCATCACATATCATGCCTTGTAAAAATATCTTCTTTCAAAATTTTATAATAGCATTAAACTATAACTATTTACTTCTGAAAAATCATTTTGTGACATACGTTACAAAAATAGCAACTATCTTACTTTCTTTGACTGGTTTTATAAGCTTGCTGGATTTTTATACTTAGGGCTTTAATCACTATAAGTGATACCCCAAGTCTCTATGGCTAGAAAGAACGGATCAATCCTTACCATAGAAGTGCTGAGGCGATCTACTTCGCGATGGGGAATTTCCCCAGTAGACCCCTTACCTAACCCGGGTAGGTTGGAACATAGTTCCCTTACTAACGCTGCTTGCTAAAATTACCAGTCATACAAAAACTTGCTGCTAGCTTGAACATTTCTTATAAACATGTAATTTGTGGCTAAATGCCAAACTACATCACTTTCCAAACATATTGTGGCTATATGCCCTTTCATACTTGAAAACATATAAAGTTTGTAACCAAAACATACTTCTTAGACATTTTATGGCTAAATGCCTATCCATACTTTCAAACATGTATAACTTGTATTAAATATATACTTTCACATATTTGGTTCATAGACCAAAACATACTTTCACATAATTGGCACATAGACTAAAATATAACTTCAAATATAACATTATACTTTCATAACCAAGTTAGAGATAATACTCTTGCATAAGATTTCACATATAGAAATTGTTGAATAATGTTTTTATGTTTTTATGTGACCATCACTGAAATAAGTCGAAATGTTTTTATTAACAGTTTATTTCAGATTGCATAAATTCGAGATCAACCAAACCGGAGAAAATGACGCTATGTACCAAAGAGCAAAAATGTCACCCAGCGACAGAAATCGCGACCCAACAGCTCATGTGTCGCGAAATGAAGAAAATCAAAACAAAAGAAGAAAAAGGCTGGAACAGTGAAGATCGCGACCCAATCCAACCCAGATCGCGACCCGATCGTGATGACACACACGTGACGCTTTGCTGTCCAATGATCGCGAGCCTATGGCAACCCGACGAGATCGCGACCCGACCGTCCACCCTTCGCGACCCGATCCGGATCGCGACCCGACCTTCCATCAATCGCGACCCGATCTCAGCGACCAACTCCACCGAGTCGGGTAGTGGCCAGCACAAAAGCAGGGAACCACTTGAGATCACGACCCGATCTTCCATCGATCGCGACCCGACCTAGATCGCGACCCGATCTTTATCCCATCGCGACCCGATCTCAGCGACCAACTCCACCGAGACGGGTAGTGGCCAGCACAAAAGCGGGAACCATTCGAGATCGCGACCCGATCCCATAAAGATCGCGACCCGATCTCCGCTGGAACAGACTATAAATACAAGCTTCATCTTGCTGATTTCTACACCACACAATACAACATACACTTACTATCCTCAAGCATACTCACGACCAGAAGCCTCAAAATTCTATAATATCTGCATTTGGCAACGAAGATCAAACCGAAAAACCGCAAGAAACAAAACCTCCACCCGACACCAAACCTCAAACCTCTAAACAACCCTTACCCGACACCAAACTCCAAACCTCTAAACAACCTCTACCCGACACCAAAAATCACCAAAACATCATCTCACCGTGAAGAACAAGAAATCGACATATCAAGAAAAACGCTATCTTCCGCAACTATCGATAAGTTCTTTTAAAATTATATGTGTCGTTATTGATTTATTTAAACTGTAATAAATCAACTGTACCAAACTTCCAATACACCCGAATTGAACCGTGACAACGAAAACATATGTGGACTGTATTTAACCGAGACATCTAACTTCTAACTTCTAACTTCTAACCTTTTTTATTTATTGTAAAAACACGTTATCATTGATAATGGCGTTTATTACATTTAACATCTAATTTCTAACTTCTAACTTCTAACTTCTAACCTTTTTACTTATTGTAAAAACACGTTATCGTTGATAATGGCGTTTATTACATCTAACCTCTAACTTCTAACATTTACTTTATTTACCGCTTTCTGTCTATTTAAATACTGTCTAGTTTAGATTTACCGCTTTATTTTATTCCGCAACTCTTATTTATTCCGCATAATATAGATAAAATACATATCTGTCACACGGTAATAGGCTTAAAAACCTTGTTCGTGGAGATCAGCTATCGTTATTTTTCAACAATTGGTATCAGAGCTCGTGTGATTTAATCTGAAATTTTTGTCGTGAACTGTTGTGTAGCGTTTTTATAAACCACCAATAAGTTTCCTTTAAAAATTTCATCTTAATATCACTTGTTCATCAAAAAAAAAAATATATATATATATTAAAAAAAAAAACATTTAAAAATTCCTTGTGTGATTTATTTTGAATTTTTGTCGAAAACTTTTGTGTAGCGTTTTTATAAACCACCAATAAGTTTTCTTTAAAATTTCATTTTAACATCATATTTTCGTTAACAAAAAAAAAAATGTCTTCCGCAAACTACTCAAACATAAATTCTGTATCTATTGCTAACAGTATAGGTTCAGGTACTCGAGCACCCATTCTTATTCCCGAAGAATATAAATCATGGGTAGGTCGTATGAATCTTCATCTCAACTCTATAAGTGAAGATGTGTGGAAATGTGTAGACGGATCTCTACCAGATAACATGACCTCTCTTACGAGTAACTTGGATATACTAAATGAAAGGAAGAAACTTGAACTTCAAGCCAAAAAGGAGCTTGTTTCTGGAATACCCCACAGTATTCTAAGCCAAATGAATGATATAATCCTTTTAACTGCAAACCAAATTTGGCAAACTTTGAAAAATCGTTTTGAAGGAAATGAGAGAATCATTGGAAACAAGAAAACATCTGTTTTAAACGAATTTGACAACTTCAAAATGTTTTCACATGAGACCATCCATGATGCTCATGACAGATTCAATCTCATTACCATCAAAATGAATAATCTGGGAATCAAAAAGTCACAGCATGAAATAAACCTCAAATTTTTAAACAACCTTTATGAAAGCTGGAAAATGGTCAAACTAATCATTCAGGGAAATCCGGCAATTCATACTGAATCTTTATACAATCTGTACGGAGAATTACAATCGTATGAATCATCGATTGACCCACCAACGTCTACTTCTTTTGGAGGACCACTTGCTTTGTTGTCAACATCCTCTCAAAACCAAACACATTTTCATGATCAAAGTCAAAATGATTTAAATCAAAACCAAGCTTTTTCAAGTAATTCTTGTGACTTGTCTGATCCAAATAATGAAGCTGATTACCAACAATTGTGCGCTTTGGTAGCAAACACTAATCTCGAAAGATTTTTGCCACATCATAATCAATCAAACTTCAGACCAAATTTTCAACAAAGATCCACTTTTGGACAAAACTTTCAGAATCGCGGTTTTCAAAATAATCACAACTCTTATAATAACCAAAGTTCTGGATTTCAGAAAAATCATTCACAACCATCTCAACAGAAACAAACTCAAACATCTGAAAGACCACCCGTTAAGAGCCAAAAGGCTGACAATAACGATGATGATGATGACGTAATCATTTGTCACAAATGCAAAGGACTAAATCATTATGCCCGAGATTGTCGAGCCAAAGTCAAAGTCAAAGACTCAGCCTACTATGCTCAAAAAGCCGAAGAGCTGAAGAAACAAGAACAGAAAGCAAAGCAAAAAGCTTTGATGGCATTCCACGAACCTAGCGTGGAATACTGGTCAACTTCTGATGATGAAACCGACACTGAACCAGCTCAGTCAAACTTCTGCTTCATGGCTGACAATGAACCAACCACGAGAGCTCCATATGTCATCGATCAGGTATGGTCTATGATCTCAGATATCGGTCTTTCAAAAACACCATTTGAGTCCCACATGACTAAGATTGAGAACAGTCTAAAAGCTGATCTCAGACTATATCATGACACAATAGTTAAATCTGATATCTACAAATCTGAATTACAAACCTTGCAACTCAGATTTGGAGAATCCACAAGGACTAGAGACAAACTTGAAAGAGACATTGAACGAAAATCTGAAGAAAATAATCACATCCTAGAACAATTAAATGAAGCTCTAAAACAAAAAAGGGACTTAGAAATAAAAAATCAATCTGTTATTTCATCTGAAATAAAAGATATCTTAGAAAAGGAAGTCATTCAGTTAAAACAAAAGGTTCAAGATTTAACTGACAATAACTCGAGTTTAATCCTAAAACTAGATGATTCTTCAAAGCAAATCAAATTTCTTGAATCCGAAAATCAAAGATTTCAAGGAAAACTGGATTCTATCAATATTGCCAGAAAATTGACTGATGATGTTTTCACTAAAGCAAATAACTTAGGAACTGGCAAAATTGATACGAATTATAAACCGGGAATTGGAAGAGAATCTTTTGAAAATGAAGAAACTGAAAAGAAAAATGGGAAAATTAGTGAAAACTCTAAATCACCTCAACCAGACTTTTTCTCATCTGCTAATGAGGAAGATTCAGATGACGAAACAGTTATCAACTGTAGCCCAGATGATACTGCTTTCACTGTTTCCAAAAAGTCTTTCAAAAGAGTTTTAAAATCCGAATCAGACACTGCTAGTTCAGTAACTCATCAATTGAGATCTACTAAACTAACAATGAATGATGGCACAATCAAACTTGAAAATTTCTTAAATGGAGAAAATTCTGATCATCAAAATGGCAGTACTTCTGTTCCAACTGTCTTTCCCTCTTTAAACTCAACCTTTATTGGAAAGAATAATCTGGGACAAAAGTATTCAAAGAAACAACAGACAAATAAACAAACCATTCAAGCTGTCTGTAAACCAAAAGAACAAAGCAGGCCCATTGTTTTCAAAGAAAAACCTTTGAAACCAAGCGCTGTGCCACAAAACCAAACCTTTAATCCAAAACAAAAACCATTTCAAAAACCAATTCAAAATCGCTTTCAAAAGATAAACTTCAATCTCTCAGGGAACTTTCAGAAACCATCATTTCACCAAATTCCAATCCATCATCAAAGTGTTTTTCAAAACCATTCAGATCCAAGATACAAAGAAAGGTTATCAAACAGAACTTCACATATAGGATACTTCTCACAAAAGCAAAGACCATTTCAACTGACAGGTTTTCAAAAACAAATCTTAAATTGGGAAAATCTGATAAGTCAAATCTTGCCTCAACCACTTCGTCAAATTAACAGAAACCATAATGATTTCAAATCACCGAAAACCATTAACAAATCAGGACCCACCATGGTTTGGGTACCTAAAATTTTTGTCTGATTGCAGGCATTTTGTGCTGGAGAGCCCAAGGATGGCACATGGTATATCGATAGTGGCTGCTCCAAGCATATGACAGGAAACCAAAGCTTTCTACGAGACTTCAAACCCACAAAATCCAAACAAGAAGTGACTTTTGGAAACAACATGACTGCAAGAATCAAAGGTTATGGAAACATAACAAATGGTCACTTCACCATCAAGAAAGTAGCCTATGTTGACGGCCTGAAACACAACCTAATCAGCGTATCACAACTTTGTGACAACAATCATGAAGTTCTTTTCACCAAACAACGAAGCATAATCACAGATGCCAAGACCAAAGCCATTCTAGTTAATTCTGATCGTCTAGACAACATGTATCCACTAGATATGGACCTTATCTATGGAAAACCAGACATCTGTCTCTTGTCCAAAGCTTCTGCTGATATTAGTTGGTTGTGGCATCGTCGTCTTTCCCATCTCAATTTCGGCTACATCAACAAGTTGATTGCAAATGATCTTGTTCGCGGACTGCCGCTTCTGAAACTTGATAATGAAACTCTTTGTGCAGCTTGTGAAGGAGGAAAACTGTCCAAATCCTCTCATAAAAGCATTCCTGAATCTAGTGTATCCGAACCACTAGAATTACTGCACATTGATCTTTGCGGCCCTGCAAAAACCCAAAGCATAAAAGGGAAGAAATACATCCTTGTTATTATTGATGATTACTCACGCTTTACTTGGGTTTTCTTTTTAAGGCTAAAGTCAGAAGCACCTGAAGAAATAATCAACTTCATCAAACAGATTGAATTAAAGCTCAAACGACCAGTTCGAAGAATCCGAAGTGACAATGGTTTAGAGTTCAAAAACATAACTCTAGACTCATTTCTCAAAAACAAAGGCATCGAACACAACTTCTCAGCCCCTTACACTCCTCAACAAAACGGCGTTGTTGAAAGAAAGAACCGAACTCTGTGTGAAGCTGCAAGATCAATGCTCATCTTTGCTGATCTGCCACAATACTTCTGGGCAGAAGCAATAGCCACAGCTTGCTATACTCAAAATCGTTCTTTAATCCACAAACAACTTCATAAAACACCATATGAAGTCATTAATAACCGAAAACCAAACATCAAATTCTTTCATATTTTTGGTTGTCGATGCTTCATAAAGAATAACAAAGATCACCTTTCAAAATTTGAATCAAGATCAGACGAAGGAATTTTCCTTGGTTACTCTTTTACCTCAGCTGCTTATCGAGTACTGAACAAACGTACAAGAGTAATTGAAGAAAATACCGATGTCCACTTCGATGAATTTTATGTCAGAAAATTGGATCGTGAACATTTTGGTTCACAAATGATAGATACTATTTTTCAAAATCCAATTCCACAAACACCATCTCCTGACATGAACATAGAAATTGATCTTGATTTACTTTTTGAACAACCCAAAACCGCTTATAGTTCTGAATTTCTAACATCTTCTACAATTACTACAGTAACCTCCGATGCAGAAACTTCACAATCAAACCAAGAAAATGCAGGTCAAGTCGAGGGGGAATTACCAACACTGAATTCCTCTTTAAACACTCCCAATCCACCTTGTTGAAAATATAAAATATGATCACCACAAATAAAGGTTCGCACCGTTTAATGTGTGACAGATATATAAATTAAAATGATAATATGCGGAATAAATAATAAAAGTTGCGGAATAAAAATATATAATCTAATCGCCACAAATAAAGGTTTGCACCGTTTACTGTGTGAAAGATATATAAATAATATAAATTGCAGTAATTAAATGACTTAAAGCGATAAATAATATAAATGACTATAATTAAAAGACATAAAACGATAAATAATGTAAATGACTATAATTATATAAATATATATATATATATCAAGTAGGTTCGTCAATAGATTGACTGAACTGGTTTACAACAGGACTGTGGAACGACTGGTCTATCAAGTAGGTTCGTCAAATAAATTGACTGAACTGGCTTAGGGTTGGACTGGATTTCTAATAGACTGTGTCTCTATTTGTTCTTGTTTGATGATCTTGGTGATCTTGGTGTTCTTGGTGTTGATCTTGGTGTTCTTGGTGTTTTTCTTGGTGTTCTTGGTGTTTTTCTTGGTGTTCTTGGTGTTTTTGGTGTGTGTTCTTGGTGTTTTTGGTGTTTTGGAGAGTGTTTGGAAGTTGGAAATAAGATGGTGGAAGTTGGAGAGGATTTGGTGAATTTTTGGTGGTTAAAATGAAAGAAATGGTGTTGAAATGGTTTATATATGAATTTTAAAGGGTTTTGGGTTGTTTTTGAAGGATTTCGGAAGTTCGGGGACCAAAACTGTAACTATTTCATCAGAAACACGCGGGTTCTGGGTCGGGTTTGGAAACGGGTCGACGCGCGGATCTGCATGTGTGATGAAATGGTTCGGCCGGATCGGGTAGTGGGTCGGATCTGGGGCGGGTAAGGTCCGCGTGTGGTTTGAGAGTGTGCCGGATCGGAGAGGTGGAGCGGACCGGGTCGGATGGCGGGTCGAGGCGCGGGTTGCGCTATGAGGCAAAATGGATCCAGCGGCGGGTGCGGGTCGGGCAGGAGGATCCGGAGCGGAGAATGGGCTGGACGCGGCATGGGCCGTACGCGATTGGGCCGGAGACTTGCTGGGCTGGACTGTAGCGGCCTGGTTCCTTTTTTATTTAATTTAAATTGATTTTAAATGTTTTAAAAATCAAAATAAATTCAAATAAATTAGGAAAAATCATTTTTAATTTATAAAATTAATTAATTCTAATAAAATAAATTATTTAGAAAATATATTTCCAAAAATTCATTTTAAATAGATTTAATTTAATTTTCTTTTGTATTTTTCTTTGTTTTGGCTTTAAAAATCATTTTCTTATTTTTCTCGTTTTTAAACTCGAATCCACGCAACCTGAAATGAACTGATAATATTTGTTAGATAATAAAAAACATTTCGTCTTATTTCAATAATGGTCACATACAAAAACATTTTGAACAATTTCCCCCTATGTGATCATTGATGAAATAAGGACAGATATAATAACATTAACAGTTTTAACATTGAAGATTTGAGATAAAAGTTTTGTCAATGATAAGATATATATAAAACCATTGTAATCATTTTGAAAGTTTGTGACTTGGTTTTACATATCTTATGTTTTGAAAAAGATTTTGAAGAATGTTTGTTTCCGAATCAAAGTCTCGGGTTCGGTTATCAAAGGGTAGCCATATATGTATCTAAAGAAATTTCTTAAGATATTATAGCATTATTTATGACGACAAGTGGTCTAACAGGTCGATTCAGATGAACACTCATAGATATAGCTCACATTTCACTTGGGTGTTTGGTTGTTCTGGCAGCAGAACAAGTTAATGATCACTAAAAATGAGTGATATCTCTCTCTGACGACTCACACTCATATTGGAGGTATTCATCTATGCTTTTCCTGTAAAGTCACTTAGTCTCATTATTAGATAATCAATCACATAAGACTGGTTTCGGCATTACTCAGCGGGTTTCTTCATTCATGCCATTAATGTTCACTCTCTCTCCGTCGGGAAATACATGTAGAGGGGTTTAGCAATTTTCATAGTGCAATTTGCAACTAAGAATCTTCAGTGATGAAGGCTACAGTATCCCGGGAAATCCATTATTGTTGCAGCTTCTTCTTTGCCTGTTTGTTGATCAATATCGATTTATTGTAAAAAGATATTTTGTTTTATCATTGAGAAGTTGCTACAATTGAGAATAAATTTTTGTGTTTTTTTTTTGAAAGAGTATCTGTCTTGAATGATTGAGATATCTGTTTTTCTGAAAAAATGGTTAAAAACAAATCACGGGATTTTATGATGTTTGTTTTGAATTAACCATTTGGTTGAAAGTTTGTTTAACTTGGTATTTCTTCGGTGAATGATTTGACTTGCTTGTTGATTCGGTTTTGAGGATTAGATGTTGATAGATCTTTGTTTCTCATTTGGTCTTCTTGTTGATTCGTCTTTGATTGGAGTCTTTCTATTTTGAGGCTGTCTTCATTTTTTGTTGGCTTTTATCTAGGTAGGGATATGTGGCATAAAAGACAATTTGTCTAGTATGTAAGAAATGAAAGTATCGTCCCTGGTCATTTTGATATCTAAGCAAAAAATGAGACCGTGACAAGGTATAATCGGATATACCTTAAAAGCAATAGAGACACACCTAAGCTCACAAGAAATGAATTTCACAATGATTTAGATCGACGAGGCACAAATTCTCACATGGGTTTTTGTTTTCATCTGAACCTCCTAACCTTATGTCTCTTCATTGTTTAAAATCGTCAATAATGAAATAAAATCGAAGGAAATAAAGTTATATACATTATGAAAAGTAGGAGATTTGAACCTTCACTCCAATTGAGAATCAATATGACTTAAAATCTTCATCGAGCATAAGCATCTGAAAAATTAAGTCAAGAGAGGATTAATCACAAGGTTCTATAAAAGCTTATTATGGCAAGTCTTTTATTGTATTTTTGAAAATTTGTTTTTCTGAATGTTTTTGGTAATTTTGGTTATTTGAATGTTTTTGGAAATTTTGGTTTTTAAGGAAAGATATGAAAATTATAAAAATCGAAAATCTTTTTGTCTTTTGATGTTTTGTAATTTTTTTTTTTAGTTTTTCTAATTGTATGGTGAGAATGATGTAATGAAAGTTCCCCCATAGATGATGCACTGGGATCATTTTGGACAGGTGGATTGGGAGTGTTCAAAGAGGGATTTAGTGTTGGTGGTTCCCCCTCGATTTGATCTGCATTTTCTTTATTTGATTGTGAATTTTCTGCATCAGAGGTACCCTGGGTTTGAAGTCTTGTAGAAAGCTCTGGTTTCCTGTCATATGCTTGGAGTAGCCATTATCGATATACCATGTATCATCATAGGGTTCTCCAGCATTAAGTACCTACAATTAGACAGAAAGTTTTGGTACCCAAATCTGAATGGGTCCTGGTTTGTCAGTTGTTGTTATTTTGGGTGCTTTGCTTAATGAATTTCTTGTAGTATTTAAATTCACGTTGCTGTAAGAGTTTGATTTATGAGAACGGAATTGTTGAGGTTTGATTTGATTTATGAAGTTTATCCAAAATGTGATTTGTTGTTGAAAACCTGTGGGTTGATAAGATCTGTGGTTTGGTGAAAGATATCCTAGATGTGAAGATCTGTTTGAAAAGTTTTCTTCATATCTGGTGTATGATGGGCGGTTTTGAAAAGGTTTTTGATGATGATGGTTTGAAACTTCCTGATGTGTTGGTTTTTGAAAGTTTCTTGAGAGATGGAAGTTTATATCCTGAAAGCGGTTTTGAATCGGTTTTTGAAAAGGTTTTGGTTTTTGTTTGGAAACCTGTTTATGAGGTATGACTTTAGGTTGAAGAGGTTTCTTTTGTTTGTTTTTAAAAACTTTTGATTTGTTAAGCGGGGTTTTGATTGCTTCATTGGTATTTTTGATTTGTTGATTTGAAGAACTAGCAGAGTTTGATTTGGAAACATTGAAATCAGTATCATCTGGGCTACAGTTGATAACTGTTTCGTCATCTGAATCTTCCTCATTAACAGATGTGAAAAGATCTGGTAGAGTTGATTCAGAGTTTTCACAAATTATCATGTTTTCTTGATTTTCTAATTCTTTTTCAAAGGTTTCTCTACCAATTCCTGGTCTGTAACTCGTATCAAATTTTCCAGTACCCAAGGTGTTTGCCTTGGTGAATATATCATCACTGAGTTTTCTGGCAATTTTGATAGATTCCACATTCTGTATCAATCTTTTGTTTTCAGATTCAAGAAAAGTGATTTGGTTTAAAGAATCAGTCAGTTTTTTATTTAAGATTTTGTGTTTTTCAGTTGACTCTTGAAAGTTTTGTGTCAACTGAATGATTTCCATTTCTAAAACTTCTTTTGTTTCAGAAGAAATGACTGATTGATTTTTTAATTCCAATTCCTTTTTCTGAATTAGAGATTGATTTAATTGTTCAAAGACATGATTGTAATCTTCTGATTTTCTTTCAACGTCTCTTTCCAATTTGGTCCTTGTTCTGGTTAATTCTGCAAATTTGAGTTGTAGGGTTTGTAACTCACATTTGAAGATTTCAGAATTAACCACTGTATCATGGTATTTCTTGAGATCAGCTTCTAAACTTTTCTCAATTTTGGATATATGGGACTCAAAAATTGTTTTAGAAAAACCGAGTTCAGAAATCATAGACCATACCTGTTCTATGACATTTGGAGCTCTTGAGTTGTTTGCGGAAGGCATTTTGTTTTAATTTTTTTAAAGATTTTTAATAAATTTTTTGAAAGGATTTTGAACAAGTGATATTAAAATGAAATATTCAAAGAAAAGCTTATGGAAGGTTTATATAAACGCTAACCAAAAGTTTTCAACGAAAATTTCAATATAAATCACACAAGCTCTGATACCAATTGTTGAAAATATAAAATATGATCACCACAAATAAAGGTTCGCACCGTTTAATGTGTGACAGATATATAAATTAAAATGATAATATGCGGAATAAATAATAAAAGTTGCGGAATAAAAATATATAATCTAATCGCCACAAATAAAGGTTTGCACCGTTTACTGTGTGAAAGATATATAAATAATATAAATTGCAGTAATTAAATGACTTAAAGCGATAAATAATATAAATGACTATAATTAAAAGACATAAAACGATAAATAATGTAAATGACTATAATTATATAAATATATATATATATCAAGTAGGTTCGTCAATAGATTGACTGAACTGGTTTACAACAGGACTGTGGAACGACTGGTCTATCAAGTAGGTTCGTCAAATAAATTGACTGAACTGGCTTAGGGTTGGACTGGATTTCTAATAGACTGTGTCTCTATTTGTTCTTGTTTGATGATCTTGGTGATCTTGGTGTTCTTGGTGTTGATCTTGGTGTTCTTGGTGTTTTTCTTGGTGTTCTTGGTGTTTTTCTTGGTGTTCTTGGTGTTTTTGGTGTGTGTTCTTGGTGTTTTTGGTGTTTTGGAGAGTGTTTGGAAGTTGGAAATAAGATGGTGGAAGTTGGAGAGGATTTGGTGAATTTTTGGTGGTTAAAATGAAAGAAATGGTGTTGAAATGGTTTATATATGAATTTTAAAGGGTTTTGGGTTGTTTTTGAAGGATTTCGGAAGTTCGGGGACCAAAACTGTAACTATTTCATCAGAAACACGCGGGTTCTGGGTCGGGTTTGGAAACGGGTCGACGCGCGGATCTGCATGTGTGATGAAATGGTTCGGCCGGATCGGGTAGTGGGTCGGATCTGGGGCGGGTAAGGTCCGCGTGTGGTTTGAGAGTGTGCCGGATCGGAGAGGTGGAGCGGACCGGGTCGGATGGCGGGTCGAGGCGCGGGTTGCGCTATGAGGCAAAATGGATCCAGCGGCGGGTGCGGGTCGGGCAGGAGGATCCGGAGCGGAGAATGGGCTGGACGCGGCATGGGCCGTACGCGATTGGGCCGGAGACTTGCTGGGCTGGACTGTAGCGGCCTGGTTCCTTTTTTATTTAATTTAAATTGATTTTAAATGTTTTAAAAATCAAAATAAATTCAAATAAATTAGGAAAAATCATTTTTAATTTATAAAATTAATTAATTCTAATAAAATAAATTATTTAGAAAATATATTTCCAAAAATTCATTTTAAATAGATTTAATTTAATTTTCTTTTGTATTTTTCTTTGTTTTGGCTTTAAAAATCATTTTCTTATTTTTCTCGTTTTTAAACTCGAATCCACGCAACCTGAAATGAACTGATAATATTTGTTAGATAATAAAAAACATTTCGTCTTATTTCAATAATGGTCACATACAAAAACATTTTGAACAATTTCCCCCTATGTGATCATTGATGAAATAAGGACAGATATAATAACATTAACAGTTTTAACATTGAAGATTTGAGATAAAAGTTTTGTCAATGATAAGATATATATAAAACCATTGTAATCATTTTGAAAGTTTGTGACTTGGTTTTACATATCTTATGTTTTGAAAAAGATTTTGAAGAATGTTTGTTTCCGAATCAAAGTCTCGGGTTCGGTTATCAAAGGGTAGCCATATATGTATCTAAAGAAATTTCTTAAGATATTATAGCATTATTTATGACGACAAGTGGTCTAACAGGTCGATTCAGATGAACACTCATAGATATAGCTCACATTTCACTTGGGTGTTTGGTTGTTCTGGCAGCAGAACAAGTTAATGATCACTAAAAATGAGTGATATCTCTCTCTGACGACTCACACTCATATTGGAGGTATTCATCTATGCTTTTCCTGTAAAGTCACTTAGTCTCATTATTAGATAATCAATCACATAAGACTGGTTTCGGCATTACTCAGCGGGTTTCTTCATTCATGCCATTAATGTTCACTCTCTCTCCGTCGGGAAATACATGTAGAGGGGTTTAGCAATTTTCATAGTGCAATTTGCAACTAAGAATCTTCAGTGATGAAGGCTACAGTATCCCGGGAAATCCATTATTGTTGCAGCTTCTTCTTTGCCTGTTTGTTGATCAATATCGATTTATTGTAAAAAGATATTTTGTTTTATCATTGAGAAGTTGCTACAATTGAGAATAAATTTTTGTGTTTTTTTTTTGAAAGAGTATCTGTCTTGAATGATTGAGATATCTGTTTTTCTGAAAAAATGGTTAAAAACAAATCACGGGATTTTATGATGTTTGTTTTGAATTAACCATTTGGTTGAAAGTTTGTTTAACTTGGTATTTCTTCGGTGAATGATTTGACTTGCTTGTTGATTCGGTTTTGAGGATTAGATGTTGATAGATCTTTGTTTCTCATTTGGTCTTCTTGTTGATTCGTCTTTGATTGGAGTCTTTCTATTTTGAGGCTGTCTTCATTTTTTGTTGGCTTTTATCTAGGTAGGGATATGTGGCATAAAAGACAATTTGTCTAGTATGTAAGAAATGAAAGTATCGTCCCTGGTCATTTTGATATCTAAGCAAAAATGAGACCGTGACAAGGTATAATCGGATATACCTTAAAAGCAATAGAGACACACCTAAGCTCACAAGAAATGAATTTCACAATGATTTAGATCGACGAGGCACAAATTCTCACATGGGTTTTTGTTTTCATCTGAACCTCCTAACCTTATGTCTCTTCATTGTTTAAAATCGTCAATAATGAAATAAAATCGAAGGAAATAAAGTTATATACATTATGAAAAGTAGGAGATTTGAACCTTCACTCCAATTGAGAATCAATATGACTTAAAATCTTCATCGAGCATAAGCATCTGAAAAATTAAGTCAAGAGAGGATTAATCACAAGGTTCTATAAAAGCTTATTATGGCAAGTCTTTTATTGTATTTTTGAAAATTTGTTTTTCTGAATGTTTTTGGTAATTTTGGTTATTTGAATGTTTTTGGAAATTTTGGTTTTTAAGGAAAGATATGAAAATTATAAAAATCGAAAATCTTTTTGTCTTTTGATGTTTTGTAATTTTTTTTTTTAGTTTTTCTAATTGTATGGTGAGAATGATGTAATGAAAGTTCCCCCATAGATGATGCACTGGGATCATTTTGGACAGGTGGATTGGGAGTGTTCAAAGAGGGATTTAGTGTTGGTGGTTCCCCCTCGATTTGATCTGCATTTTCTTTATTTGATTGTGAATTTTCTGCATCAGAGGTACCGTGGGTTTGAAGTCTTGTAGAAAGCTCTGGTTTCCTGTCATATGCTTGGAGTAGCCATTATCGATATACCATGTATCATCATAGGGTTCTCCAGCATTAAGTACCTACAATTAGACAGAAAGTTTTGGTACCCGAATCTGAATGGGTCCTGGTTTGTCAGTTGTTGTTATTTTGGGTGCTTTGCTTAATGAATTTCTTGTAGTATTTAAATTCACGTTGCTGTAAGAGTTTGATTTATGAGAACGGAATTGTTGAGGTTTGATTTGATTTATGAAGTTTATCCAAAATGTGATTTGTTGTTGAAAACCTGTGGGTTGATAAGATCTGTGGTTTGGTGAAAGATATCCTAGATGTGAAGATCTGTTTGAAAAGTTTTCTTCATATCTGGTGTATGATGGGCGGTTTTGAAAAGGTTTTTGATGATGATGGTTTGAAACTTCCTGATGTGTTGGTTTTTGAAAGTTTCTTGAGAGATGGAAGTTTATCTCCTGAAAGCGGTTTTGAATCGGTTTTTGAGAAGGTTTTGGTTTTTGTTTGGAAACCTGTTTATGAGGTATGACTTTAGGTTGAAGAGGTTTCTTTTGTTTGTTTTTAAAAACTTTTGGTTTGTTAAGCGGGGTTTTGATTGCTTCATTGGTATTTTTGATTTGTTGATTTGAAGAACTAGCAGAGTTTGATTTGGAAACATTGAAATCAGTATCATCTGGGCTACAGTTGATAACTGTTTCGTCATCTGAATCTTCCTCATTAACAGATGTGAAAAGATCTGGTAGAGTTGATTCAGAGTTTTCACAAATTATCATGTTTTCTTGATTTTCTAATTCTTTTTCAAAGGTTTCTCTACCAATTCCTGGTCTGTAACTCGTATCAAATTTTCCAGTACCCAAGGTGTTTGCCTTGGTGAATATATCATCACTGAGTTTTCTGGCAATTTTGATAGATTCCACATTCTGTATCAATCTTTTGTTTTCAGATTCAAGAAAAGTGATTTGGTTTAAAGAATCAGTCAGTTTTTTATTTAAGATTTTGTGTTTTTCAGTTGACTCTTGAAAGTTTTGTGTCAACTGAATGATTTCCATTTCTAAAACTTCTTTTGTTTCAGAAGAAATGACTGATTGATTTTTTAATTCCAATTCCTTTTTCTGAATTAGAGATTGATTTAATTGTTCAAAGACATGATTGTAATCTTCTGATTTTCTTTCAACGTCTCTTTCCAATTTGGTCCTTGTTCTGGTTAATTCTGCAAATTTGAGTTGTAGGGTTTGTAACTCACATTTGAAGATTTCAGAATTAACCACTGTATCATGGTATTTCTTGAGATCAGCTTCTAAACTTTTCTCAATTTTGGATATATGGGACTCAAAAATTGTTTTAGAAAAACCGAGTTCAGAAATCATAGACCATACCTGTTCTATGACATTTGGAGCTCTTGAGTTGTTTGCGGAAGGCATTTTGTTTTAATTTTTTTAAAGATTTTTAATAAATTTTTTGAAAGGATTTTGAACAAGTGATATTAAAATGAAATATTCAAAGAAAAGCTTATGGAAGGTTTATATAAACGCTAACCAAAAGTTTTCAACGAAAATTTCAATATAAATCACACAAGCTCTGATACCAATTGTTGAAAATATAAAATATGATCACCACAAATAAAGGTTCGCACCGTTTAATGTGTGACAGATATATAAATTAAAATGATAATATGCGGAATAAATAATAAAAGTTGCGGAATAAAAATATATAATCTAATCGCCACAAATAAAGGTTTGCACCGTTTACTGTGTGAAAGATATATAAATAATATAAATTGCAGTAATTAAATGACTTAAAGTGATAAATAATATAAATGACTATAATTAAAAGACATAAAACGATAAATAATGTAAATGACTATAATTATATAAATATATATATATATCAAGTAGGTTCGTCAATAGATTGACTGAACTTGTTTACAACAGGACTGTGGAACGACTGGTCTATCAAGTAGGTTCGTCAAATAAATTGACTGAACTGGCTTAGGGTTGGACTGGATTTCTAATAGACTGTGTCTCTATTTGTTCTTGTTTGATGATCTTGGTGATCTTGGTGTTCTTGGTGTTGATCTTGGTGTTCTTGGTGTTTTTCTTGGTGTTCTTGGTGTTTTTCTTGGTGTTCTTGGTGTTTTTGGTGTGTGTTCTTGGTGTTTTTGGTGTTTTGGAGAGTGTTTGGAAGTTGGAAATAAGATGGTGGAAGTTGGAGAGGATTTGGTGAATTTTTGGTGGTTAAAATGAAAGAAATGGTGTTGAAATGGTTTATATATGAATTTTAAAGGGTTTTGGGTTGTTTTTGAAGGATTTCGGAAGTTCGGGGACCAAAACTGTAACTATTTCATCAGAAACACGCGGGTTCTGGGTCGGGTTTGGAAACGGGTCGACGCGCGGATCTGCATGTGTGATGAAATGGTTCGGCCGGATCGGGTAGTGGGTCGGATCTGGGGCGGGTAAGGTCCGCGTGTGGTTTGAGAGTGTGCCGGATCGGAGAGGTGGAGCGGACCGGGTCGGATGGCGGGTCGAGGCGCGGGTTGCGCTATGAGGCAAAATGGATCCAGCGGCGGGTGCGGGTCGGGCAGGAGGATCCGGAGCGGAGAATGGGCTGGACGCGGCATGGGCCGTACGCGATTGGGCCGGAGACTTGCTGGGCTGGACTGTAGCGGCCTGGTTCCTTTTTTATTTAATTTAAATTGATTTTAAATGTTTTAAAAATCAAAATAAATTCAAATAAATTAGGAAAAATCATTTTTAATTTATAAAATTAATTAATTCTAATAAAATAAATTATTTAGAAAATATATTTCCAAAAATTCATTTTAAATAGATTTAATTTAATTTTCTTTTGTATTTTTCTTTGTTTTGGCTTTAAAAATCATTTTCTTATTTTTCTCGTTTTTAAACTCGAATCCACGCAACCTGAAATGAACTGATAATATTTGTTAGATAATAAAAAACATTTCGTCTTATTTCAATAATGGTCACATACAAAAACATTTTGAACACACCTGTCCAAAATGATCCCAGTGCATCATCTATGGGGGAACCTTCTTTACCTCATTCTCACCCTATAATCCAAAAAGACATATCTGACAACAACCAAAATCTATTTCCAACAGAATCACCTGACCAAGAAGAACAATGGGACATAGAAACACCAATCGAAATACCTGAAAAAACTCGCCTAAACAAATGGACCAAGAATCATCCTATAGAACAAATTATAGGAGATCCCAATTCTGGTATTCAAACAAGAGCCGCTTCCTCAAATGAATGTTTATACGGAGCATTCTTGTCTATGACTGAACCCAAAACCATCCATTCAGCTCTCAAAGATCCAGACTGGGTCAAAGCCATGCAAGAAGAACTAGCTGAATTTGAAAGAAACCAAGTATGAGATCTTGTTCCTACTCCTCCCGATGTTACTGTAGTAGGTTCAAGATGGGTTTTCAGAAACAAAACTGATGATCAAGGCATAGTTTGTCGAAACAAAGCTAGACTTGTCGTCAAGGGCTATTCTCAACAAGAAGGAATCGATTACGATGAAACTTATGCTCCAGTTGCAAGACTCGAAGCCATTCGTATCTTTCTAGCATATGCAGCACACAAAAACTTCAAAGTTTACCAAATGGATGTAAAATGTGCATTTTTACATGGAGAGATTGATCGTGATGTGTATATTCAACAACCTCCAGGTTTTGAAGATCCACAGTTCCCAAATCACAGTTTTAAGTTACAAAAAGCAGTTTACGGCTTAAAACAAGCACCTCGAGCCTGGTATTCAACATTGTCAACATTTCTAGAAGAATCAGGATTCAAAAGAGGTTCAATTGATCAAACTCTCTTTCGTAAAATTTTTAATAAACATCTGTTAATCGTTCAAATATATGTCGATGACATAATTTTCGGTTCTACTGATGAATCGTTGAGTATCAAGTTTGCAGATTTGATGAAGAGCAAATTTGAGATGAGCATGATAGGAGAAATGACTACTTTTCTTGGACTACAAGTCAAACAATCGTCAGATGGAATTTTCATCAATCAAGAAAATTATGTTAAAAATCTTCTAACTCGTTTTTCTCTTGACAACTCAAATACAGCAAAAACCCCAATGGCCCTTGGTTACAAATTAGATGCAGACTTAAATGGCAAGCCTGTTGATCAAAAGAAATATCGAGGAATGATAGGATCACTCCTATACCTCACAGCCAGCAGACCCGACATCATGTTCTCTACATGTGTCTGTGCCAGATACCAAGCCAATCCTATGGAATCTCATGCCATAGCTGTGAAAAGAATTTTCAAATATCTTAAAGGAACTCCATCTCTTGGACTTTGGTATCCAGCTAACTCTGATTTTCAGCTTAATGCCTTCACCGACTCCGACTATGGAGGATGCAGACTAGACAGAAAAAGCACATCTGGTTCTTGCCAATTTCTTGGAGGCAGACTGGTAAGCTGGACTTCAAAGAAACAATCATGCGTGTCCACTTCAACCGCAGAAGCTGAATATGTAGCTGCCGCAAGCTGCTGTTCACAAGTCATGTGGATGCAAACTCAATTACGTGACTATGGCTACAAAGTATCACAAATTCCCATATTTTGTGATTCAACCAGCACAATTGCCATTTCTCACAATCCAGTGCACCATTCCATGACAAAGCATATCGACATTCGATATCATTTCCTCAAAGATAATATTCAAAAAGGTCATATCGAATTGCACTTCATAAACACAGAAGATCAAATTGCCGATATCTTTACTAAGGCACTAGACGAAACCAAGTTTCAATACTTCCTAGGCCGTCTAGGAATGTTGAATCCAGATAACATCCATCCCTAATCTCTTCCTTTTTGTTTGTACAAAAGAGTGTTTACTTTCATAAACAAAATTTTCCAAAAACATTCAAATAACCAAAATTTCCAAAAAACATTCAGAAAAACAAATCTTCAAAAATACAATAAAAGACTTGTTATAATAAGCTTTTATAGAACCATGTGATTAACATCTTCTTGACTAAATTTTCAGATACTTATGCTCGATGAATGTTCTCAGTTATATTGATTCTAAATTAAAGAGAAGGTTCAAAGTTCAAACATTTTTGTTGTGTACATTCTCCTATTCCCTTTGAATTTATTTCAAATTATAACGATTTTATCTGTAAAGGGACATAAGATCAGGAGATTCAGATGAAAACCAAACCCATGTGAGAAATTGTGCCTCGTCTTTAACTGCTAAGTGGAATTCATTTCTGTGAGCAAAGGTGTTTTCATTATGACTTATAGGATTTATACTCTTATACCGTGATGCTAGTCTCATTTTTGGTTAGATATCAAAATGACCAGGGACGATACTTTCATTTTCTTATATATTAGACAAGCTGTCTATTATATCACCTATCCCTATCCTCAATCAAACCACTTCAAAAAAAAAGACTGATCATCTGGCATAACGAATCTGACAAATGAAGAAACGACAAAGTCATATCCAACAAATGCTGTCAACAAATTACAATTGGTAACCACATCAGATATCTTTTACACAAGGTGTATTCGCACAAATCAAGAAAAGATAAAGACAAAGGTGAACACATCACCAAAGAAAAAGAAGATTTACAACAACAATCCATCAAGACAGACACCTCTCAAAACAACGAATTCTCAATAGCTTTATCAAATATAGCTGTTCAAAACCGAAGATTTACCGGGATAATAATTGAATATTCTTAGTTGCAAACTGCACTATGAAAATTTCTAAACCCCTCTACATGTATTTCCCGACGGAGAGAGAGTGAACATCAATGGCATGAATGAAGAAACCCTCTGAGTAATGCCGAAACCAGTCTTATGTGATTGATTATCTAATATGAAGACCAAGTGACTAAAGTATATAGGTATAAATCCACATTAAGCATAAGTCAACACCTTCAAACTGAGAGATATCACTCATCTTTAGTGATTATACACCCGTTCTGCACCCAGAACAAACAAACACCTCAGTCAAGTGTGAGCTATACCTATGAGCGTTCATCTGAATCGACCTATTAAGATCACTTGTCGTCTTTATAAATGCTATAAAATCTTGAGGAATATTATGAAAATACATATACAAAAACCTTTTGATAATCGAACTCAAGACTTTGATTCAGAAACAAATATTCTTGACAAACATTTTTCAAAACACAAGTAAAATCTAGTCACACTCTTTCAAAACAGGTGATATGGTTTTATAAATGTCTTATCCAAATTTCAAGAATTTCAATCAAACATTTTTCTCCTCATTTCATTAATGATCACATAGGGGGAAATTGTTGAATAATGTTTTTATGTTTTTATGTGACCATCACTGAAATAAGTCGAAATGTTTTTATTAACAGTTTATTTCAGATTGCATAAATTCGAGATCAACCAAACCGGAGAAAATGACGCTATGTACCAAAGAGCAAAAATGTCACCCAGCGACAGAAATCGCGACCCAACAGCTCATGTGTCGCGAAATGAAGAAAATCAAAACAAAAGAAGAAAAAGGCTGGAACAGTGAAGATCGCGACCCGATCCAACCCAGATCGCGACCCGATCGTGATGACACACACGTGACGCTTTGCTGACCAAGGATCGCGAGCCTATGGCAACCCGACGAGATCGCGACCCGACCGTCCACCCATCGCGACCCGATCCGGATCGCGACCCGACCTTCCATCAATCGCGACCCGATCTCAGCAACCAACTCCACCGAGTCGGGTAGTGGCCAGCACAAAAGCAGGGAACCACTTGAGATCACGACCCGATCTTCCATCGATCGCGACCCGACCTAGATCGCGACCCGATCTTTATCCCATCGCGACCCGATCTCAGCGACCAACTCCACCGAGACGGGTAGTGGCCAGCACAAAAGCGGGAACCATTCGAGATCGCGACCCGATCCCATAAAGATCGCGACCCGATCTCCGCTGGAACAGACTATAAATACAAGCTTCATCTTGCTGATTTCTACACCACACAATACAACATACACTTACTATCCTCAAGCATACTCACGACCAGAAGCCTCAAAATTCTATAATATCTGCATTTGGCAACGAAGATCAAACCGAAAAACCGCAAGAAACAAAACCTCCACCCGACACCAAACCTCAAACCTCTAAACAACCCTTACCCGACACCAAACTCCAAACCTCTAAACAACCTCTACCCGACACCAAAAATCACCAAAACATCATCTCACCGTGAAGAACAAGAAATCGACATATCAAGAAAAACGCTATCTTCCGCAACTATCGATAAGTTCTTTTAAAATTATATGTGTCGTTATTGATTTATTTAAACTGTAATAAATCAACTGTACCAAACTTCCAATACACCCGAATTGAACCGTGACAACGAAAACATATGTGGACTGTATTTAACCGAGACATCTAACTTCTAACTTCTAACTTCTAACCTTTTTTATTTATTGTAAAAACACGTTATCATTGATAATGGCGTTTATTACATTTAACATCTAATTTCTAACTTCTAACTTCTAACTTCTAACCTTTTTACTTATTGTAAAAACACGTTATCGTTGATAATGGCGTTTATTACATCTAACCTCTAACTTCTAACATTTACTTTATTTACCGCTTTCTGTCTATTTAAATACTGTCTAGTTTAGATTTACCGCTTTATTTTATTCCGCAACTCTTATTTATTCCGCATAATATAGATAAAATACATATCTGTCACACGGTAATAGGCTTAAAAACCTTGTTCGTGGAGATCAGCTATCGTTATTTTTCAACATAAATTTTATAAGAAATCTTGGAAATACTTACTTGCCATGTACCCCAGAATGGGTAAAAATACTGCATGTACTCACCTCATGTATTGCTAGACGATTGACTACACGTTCATTGTATTTATACTCTTTTGATCCATTAGTCACTTGGCATGGACCTATATTTAACATGTTATCCATTATCATCAATGCTAACTGACTCTATAACTCATTAGAGTCCTTATAATACTATCTTGGGTCATAATAGGTATATAGCTTTAAAATGACCAACTTTAGTTAAACCGTATTTTATAGGTATTTTACTACAGTACCCTCGGAGGGTCGTATTTCGATTCCGACAATTTTTCATGAAGTTTCACAACATACTAGACCTATGTTTAAAATTTGAGGTCAAACGGACAAGTATAAGACCAAAACTCAAAATTGAAAAACACTTGGCAGGAGACTTGGATGAAAAACTGCATTTATGCTTCTGACGCAGGATCGCGACCCTACGGGGGTGCAGATCGCGACCCTACGGGGTCTGCAGCAACCAGAAATGGTCATTTTTATGGTATAAATTCCCATTTTCCTCATTTTAAGCCCTTAATTCACGACTTAATCACTAAGGTTTGTTCCATGACTAAAATCATTCATTTCCTTCAAGTTTTTAACCACAAAAATCATAGATTTAAATCATTTTCCAAACATTTTCGTTTTTTTTTGCATTTTGTTGTCCAAAACTGAAATTGTCCAATATTAATCATTTCTACTGACTTATTTCAACAATTTCCACATATGGAACTCATTAAAACCCCTTGGAATTAATTTGTTCATATAAAATTGATTTCCAAGGCTTTTAAACAAAATTCAAATTTTTCAACAATAGCAACATACTTTGATGATTTTTAAGATATGTTCTTAATACTTGACTTAATTGATTTAGAATCATTCTAGGACTAAAATAACAACTCCTTTATACATCTAAACCTTAGTTTCTTCAATTTCATCACTTTTGATTGAAATCATTCCCAAAAACTCATTTTTACTCAAAAAAATCATTTTAATGAATTTCCAAAAAGGGAATTGATTTCTCATGTCTTTTATGACACTTTAGGCTTATTAGATCATTTACAATCAGTTTCAAGCTCATAATTTGATTTATTCTCATAAAATCCCGTTTTTGACAATTTTCACCAAAAATGCAAATTTTTGAAATCAATCACTTAGGAATGTATTTATACATCTTAAGTGATTATTAGAACCTAACAAAACAATAAAAATCACTTTCAAATTCACAAACCCATTTCTAGGGTTCTTGAACTAAAATTCTCATTTCTTGATTTTTAACACTTTCAATGGTTAAACTAGGTTTAGGTAGTGATTAAGACACAAATTAAGGCTAGGAATCATAAGATAATTCTCCTCTAGCCACTGAAATCTCGAAGCTACAGTAACTCACTCACGGGAAATAGGTTAAACAACCCTAAAATCAAGTTTACTAACCTTCTTTGGCTTGGAATTCTTCAATTCCAAGTTAGTTGCTTCCAATTCTTCATGAAGTCTAGAAATCGTTTTCTCCCGTATCCTCTCTAGAACCCTCTTCAGAAATTATGATCATTAATGAGATATTTTCTCATTTTTATATTTTCCATACTTTGCCTTAATGACACTTTAGTCCCTATAGTTTTATTTTGTCCCACAATGGCACAAAATTCATTTTATATCATTTTAAGTTTTGTCTTCTTTCATTTTTACCCCAAACACTAAAATATTTTATACCCAAGTCCAAAACATGGCAAAATACTAAATTGCCCTCTAGTTTTAAGAAATGGCACTTTGGCCCTTCTTGTTCAATTCTTTTACAAAAACTGTCCCAAATCTCAAAATTCTTCTTTTTAAGTTTATATCATTACATATTATCCCCAAAATCGTATTTTTATTGCTTAAAAGTCATTTTGATGTCAAATGACCATTTTACCCTTTTTCACCAATTTTCTCCAAACTCTTGGAAATTTTCTATATTTCCCGTTACATGATTTTAAAACTTTCAAAGCATTATTTTGAATATAAATTCAAGATTTTTGGGTCGTTACAACTACCTCCCCCTTATTGGGATTCCGTCCTCGGAATCTTTTCGTATTTTAATAGTGTGATTTGTACTTATACTCTTTATCTTCGAGGATTTAACTTTTTTTTTTACTTTCTTATTTCAACATATACATTATTTTTATTAAATGACCAAAATACCCTTTCGGTCATTTTATCCGTTTTCTCAACATTTTAGTCGTTCATTCATACTCCATACTATATATTCTCGTTACATTCTTTTATACCTCATTTCATTTATACACAAAATATCTTAGTAAAGCTCATTCTACAAAATAAGTCCATACTTTCATACTTTTATCAAAATAGCAATCTACTTTCGAATCCTTCTCATATCTTTACTACAACATGTGAGATTATACTCACAACATTCTTTGCTTATAAAAGTTCCAAATATTACTAAATATATTTATACATAGTTCGTATTTATACAATTTCATAAATACATAAATTCTTTTCCTTGTATAGATTTTGTCCCTTAACGGACATTTCACGCGAACATAACTTCTTCTTTCTTTTTAGAAGTTTTACAACTTCTTATCTTTACATAGTTGTTCTTTAAATCTTTTAAACTTCACTTTCTTATTCTTTACATCTATTAACAATTCTCGACTTATTACCACTCATAAGGAATGTATTCCTTTTTGTTTTATTTCACATCCTTACTTTTCTGTTTGGGACGGAAGCTGTCAAAACAATATATTTTCATAAAAATCTGCATATTTTACTTTATAAAAATCGAAACAACATACCTCTTTTTATTTTAACTATTAGACATCATTAACTTTCTTTCTCTTTTCTTCAATGTTTGTACAATACTTTTATAAGTATATTTTTCTTTCCTTTTTGGATACTCCACTTATCCTTCTCATATTAATACTTTATATTTTAGTATTTCTTTGCCAATTCTATTCCTCACATTAGTGCTTAGTTTAGCACCTGATCTTCTGTTTACTCTTTCCTCACAATATCTAAATTGTTTACCATGGTTGATTCAAAATTTATTTTTCTTCAATTCACTTATGGAATTTCATTCATGTTGCATAATATACACACATATATATTTATATACCTAGTTCTCTTTTGGTTTAAGAACCCAACTAGGTACTTTTAACATTTTCGTCCCATGACGAATTCTTGGTATAACTCTCAATCACCATTATCTCTCGTTACTCTTTACTTTTACATCTTTTATCATTTCTATTATGTGTTATAAGGCTACATGCCTAACACATTTGCTATTCTTTTATTTAAACTCCACTGCTTTACACTACATATTTCTTTACAACATTAAATATTTCATATGCAACTTATTTCTTATGTATCTTTAGGTGATACACAATTGCCATTTATTTTCTCGTCATCTTTCATTCTTTTGGTATATCGAGGCAGTATGCTCGATACCTTATTTTACTATTTTGCTTCATATTTTATAGTATTCTGATTAGAACACTTGTTTCATAACCACTTTTGTACTTTGTATAAGTTCTAAAACTTACTCATTCACCTATATTTACAAACACGTATAAACGTATATACATTTCTTTGTATTTCATGGCTATTAGTCATGTACTGATCATTTCTCACAATCTTTGAATTCCTTTATCCATCATTTCTATTCGGAAGTAGTAACTTCCTGTCTGTTTATTATCGTTCTTACATTATCTTTAATTCTTCGCTTATTACTTGTTTAGATATTTATTCTTTTTCTTTACTTCATATCATTTATGACCTTTAGTCATTTTGCTCACATGCTTTTGATTTCTCTTCCATTATCATACATCATTATACTCTTTCATTACTGGTATTACCTCTTTTATTTCATTCACTTGGTTGTGGAATTTATTTCCTCATAACCAATATTTTATCATCATTATCTTTAAAATCTTTCGTTATATTCTTCTGATTATCCTTATCATTTGTTTCATCTTTTATTTATTGCCTAACATTTATTTAGGCATTCAACCTTAAATTCTCACTTCATGTTCATTTAATCTCATTACAATAATTTGCATTAAATATCATAATCTTTGACAATTTCTCATTCATCATTCTTTTCCCCCATTTGGGTATCTTACTTTACTTTTATTACTCATTATAACATTGTATTATCAATACACTTCACTTATAATTTCATTCTTCCTGTAAAAGTCTTACAACTTTTATATAGGTAATCAATACCCATAATTCCTCTTTAAATTGCTCTTATACATACTTCTACTCGCCTCGATAGGTATACACTTCAATGTCTTTCAATCTGTCTAAAAAAACATTAATTATCACATTATTTCTTTTACTTTACCATACTAAGTGGTATATATCCACTACATTAACTTTTAATACTTACAACTTTACTGGTTGTTATTACATAGGCATATAATTCCTATGCTTTACTTATTACTCTTCAAAATCTCACCCACCAGAATACCATAATTCCTTTGTGATTTCACCGGTCTCAATACATATCCTGTGATTATGATAATACGGGCCCATATTACCATAATCACCTATACATATTGATTCTGCAGTTACCACAAGGTTTCATGGGACACTGGTTCCTTTAACATATAACACCATTATAAGTACATGGTGATCACTACTAGAAATCTTACTACTTTATAACAAAGCCTTTAATAAATTTAGACAGTTATAGAAAATATTATATAATTTTCCTAACGGTCAAATCTTTGCTCACTTTAACGTTAGCTTAACACTTCTTAGTGTTATATATATTTACATATTTTACATAATGCATAATGTCTTAATCATTTAAGACATCATATAACATACTTTCATAAACTAACATTTTTATAGCATGAGTTTAAGCCTAGGAGTGGAACAAGCCAATCCTAATTCGCTTAAACTATGGCTCTGATACCAACTTGTGACACCCCATTTATACTGTTTGCAAATACTATGGTTTTTCATAAAATTTCATGAATACAAAAATACGGTTTATCAAAAACCGATTATTTACATGTTTAAAACTGTGGGTGTACAAATCTATATCAAAACTAACCATAGTAAGCAATTAAGGATTTAACCTTGAGTCCAAGATAGGAGCTATGTGGGCTCCACTCCAGCTAAACTTCATCCAATTATAGCATAGCATTTAACCTGGAATACATAGCATAAAAATAGAATACGTAAGACAAAAATTGTCTCGTGAGTTACATGAGTTTTAGACTCAAATCTTTAACTTCTTTTCCAATCTTTTTATAAAACTTATGACATAAAACATCTTTCAAAGTTTTATAAAAATATCATACCATAGTTCTTTACTTTTCAAAATCATCACATATCATGCCTTGTAAAAATATCTTCTTTCAAAATTTTATAATAGCATTAAACTATAACTATTTACTTCTGAAAAATCATTTTGTGACATACGTTACAAAAATAGCAACTATATTACTTTCTTTGACTGGTTTTATAAGCTTGCTGGATTTTTATACTTAGGGCTTTAATCACTATAAGTGATACCCCAAGTCTCTATGGCTAGAAAGAACGGATCAATCCTTACCATAGAAGTGCTGAGGCGATCTACTTCGCGATGGGGAATTTCCCCAGTAGACCCCTTACCTAACCCGGGTAGGTTGGAACATAGTTCCCTTACTAACGCTGCTTGCTAAAATTACCAGTCATACAAAAACTTGCTGCTAGCTTGAACATTTTTTATAAACATGTAATTTGTGGCTAAATGCCAAACTACATCACTTTCCAAACATATTGTGGCTATATGCCCTTTCGTACTTGAAAACATATAAAGTTTGTAACCAAAACATACTTCTTAGACATTTTATGGCTAAATGCCTATCCATACTTTCAAACATGTATAACTTGTATTAAATATATACTTTCACATATTTGGTTCATAGACCAAAACATACTTTCACATAATTGGCACATAGACTAAAATATAACTTCAAATATAACATTATACTTTCATAACCAAGTTAGAGATAATACTCTTGCATAAGATTTCACATATAGAAATTTTATAAGAAATCTTGGAAATACTTACTTGCCATGTACCCCAGAATGGGTAAAAATACTGCATGTACTCACCTCATGTATTGCTAGACGATTGACTACACGTTCCTTGTATTTATACTCTTTTGATCCATTAGTCACTTGGCATGGACCTATATTTAACATGTTATCCATTATCATCAATGCTAACTGACTCTATAACTCATTAGAGTCCTTATAATACTATCTTGGGTCATAATAGGTATATAGCTTTAAAATGACCAACTTTAGTTAAACCGTATTTTATAGGTATTTTACTACAGTACCCTCGGAGGGTCGTATTTCGATTCCGACAATTTTTCATGAAGTTTCACAACATACTAGACCTATGTTTAAAATTTGAGGTCAAACGGACAAGTATAAGACCAAAACTCAAAATTGAAAAACACTTGGCAGGAGACTTGGATGAAAAACTGCATTTATGCTTCTGACGCAGGATCGCGACCCTACGGGGGTGCAGATCGCGACCCTACGGGGTCTGCAGCAACCAGAAATGGTCATTTTTATGGTATAAATTCCCATTTTCCTCATTTTAAGCCCTTAATTCACGACTTAATCACTAAGGTTTGTTCCATGACTAAAATCATTCATTTCCTTCAAGTTTTTAACCACAAAAATCATAGATTTAAATCATTTTCCAAACATTTTCGTTTTTTTTTTGCATTTTGTTGTCCAAAACCGAAATTGTCCAATATTAATCATTTCTACTGACTTATTTCAACAATTTCCACATATGGAACTCATTAAAACCCCTTGGAATTAATTTGTTCATATAAAATTGATTTCCAAGGCTTTTAGACAAAATTCAAATTTTTCAACAATAGCAACATACTTTGATGATTTTTAAGATATGTTCTTAATACTTGACTTAATTGATTTAGAATCATTCTAGGACTAAAATAACAACTCCTTTATACATCTAAACCTTAGTTTCTTCAATTTCATCACTTTTGATTGAAATCATTCCCAAAAACTCATTTTTACTCAAAAAAATCATTTTAATGAATTTCCAAAAAGGGAATTGATTTCTCATGTCTTTTATGACATTTTAGGCTTATTAGATCATTTACAATCACTTTCAAGCTCATAATTTGATTTATTCTCATAAAATCCCGTTTTTGACAATTTTCACCAAAAATGCAAAATTTTGAAATCAATCACTTAGGAATGTATTTATACATCTTAAGTGATTATTAGAACCTAACAAAACAATAAAAATCACTTTCAAATTCACAAACCCATTTCTAGGGTTCTTGAACTAAAATTCTCATTTCTTGATTTTTAACACTTTTAATGGTTAAACTAGGTTTAGGTAGTGATTAAGACACAAATTAAGGCTAGGAATCATAAGATAATTCTCCTCTAGCCACTGAAATCTCGAAGCTACAGTAACTCACTCACGGGAAATGGGTTAAACAACCCTAAAATCAAGTTTACTAACCTTCTTTGGCTTGGAATTCTTCAATTCCAAGTTAGTTGCTTCCAATTCTTCATGAAGTCTAGAAATCGTTTTCTCCCGTATCCTCTCTAGAACCCTCTTCAGAAATTATGATCATTAATGTGATATTTTCTCATTTTTATATTTTCCATACTTTGCCTTAATGACACTTTAGTCCCTATAGTTTTATTTTGTCCCACAATGGCACAAAATTCATTTTATATCATTTTAAGTTTTGTCTTCTTTCATTTTTACCCCAAACACTAAAATATTTTATACCCAAGTCCAAAACATGGCAAAAGACTAAATTGCCCTCTAGTTTTAAGAAATGGCACTTTGGCCCTTCTTGTTCAATTCTTTTACAAAAACTGTCCCAAATCTCAAAATTCTTCTTTTTAAGTTTATATCATTACATATTATCCCCAAAATCGTATTTTTATTGCTTAAAAGTCATTTTGATGTCAAATGACCATTTTACCCTTTTTCACTAATTTTCTCCAAACTCTTGGAAATTTTCTATATTTCCCGTTACATGATTTTAAAACTTTCAAAGCATTATTTTGAATATAAATTCAAGATTTTTGGGTCGTTACAACAGATCGGTCTTGGATGTGTATTAATGCAAAGGGGACGAGTAATTGCGTATTCGTCTCGACAGCTGAAGCCTCATGAGCAAACATATCCAGTACAGGATTTGGAGTTAGCCGCCATTGTTTTTGCACTAAAAATCTGGCGACATTACCTTTATGGTGTGAAGTTCCAGATATATTCAGATCATAAGAGTTTAAAGTATTTATTTGATCAAAAAGAGTTGAATATGAGACAACGAATATGGATGGATCTTTTGAAAGATTATGAGTGTGAACTACTTTACCATCCTGGTAAAGCAAATGTGGTGGCAGATGTGTTAAGCCGAAAAGAACCACCTATTCGAATCGTTTCAGCTCGAATGGGAGTGGTTAGTAAATTACCAGAAATGATTCAACGTGCCCAGAGAGAAGCCAATGACATGAAAAGTGAGAGAATGGTTGGTTATGTAGATAAGCTAGTTGAAAATGCACAAGGAGTGAAGACTTTTCAAGGACGAGTGTGGGTCCCGAGATACGGAGAAACGAGACAGTTGTTACTTGAAGATGCACATTGGGAACTAAAGCCTTAATGAGTACGGCTTATCATCCGCAGACTGATGGTCAGACCGAGAGAACTATTCAGACGTTAGAAGATATGCTTAGAGCTTCGGTGATTGATTTTGGAGGTAGTTGGGACGATCATCTACCTTTAGCCGAATTTACATATAATAATTCATATCATTCTAGTATTCAAATGGCACCCTTCGAAGCGTTATATGGGTCAATGTGTAGAACACCGTCATGTTGGTCAGAAGCGGGAGAGAAGCCACTAGCGGGTCCCGAGATTATAACAGAAACTGAGGCAAAGATAAAAAGCATTCGCGAACATATGAGAGTTGCGCAGCAGCGTCAAAAACAATATGCAGATAAACGAAGAAAACCATTGGAGTTTCAAATAGGAGATATGGTAATGTTAAAAGTGTCTCCCTGGAAGAGAATTATTCGCTTTGGTAAACGTGGCAAACTAAGTCCACGGTTTATCGGACCTTTTCGTGTAGTTCAACGAGTAGGAGCAGTAGCTTATAGACTTGAGCTTCCTGACGAGCTGTGGGGAATTCATAATGTATTTCATATTTCACATCTTCGTAAAACCTTGCATGATGAGTCGACACGAGTTTCTTTGAAAGAAGTTCAGTTAGATCGTAAACTTCAATATCAAGAGCAACCGGAGAAAATTTTAGACAAAAAGATCAAGAAGTTGCGAAATAAAGAGATTGCAACAGTTAAAGTACAATGGCGACATCATAGAGGAACATATGTTACTTGGGAGGGAGAAAAAGAGATGCGGTCAAAGTATCCCTTTCTGTTTCAAGAGATTCCGAGGACGGAATCTTCTGAAGGGGGTAAGAATTTGTAATACCTAAATTTTAAATTATAGAATAATTATGTTAAATATATATTTATACGAGATTAGATGAGTTAAAACGTGAGTTACGATGTTTAAAAGTTAATTAAAGAAAAGTAGGATGTTAAAAGAGATAAAAGAAATAAAAGAAATTTGGTTTAAGTGCAACCCGGGTCGTGTAATTGAGCCCGGGTCGTGTTCGAATGAAACCCGGGTCGGGTTGTATAAACCGGGTCAAGTTACGTATCTTGAAGCGAACGAAAAAATAGTCGTGACGTAAACCGGGGCGGGTTCAGAAACCCGGGGCGGGTTCTGACCAACCCGAGGCGGGTTCTATAACCCGAGGCGGGTTCCTGTGCAGGTATAAATACCCCTTTTGACCTCATTTCGTCATTTTACGAACCACAACCACCAAAACGCGATTTTGAGAGCAAGGAGGGTAAAAATTAGTCCTTTTGATCAAGGGCTTTGCTTAGGAAAAGGTTGGGGAAGTGGATTAAAACCCGAATCACGTTCTTGAGTCTTTGATTTCCAAAGGTATGTGATTTTGATTTCTAGAGTTTCAAACCCTAGGTGCTCAAATCCGAGGGTATGCTTAAAATTAGCTCATGTGTTGCTAGTAGGTTGTTATTATATGTTGTATTGAGTCTCTATTATGATTATTGAGAAGTTTTATCGGTTGATTTGGTAAAAACCGCTAAATTGGAGGTTTTGAACCTTATAGCATATGATATTCATTGTTTGTGATGGGTGTTAGCTATTAATCTCTTAAACCATTGAGTTAGATATTGAGGAATGATTGTGATGTAAATTTACAGCTGATACTCAGAGGAGGGGAGGAGATACACGAGGCACGGGTGGACCATTGACTGAACAAACATCAGGTGAGTAGTTATAATTCAATATAAATAGTTTGATTATAACTAAATTGACTTATTGCACATCTTAATTGGTTGAGATCACCAATTAACATGAATTAAACAAGATTGAGAATTTATTGTTAATGTGATTGCTGAGCTTGATTGAGTACACCAAATGACTGAGATAGTCATTGAAATAGAGATCAGTGATTTGAATTGTGGAAATTTTGATAATTATTAAATTGATTTCTAAACTTTAATAATTTTCTCACTGAGCTTAATTAGCTCATAAAGATGGATATGTTATATGTGTTTAGGTGACAGGGGAAAGAAGGTTGCTGAGGGATGATTCATCTGGACATGGGACTTGACTTTTGAACTAGTTGTAGACCATAATACACTTTTTGTATAGTTTTGTAAAAGGTCTTTTGTAACTCGGTTCTTAGGACATGTTTGTTACATACTTGTTCTTTTGATATGTACTTGTACTTCTGTTGCTTAACTTTGATTACACCATAAACCCTCGTGGTTATTTTGAGTAATTATTGGTCTAATCCAGAGATAAGAAACTGGGTGTTACACATATACAATCTATCTACGCAGCCGGAAAAGAAAGGAGAGAGGAATACATGATTCAACGAAGAAGATGAAGCGATACGTGATATAACTTCGTAGAGATAGACAGTAAAGAAAGCTGTGTTGGTTTTATACCATAATATTGATAAGGATAAATTTGTCAATTTTAGTTGGAGATAAGAAGATAACCTAATGGAATATAAATTGTTTGAGTTTATCTAATGGAATGACAAATTCAATTGGATATAGAATCTGACGGAATTTTAGACAATTCCATTCCATGGATTTTTTAACCAAACACAATTTAGAAGGAATTTCCCTTTCCAATTCATTTAAATTCCATTAAAAAACTTAAACCAAACACGCCCTTATCTTTTCCCCTGTTTTTTTCTATCATGTCAAACATCTTCATATTTTAAGTTGCAGCCCTCTATCACCCTAATCATTAATCCTTATTCTTCGGCGGCGCCGCCTCCGTCTCCCCTTCTGCCACCACCCGCATCTGCCGCCGCCCCCCACACACACACGCATATACATATCGGCTTTACAATCGGGTTCAGAGGCGTAATCTCATATATCCCCACAACCTCTCTCATTCACCACCCCACCTGAGCTTCTCCGCTGCCCCGTCTCAAAATATATGGATTTTCCGAGTTAAAAAAAGAGTAGAGACTAAAAGCGTAAATTATCCCAAACCATAGGGATAATTCATGTAATTTACTCTTATTATTATTATTAGAAAAACTAATAATTAATTTAGCTTTTATAATTTTTTACGTTTTAGTAACAATAAACAATTTTAAATACTTATGACACAATGAACGACGTTTATAATTTTATAAAATTATGTCAAATTATATCAAAATAGTTATGTCAATTTCGAACGAATGTATAAAAAACAACAATATAAAAAATAACAATATCGCCAAGTTGGGTCCAATATTACAACTGCATGGTGCGTTATTGAGATAACGAACATAAACATTTAGTCGAACACTATACAATGTTTATTATTCAGTAGAATGTTCTGATCTGTACACACGTGCAAACCTAGACAAACGAAAATGGTGTACGACTAGGTCGATTGATCAAAAATGACGGTTCCCGACTAAGAATGACATGAACTTCAATTGCCTACAAATGATATAAATCCAGAGGATTTTATAAATTTTTTTACATACAACCACTTGATTTATAAATGGTTGTATAAATTAGAACAACAAAAAAAAAACATTGGATTATCATAAATACAAACGATTATAATTTTCTAAAAGCTAATTATAATATAGTCAATTATATTAATGATAATAATAATAAAAAAGAAAACAAAAGATAAAAATAAAATAAAATACAAAATTGCATTTTTGGTCCCTGTGGTTTGCTAAAAATTGCTATTTTGTTCCAAAAAGTTTTGGACTAGCACCACGGGTCCAAAAGATTGATTCCTTTTTTCGAGTTTGGTCCAAAATTTTCCAGTAATACTTAGAATGACAAAATTGCCCTTACTGCTTTTTTTTCTTTTTGTTATATTTTATTTTATGACTTTTTATTTAAAAAATAAAAGAATAAAAAATCACAAAAGTCTCTCTCTCTCTCCACCAACCACTAGCCACCACCTTCAGATACACATTACCATCATCGCCACCTTCACTACAAGAAATCTCATTTTTAGCGGCGACACTTTTAGCGGCGACAACACTCTTTAGCGGCGACATGTTACAAACGCGTTAGATGTCGCCGCTAAAGAGTTCTGTCGCCGTTAAAAGTGTCGCCGCTACAGAGAAACCGACTATCCGGATGTTCACATTCAAAACATTGCAGTCCGTCGATGATGGAAACAAAATCAACGGTGGAGGATTGCACAAGTCGCCGCTAATAGTTTTGAAAAAAAAACCCGGGATCTTTTCCCCCCTTTATATCAATTCTAGAGTCTTTAATTAGCCGACACACCATAATGGAACCAGTCGCACTCTTTCTCTCTCTCTCTCTCTCTCTCTCCCTCTCTCTCTCTCTCATCCTACCCGCTTTCCTCTCACTTCTCTTTTCTCTCTTTTTCTCTCCCGTTTGAATATGTGAGCATTGGAGAATGAAGGCCACCGTTGGGAACCACCCATCTACCGCCATTGATTCCGACATCTGTACCAGCAGGAACGCTTATGAACTTCTCGTTTGAAGAAATTGCAGCCGCGTGTCACAATTTTTCACCGAATAGATGCGTGTCTGAGGGCCTATCTTCTGTTATGTACAGAGCTTCTTTAGGAGAAGATAATGTAAAGAATCTTCAAGCCACCGTTACCAGTCTCCACTCTCCATCCTTCATCTCAGGTAAAAATTGGATCGACCCACGGTAACAGTAAGGACCATTCCGGGTTGTCAAACAGTTGACTTTTATTCCATAAACCTTGATGCTCAAGGGCTTACATTTTTACACGATAATGAATTCTGATATAGAAATAACGAATCGTGATTGCAAAACGGAAGCTAGTGATTATAAAACGGAAGCTGGACGATGAGCAAGAGGGTTTTTAAAAAAACTATTAGCGGCGACAATGAGCATTACCGGCGATTTTTAAGCACTAGCGACGCAGTAGTTGCGGCGACCTTTTAGCGGCGACGTGTCGCCGGTAAAGGTATTAGCGGCGACATTTGATAGCTTTAGCGGCGATATGTGTCGCCGGTAAAAACCACATACCTTGTAGTGCTTCAGCCATCGCCACCGCCTACTATTCTCTCTCTTTGAGATTTGATTTCAGATTCCATGGGGGGGAGGGATATTGGAAAAATCCAATTTCTAAAGCTTCAAATGATTGACAAACTCTTACAAAATCATCAAAGAAAAATCGAGGATATTTTTAAGATTCAGAAATTAAAAAGCACATACATGCTAAGATTTAAACACACACACACATACATGTTCT
The DNA here is from genome assembly GCA_023525715.1 of Cichorium intybus. Classification (NCBI taxonomy): domain Eukaryota; kingdom Viridiplantae; phylum Streptophyta; class Magnoliopsida; order Asterales; family Asteraceae; genus Cichorium; species Cichorium intybus. The sequence continues at coordinate 15,527,867 of CM042009.1, forward strand.
AAGATTCAGAAATCTAAAAACCCATCTGGAATACATACACACACGTACTTGATTTTCAACTTCAAATTCAATTTCATATATTTGGGTTTTTCTTGGATTTATTATCGAATTTCATATTTAAATTCCAAAAACTTGCCATGCAAGAAATGGCATCAAGCATACTGGAGAGTCATTGTAGTTGGTTGTTGAGCCAAAGATCTTAATTTGGGAACCTTTGAAACTCGTCTTAGGCAGGACAGTGTGAGAGAGAGAGAGATATCCTATTTGAGTATTCGTTATCAGTTCTTTCATAGCAATCCATGTCCAGTTCGTCCTTTCCAACTTTAACATACAAAACAACAATATGTGTTGTAGGTTTTTCTATCTGGCTTCCCCTGCGACTGCAATTCCATAGATGGCGTATTATCCGTTTGAAAACCCTAACCTAGCTTTGATTCCACCACCGCCTGAAATCGTCGCCGTCTTCATATTCTCTTTGACTTCATCTTCAGAATCGGTTTTCGGATGTCTGGTGGACTCTCTCCTATCCGATTTCTAAAAACCCTAACCCATCTAAATACAGACTTGATGTTGTGATTTGCGATTTGAAGCTGATTCATCTTGGTTTGGTGATGTGATCGAGCTATCGATTTGGGAATTTGTGATTGGAGTTTTGTTATCTTATCTGGTAGCTTGCAAAAACTCCGAATTCAGCCCCACGATCTTCATGAGAATAAGCAGAGAGGAAGAGAGAGAAGGGGGGGGGGAAGGGGACTGTTAGGGTTAGGGTGGGTTTTTATTTTTATTTTTTGTTTTTTTTAAATCAGCAAACCATGAAATTAATTAAGAAAAAAGAAAAAATTAAATTGTAAAGTCAAAATAATCATTCAAAGTAATTTTTTTTTAAATTGGACCAAAATTTCAACAAATATTATTTTGGACCAATGATACTAGTCCAAAACTTTTTAAATCGAAATATCAATTTTTGAAAAACCACAGAAAACGTAATTTCTCTAAAATAAATCAATGCGTTGTGTCTGGATGCATGGTTTGGTTACGCACGTATTCTTAGTTTGAGGTTTGAACGACGCCTTTCCACTTTCCAGTTCCAACGTCTCGTTTAAACCCGATCAACACCGCTTCATATCCCACTCCCTTCGTCCCCAAGAAATACAGAAACCCTCCGCATTCTCTCTATTTAACCCTAATTCCTGATTCTTCTTCTGCAACAACTCCGATCACTTCATATGCTTCCTTCTTTACCTTTCTTTCTTCAGGACCACCGACTTTGTATCTCTCTTCCAACTATCATGGATCTTCAAGTAGAAAGAATCCTCGTCATGTTTTCTTCGACCATCGTTAAACTCCTTCTCTTTCCACCCACGTTATGCATTAGGGCTCATATATTTTCAACAACACCAAACCAACTCGATCTGGTCACCGCTCCCCGCTTTCTCTACTATAAACTCATCGTCAGTCTCCACCGACCTTCTCCTATGTCTCTCTAACATTAAGCGACCATGCCAACTAAATAGTCGCACCGTTTCTTTTCTGTCATCTTCCCAACGATTTCAGTGGTTCTGCTTCTTCAACACGACATGATAAAGGCTAATTGCAACTGATAAGAACTCTTTTTCTTCTATTTCGAATATGTATTTTCTTTATTTCTCTGGTTTGAATCTATTTTATAGTACTGTTCGTTATTGATGGGGTTTTGTTTGTTTTAGGGTTGTAAATGTGGTTCGAGGAAAAACAAACCTAAACGACAAGCCTAGGGTTTCCCAAAATCGGACCAAAGGTAAAACTTTCACTATCTTGTTATAATCGTTGAGGCTGTTTGTATTTAGGTATGTTCTGTTTCTTTAATAACTCTGTTGTTTATCGTTTAATGAGTTCATAGGTTATTTCATGATGTTCCAAACAATAAATTGAGGGGTATTCAGTTTGATGTACGTCAGGTTAGTTGGTTTGTGGGTTCATTTTGTCGATTATATAAACACTAATTGTTAGTGTATTGGGTTTGGGCTTGGCCCAATGCCTATTAGGGTTAGGGTTTTGGTGTATTTATATTGTTGTGTTATGAAGGCAACGAATATCACAATGTAACAACAATATAAATACACCAAAACCCTAACCCTAATAGGCATTGGGCCAAGCCCAAACCCAATACACTAACACTAATGTCATTGAGTTTAATATACTCCATATTCTCTTCAAGAGCTGACTTTTTTCATCAGCTGTTAACAGATTTTTAGTAATACCTCAATTTTCACTAATTTCATTCACAAAAAATACAAGAACCTGATCTTTGATTGCTAATATTATTTTGTGAATTAAGATCATTTATCTTCACTAAAATCTCTACCATGGGTTTTTGATACTTCTCCTTCCCAACACGTTTTCAAGATAAAAAGTTTGTGAATGAATTACCTGTTTTATTAAATTAAACTATAGATGAGATATTGAACTTATACTGTTTAATGGAATGCCTGAACGAGACTAAAATCAAAGATTGGTAGATAAATTTTCTCTATTTAAATGTTAAATAGTCAGGATTAAGTCCTTGTTGATATGGTAATAATGTGTTTTTATTTCCGTCACTAATATGTGGTTAGACAAGCTATCAGAACTATTAGTAAAGAAGGGGTTTTCCATTCAGGTATTTTGTTTTTTATTCTTGCTCACACAATGTTGCTACAAAAAGAAAGTTTATTGCCTTTCTGTGAACAGAAATGAAAAGTGAACAACCTGGGATTGATTTAAAGCCCATTTTATTAAAACAGCAAACAATGATAAGTCCTGGGTACAGTTCTGAATGCACATAGGTACAACCCACTGATGTACACATATAAACCTTCTGCACGTAAGATACACATTTAACTTCCATAACTATTGGATTTTGATCATAGATTGATTCTATGATTTTTATGTTCATCATTCGCCTTCCGGATTACCAACTCAAACCCCTAGCGCGTTTCTCGTTTCCTGTATCATGTACACATATATACATAATACACCTTCTGCACGTTTTCCTATCTTATGAAAATTTATCTTTATTTATCTTTATTTTAACAGGACTTTGAACTTCCATGTAACATTCTCATGATTTCATTTTCATTTTTGTTCTTCAAGGAGAAAGATGTTAGCATATATGAAGCAAACAATAAAAGTTAAAAAGTTAGGATCGGTGACACTGATTTCTAGATCAGATTTTGTATGCAAGGTATCACAAGCTCCATCATATGTATGGTGATAAATTTTATCTGTAATATTCTTTAATAGATCAAGGGTTAATTCACACGCATCAAGGTTTCTCTATTCTATCTATGTCTTCCAATTCAATTTTAGAATCAAACATGGGGTATAATTTTGGTTAAATACAAACAAAAGAACAAGAAGACCAGACTGGTTGTGGTATCTTCTCGCTCTCTATATCTTACTCTCTCTATCTGTCTAGATCTTTAGTTTACATTATGGAAATTAAATGTGTATTTTATTTGTTCATTTCAATTTGTCGTCAAAATAGTAGATTTTGAATGTGTGTTTTAGATTTGAGTTTTAGGGGCATACCCTATAACTTTTGAACATTACGATTATCTATTTGTAGATTTCTTTTTTAAATTTAATATTTTTTTGGTTTTTAAATGTTTGTTTATGTGTGTGCATTGATTTCACCATAAGTCTTGAGAGAAATATATGCTTGTTGATATAGTTAGAGATCTCTGCTGCAAGAAAATTTTCCTCAGTCTTGAACAACTCATTGTGGGGCAAAGGGCAATATTAGTTCCAAGCCTTTTGTACGCCTCTCTTCAGTTAGATGAAACATTAATAGTGCATAACCGTACACTTTTGTTATCTCTTTCTTTTAGATATTTGATACGAGTTTTTTTACTTTTAACTTCACATGCGTTGCTTTTGTCTTGCACCGTTTAAACTATTCCTTGTGGCCGTTACAAATATGAAGTTTGATGAAGAATGAATTTAGGCTAAAATAAATATCTATTTTTGAAACTCTATTGAGCCAATTACATCATTAAGACTAGTCAGAACTGATGGTGCCCTTAAGGTTCTTATACAATTACCTTAATTTTATGTGTTTACATATTACAATCATCAGATACTTAATTAGTTTCTTTTATAAAAAGCTGTCTTCATTTTACCAGGTGGGACAGACACAGGGTAGATTGCTTTATGACCTTATTTGAGATTTTTTTAATGTTTGGACCATTTTCCAAGTAAAATGACTATTTTTGGTCCCAAAATAGTAATTTAATTTGGAATAGGCACCAAAATTGAAAAAACAGCTTTACTTCGGGACCGAAATAGTAATTTACTCTTGTGTGTAACATTATTAGTTACACTTTAGTTGCACAGGTATCGTTAAAATGTTTATGAACAAGTTGTATGGCTTCTTAGGCCCTAATTATGGACATAGGAGTTGGTTATTTTTTTCAAGCTTATTTATCATTCGTCCTCTTTCATAAGGTTATTTCTGCAACTTTATGATTCTGGTAGTTTCTTTCTCCTTTTTTAACAAATTAAATAGCTAATAGAGTTTTTGTGCACACCAGGATTGGATTATAGGACAATGGCAAAAGAATTTTTATATCAGCTCGATTGCTGGTGCTGCTAATGGGAGCTCTTTGGCTGTGATGTCTGAAGGTTAGAACTTTTTACATAATGTAACATTTATATAATGTAATACCCATTACTAAATAACAAAGTCAGTAAATGTTTCTTTCTTCCTTTTATGGATTATTTCATGGAAACCTTACACCCAAAAATTTTAAAAAGGTTTTCATGCAATCAGCAGTGTGTTGTGATGTCCAGTCACTGTAGAAACTCTGGATACTCTGAAAACAACTTCCGTCTTTTTCTCATTATGACATTGCCTTTTGGTAAATCTACCCTGTTACAACACTCTATTTAGTTGTTTCTCATAAAGACGTTCCAGTATGATGTTGCCATATCAATCTGTTCTTACTAATTAATTCACACACAATTGATGGACAAAAAAGACATCATATCTTCTTCTTCAGATGGATTTCAATAGATAGTGTTTTTCATTTGCCTTCATCTCTAATGGATTTGTGGTTTGCTCTTTTAGTTTTCTTTACGTTCATGTTGGGAGGTTTATAGAGTTTCAAGAGAAAAAGGGGGTTTTCTAAAGAGGATGCAATGAAACATCTCAAAGACTTGAGTCAGTTGGGTCCTCATCTTGTTGGTTTCCAGGTATGATACATTTTAACCAATTAATTCACACACAATTGTATGTACGTGTCCGCTTTCTTATTATTCTTCTTTTCCAGTTCATTATGAGGTATGTCTTAGTAGACAACTCAATGTTGCTGTAATGACGGAAAAGGATATTTACAATTGTGTAAATTGAAGTTTTTTGTCAACAATTGGTCACTCTAGGTGATTTTTCTTCTGCTAAGAAACCAAAATCAAAATCCAAAATCAATCATATGTGTTGCTAGGGTTTCTGATTTTGAAGATTGAGAGTTTGTTGGTTGATTAGCTTTACAAAATAGGATAGATCAAAGATGGACGCCTTCTTTTGCCACCGCTTTCCTCTGGACGTATAATGCACGTTGCCAATCCATATGCTTGACTTTCTATAAGGCTCTGTTGATATGTCTCTTCTTCTTGCAAGCATTTTACTCATTTATTCTTGCTTTTGATCTTTATAGGGTCTGAAGACTGCCAATATCAAAGGAGATGTGGTTGGTGGAACAATTGTTAATCGTGGGTGTGTTCCCACCAAGATCCTTCTTGCTACAAATGCGAGAGCTACAAATGAACACCACATGAAGTTATCTGGTCAGTTATATCTACTTTCTACCACAAATTCTTTCGTTTTAAGTTAAATATCTTCTACTAAATTTCATATTTATCTATACCATTATCGTGTAATTACAATCCAAAGCAGATGAAGCAAAAGGGAATTGTTGATTTAAGAACTGACAATGGTGTGAGTGTTTGTGTCTTTGGGTGGCATTGATTTTGTTTTATTTACAGGTTGGTTATCAACTTATGACTTCCTTTCACATTATTCGTCTATACAGCAATGTCCATCTCTCACTGCCCCTGGTAAACAAATTTATTCTGTTTATATTATAATGATTAAAAAGGTCACTATTAGACAATCGTTTAACCATCCACTTTGATTTTATTAATTCTTTTTTTTATTATTATGACTATAATTTTAAATATTGAAACTGCTTTGGTTTCGGTCAATATAATTTTAAAACTAGATATAGTTGGGATGAATATGGCTTCACTTGAATTTCTTCAAGAAGCTTTGTTGAGATTCATACGGTGCAAGAGTCAGAAGCATAAAAGTTAAGCCTCGTTTTGTGTAAATATGTGTCATCTCAAATATTTTTTCATAGGCGTGGAAGATCTAACCAAATTTTTAACGTCTTTTCATTTGATTAATCATTATAGTTATCTTGAAACAAATAAATATCAAAGCTTCCTATTACTGCTTGGCTTGGATTTGACTTTATTTAACTTCTCAATGTTTTATTACAAGATCCTTAATTGGCTCGTCTGTGCTTGCAGTCTTCCCAAGCAGGTAGTTTCTTTTATTTATTTTTATCACAAATGTATAATTCATATATGATACAAGTTCTAGATGGAGCATAAGTAAAACCACATATACCCTTATTTCAGTTTGAATCACATTTTTATATAACTTCAGATTGGAACAAAATCTAATAGTTTAATGTAGAATGAAATTTGAAGCCCTATGTTTTATTTTCACAAAATCTAAATTTCTGTTTCACTTAACGATCAATTGTGATTTAATGATGAAATTTGGTGAAGTTTTTCCCTTTCTGTCATATGTTAAATGATGTATTTGTCTCTTCCTATTTTAAAAATGGTAACCAAGAGGAAACTCGGAGGGTGTACATTAATGGTGGTGTTTTCAGGTTCTGGCAGTACAAGTCACTGTTTCTGCTGCCTTCTGCTGCCCAGGGGTCTGGTTCCTTTTCACACGGTAAATTTTATGAGGGGTTCAATTCAAGAAATGACAAACATACATCTGTTAAGGTGTTTATTATAGCAATTTACTTTTAATTCATCCTATTGCAACATTCTACTTTGAAAAATCTGTTTTTTGGAAAAAGTTTGAAGTTACCATGCTGTAATGCAAAGTTACAATAGTAAGATGCTCTAATGCTTAACTAAAGCATTGTACTTTGAAAAAGTGCTTATTAATGACATTTCAATATCTATATATTATACAATAGTAAGATGCTCTAATGCTTAACCAATTTTAATGTGTTGTTTCAGATGAAGTGATCATGGATATTTACAAGGTAACAAAGTTTCATCCTGCAACCTCCCCTGTTTCGGTTGCTTCTGGAAGTGATGAAATTCTTTTGTCCTTCATTTAATGTTCTGTACATCAAATTTCTGCAACACTACGCAATAAGTATTATTGATCTATTATTCGTGTAATTATCTTTAGTTTTCTAGCTTGAGATTTTAATGATTGCTTAAGTTCTTTAATGTCGGAAGTTGGATTGTGCTATTGGTGAATTGGGTTTTGAGGGGATATCTTGTGGAGTGTATGATTTTGGAGGAATCGGCTGTTGTTATCAAAATACTTGAGATGATTAATCTATTAAAGAAACAAGTCATTCTCTCTCTCTATTCAACCCTAATTCTCGAATCTTCTCCTGCAACTCCGATCACATCATAGCTTTCCTTCTTTACCTTTCTTTCTTCAGGACCACCGACTCTGTAATTCTCTTCCAACTATCATGGATCTTCAAGTAGAAACAGTCCTCCTCTTGTTTTCTTCGCCTATCGTCTACCTCCTTCTCTTTCCACCCCGTTTTGCATTAGGGCTCATATCTTTTCAAGGACAAAAACCAACTCCACGCCGTTTCATTCTCATCTGCCTCATATCTGCTTTACCTCCCGGATTCACACAGCCTTCGGCTCCCTATACCTACTTGATCTGGTCACCGCTCTCCTCTCTCTACTATAACCTCTTCGTCAGTGTCCACCGACCTTCTCCTATGTCTCTCTAACATTAAGCGACCATGCCAACTATATAGTTTCTGCCATCTTCCCAACCATTTCAGTGCTTCTGCTTCTTCATCATGACATGATCAAGGCTAATTGCAACTGAAAAAACAACTCCTTTTCTTCTATTTTCGAATATGTATTTTCTTATTTTCTCTGGTTTGAATCTATTTTATAGTACTGTTCATTATTGATGGGGTTTTGTTTGTTTTAGGGTTCTAAATGTGGATCAAGGAAAAACAAATTTAAACGAGAAGCCTAAGGACTAGGGTTACCCACAATCGGACCAAAGGTAAAACCTTCGTTACCTTGTTGTAATCGTTGAGGCTGTTTGTAATTGGGTATGTTCTGGTTCTTAAATAACTCTATTGTTTATTGTTTTATGAGTTCATAGGGTATTTCATGTTCTTCCAAACAATAATTTGAGGGGTATTCAGTTTGATATAAGTCGGTTTAGTTGGTTTATGAAACTACTAGATGTTGGTAATTTTGTTGTTCATGCCACTTTGTGACATCGTCTTTGAGATCTAATTATTTTTCCATCATGCATGCCTGGTGGAAGATTTTGATATGTAAAACACAAAACTGAAAATTATGAAATGGGGCATAGCAGTGAAAGATTTTATATGGAAATGTTTCTGTCTTTCTGATTATTAGAATTCTTGAAATGATGCTTAAATGTTAGAGAACATTCATTGATTTTGATATCTTAAGATTCTAGAAATTTTCAAATGGTTCTTAAAAGTTAAAGATTTTCTTCTGTAGATTTTGCACCTCTTTTTAACGATTGTAATCTAGGTTTCTTCTGTAGTTTTTGCACCAAGATTCAGTTTGTTATATTTTTGCATGAGCTATGGAAGTTTGTTGAACTGGCATTGATTGATGCAAAACGATTTTCTTTTTGGTTATCGATAGTAACTATGGATGTGATGAAGTTGAAGGAATTGAGGGTGCTTACTGAGTTTGGATAGAATAACTTCAGATGTTTTTGTTTTTTTTTGACACTTATGTTGCAGGTTTAGGGAGCATATTGAGACACAAGGCTAGCCATACGTTTTACTATGGTAATATAGGCTGCCTGAAGAAGGAGCAGAGAGGAAGTAACTGGTTCTGCACCCGCCCTCAAATGCTCTAGCAGGTAAATGGAGGTTAACTTTCTTCAGGAATTTACAAGTTACCTCTTTAACAACCATATTGGGTAGGTCTCCAAACAGACAGTATAGTTAATTTTCAGATGTGAAGAAATTTCCAAGTACTCGAACCTTTAATCTAAGCCTTTCTTACAATATGATGAAGAAACGAGATTGGTGTAACGGGGCCAGTACCGGTAATCACTGCATCCTTTCATTTAGATATAATCTCTTAAATGTATGTTTGCGATAAGGCTAAATGGCTCTCTTTCTTTACCAGTAAGTCATCATTAAAATAATTTAATTGTGACTGTAGGTACAAGATTCTGGGTCGGAAATACCCTTGGTTGCCAATGACTCTTTCTTTACCAGGTTTATTGTGTTCTAAATTCTTTTCTGGGTTGACTATTCTGAAGTCAACATCTTCATCGCTTTGACCAACATACCCACAACACACTCTTGTTTGTCGGTCTACTAAAATGGGCTTCTTTTCACCATATGGGCAACAATTACAAACAAAAACCACAAGTTTTGCTAACCATTACTTGTTGTGGCAGGCCATAAAGTACGGTGAGCTGGACAAAACTTATTACAAGAGATGTAAAAAGTCCATTAACTTGTCCCATGTCATGGTACTGTGGAAGCCAACTTACCAATATTCTACTCAAAAGGCGATGCCACCCTCTACCAAGGTATGTCCTTGGACACCCCTTGGTTTAAAATCCCTTTTATACCTCACATATTAGTATTAAGATGGACAACCCAGATCAATACAAACTACAAAATTTTCAATAATAGTTTTTATGGATTTAATCCGTTGTTTATATCCAAAATAATATAAAATACAAAAGTTAAATTAATAGATTACGGTTACCAAAGATTAATAAAAGAGAATTCCCCATCCCCAGGAATTGCTTGATGAATTAATGTAGGCACTTGAGGGGGTATCAACTGATCAGGTGAAAAGTTCCTCTAATCAATGTAGCCTGAAGATTTTTTATGAATTCTTGAGATTGCTACTTCTTTCCAGGTGAAAATAACTTACTAAACAACTATAATTATGGGTTTGGTATGTTTAATGTGAAACCTGATATACATAAAACAACAACTTATGCTGATTTAAGTTTGATTTGTATCAAAAACTGCAAATTGCAAAATATATCATGTTTATTTTTGTTCCAAGTCCATTTCCGTTTTTTATTCTTTACCCGTAATGACAACACACATATTTTCTTGTCAATGATAGCAATGTTTTTTTTTTTTTTTTAAATTAAAGAATCAACTATGTATTTACATTTTGCTACTGTATGGGCTTGGCACTTGATTCGTTACATACACTATTATAGGTAAAGAAATAAAAGTTCTTGCTTTAATGCGTAAAAATGAAAGTATGTTGCTATTATGCGTAGAGAAATACAAGTATGGTGCACTTATGTGTAGAGAAAATGCAAGTATGGTGCTGATATAAGTAGAGAAAGTTTAAGTATGGTGCTATTTCCCGAAAATTTTCAATAATTTTTAGCTTATATGCCTTAAAATCTTGCTTAAAAGCTACTTGTGGCTGTTTTTGTTGGACTGGAATGTTGGGACAGTGAAATTGTTAGGAAAAATTGTAAGCTGAGTATAAAAATTTAGAAAAACTGATCATAAGATTTTAGAAAGTATAATTATTGAAGTTTTCACAAATTCTCCAAGTTTGGATGAAGATTATTGTATTTCTTACTGTTAAAACTTAACTCTTGTTTGACATGTAGTTGAGCAAAAATAGAAGGTGCAAGACATGTTGCAAGAAAGGTACATTGTCCTCTAGGAAAAACCATCTTTATATTGTAACATATTAATGTAACAATCCTATTCTTTTTAACAATAATAAAAAGTTATTTTGCCCCTCTTTTGGGAAAACCTGTTTGTAGAATGATTGAAATCAAATATATACTAAATAAAAAAATATTTTAACATCTAGATAATTTTATATTAAATTGTTAGAAAAGATATTAATCTAACAGAAAATGAAAATTTCTAAATTAAAAACTTAAAGACAATACAAGTAGACGCTATTGAGGGGAAAATGGTCAAAATGGTATCTGATGAGTAATAATGTCTGTTTAGATGTTTGCGGAGGTGGAATACATGGTACATTGTTTGTCTGTCCACTAAGGAACACTGGATGTTTTCTAAAAAATTATTCACCAGGTTGGTGTTTCAAGATTGTTGAGAGACACCAATGCTGGTCTTGCACTTGTCATACCAACTGTAAGGCCCTGGTTGTTTTCTTATTCATCAATTGTTGTCCGGATAAATGTTTGTCTTGATTCCAATATCATTTCTATATTTTACAGGTGGGTATTTTGTTCACAGTTTTCTAATTTTGTTTCCCATTTAAGTTTGTTGTTTGATTTTGAGTGCTATGATAGCTTCTTTCTATATCAGCTTACAGGTAAACTATCCACTATTTAAGTTGGCTCGTATGATGAGTGAATTCCAAGATAAAAGCTGTCTGGAATTTCAAATAATGACATGGGATGTGTTAAGAAAGAGGATTTGTCAACAAAGTCAATGCCACAAATATCAAGAATGTCATCTCAGAATTGGTTGCTGTTGTAAACACTAAATTCTCTGAAGGTTGAGACCTTTTCTTATGTTGCAACTTGAAAGGGCATATAACAAGCTACAAGCTATCTTCTTATTCTCTTCTTTTTCTTTTATTCGACATGTTTGTTAGATTGCATATTTTATGATGCGGTTTTGCAGCCTAATTTGCTTGCTGTGGTTAAATGATTAGCTCACTTGGTCAACCAGCAGGTAGTTCATGAGCTTATTACTCCTGAACTACTCACAACTTTATTAGAAGATCCAACTGATGACAATGTGGAGGTTGCTGTTGGTTTTGTTACAGAATGTGGATCAATTCTTCAAGGTTTATCTTCTCTGGTGAGTTAATTTATTGTATTTTCTTTTACCTTTCTTGTCTTTCAAAAACCAAACACTTGCATACAAACTCTGGTTCATTATTTACATCAACCAAGTTACCATTATTTCTTGTTGTTGACACTTTAAAACATGTTTAATCCTCTGTTTTTGTTCAGGTTCTTATTCAAAGGTTTTTTTGCACCAAGAAAAGCCTAGTTTCAGGTTCAAATCTTATCATATATTACTATTTATAAATTTTAATCTCCCAACTGTTTATTAAATTTATTTTATGTTTAACATTTGGTGGTTGGCTTTTATCCAAGGAGAATGATGTCATGTTTATAGATGAATCTAGTATCTTTCTCAAGTCTTGGATCTTTTTCTCTTTGTCTGTGTGTGAATTTTGATATTTATTTGCAGTTTTTATACGTAGGTACAACGGTTGTGATTACAGAAATTAATAAAAGGCTCTCCCGGATAGATAATAGTCAAGATGCAGATGATTGTGAATGTGGTCTTGGATCAAAGGGCCAAATAGGGTCGTGTATTAGGAATAGAGTAAATTACGTTTTTGGTCCCTCTGTATTGCTGTTTTTATAACATTGGTTCCAAAAAGTTCTCTTGCAAATGTGGTCCTAAATATGAAGTGCTCTATCGATTTTGGTCTCAATGTTGTCTAAGTTTAACATCTTAGCAATCAGTTTTTGGAAAAAGACCATTTTGCCCTGAAACAAAACTGAAAAAAACAATATACCACAGGACAAAATTTGTGATTTTCTCTTATTTTTCAATATGGGTATATAACATTGCACAATAGGTCAATTATCAAGAGAATCTAACACCTTTGTTAAAAAGCAAGAGAAAATACCATGCTTGCTCCTGTTGTAACCTGTTATTTTAAGTTTTTGTTCAAGGGCAAGATGGTTATTTCAAAACTTTGTAATCTACTCTTAAGATTATTTAAGCATTTGATTTTATTTTTTACTTTAATTTCATGTATAAATTCTGATTATGTTTCTGGCAGCCCAATGAGCGGTTTTGCTAATGTCAAATACATCCGATGCTTGACGTGTTATCTCTGCGTTTGATCTCCATGGTTGAGGAAGACAACTGGTTAGCTCCTTTTATAATTACAGTTTTACCCATGAACTGACTTTTTTCATTTATTCTTCCCTTTCTCTTTAAGAACCGACTTTTTTTCATCAGCTGTTAACAGATTTTCAATAGTATTTCAATTTTCACTAATTTCATTTACAAACAAGACCACAACCACATCATGGATTGCTAATATTATTTTGGGAATGAAGATCATTTATTTTCATCAAAATCACTTCCATGGGTTTTGATACTTCTCTTTCCCAACACGTTTTCAAGAGAAAAAGTATGTGAATGAATTTCCTATTTTATTAAGTTAAACTATAGATGAGATATTGAACTTATACTGTTTGATGGAAAGCCTGAATGAGACTAAAATCAAAGTTTGGTAGATAAATTTTCTCTATTTAAATGTTAAATAGTCTGATTTAAGTCATTGTTGATATGGTGATAATGTGTTTTTATTTCCGTCACTAATATGTGGTCAGACACCATGGGTAAGTGTTGAGCTATCAGAACTATTAGTAAAGAAGGGGTTATCCATTCAGGTATTTTGTTTATTATTCTTGCTCACACCATGTTGCTTTAAAAAGAAAGTTTATTGCTTTTGTTTGAACAGAAACGAAAAGTGATCAACCTGAAACTGAATTAAAGTCAGGGCTTGATCTTCTTGGTCTTTTAGATGAAATTTCTATGAATAATGAACCAGTCAATGAGCCTTCTTCTGATAATTGTTTTATATCAATGGTAAGTTTATATAATTTAAAAGGATTTATACAATATGTATTTTAAAATTTTAATTTATCTGTTATGTTTGACAGAGCAATGATGTGACTTGCTAGAACTTGGGATTTCTTTTAATAACATTACTGAGAATTGTTAACCCTATTAATGTGGCCAAAGTAAGTATTTTCTCTGTTTCTCTATTTTCTCCACAGTACCCTTACACTTCTCTGCAGGGCAGGGCTTTTGTTTGTTTTCAAGCATCTTGTTAATTAGACCCTTTATGTACGTCTAACACTAGTTGTACAAGGGTTCTGTTGCAAAACTTGCACCAACATTAATATATTTGCATCACTTTATATAAAGAGCATGGATTTTTCAGGTTGAAAAACAGCTATTTTGGCTCTCTCTTGGAAACTACTAGATGTTGGCAATTTTGTTGTTCATGTCACTTTGCGACATCTTCCTTTAACTTTCATATATGGTGTTCAGGACTTGGTAATGATTCTACAATTTTTATATTGTGTGATTTGTTATTTTTGTTAGCAACTTATGCAATATTCGGCTTCTTGTTATAAGTTTTTTATATGCTTGATAACTATCTTATTTTCTCTTTTAGTAATGTATGTTTAGTTGTTTTCAGATCTAAGTAGTTTTCCATCATGCACGTGTGGTGGAATACATGGTACACTGTTTATCTGTCTACTAGTTTGTTGCAAGTACAAAGGAACACTGGATGTATTCTACAAAATTATTCACCAGGGTTGTGTTTTCTCGTGTTTTCTCATCTTCCCTTTTTTTTAGTTTTCTCACAGTGTAAATTTTTGAATGCATACAAGTGGTGTTTCAAGAAAGAGCTGTAAGATTATTGAATGCTGGTCTTGCACTTGTCATACCAACTTTAAGGCCGTGGTTGTTTTTTTTCATCAATTGTTGTCCGGATAAATGTTTGTCTTGATTCCGATGTCATTTTTGTTATTCAAAGGTGGGGATGTTTTTACCTTTGTATGACTTATTGCCAAGTAACATTCTCACTTCCTAGTTTTCATGGATTCCTTTTTTGTTCACATTTTCGTAATTTTGTTTCTCACTTAAGTTTGGTGTTTGATATTGAGTGCTTTGATAGCTTCTTTCTATATTGGCTTACAGGTTATCTCTCAAACTTTTGGCGGGGTGGTAATAGGGTGGAAGGGGGTGGTGTGGGATGGGGGTAGGGGAATGATGATGTGTCCAAACATAGAAATGACCAAAATGGTAAGAGAGGCAGAACTGTAATGGTGATCATAAAGATAGAAAAAGAAGTTATGACGTCAAAACATAGAAATAACCAAAATGGGGTTAAGGTAAAAGAGGATGAAGGGCCAAGAGCTAGCTGATTTGCAAGAAAGCATGAGTAACTTTGGAAAAAGTGGAGCTGTTTTTTTTCCCACTATTTGAGTTAGCTTGTATGATGAGTGAATTCCAAGATAAAAGCAGTATGGAATATCAAATAATGGCATGGGGTGCGTTAAGAAAGAGGGTTGGTAAACAAAGTCAACGCCACAAATATCAAGAACATCTCAGAATTGGTTTCTTTGTAAACACATTTAATTCTCTGAAGTTTAAGACCTTTTACTATATTGCAACTTGAAAGAGCATGTAACAAGGTACAAGTTATCTTCTTATTCTTTTCTTTTTCTTTTATTTGAAATGTTTGTTAGATCGAGTATTATATGATGCGTTTTTGCAGCATCAATTACTTGCTGTGGTAAAATCTATAGCTCATTTGGTCAACCAGCAGGTAGTTCATCAGCTTCTTGCTCTTATACTACTCACAATTTTATCAGAAGATCAATTCTTCAAGATTTATCTTCTCCGGTGAGTTAATTTATTGTATTTTCTTTTATCTTTCTTGTCCTTCAGAAACCCAACACTTGGATACAAACTCCATTTCATTATTTAAATGAACCAAGTGACCGTTGTTTCTTGTTGTTGACGTTTTAAAACATATTCAGGTTCAAATCTTATCATATATGACATGAAAAGTGGTTGGCTTTATCTAAGGAGAATGTTGTCATGTTTATAGATGAATCTGGTATCTCTCTCAAGTCCCGATCTTTTTCTCTATTTGTGTGTGTGTGTTAGTTTAGATATTTATTTGCAGTTTTTATATGCTGGTACAAAAGTTGTGATTTCAGACATTGATGAGAGGGTCTCACTGATAGATAATAGTCAAGATGCAGATGAATGTGAGTTGGTCTTGAATCAATTGGCCAAATAGGGTCGTCTATTAAGATTAGTGTAAATTACATCATTAGTCTCTGTGTATTGCTGATTTTTGTAACTTTGTTTCCAAAAAGTTTTTTCTTGCAGATGTGGTCCTTATTATGAAGTTCCCATTCGATTTTGGTCCAATGTTTTATAAGTTAACATCCTAGCGATCAGTTTTTGGAAAATGACCATTTCGCCCTGGAACAAAACTGAAAAATACAATATACCACAGGACAAAATTTGTAATTTTAACTTATTTTTTAATATAGGTTTATAACATAGCAATAAAGGTCAACTACAAAGAGAACTTAATACCTTTTGTCAAAAATCAAGAGAAAATTCCATGTTTGACAAGGACCGAATTTGCAAGCAAACTTTGTGCGACTAAAATTGCAAAAATCAGCTATATGCAGGTATTAAAATTGTAATCTACCTCTTAATCAAGATTATTTAAGCATTTGATATTATTTTTTTACTTTAATTTCATGGTATAATTTCTGATTATGTTTCTGGCAGCCCAATGGGCGGCTTTGCTAATGTCAAATACATCTGTTGCTAGACGTGTTGTTAATTCTGCATTTGATCTCCATGGCCGTGGAAGACAACCGGTTAGTTCCCTTCAAAATTACGGTTTTGCCTCTTGTTTTATTTTTTAATAAATCTTTATTTAAACAGTCTGCATTGCATTTCCTTGGGAATGTTATGGGAGAAACTCGTCCTGGAAACAACAAATTAGGGAAGAAATCTTTATTTTAACAGTCTGCATTGCATTGGTTAGGTCCTTTTATAATTACGGTTTTACCATTTGTTTTACTTTGTTGATTACTTAATATTAAACACGGAAAATGTCTAATAGAGTAATGCTACACTCTTGTAGACTAAACTGGATTTTATTGAATTTGAACAAACTGAATCAAAAGATTACAAGAATTTCTAGCCTTCGAGGTGTTAGTTCCTTCCCGGTGCTCTCGCACAACTGAATTTCAGTTACAAAACTCCAAGATGCTCAAATCACCCACCGACTAGCTATTAATATCTCAGACCAAGCTACTTAAGAAGTAAAAAGACCTAATTGCCCCTCTCCACTAACCCCTTATATGCCTAAAAAAAATTTTAAATGCATCTCAGCTTTTGAAGAATTGATCCATTTCTAATTTATAGAATTATGAAAACAGCAACGCATTTGCACTTTCTTACCCAGAAGAACAACTTACTTATAGTTAACAAAGTTATAGCCTAGAAATAATCCTATATGTTAAAATGGAAACAAGTTGGAATTTTAATGGTTTCAAGAACCTAGATATTACGACAGCTTTTTTTTCCATTCTGGTTGAATATAGGGTTATTTTTTATTGAAGCTTTGATTTCTATTCTTTTCATTTTTCAATCCTGAAGTCAGTTCATTGCCAGGCTACATAGCATGCCTGAAGAACAAGCTGAAAGGAAGTAATTGTTTTTGCACCCGCCTTCAAATGCTGTAGTTTGGGCAGGAATTTACAAGTTACACCCATTAGAACCACATTGGGTCTCCAAACAGATGGTAAAGGTAATTTTCAGATTTTCGAGATGGGAATATTGTTGATTTTCAGATGTTTTTATATTACTTTTTGATATACTTATTGTAATTTATTTACACTTTTTTGCTCTTTTGCAGACCAAGATGGTGAAGAAATCTACATGAACCTTTTATCTAAGCCTTCTTACAATATGATCAAGAAATGAGGATGGTGTAACAAGGTTCATCCTCCATTTCAAAAAACTCCATTTTTTGTATGTTTTTGGACTCAAACAAGTATCATGACCTCACCAAAACCCATTTCTGTAAAACAGGAAATTACTCATGTGGTTAATGATAAATCCTGGGTGCAATTCTGAATGCACAAAGGTACAACCCACTGATGGAGTACTTGTTCCAGCACTTGAGTAACAAATCAACACTAAAAAGCACAACCCAGTCCGATTTCATGAAATTAGCGAGTATGATGGATGGTCAGATGAAGATACAATACTATGCATGGATTACAGTAAGCTAATCAATGATATACAACATACTTGAAGATCTAGGAGGGAAGAATATTGTAATTATGTCGCTATAATCATATTCATAGTCATCATCATCATGATTTTGGTCATGGTATGGATGGTCTTGTTCTTCACAGAAGAAGAGTGTATCCAAGCAAGATGAAGATGATGGTGAAGAAATGTACCAATCAACCGTCGTTAGGGTATTTCCTTTATCAATCTATGCTGAATTCCCCCCCCCCCCAATTTGTCGTCAAATAATTTGCTAAATGTTGATTATAATTTTTGTAAGGGTTAGGACTCTTGTTTCTACAAGGAGCGAGAAGAAAACTGAACCTACGATTGTCTACAAAGAAAAGAAATCGGTGTAATACAAAGTGTAAGTAAAACCACCTACACCCTCTTTTTTTCAATGTTTTGAGGAATCAAGAAACCTTTTGTCACTGATCCTAACTTCTGTTTTTTCATAATCACTAACAGGGTATTTTTGAACATGTAACTAGGGTAATTGATTAAACCAGCAAATCATTTGTCCTTTCCCATTTTAAAAATGCTAACCAGGAAAAAATTGGGAGGGTGTACATTCATGGTGATGCCTGCAGTACAAAAAATGACAAACATACTTCCATTATCGTGTTTATTATAGCGTTCTACTTTTATTTGTTCCTATTGCGACAATCTACTTTGAAAAATCTGTCCACATAGGAAAAAATATAAAAAGTAGACGCTTTAATGCCCAAGAAATTATCGTGCTGTAATGCAAAGCTTCAAATTTGAAATTATCATGCTGTACTGGCATACTGCAAAGCTTCAAAAGTAATATGCTTTAATGCCCGACTAATCATTGTAATTTTAAAAATGTGCTCAATAATGACATTCTTCTTCTAATTTTTCCATATTCTATTACTACTAATAACTTAGGTGTACAACTACAGCTGTACATATTCCAAAGAAAATAATTTTAGTAAGTGTTTTTTTGCGACAACATTTCAAATTTGATTCGGGAAGAGAAACGAGATAGAGTGACTACGTTGCTATTCTCCACAAGCATTGGTTTCTATTTAACATAGCATTTCAACTTTTTTACTGATTTTATGTAAATGTGTGAACAGGGGCTCGCCATGTAGATTTAGTAGAAGCAAACATTTTTAATATCATTTGGTGGACATAACTACAAGTCTAACAATGAGGTATTAAAATCTGTATTGTTACTATATTTTGTATTGCAATTGTTATCTTATATAATCTTTGCTTTTGATGAACTTATTTGGTTTTTGCGATGAAGCCCAAACTAAAGGACATAAAACTCTCAAAAGTCTTCAAGTGATCAACAAGGGTTTCAACACCTTCTGTAACTTTTGCATATGCATAAACTCTCTTTTATTTGCATCTCAGCTTTTGAATCGTTGTGTGTATTGTGAGATACACGAGAATTGACTTATATCATTTCAATAGAATTATGAAAACAGCAAAGCATTTGCAATTTCGTACCCAGAGTTACAGTCTTATAGGTAACAAAGTTATAGCCTAAAAATAAACCTATATGTTAAAATGGAAACAAGTTGGAAGTCGAATGGTTTCAAGAACATAAATATGGCTCCATTCTGGTTGAATATAGGGTTTTTTTTCTCTGCTTCCCCAACAAACGGTCACATCTTCATCAGAGAGAAAGAGGAAAAGAATGAAAGAGAAGAAAAACACACCAAGTCTATTTGGAGAATCAATAATATGGTGGTAATTTAACTTGCTTCTGCTTCTTCATCACTCATCATCAAGGTTGGTTGTAACTTGAAATTTTCAAATGGTGCTTAAAAGCAAGGATTTTTCTCCAAATGTCCATATTTTTATGTTACTCTAGATCAGATTATGATTTCATATTTACGCTTATACAAACCAATTCCATTATTCTCTTGCCACAAAATATCCGGTGGAAGTTAGTAATAAAATACTCATGATCTCCTAAAGAAGTGCTAAACATCAAAATTTAGATGTAAATGTTTACTACTTATTTTGCTTTCTTCTCTTTTTTCATGTTGATTGATCTTCTGGAATCCTATGTTTTTTAACATATAACTAACAACCAAATTCTGGGAATCTGATAGGAAGTTGAAAACCGTTGCAAGTACTAAAACCTTGAAGGCTATGTGTCTTAATTTTGTGTATGCTTGAATAATTTTGTGTTCTGTGTTGCATACCCAGAGTGTTTTTTTTTTACAAATAGTGTGTTGTTTGTTTTTGGATTCTGTTGTTAGCAAGTGTAACGTTTGTATCAATATATGTCTTTGTTTTGGTTTCAATATTGCTTTGCATTTTGTCTTATTGTTATTTTTTCGGTTTGGGAGGTTTTTGGTCAGGTTTCATCTTCTGAAATTCCAGTGCAGTCGGTTTCTCATTGCTATAATAGGTAATGATTTGTTGCTTTTCTTGTGCTTGACTTCTTATGCGGAAAGAAGTAGAATGCTGTAATAAGAGAAAAGGAAAGTACATTGCTATGTCTTGCATTTTCTCCTCTAGCCCATCTGACTTTGGAATGATTATTATTATTTTTTTTTACAGTTATTCCACTATTGCAAGTACAGACGTGATGAAAACCAACTATATGTATTTTCTGATGATTCTGCTTTAAGGTGGCTAGCAGCAGCATGCCATATAGACTTTGACACCATGACAGGTGCAGACAAATTTGGTAATATTTACTTTGTTAGTTTGCCACAAGATGTATCAGATGAAATCGAATAATATCCAACTAAAAGTGAACAAGGTAAGCTAAATAAAGTGGAGGCGATTGCTCAATTTCATGTTGGTGATGTCACATGTTTACACAGAGCATCTTTGATTCCAGGTGTCGTGGAGTGTGTGATGTATGGAACTGTAATGGGGAGTTTGGGGGCATTATTGGCATTTTGCTCTCTTGATGATGTTGACTATTTTTCACATTTGGAGATGCATGTGAGACATGAGCATCCGCCTTTGTGTGGGAGAGAACATATGGCGTATACATCCGCGTATTTTCCTGTTAAGGTAATAATCTAATTTCTGATTTTCTTTAAAAAAAAATAGAGTAAGTTAAACTCTTTGTCACTGAGTATAGCGTATTTTCCACAGTTTTTGACAAACCACGGGGACCAATCTTGCAGTTTTGTCTATAGATAACTTTGAACGTGTATGTTTTTCATATTCCATATTTTTTATGTAAACTTTCCGTTCTTAAATCATTGTTACAAATCCATATATATTAATATTATTAGTTTCTTTTTTAGGTACGTAATGGTAGACACGTTTTAAAAAACCTCTACCCATGGGGAAAGCATCCTTTTCCTGAGTTTCTTCATTAAGTCATTTTTTCTGCATAATGTCTAAAAGAAACACCCATATATAGCTTATTGGATTAAATCATGTCTCTATTAAGTCCATTTATGTCAAAAAAACACGTCAAGATTCTTTTGTTCCGGTTACTAATAATATAGTTTCATGTTCACGCTGATTTACATGTAGGATTTAGATTTTGGATTGATGTTAGTGTTATTGATTTATGATATCTTTCTCTCCCCATTTCTTGTTTTCTATGCAGCACCTATTTGCATCATTTGCTTAAAACATATCTGCTTGATTTTCATTTCCGATTATAAATTAGATTCTTATCTCATTGCCTTTCTTTTTAATGCTAATGGACTGAAGTTTTGCAAACAAGCGAGTTTTCATGGAAAGTATTTATGTTTCATTGATAAAAATTTGATTTACTCTGGACCCTTATTACCATCCATGCTCCTGTGATTGCTTGTTGCAGAGGATTTGCAAATTTGTAATCCTAAAATGTTCATTATTTATTTTTTGTAGATTTTGCTAACTCTCTGTCCATGTTTGCAGATCAATTTGTGTTCATAGGGCTTAACTTTGAACTTATAAATACAATTTTTACATAGTAGATCTTTGTTTATGGTTACTAATTAAAAATGTGTTTACAAGGCTGGCAATAACTTGAATTGGATATGTTGATAGAAAGTTAGGAGTTATTCTGATTTCTCCTAAGCAAGACATAGTTGGGTAAGCCTAAACACCCATTAATTATTTCCTAACTCTCTTTGTCACTCAATGCGCCTATTATGTTTCTTGAAATATTGGGAAAGATGAAGTGCAGGTGTTGTCACAAAGGGATCTTGAAAAGATGATAAAGGGATATAGAAAGGACAATAAGGTTCAGAAAATCAGAATAGTTGAATGTGATGTAGGGAGCGGTATAGAGACCGACAAATCTACCATGACTTCATGTGTTGAATGTGATATTATAACGCTCTTCGATGTTTCTATTGTGGACAGCCAGTGAAATTATTAGAAATTCTCATTTGTCAACACATATGATTCAGACCCAAAACATTTCCCCAAATGTGAATGAAATATCAAACGAAGATGTAAGTTACACTTTTAGGTTAAATTTTATCTTGCATTTAACAAACTCCTTATCCGTATTTGTTATACCATGATTCATTTTTGGGTTGCCTTCAGAAAATGAAAATAAACAGATTATGTTACAAATATGTTTATTTGACATGTAACTTTCTTTTCCAATATTTTTAAGTGGTTGAAGACGATCAATAAGTTTTATCAAGTTTGTAAGGTTAAGGGGTATTATTGGTATTTGATCATTAGTTGGAGCTTTTTCCATAATCTTCCTAAATGTTTATATACTAATATACCCTTCCCTTTCCAGGTGAGATTCAGGTGAAGGCTTATAGGGATGAATCATCTCCGTATGCAGCTATGCTTGCTACACTAGTTGTTTCCGAGAGGTGCAAGGTCTTTAGTTTGTTTCCATAACATTATTTATTTTGATCTGCACAGATATTATTAACTGTCTTGTAGTAGTGTTTTTTTCCCTCCCTTTAGAAATTTAGAAAAAACATGAATGATACTAATGAATTTAA
Organism: Cichorium intybus; assembly: GCA_023525715.1. Lineage (NCBI taxonomy): Eukaryota > Viridiplantae > Streptophyta > Magnoliopsida > Asterales > Asteraceae > Cichorium > Cichorium intybus. The sequence goes on from CM042009.1 coordinate 15,550,941, forward strand.
ACTGTGTTTCTTTTTCTATCTCCTAAAGTTCTATCTGTATAAATGATACCAAAAAAATGACACACATGGCATAAAAAATAATCCAGGGCAAATTTGGCAAAAGTTAAGACTAATACCTAGATTAATGTCAGTTAGATGAAAAAAAATTAATTTTTTTCCACCCAGTGACTCATTGTCAATCTATCTTCTCTGAAAAGATTTTCAGCTCTTTATTTATGAGAAAAACAAGGATTACAAATAGATGGTAATTCTGTCGTTTGTCATTATTTACGTTCCAGTCCTTTGACAAATTTAGATATGAAACACAAGTAACACAACAAGTTGTTGTGGACAAAAATAACCTTTGCGTTTTGCCCCACTATAACTATCTCCCATCCGCTTGCGTGGCCAATCCGTATTAACTCAACTCCCTTCAATCTCTCTCTCTCTCTATCTCTCTCTCTCTCTCTCTCTCCTTTATCACTTGCCAAGAAATAGCAATGTACTCTCGTTTATTTGTTTATTATAGTGCCCTACTTACATTTCTTACTATTACAACAATGTATTTCCATTATTTTTCTGATTAACACATTAGACTATGGAAAAGTCTACACAGTTATAGCTTTGAACTTTTGGTTTTTTTCTTATGAGTTTTATTTGTATATTTCGGACCTATGGAGAAAAGAGTATCACAAGGGTAAAGTTTTTTCTTCCCGCTTTTGGTTCAATATTAACTAGAGCATGATTTTTACCTCAACCATGAATTACCACAAGAATAATGTTTATGGATTATGATAATATGACATAATTACACTTTAGAAAGTTTGGATAAAAGGATATTTCATCAACTGCTCTTATTAAAACTCACATAATGGCGGTGTTTATGACACCAGCTGTGATTTGTGGAGACAACATGTACAACATTGTTGAGGAAGATGACTTTGTTAAAAAGGAAAATTTGATATTCGTACTATACTGGTTATTCAATTATGATGTCATTGTGCAAGCACACTTGTTGGACTTGTATGCAAAGGTTTGGAGGTTGGAGTTATGCAAAGATGGTCGTTGATTAAATGTCCCACAAAATACACAGGTGTATATATATAACAAATAAAGGTATGTCTTTTTTCATATACTCTCTCCTCTAATTAGATTCTTAAGGTCTATATCCATACCAGTGCTTTTATGTCTACGTGATAAAAAAAGTTAAGTGGTATCAACCGATAGGGTGAAAAAAAGCACTTGTAGGGGTATCTGTATCACCTACCTGATCAGGTGAAACAACAACTAATGCTGATTTAAGTTTGATTTGTATCAAAAACTACAAATTGCAAAATATATCATGTTTATTTTTGTTCCAAGTCCATGTTTGTTTTGTAAATTAAAACAGGGCAATGTACTTTATTCTTTACCCGTAATGGCATCACACATATATTTTCTTGTCAATAATAGCAATGCACTTTTTTTTTTAAATCACAATAGCAATTAGCAATGTATTTACATTTTGCTACATTATGGGCTTGGCACTTGATTTGTTACATACTGCTATTATGGGTAAAGAAATAGAAGTTTTTTGCTTTAACGAGTAAAAATGAAAGTACGTTGGTATTATGTGTTGAGAAAAACAAGTATGGTGCTATTATAAGGAGAGAAAGTTTAAGTATGGTGCTATATCCTGTAAATTTTCAAATAATGTTTGCTTATATGCCTTGAAATCTTGCTTAGAACCTGCTTGTGGCTGTTATATCTAAATGCAGCTTTTGTTGGGACAGGGAAATTGTCAGGAAAAATTATTTGATAAGCATAAAATTTTAGAAAGTATAATTATTGAAGCCTTCACAAATGCTCCCAGACCAGATGAACATTATTGTATTTCTTACTGTTAAAACTTGACTCTTTTATGACATGTTATTCAGTTGAGCAAAGGTAGAAGGTGTAAGACAGGTAGCAACAAATGTACATTGTCCTCTAGGAAAAACCACATTTATTATGTAAGTTATTAAGGAACATTTTTCAATTCTTTTATTATTTTAATTAAATTAAAGTTTTATTTTTTTTAGAAATAACAAAAAGTTATTAATTATATTTTAGCTTATTTGTAGTTTACTGAGGTTTTGTTATGTTTAATTTTTATTTCTGTACGGCAAATGCTCAGAAACTTGTATATTTTTAGCCCCTCTTTTGGGGAAACCCGTTCTCAGAATGATTGAAATCAAATATATGATAAAATAATTATTTTAATATCTAATAAATTTCATTTTGATTTGTTAGAAAGATATTAATCTAACAGAAAATTAATGAAATTTTCTAAACTAAAAACTTAAAAACAACAGTAGGAGAGACACTATTAAGGGGCAAAATGGTCAAAGTTCACCACAAGACTTGACGAGAAGCTTAGAAAGGTCTGCTGAGAAACTCAAAACCAATAAATTTTAATTACTAAATAACAATGGATGAGGAAGAAAGGAAACAGAAACTCATTGGCGGGAACCATCAAGCAGAAATGAAAGTTCATATATGAGCCAAAAGGTATTCCATGGCGACAGTGGCGAACAAAATGTTCATAGACACAAAATACGCATTCTGAACACACACAACAATGACCCAAAATTCGATGTCTATTTTTAGAGCATACCCTGTTTCAAGGACACCACATCACATAACCTTCAAATGGCGGCATGTACACAATACCGACTCCACGGCGTTTCATACTCATCTGCCTCATATGTGCTTTACCTCCCGGGTCTTCCGGATTCACACGGCCTTCGGCTCCTATACCTACTTGATCTGCTCACCACTCCCTGCTTTCTCTACTATAAACTCATTGTCAATCTCCACCGCCTTCTCTTATGTCTCTCTAACATTAAGCGACCATGCCAACTGAATAGTCGCGCCGTTTCTTTTCTGCCATCTTCCCAACGATTTCCGTGCTTCTGCTTCTTCATCACGACAAGATCAAGGCTAATTGCAACTTAAAAGAACTCTGTTTCTTCTATTATATATAGAATATGTATTTTCTTAATTTCTTTGGTTTGAATCTGTTTTATAGTACTGTTCGTTATTGATGGGGTTTTGTTTGTTTTAAGTCCTTGATGATACGGTGATAACGTGTTTTTATTTCCACCACTAATATGTGGTTAGACACTATGGGCGGGTGTTGAGCTATCAGAAGTATTAGTAAAGAAGGGATTATCCATTCAGGTATTTTGTTTTCTATTCTTGCTCAAACAATGTCACTTTAAAAAGAAAGTTTATTGCCTTTCTTCACTCAAGTCCATGATTATGTAAACCTTTCTTCTATGTCACGCTTTTCATTAATAACTAAGATTCACTTGTTAATTCATGTAATTTCCTATAACATTAACAATGCATTTCCGTTTATATGTTTATTATAGAATCATACTCTTCTTTCCATTACACCAATGTGATTTCAATTTTATCCTGATGAAAGACGTATCTTGACATACCTAACAATTAGCATTGTGTGTTTACTTATTTTCTTTTTAAGACATCTTACTTTCATAAATCTATTAAACTATAACATTCTACCTTCAATTTTAGTATTTTACTTCAACCACAATCATTTGAAACTTACAAAAATTTTCATTTTCTCTCTTAATTACACACTAAACTCATTTATAATTCTAATTTTAATATTAATTCTATGATTTTAAACAAATAGAAAATAATTTATTAATTTATTAATTTCAATGGTTGCTTTTAAAACTGATTTGAGATGTTCATCAAATGTTTTTACTTGGGTCTGTATTGTTAGTTTTTTCCTTATAAACATCAAGTATTTTGATGGTATTAGCAACTAACTTGTCTTCCTAGGGTGTTGCTGCTTGGCTTGATGAATATATATACAATTGATCTCGCAATCAACATTATGTTTGCTTATCTTTAATAACTAAAACCATATATACCCAAATTTTAGTTTGAATCACATTTTTATATAACTTCAGATCGGAACAAGTTACTTCTCAGTCTAGTACTTAGATCATGACCTTGCCATTATATATTAGTTTACTGTTGAAAAAAAATTAAGCCCTATATTTTATTTTCACAAAATCTAAATTTCAGTTTCACTTAACCATCAATTGTTATTTAATGATGAAGATTTGGTGAAGTTTTTCCCTTACTGGTCGATTTTTATTATGTAATGAAGCTTAGTGCTGGTAAGTACATTTTCATGTACCTTTTGTTTATTGTAGTTTGTATTGCAATTGTTATCTTATATAATCTTTGCTTTTGATGAATTTATTAGGTTTTTTACTATTCTTCTCCATCTTATTTTATAAATTTTTGACATCTCCTTCTGTTCTTGTCTATCTAATGTTCTTCATTTTGAGCAACAAATTAGTATCGATTGTTATGCAGCTATATGGGTTTTGAAGTATTGAGGTTCTTGAAGATTTGTGTTTTACATATATAGTTTCATTGTTCCCTTTTCAATGTAATATTTTGTTGATTTGATGTTTATGTTGGTCATTCTTACCTATTGTTCCAATAACTTCAGAAGTGGAATGTTTGACTTGCATTGGTTTTAGGACAGGAGACAGCAACTGTGGTCGTTTTTGTGGTGTTTATAGGTATTGGACTACAATTTTTCTTATATACATGAAAGATATAGTTAAGATGAGACTTCTAACAAAAATTGGTGTTGTTTTCTGAGTACCCATGATAGTGCTTTATTTTTACAATAAAACACTATCATTAAAGGACCGTTTTATCGCATAAAGACGCTAAGAGGCACACGAAAACCGTATTTTTGTGCAACACGAAGGAACTAAAAAAACTGCCTTAAAACATGCAAAATGCTTCTCTATAACAGATATGGTTCAGACAGACCCGTCTAACCTACCTCGTCTGTTAACCAAATAGATCGTATTTCATATAAGAATGCATGTTTTCCTAATATCCAGGAAAAGCTCACATTCCAACGGCAGCTCCTGATGCACACCACAGACTCCCAAAAGTCTGGCGGTGATAATAGATCTACTGTCGGGTCATCACTAGCCCAAGCTAGCCATTTGTTTTCGCATAGAAAACATCTCACAAATCACGGGGAAAGCCTATTAAGATATCATTATTTCTCTCAAAAGAATTATGATTAAGTTGTCTTTCGTCCCCAGACATCCTCACTAAAATTGCAAGCCAACGAGAGAATATCTCATTTTTCATACAGTGCACATCACGGCCCACTGCTGTGTTGCAGATGCAAATCTGCCAGAACTATGGTAATTACCATAGGAAATCCTGATAAGCTTAACATCAAAACAGACTTATATTAACAGGTGGCTAAACATGAATTACGATTCATGTTTAACTTGAACAGAGTTCTCCGGAGCTGCTGGTGTGAGGAAAACACGAGGGATTTGTGTGTTAACATTTATGGCTTTATTTCAGGAAAAAGAACGAACCAAGACCCAAGAAACTCTGAGAAAACAACCAAACCCAAGGAAGTGATGCTCCGAACCAAAGAGCAAAAATGTGAAAAACTCATAAAAGCTACAGCAATCGCGACTTGACAGATCCTGTGTCGCGACGTGAAGAGAAGCAAGACAGAAAGATCCAGACCCTACAGCAATCGCGACGCGACGGAAGCCCTGGTCGCGACGCGAAGACCTTGGACGCAACAATACCAACTTTCAATCGCGAGGCTACCAACACAACGCACTAACCAGACCAGTGGCCGACAAAAGCAGCACTAGGCCGCACCCTCGCGACGCGACGGACCCTTGGTCGCGACGCGAGCCCTGTGTTTCAGCAAGTATAAATAGAAGCCTTCTATGCACGGTTTTAGACACCCATTCACCAATTCAAGACACCAATTTACTCCAATTCTCATAAGAATACTCAAAAACTCTTTATCAGTTGTAATAGCTCGAAATCTCTCTTAGTTAGTTGTTTAGAATCAATAGATTATCCATTTCGGTGGTAATTCTAGTAGTAATTCAAGATAATTCGAAGGGTAAACGCACCAAGCTACATGTTGAGGAACACCAAGACTATCGCCACGATCATCACTCGAATGGAAGGCTAATATCTTCAGATTACTTCCGGTAATGTTATCATACCTTTAGTGTAACATGTTTTTACTTTGATTCCGAACAAATGTTTTACTATTGTAACTATTAAACTCCCATCTCTTTGAATACAATCAGTGAATCATTTGTGTTTACTTCTACTTGTTATCATATTTTCAAGACATAGTATTATCAACATATTATTCGTGCCCATCTCATCTAATTAAACGAGTTAAGACGGATTATCAGTTAATATACTTTGTGCCCAATTAATATGTTAATAAGTTGTAACGTTTCTATCATCTAGATAAAACATAATATTGCCAAACCATTGTTTGTACCTAATCTACTAAATTGCTAGACAAAGACAAATAATTGATTCAACATATAATGTATTTACCCGATTAATAGCAATTGTTAGTAAACTGTAATTATGTCAAAGTAATTATATCGGAATCATTATAGTAAAACATGCGAACCTAATTGTTGATAACTAAACCGGAAGTAATTCTTTCTCTATTTTCAAAGTTACAATTTCAATATTTTTACCATCACAGTCAATGTTTACTTCACAGCTCGTTAAAAATTAACCACTAAATCCCTATGGACTCGACCCCGCTTGCCCTATCTACGTAGTAATAGTGGGTTATAAATTATTTTTGATGCGTGTGACGATCGCGTTGTCAAAATGGCACCGTTGCCGGGGATTATGTGCGCTTAATTTCTAGAGAGTTGCTTAAAGTTAATTTTTTTTATTATTTTCTTTTTTTGTGCAAACTCACTTGTTTATGCATACAAGACATAGTAGCAACAATTCACCATTGTTATTTAATCTGGAGCCTGAAAGAACTATTAGAAACAATCGAATTGCAAGACGTTTACTTGGATTTATACCATGAATGACGGAAGAACAATGGGTGATTATCTCGCCATGGATCTGGGTTATTATGACTTTTATAGTCTACCACCACAACGAGATCCATATGAAGATGATTGGTGGGGGAGCAACAATTTGGACCAAAATCAAGACGAGTCATCCTATTTTCTAGCAGATCAAGGAACACATGAGTCATCATTTGACAAGAAGTTGGATCTAATGATGGAATTATTGAAGGAAGGCTTCAAACAAGAGGAAAACAACTCCAAAGCGATTTCAATGCTTGAAAATCAATTGGAACAAATGGTGGAGCAACTAAAACAACAACCATTAGACGATCATTCAGATACTATGCAAACGGATGAGGTAATTATCTTGTGTAGTGATGAATCTTTTGACATTAATGTACATAAACCTACACCACCCGATTATGAGGTTGTGGTGGAGAATTATGTATCAATTGATGCGGAAAATATTGAACCGGAAACAATTAACCAAGAAAAATCTGAAATTGAATTCGAAACACCTCAATCAATTTTCCAAGAGCCAGAAACACCCAAAGTTGGGGAGGGGTCAGTGGAGTCTAATACCACCCCCGACCTAGCGAATTTCAAAGAACCACATGCCATCATCAATCGTCCCAGTTTAACAACAATTTTTTCTCAAATTAGTTGTCATGAAGGTGTTATTGATGTGACATTTGGAAACCAAAAATTTAAACTTCAGCTATTTGGATGTACTAATGATCCTCCGATCGGTGGCGACTTGTCTGTAATCAATACTATGGATGATTACTTCTATGAGCATATCAAAAATATGCTTGTCGACACTACCCACAATCTGGAGGAATGTTTTTCTTGTAACAGGTTAAAATCATTGGATGAATCTAAAAGTCAACTTATGAAGAAAAAAATAAGGAACAAGAAGCATCATACAACACTCACCCATAAACCAAAGAATAAAGTGGCTCATGATGCAAAACATCAAGTCAAGAAATTCATTAAAAAAAATCGTGGTCGGTTTTTCAAAGAAAGGTTTAAGTGTTTTCGTAGAAGGCTTAAAAGTAAATTATTAGGCCCCCACAAGGTCAAGGGTGGCATGCCATTTGATCCGGGTGAAAATGAAACAAATGAGTCGTTTGAAGATAAAGAGAAACATATGACATCAGATTCATCTTCAAACACCCAATGTGTGGGAAACGTCGACATGATTGGATTTCCAAAAAATCAATTAACATATGATCCTCCGTGAGCTGTCATCCAGGTATGCGTCCGGCTGAAGACGTTAAACTTAGCGCTTTTCGGGAGGCAACCCGAGAACTTTGTGGGTGTGTTCACTGCAAACCCTCATTTACACTTATGCAAAGCATAAGTGTGTAGTGTGTTGATTTGTTTGTTTTTTGTTTCATTTCATAAAAATATAAAAAACATAAAAAAATTGTGTTTATTAAATGAAAGGGCACACAGGTGAAAAGAGAGGGTAAAAACAAAGTTTGAAAAAGAAAAAAAATAGCCCTCTGAGGTCCCTCGCGACGTGACCCAAATTCCTCGCGACCGCGAGAGCAGGTAAAAACGCGACCAGAACATTCAGAACTTACCGGCCTCGCGACGCGACCTTTCCCTCTGTCGCGACGGGAAGGCGCGCAAACAGGTATAAACCTTAACCTTAAGTCACCCCCGCTTTTTACCCATTTTCTCCTCTTCGCAACTCTCTCTCACGGCCAAGGAGAAATCCGACCAAAACACTTGATTTTCTTCAATTTTTCTTGTGCAATTCGTCATACAAGGTACGTATAACACTCCTCTACTCTCGATTAAGGTTCATACATGTCAAAACATAGCAAAATCGCACGGATTTGGTCCGAACCCGATGATTGCTATCGGATGGACTTGAACGTTGTTATTTCCTTGAATTAATGCTTGTACATGTTAGATCTAGCACCTAGGAACCCTGTGGACTTAATACATTAAGTTAAAACCGGGCTAAACATGTGAAATCGGCCCTCCCGCTCGACCGATCGCCGCTCGCGATCGCGACAAACACCACCCTCGCGTCGCGAGGTTTGAACATGACAGGTCGCGACCAGGTCGCGAAGGCTGGGCAGGGGCTGATTTTTTTTTGTGTTCATTTTTGCTATTTTCTTGCATATAAAGCCTGATTGATGATTGTATAACTTGGAAAAATTGCAAATATGGCACCACGACGAGAGCAAAGACAACAGGCTGTACAAAGGGACGATCTCCCTTTGCATTCATGGTTGCAGTTCCCACAAACTCTCCCTTCGGTCAGAAAGAACTTGTACGAATCAGAATTGCAAAAACTCAGACGACGAGACGTCGAGGCGGCCCCAATATTGGACTGGAATTTTGCCAATACTGTGGGGATCACGGCAACACTTGATCAGTATTTGATCAAGACCGATGGTACTTACACTAGCTATGCATGGAGAAACTTTCCTTTACGGCGAACCCCTCCCCCCATGTGGTGACACCATAAAATTCTTTTCGCAAAAGTATTGTCGTTACGCAGAGAAGCCATAAACAAACAGCTTATATATATATATATATATATATATATATATATATATATATATATATATATATATATATATATATATATATATATATATTTATATATATATATATATATATATATATACACATACTAGTGGTGAGACCCGTGTATTACACGGGATGATACAAAAAAATATTAATTAAGAATATCTAAACATTAATAATTTTACATAAAAAAATTGTTTGTGTATCATGACATCTTGCTTTTGATTTTTAATATTACGACTTTTTATTTTGATAAATATAATTGATTATGAGAGTGTCACCGGTACTAAAATCAAATTCACTATTATGATTGGAATCGTTCTTCAAAATATTATGACGTCAATTGTCTCTCTATTGTCTCCCAAATCGTTGTACACATTAAAAAATAATATGATATTAAAAAGGGTATTGGTAAAAAAAACCCCCTCATCATTAATTGATGATGTCCCATCAATTTGGGTTTCTTTTAATATATATATATATATATATATATATATATATATATATATATATATATATATATATATATATATATATATATATATATATATATATATATATATATATATATATATATATATATATATATATATATATATATATAAATTATGATATTTTTTAATTATTTTGTTTTTTTTTTGTAATTTTATAACTATAATTAATTGTTTTTATTAAATATAAATACTTATTTTGGTATTTATAATTTAAATATTATTCAAATTTTTGACGTTTAGTTCGAATATGTTTTCTAATGTGTTTTTTTTAACGTTTTGTTCGTTGGTATCATTTGACGTTGTAATTTAGTATTTTTTTCTAATTTTTGACGTTTTGTTTGAATTCATTGTTATATGTTTTGTTCTTTTATATTGGTGGAGAGTTATTAAATAATATTTATTAGACTTATGAGTTTGCATTTTTTAATTTTTGATGTTTTGTTTAGAAACATTTTTATATGGTTTGTTCGTTTATATGTTTTGTTCGCTTCTAATTTTTTACGTTTTGTATGAATATATTTTCTAATTTTTCTAATTTTTTATGTATTAATTTTCTAATTTTTAAATTTTTTACGTTTTATATCAGTGATAGAAATGATGGAAATTGTGGTTTCCACCGATATAAAACATCAAAAAATAGAAAATTAGAAAATTAATACATAAAAAATTATAAAAATTAGAAACGAATAAAACATATAAACGATATAAACAAACAAACCATATAAAAAGGTTTTCAAACAAAACGTCAAATATTAGAAAATACAAACTCATAAGTCTAATCAATATTATTTAATAACTTTCCACCGATATAAACGACCAAAACATATAACAATGTATTCAAACAAAATGTCAAAAATTAGAAAAAAAAAAAACTAAATTACAATGTTAAATAATACCAACAAACAAAACGTTAAAAAAAACAATTAGAAAACGTATTCGAACTAAACGTCAAAAAGTTAAAATAAAAATTAAATTATAAATACCAAAATAAGTATTTATATTAAATAAAAACAATTAATAATAGTTACCAAATTACGAAAAAACAATATTATTAAAAATATCATTATATATATATATATATATATATATATATATATATATATATATATATATATATATATATATATATATATATATATATATATATATATATATATATATATATATATATATATATATATATATAAAGCCAAATTGATGGGACATCATAGTTTAATGATGAGAGGGTTTTTTTAAGATGACCCTATTAAAAAATAATTAATTTTGAAATTGAATGATAATTAAACCGATCATTAAGGAGTTATAAACTATTCAAACCAATTAGTTTTTTTAAGAAATTTAAAATTATGATAAAATGACATGTGGCAAATTCAATAAGAAGATGACATGTGGCTTTGATTTACTTATTTATTAGGATAAGATATAGACACACACACACAAACACACATACATACATACTTTCAGTTATTCATTATAAATACAACACTTTATTTCACAATTACATACATGTTCAAATACTTTCAATAACAAATGGATCATGTCAAGTTTTTTTATTTGATTCGTCTCGTCATTGTCAAACGATAATTGGTTGATGTAATCGGTCATGGAAGTGGCTGCAATGGTGCAAGAATGAGAGTGTGATGTTACTAGTTTTTTATGTAATTTTTAATTTATTTAGATTAAGTTAATGTGATTTTAAAACTATTAGGTTTTAATTTATCTGTTTTAATGTAATATTTTATTTTGAAATAAATTTGTTTATTTTCTTTTAAATTTATTTTTTAATTTGAAGTGGGGCGAAATAAAAGATAGTGATGAGTGATCATTTTCAGGAATGAGGGAAAAAGTGTCAGATGTTGATCGATACTGATGTGATAGAAAAAAATAAAAAGAAGACGATAACCACACTCGTAATCTTACAATAAACAGCTTATACGGTCTCAAAAGCGAATCCCTTTACACTACACAGAGGTGTGACTTTAGAGTGTCCAAGATATTTTTGTTGTCAAAATCAAGTTGAAGAAAGCGCAAATCATATGTTTGTTTCGTGCTCCGATGCGTCTGATATTTGGAATTGGGTCAAGCAGTAGTGGAACATGGACTTTGGGCCCAGTGAGCCACTTTCGGTTCTTATCTCCTGCTTCGGATCCATTTGCAGGCTATTAGAGGCTTTCAATTAATCCTTTCCGGAGAATTAGACGTCGAACATGCCTTTTATTTGGTAGGTCTCCTAAATTGAAAAACCTTGTTTCGGCTCTCATCCACTCTGCGCTTTGGTTCATTTAGAAGACAAGAAACAACCTTCATTTCAAGAAAACAAGTAACAACCGTGAATGATATACAAAATCAATCTTTATAATTGATAAAACATAGAGCAAATGTTTTTAGTTTTTAGATTGGCATTCTTGGACTTGTTCTCTCATTCTTTCACGTAAATTCTACATTGTCCTTATTTTTTAGTGTGGTTTTAATACATCCGTTTATCACTGAGGATGGTGATTAACGTGGATTAATGTGCTTATTAAGCGTCACACATATTTCAAGGTCTTTTTACGAGCTTTTTGTTAGTATAACAACATTCATCGGCGCCCCCTACATAGCAAACTCCAGGCCGGCCTGTATGGGCAGTATTTGTGGACCTAGGCGCTAGTAATACAATTATTAGTTTTTGAATTGTAGATCATTTCAAAAAAAAAAAATTGTTTCATGAATTTTTAAATAATATTCAATGTTCTTGGCCCTCTTTTGCAACCACTATCATCAAATTGAGACTTATGTCCCCATCCCTTGTCATTTCATGTGAAACCTTTTGAACCAATTTGCAAAGTATATTTGAAAAGTCGGTGAAAATAGACAAAATGGGGAATACAAAATGCACATGAATCCTATGAGGCTATGACATCATTTTTATCCACAAGGAATCCTAGAATTGATAAATGAATTAAAAATCATGAGAAATATAAGAGGATTGTTTAAGTTTTACTAACGTTGAAATACTTGGTTATAAAGTTCAAAGCATCATTAGATACGAGTTGGGTCAAAAACCATATATATTAAAAGTAGTATATTATTGAAATGTACTAGATTCACTGTACACACGTGAGAGGCTGAGACAAATTATGCAACGTAAAAACATATTGTGGAGTAGGATGGAACAAAATAAAATAGGGTGCAGCAAATTAAAAAAATAAAACGAATAAAATAACATAATGAACTAGTTAGCCAATTTAAAGAATTATAATAAATCGCAAAAAGATGAGACAAACAAAATAAAAGAATTAATCAGTTGGTTGGTTGGTTAAAAGGAAACTGATGGGTAAAAAAGACACTATGGAAATGGACCTTAAGTGGTATCAACCTATATACACTTTACAATATAATCTTTTAACATTGAGATTTCTTATGGGTTAATACTATAAATTGATGCGAGCTAATGTGCTAGCGATATTATTGGTAAAAGACCTTGTAAAAATCGTTTAACCACACCATCGAAAACTTTTTCTCTAATCAAATGCACATCAATGTCGATATGCTTAGTTCTTTCATGAAATACAGGATTTAGAGAAAATTAAATAGCAAAGTAGTTATCACAATAAATTTCAATTGGAAAACTACATTTGATGTTTAAATCTCATATAAGCTTGATTACCCATAAAATCTCAAAGGTAACAGAAGCCAAAGCTTTGTACTCAGCTTCAGTTGAATATCTTGAAACATTTGCATGTTTCTTGATTTTCCAATATATTAGGGAATTACCGAGAAATAGACAAAAACATGTTACATATCTCCTAGTACTTAAACATCGACCCCAGTCAACATCAGCATCAGCATCAGCATCTAAATTTAAGTGCTCAGATTAATTAATAGTGATACCTTTTCCAGGATTGAGTTTAAGTGCCTTAAAACCATAACAGGAAGTCTCAAGTGAGACTTCCTTGGGACATGCATGAATTGGCTTAAGGATTGAACAAAAAAGATACATCAAGGTCGGAGTTAAATATATTAACTTTCCAATAACTTGTTGATAACCTATATTATTATACAACAGTTCATCATTTTCATCAACACTTTGATTACAAATTCCAGGTATACTTTCATTGACTTAGACAAACACCACCGGGTGTTTTTATAACTTCCATTCCCAATAAATTTTTTGATAAACCCTAATCCTTGATTTTAAATTTTGTTTTAAAAACGATTTTACATTTTCAATTTCTGTTTCATAGTTTCTAGTCAAGATTATATCATCCATATAGACAAGAAGAACACCGAAACAAGTTGACTTTGAAAAAGTAAAAGGGAATAATCAGTTTTGCGTTGAACAAATACATATTCAGACAAAAAAGATATAAGATTTTCATTCCATAACCTAGGGGATTGCTTTAAGCCATATAGGGACTTACGACGTTTACAAACTTTTTATCATTTTTCAAAAAATATCCTTGGGTAATGTCATGTATACGTCTTCCTCAATTTCCCCATATAGAAAAGCATTCTTAATGTCCAGTTGAGTTGATACAGGTTTCAACTATTGTTAAAATAAGAGTGATGAAACCAATAACAGTAACAAATTGGCCACAAGTGAAAATGCTTCATCAAAACCAATCCCTTCTTTTAGTGAATAATCATTAGCAACTAATCTATCTTTATAACAATCCACATGTCTATTCGATCTGTATTTAAGTTTGTAAATCCATTTACAACCTATGAGTTTCCTATCATGATGCAAATTTGTAATTTCTCAAGTTTGGTTTTGATAAAGAGAATTCATTTATTGGTTTATAGCATCAACTTAGTTTGGATCTTACAGGCTTCATGATAGTGTTTAGGTTCAACAATCTTATTTAAATTATTTACAAAGCAACGAATATCAGAATCTAATGATGATAATTAACAACTCTTTTTAATCTCGTACTTGTACTTCCCATATAAGACAAAGTCATTAACCTCTTAGGAATCCTAGAAACCCTAGTTGACCTTCAAACATCCTGATTAACACTATTAGGGCCGATATTAATACCAACAGTATCAAGGACAAAAATCAAAAAACTAAGTTCCTTCAGTTTTGTAACTATTTGATTTAGCACTAGGTTGATCTTCATCATGACCCTCCCAGTATACATAATCTTGATTCTCTAAGGGCTATCCAGATCAAAGACAGATTCTTGAAGAGAGCCATCAAGACCAAGGTTGGAAACATAGTTAGAATTTTATAAATAATTACTAGGATCAGAAGTACCCATTCTATCATGACCGTTTCTATTAATGCAAATAGAAGATTCTAAAACATTACCTACACCAAAAAATGGTTGTACTATCACATAATTACTAACACGGAGGAACATGTCTAGGATTTAAATTAGAATCATCTTAGGGAGAATAAATGGCAATAAAGTCGAAAAATTGAGAGTATTGATTTTGATCAAACACATTCTTTTGAAAAAGGAGCACCAGAGGACATTCTGAAATGAAAAATATGTTCGTAAAATTCCACATCCTTGGAGAAAAAAACGAAAAAACATAACTACTTTCCAAACTCGACATTTTGTAACCCTTTTTAAAACTTAGAGTACCCAATAAACGCACATTTATCAACCCTAGACTCATACTTATCATGTACATTTAGTTTTGTAGCAAAGTAAAGACAACTATATACACAGGTAGGTAACTTAAATATGGTTGTCTGTTATAAATCATTCAAGGGGTCTTTTCGCTTTTAAGATAGAGGAAGGAGTTATGTTTATGAGATAAGTTGTTGTAAGAATGGTATCCCCCGGTGTCTTAAAGGGGCCCCACTTTCAGACAGAAAATATTTAACAACATTAAGAATATGTCTATTCTTTCTCACAGCAATGCAATTTTGCTTAGGAGTATAAGCAATACTAGTTTGATGAATAACACCATTATTTTTGAAAAAAAATGAAACACAGTTGTTAACAAATTCGGATCCATTATCAGATCTAATATTCTTAATACGTTTATCAAACTGATTTAACAACAGATTATAAAAACCTCAATATTTTCAAAAACTTCAGATTTATTTTTCAACAAAAAACGCAAATAAATTGAGTATAATCATCAAACAAGGTAAAAGAGAATCTAAAGCCTTCAATAGTTGTAGAGCTGGCAATGGGTCAGGGTTGCGTTCGGGTTCAACCCATTTATTAATTGGGTCAAAAATTTCAACCCAATCCAACCTGTTAAATTAAATAGGTTGAGATTTCAGACTGAACCCAACCTAATAGGTAAACAGGTTTCCATTGGGTTGACATATTTATGTTTTTTCCAACCAACCTATTAAATAAATGGGTTGAACTTGAGTTACCCATTTAAAACTTAAAATGTAAACAAAATATAGCAATGTTACACCTAATTGGAATAACTTAAAACCCAAGTATTCAAAGTAAGATAAAAATACAATTATCAAGCAATTATATAATATACATATATAATATTGCGTAATCTTCCTATTAAATGAAAATATTAAACAATTATATAATATACATGCATAATAATTAAATAATATTGTATTGTTAAAATAAAACAATATATATAAATTAAACTGAAACGGGTTGGTAGGTTGAAAATAGGTTTATAATTTTTACCCAACTCAACCTATTTAATTATATGAGTTAGGCGGGTTAACCCATTTAACATAAACGGGTTGAAAATCTCAACCTAACCTGTTAATTTTGGGTTGGGTTGCCGGGTTGGGTCGCTTTTTGCTGGCTTAAAATAGTTGGTACTCTATAAGGACCCTTTTTTTTTTTTGAACAACTAAATTTTATTAAGAGGAACTAGCAAAAAACTAGCACAGAAATAAAACAATTACATCACAATTAAAGAAGGATTTAAATGCCACAAGTTCCAATCTATTTTTTTCTTAGACCGACTATCACACCAAAGGAACGATTGAGCAACAATATCATCAAACATAACACTCTTTTTAGGAAGTGTTTTTCCAAAGATTGTATCGTTCCGAAATCTCCAGATGTACCACCACGCCACATAAATCACTCCTTCCAGAATTTCTTTAGTCAGCTTTTGTAATCTCAAATCTTGAAGCCAAGTCCTCCAATTTGCTAAAGACCAATCGTTTGGTAAAACTACATCCCACCATTTTCCAATTTTAGTAAAAATCTCTTGAGCAAAAGTACACTCGAAAAAAAGATGAGCAATCTCTTCAGCTTTAACTCCACAAACCGGACATAAAATAGACTCCAACTCTATGCCTCTTTTAGACATGTTCCATCTCGTAGGTAAGCCATTCAACATCATCTTCCAAGCAAAAACATTGATTTTTATAGGAATCATCCTGATCCACCTTGTAGGCACTCCCGTACCACCATTGATCACGTCATCAATACATCGTCTAGTGGAACTAACCGAGAAAGAACCATCTGTCACCAAATCCCAAAGCCAAAGGTCTCGATTATTTGAAATATAAACGTCTTTCATAATTCTCTCCAACTCCCCCTTTTGCTCTTCCTCCATACCCCCCATCGGCGAGCGTCTAAAAGAATCACCCCACCAACCCGTGCATTTAGAAGCCACTGTTGCGTTTTTATTCTCCTCCAAGTTGTATAATCTGTGAAACCTACGCATGAAGTACGTATCTCCTAACCAAGTATCTTTCCAAAATAAAGTATCCATACCATCCCCAATCCTCCTTTTACAAAAGCCCATCAGATCAATTCCATTCTTTGTCAAATCTCTAGTCGAAATAACGATATCCCGCCACACTGAAGCTATTTTAGAAACATCGCAATTTCCTAGAAGACCGTCCTCTCCATGAATCGCCTTAACCACCTTCACCCACATCACCCTTGGATTATTCTTAAATCTCCAAATCCATTTAAAAAGTAAAGCCCTATTTAAAGCAAAATAGGTTCCAACTCCAAGACCACCCTTATCCCTATCCGCACATACCTTATTCCACCCAATCCAAGCGTTTTTTGTCTTCGTACCCTCCACTCCGCGAAAAAACCGACTCCTGAGATTTTCCAATCTTTTTATCACCCCAACCGGAGCTTTAAAAAGAGACAAATAATAATTAGGGATGGACCCAAGCACTGTCTTTAAAAGGGTCAATCTTCCACCAACTGAAAGAGTTTTCAATTTCCATTTAGAAAGCCTATCATTAACTTTCTTCTCAACCTCTTCCCACGCACTTGCTCTAGACATAGAACCTCCAACCAGAACCCCCAGGTACGTAAACGGAGTTTTAATTGCCGCACATCCCACCAAGGCCGCCACTCTCTCAACTTCTGTAAACGGAACACTAACACCTAACATTTTCGACTTTTGGATGTTAATCTTCAGCCCTGAAGCTAAATGAAAGCACTGCAAAATAGACACAATATTGGTAAAATTTTCCTCTTTCCAATCTCCAATGAACACCGCATCATCCGCATAAAACAAGTGAGAAAGCGTAAACCCACTGCCCACCGTCAAGGGCGTGAAAACTCCACGAACAATAGTCCTCAAAAACGACAGATGAAGTGTCTCCATAACCAATATGAATAAGAAAGGCGATAGCGGGTCTCCTTGGCGCAAACCCTTATAAAACTGAAACTCTTCTGTAGGACTCCCATTAACCAACACTGAGCCTCTACCCGACTTCAAACAGCCACGTATCCATCTACACCATTTCCTTCCAAAACCGAAGCGACCCAAGATATCTTCCAAGAAGTCCCATCTAACCGAGTCATAAGCCTTCTCGAAATCAACTTTAAACACCATAGCCTTTTTTTTCTTAATTTTACACCAAGAAAGCACTTCATTTAAAATTAACGGACCATCTAGAATTTGACGCCCATGCACAAACGCAGACTGCTCTTCACTAATCAAGTCCCCAATCACCATTTTTAACCGATTAGCCAGAATTTTTGTAACAATTTTATATTGGGCACCAATGAGACTAATCGGCCTAAAATCCTTCACAAACTTAGCATCCGCCACCTTTGGAATCAAAGCGATAAAAGAAGAATTACAACCAACTGGAAAGATTCCAGTCCTGAAGAATTCCTGAACCGCCTCACCCACCAAATCCTTTAGTAACTCCCAAAACCTTTTGATAAATTCAAAAGTAAAGCCATCTGGACCCGGAGATTTTTCTGCCCCACAATCCCACACAGCATGTTTAACTTCTTCAGACGTCACCTCCCCTTGAATAAGCTCCAATTGATCTTCTGACAAACGTCTAGGAAATTCCATTTCATACTGTAATCTAAAAGCATCTGGCTTAGAAAATCTACTAGCGAAATGACTAAGAAACTCTTTCTTAACTTGATTTGGCCTATCCAACCAATCCCCATTAGAGAAGACCCCTCTAATAGCAAGTTGCCGACGAGATTTATTGATAATACCATGAAAAAACTTCGAATTCTCGTCTCCTTCAATAGCCCATTTGACTTTAGCTTTTTGAGCTAAGTTTGCTGCTTCCTGCTTGTCAAGATCAAGGATGTTACTCAAAATTTCCCCCCTTTCTTTTAAAACGTCTCCATCCCCGTCATCGACCCGCTTATCTAAATCCCTCAATTTTTCCTTAAGCAACATCTTATCTCCAATTTTCTGACTTCGCATCTCTTTGGCCCAGTCTTTCAAACGATATTTAAGGGCTTTTAATTTATTTTTTAGGCGTACCATGGCGCTGTTATCTGTAACCCCATCATTGGCCCACGAATCACTCACAATCTTCTCAAGATCCCCATTCTGTAACCAAGAATTAAAAAACCGGAAAGGAGTAGACCCGTAATCCAACACCGATTCACGTAGCAAAATCGGGCGATGATCGGAAAGATGTTTCTCTAAAATCAACCCTGAAATATGCGGGCATAAATCCAGTAAGCCTTCAGAAACAAGAAACCTATCCAACTTACTCATTTTACCAGACGTAGAGTGAGTCCACGTAAACGAGTAACCACCCAAAGGAATATCTACGAGACCAGTCATGGCTATAAAATTATTGAAAAAACGCGGCCCACTAGCATGAAAAGTAGAACCAAATCTTTCCGCCTCTACCCGCACTTCATTAAAATCACCCATAACAATTACCTCACCTCTCCACTTTAGGATAATTTGCGAAAGATAATCCCAAAGCATTTTTTTCTCACTTAACTCTTGTGGTGCATAAACCGAAATAACCATAAGATTAGTGTTAGTAGGCTTCCAGAAACCCTCAAGAATAACAAAATAATCTGAAGATGCCATTTGTTTTTTCAAAAAAATATTCGGATTCCAAACACACAGAATTCCACCAGAGGCACCCACAGAACCGCTACAAGCAAATTGGTACCGAGAATTACCCCACAACTGCCGAACTAAAACATCATCAACAACTTCTAACTTTGTCTCCTGAAGTGCCAAGAAATTAATCTTGAACTTAGAACATAACTCAAAAACCCATCTCTTTTTTGCCTGAGTGTGGCCCAATCCTTGAATATTTAAGGATGTAAAATTCATTGAAAATACTCTTTACTCCCATGGTGATCAAGCATCTCATCATTAACTTTAGTAATCTTGTATCCCATCATATGACCAATAATATATATATCTTCCATTTTCTGACCACAGTTACCACTTGGTGCCGAAGCATTAGGCTCCATAATATCACCACCTCTAATTAAAGATTTGGTTATTGTTTGAGAGCTATCATTGTTTCCCCCGTCCACATGACTAACTGCATCCAATTTTATAACCGTATTGTACCTTTTCTCCATGTGAACCGACTTCTCCCCTTCACTGTTGTCACCATCATACTCTATAAGGACCCTAGACATGTAAGTGGATAATATCACCTAAAGAGGAGGTTTTATGTTCACTAAGAGGGAAAGGATCTCTAGTTTGTATAGCCTTATGATAACCATAATAAGGGAGGCGACGATTCAGACCCGATGTCCAAAGATTGATGTAAGACAAAAAAACGTAGGTTTCGAAGGATGAGCTAACTTATTGTGCCAAGTAGACTTAGAGACAAAAAACACTTGGGCACACAAGCAAAATTACTCTTAAATTCTCCATAATTACATCTCTATAAAGTAAACCCCAACTTTGATTACCAGCCCCATTATCATATTAGCATGTAAATCCTGGAAGTAGTGCTCACATTCATCAAAACATACACATATTTTGTTATTTTTTATAACTTTATGAACAAATAAAAGATTAAACAACAAGGACATCAAATAAAGACCCATCAGGGTGATTTACTTTATGTTTTAAGTTAGTGTTATAATATAGAATGACTTGATTATAATAATGATGGTTTACCTTCATATAAATAGGGATACAAAATGGCTCTTGGCCAAACATAAACCCTAATGGTTATTAACCCCAATCACTAACATCCCTCCGCAGTTTGATCGGGAGGAGACGATTAAACTGAAAAAATAACCAAAAGAACAAAAAATGAAAAAACATAGATGAAGACAGCGGCATCGGCAGTGGCAGAGCTTTGACGATGACGGCTAATCGTGACTGTTTGTCGGAGAAGAAGAGAGAAGGAGCGGCGGCCAGAGACGGTTCCGATGTAGAAGAAGATAGAGCCGGTGGCGGCGACAACGATCATGGAGTTGGCGGCAGAGGAGTCCGGATAAAGGCAGCGAGCAAGAGAGAGATGACTCAAGCTGAGGCGGACGGAGCCAATTCCGATGAGATCGACAATTGCAGTGTAGAAAGAGAGAGAGAGACGATTGCATATTAGAGTCTGCCCAGCGGAGAAGGTCCGGAGAAGAAGAGGTCATCCAATGAGAAGGACCATAGCAAACGAGACAGTAGAAGAAGCCGATGACGAAGCTCTGGTTTGATACTGACGGTTGTATTATTATTTATGAAAAAAAGTAAACTATTAGTCAAACCTAAACCTTAATTGGTTTACCTAAACCCTAATGGATATTAACCGTAATCGCTAACGGATAGAGTATAACCATATTTTGTAACTCAAAATCAATACTTCTCATATAATGATTTGCTCCAAAGTAAACAACCCACTTTGGATTTCTAAAAGTATCTTGCAAAAATATTATTACTACTCGACTTTCTTTCGACTTCATTAAATACCCTTACTTCTAACTATTCACTGAAATTTGTAGGGATTTTCAATAGCTTTAATCCATTTTTTAAATTTAATTTTGAGATTTGAAAATTAACCTTGTAAAAAGGTTTAATTAATTACTATTTTTGTTTTCCTTTTACGACAGATATAGTAGTTTTAATATGAATATCCGTTTACTACTAAAAGAAATCAAATTTCTTTTTATATAATTTATTAAGAGTAAATTGCATAAAAGTCACTAAGTTTTTCAATTTTCTCGATTTTGACACTGCATTTTTAGTTTTTACAATTAAGTCATTATGTTTTCAAAAAAATTGCAATTAAGTCATTATGTTTTCCAAAAAGTTGCGAAAATGACCATATGACAGGATGACAACAGGTTACCAGGTCATATGGTCAGATTTGCAATTTTTTAGAAAACCTAATGACTTAATAGCAAAAATAAAAAACATAGTGTCAAAATCTTGAAATCTATAAAAGTTAGCGACTTTTATGCAATTTTTCTCTATGCAATTTATACAACTTAATAACTTTACATGCCTCATACGTGTCCAAAAAAGTAATTTTGTTGTTACCTTGGATAGTTTACCCTAATAGCCCCAAAAAAGAACCAAAAAAAAAAAAATCAAAGTTTAATGCTACTTGTGACAAAATTGCTTTTTGTCACAAGTAGCATTGAACTTTAATTTTTTTATGTTCTTTTTCGGGGCTGTTAGGATAAACTATCAAATGTAACAACAAATTTACTTTTTTGGACACGTTTGATGCATGTAAAGTGATTAAGTTGTATAAATTGCATAGGGTAATTGCATAAAAGTCGTTAACTTTTTCAGATTTCTAGATTTTGACACTATGTTTTTATTTTTGCTATTAAGTCATTAGGTTTTCTGAAAAATTGCAAATCTGACCATATGACCAGATAACCTGTTGCCATTCTGTCATATGGTCATTTTCGCAACTTTTTGGAAAACATAATGACTTAATTGCAATTTTTCTAAAAACATAATGACTTAATTGCAAAAACAAAAAATACAGTGTCAAAATCGAGAAAATTAAAAAAGTTAGCGACTTTTATGCAATTTAACTATTTATTAATCCTATTTATTCGTCATTTATTTTAGTTGATTGTTGCCCCCGTCGCTAAGAGGTCTATGGCAGAGCAAAACGACACACAATCACACTTCATCTTAGGCTGAACGGAACGATGGTAAAAAAAAAAAAAAAAAAACTCATCGGCATCTACGTGGAGCGACAATGCCGCCGGCCTCACCGCCCCGTGATGCCAGCATGGATTTTCATCGGCGAGATCATGCGGGTGAAATCAGGCCGACATCTCCTATTTCTTATCCCTTTTTTCTTGACGGCAACCATTCCTTCCTCTTTCTCCTCTTCCTTTTCTTTCTTTGAATTCTGATGTGGCCCCAAAATATGTGGTTGCCGCACACCGTGTAGTCTTATATTATCATCCTTGATTATTATTATACATATTAATTGCAAGGGGTTCTAGAAGGTTTGGTGTGGGGGTGGGGGGTTTTTCCGTTTTTAAGCGGGGTGCTTCCTTTCGCTCTCTTCCCGGCTGCCACGTTCTAGCTTTGGTAGTTACGCTTTCTCCACCTCCTGCTTCCTCCGGTTCTTTGCCGTCCGCCACCTCTTCCCTGTGTGTCTGCTTCATCTTTTTGCTCTGCATCTTCCCAATTGTCTCACTCAAACAATCGAGAAAACAAACGATCCTCTTTTTTAGATAGATCCGTCTTCCCCCCACCTCTCTTCCTCTTTCGATTTGCGAAAACATTTCCGTCGTCATCATCGTCTTCCTCATCCTTCTGTGTTTCTTAACAATTAACAATATGAAGCAGGTTTTTAGAAGTTTTTGGGGGTGGGGTTTTTTGGGTTTTAAGGGGGTGGTCTCTTTTTACCCATTCAGTAAACGACAGCTCTGCTACCACGTTTCATCTCCTCGGTACATCTTCATCCTCTACCTGACAACTTCTCTAATTTTGTTTTATTCGATTCTCTCGGCTATTTTCCAAAGACTTTCGTTGCTGTGTTTACAGCGTATTTTCCTCCCCTTCTTTCGATTGCAAGATGCTCTGAAGATCATGGCTATTCTAGCTCTTGAGCTTCCAGGTACGGTAAAAAAGCTTTCTTTTTCGGAGTGAGGGAGAGATTATTTCCGCTGTTCTTTGTAGATTTTGTTTCTCCACCAGGTTAGTGTTCTTGATTTTGTTTTGCACCTATTTAAGTCGTTGATTTAAATTTTGTTGACGATTTTTTAGTGATTCTCTTTCAGATTTGTTGATATCGATCTCTTTTTTTACATCGTTTCTTTGCAATTTCAGCAAGTCAGATATCAATTTAGGTTGAATCAAGAATCTAAACTTTCTCAACTTGCTGCAGTCGAATTCACAACACATACCATTCACGATCGCAGAGCTCCATCACACCCTTGCTTTTATAAATCTGATTTTGATGATCAATCATCGTTAAAGTCAAGCATGAAGAGAAATCGCTCGAAACGTCCAACAATTTTAGTTCACCAATACCAGAAACAGAAGAAGAAGAAGAAGAAAGATCTACTATATACGTTAGTACGCTGAACACCATAGACAGCGTTCATTTGTTCCAACAAACATGTTTAACACTGGAATTCCTCAAGACGATTTTGCAAATGTCTAAGAATCCAAAGGCGAAGAAGAATTGTTGCGGTAGAAGTGGCTAATAGCGGAGGCGGCCAAGGGTTTGGAGGTGAAATTCGAATATGAGGGAGAGAAAAGAGGAAAGTAGAAGCGAAACTGGTGATTCAAATTAGGATAAACTTGGAACTTCAAACGTGGATGAAGATTGAGCTGAAGAAAACTCCAACTATCAGGGAACATGTTGAGACTGGTTTGCTTGATGGGCATCACGTTTCCTACAATTTTGGTAACGAGGTAGATTGCCTACTCTTGATCATTGCTTACTTCTAATGGTTTTTATGGTAACAAAAACAAGTTTTCTATAAGGTAGTCTTTAAGATAGTAAACTTTCAATGAGATGCACAATATCACAGTTATGAATGGTGTGTTTTAATGTATATTTGTATACAGAGCAAATATTGAAATGTGTTGGATTTGACTTTGATATTTAAGCACATAACCTGTAAATAATATTGTAATCCTCTTGGCTTGATCAATGCTGTAAATTTTTGATGCAGTTGGTTATGGTGGTTGAGGGCATCAAGATACAATGCAATTGTGTCAATGAGGTTCTGTTTCTTAATTCTTTTTAGTATAATTTGGGTGTCCTGATATTATCTTTTGGTGCATGTTTTTCTGTGTTTGAATCTAAAATTTGGTTATTTATGTTGCACGTACGGTGTCAAGTTGTTCTTTATGTGCTATGTATGCGTGTAATAAGCTCTAAGTCATAATCTTACCACACCGTTGTTTTAGTTAAACATGAAATTTTGATCTAGAAATATCTTTATATGCATATAATTAATTTTGAATCCTTTTACAGTTGATACTACACCTTACCTTGCACATCATGCTTGAGGGTATTAAATGAACCTTTTCTTTATCTTCCTCTTTGTTGCTCTTCATCATAATGGAAATTAGGAGGTCTAATTTCCAAAGATTCTTTCCATTAATTTCTACATGCTTCCGCATAAGATTGCTTACATTTCTATTGCACTCTTATAAGTTAATTCTTTTATGTTTATTGTAAGAGCTAAGAGCATATGCCTCATTGCTCCTAACCCCTTTTGGTTAGAGTCCAAAGGAAACCAATGGAGCTGTTGGAGAGTGAGGGGGAGATTTAGAGAATGGATGGCCTGATCTTTGTATTTGACTATCTTCACACCAGGTTGTAGCTTCCATTAATTTTTAAATATCATTTTTCTGTTTTTAAATGAATTCAGCTTAATACTTCAATTTTTTTGTCAGTTTTGAAAACACCAGATTGAATAGACCCGATCTGCAAGGACTTATTACTATTTATTACTATATAGATTAAATTACAACACGTCTTCTAGAAAAAAATTTTGGGGGGGGGGGGGGTTAACGGGGTACAGTGACAGGTTGAAGGACCAAAACTGCCAAAAAAATTAAATGAAAGTATAATAATTTTCTTTGAAAGTTAATGAAAGTAGGATGCTACAAAGCAACAAAATGAAAAAACTTTTTTAAGTTTTGGTCCCTTTCTGATTCAATTTCACATACACACACACTGCTCTCACACGCACCATACACACACACAATACACACATGATTTTTTTTTAATTTTTTTATGACACACATTGTACAGACACTGCACACCGACACACAGTGACAGCTCAAACAATTGACTCAAACACAGAGTGTACATGAACAAAGAGGAATGCAAGTATACTTTCAATGTATGGTGCAGGTCGTTCAAACACAAACCAAGAACAACAGGTTTAGACTAGAGAATGCAAAGAGGGAGAAAAGAAAATTAAAATCGGATGCCTATAATGAAAAACAAAGTAACTCACACGTGTTAACCCGGAAGAAAAACAAAACAAAACAATCCACGATCCAAACCCAACCCGTGCGAAGCACGGGTCAACCCTAGTTATGTATTAAATTGGAACGTTGTGGTGGCCGCTAAAAATATTAATTTTTATACTTCTTTTATGCGTCTTTAAAAACGAAATGATTTGCTTTTGGGTGTTTTTAATTGAATATCTATACAAATAAAATGATTTAGGTTTAATATATGACGTGCATACCCTATGGCAGCTTTATAGTTTTTGTACTTATAAATAACAATATTTGTGACAGTAATACATATCTGAGTTTTTATTTTTAGCAATGCTTTTACTTAGATTAAGTTTGCTAATGATTGGCAACCTCAATCATGAACTATTGGCATTGGTCATGATTCAACTAAAAACCCGATTAGTCCATATTATGTTTGGCTTATCGTCATGGAAGTATAAATGAAGCAAAGTGTTATGAATCATTTTATTTTATTTTATTTTTTATTCGAATAGTCATGAATATTTGTATAGTAAGGCAAAAGGGGTCGTAATCAAAAGAGGAGGAGAAGTCATCGTCGGTGGGAGGCCCCCATGGAGTTACAAAGCCACACAAAACGATGTATTTTCGCTTGTCATATATATGTCTACCAATTATTTGTTCTCACATTGCTTTAATATATATATATATATATATATATATATATATATATATATATATATATATATATATATATATATATATATATATATATATATATATATATATATATATATATATATATATATATATATATATATATATATATACACACATGTGTGTATGTGTGTTTGTGTTCATTAGAAACAAAATGATTTTGTGAGACATGAGAAAGTGTTCTATCCAATCATTTCGTGTGTCAATAAAAAAAATTAAAAATAGAAAACAAAATTAAAAAGCTAAAAATTATATTATTATTATTATTATTTTCATCACTTTTTATTAAAAAAAATAAAAAAAAATACGCATTTGAACATTTTGTGTTATATTTAACAGAATATTACACATATATGTATTATTATATTAAAATATTACACTACAACAAATTTAAAGTCTTTCATAATACTCCTTTTAGAATATTACACGTCTAATAGTATATATCATAAACAATATTCTGGTAGAATAATGTATTATGAGGCTGTTTTTTAAGAAATTTTTTTTTAAATCGATAAAAAAGTGACAAAAATTATTATATTTTTTCATTATTTTTCATTATTCTAAGTTTTTTCGATCTCCAAAATGAGTAATCAAAATTGGTTCCTCATGTCTCACAAAATTCTTTTGGTCTCAAATAAACATATATATATATATATATATATATATATATATATATATATATATATATATATATATATATATATATATATATATATATATATATATGGGTGAGCATTTGGTAGTTGAACCATGCTCAAGCTCGAGAAACGAGGGATCCGAACAGATATAAGGACCCGAGTGTATATCTTGGTCGAGGGAGATCATTCTCACATCTATCGAGGTGAATAAATTTACATAGCTTGGATTGGTGTTCTTTGTTATGCTATATTTTGTATAATAATGAGTGCTTGGATATAAAGTTGTTGTTATGTTTGTGTGTACGTATATTATGATGGGGTGACATTCAATACCTTAATAATATGTAGTACAAACGAGATTATATGGTGAAATAGGTGTAACTCTAGGGGTAGTTAACCGTAGATACGAGTGGTGTAGTTATAGGCGATTCAGGTTCGTATGTGGTGTATTTTACATGGTCACATAACCAGTACTTTGTGATCATGTTCACATGGTGTTTAAATGGTTGCATAATGAGTAACTTGCAACCATTCAGTGTATCTTGAGACTACCATACCGGTGGAAAGTCTCCTGAGACTAGTGATAAGTCTCTAGGCTAATGAAAAGCCCAAACCCCTCGGTGTTTGTATATAGTATTGGTGTTAGTCTATATAAATGTATATGTATATGTGTCTGTATGTGTGTATATATATATATATATATATATATATATATATATATATATATATATATATATATATATATATATATATATATATATATATCAAAAATTCTTTTTTTTCTAAAAATACCCCAGTTTCTGAACTTTGTGATCACACGATCCCTGTGAGCGTCAAAGCAGATTGCAATCAAGAAATGACACGACCCGTGTGAGTGTCAAAACAAATTGCAATCAAGATACGACATGACCCGTGTGAGTGTCAAAGCAGATTGCAATCAAGAAACGACACGACCCGTGTGGAAAATTTTCAACTATCCAGTGACAGTTTCTTGTCTGTTTTCAAACAAGTTAAAAGAGGTTTTTGGTCATTTTCTTAGGACACGAAAATCATAGGAACTCTCATTCACTGTTCTTGAACTTTTCTGAATTTTATCCAATCAAGTGTTCGATTTGTACCATCGAAATACTTTGATTTGAGAGTGATAATCACGACTTTCAGATCTTCCAAGCAATTCGTTAACCCCAATTTCCAACACACACACACACACACACACACACACACACACACACATATATATATATATATATATATATATATATATATATATATATATATATATATATATATATATATATATATATATATAGTTAGGTTCTATTGAGAACCTAAATATTCATGAGATCTTGAGAACCAAATCTGAACCATCAGATTAAAAAAATTGAAGGTCAAGATGAAAAATGGCAGTTTCGTAATTATCAAAAATTTAAATGGCATATTTGGTTTTAAATATCAGTTGCAAGGGGTACATCCGTCATCAAAAATACGAGTCCCTATAATTAAGCAACATTAATTTTACTTAAAATAGGAAACCCTATAATTCTCTCTCTTCCTCTTATTCTCACGTATTCAATTCGTCTCATTCTCACGTATTCAACAATCCTATCAGATCTTCATCGTCTCTCTCGCTTCCTCTCTCCGATATTTTTCTGTAAAAAACCCTAGTCCGACCCATCCAACGGAACAGCCGGTGAAGCCAAACGGCCAGACGGTTCGCAGTTCGCCCACAAAGCTCCAAACCCTATGTCAGACAACCTCCCTCTTGACCGACTCGTTGCTCTCTCTTCTTTCAATCGATGCTCACTTCGATGTGTCTCCAGATCTCCTCTCATGTCAACCCAATTGAAGACTAACAGAAGCAGTTCCCTCGCCAACTGTTCATCAACTTCGAGTGATAGCTCAAAAGACGAAACCCCAATTGAACTTAGTAGACCATTTTCCATCTTCCATTATCCATGTTTTATTTCAAACATCATGCTTCTTATCTGAATTTTTTTCTCTAATCTCTCCATTGCTTTTCAGGGTTCCCTGCCTTTCCAACAGTTGTTTATATCAATCAAATTCGTGACATTTTGCCACATCGGTTTGTATTTTTTCATTCTGTCAACGTTTTGAACTCGTCTGCTTTTTTATGCATTATCTAATTGCTGATTGGGTTTTGTTTGGTTGCGGGGTTTACTAAACTTCCCGTTTCCCCTTTCCCAAACTGAAATTTTCTTTCCTTTGTGATTGTTTGGCATAAATTTCAACTCAGTGTTTGATTTCTAACTTGGATTTTGTTGGGGGCTTTGTGATTACCATTTGTAGGTTCCCATTTGTTTTGGTGGATAGGGTAATTTAATATAATCCAGGAGTTTCAGCAGTTGGGATCAAGAATGTGACTTTCAATGATAACTTCTTTCCTGGGCATTTCCCTGAGAGGCCAATTATGCCTGGTGTTCTCATGGTTGAGGTAAAGACTTGATTATTGTTCATGTTTACAGCAATATGTATACTTTCTTTGCTGTTGTTTACATCAATATGTATACTCGAGACAATGGTCTGGGACAACTAACATGATTCTGGTATGTTTGAGCCCTAATATTTTCTAATTTGATGGTTTGTTATTATCGATTTTGGACTAATAACAATTTCATTGAGTTGAAGCAATCCCAAACCTTCTAGCTTCTACCCAATTCTGTTATAGCATTCTTCTTCTAATGTTTTGTTTATCAATGCTACCATACTTTGAAAAATATATCTGCATTGAAAACTGTTTTGTATTACAACCTTGTACATATACGCATGTGCACATGTGCATATATGCACATGCGCATATATGCACATGTGCATATATGCGCATGTGCATATATGCACATGTGCATATGTGCATAGGTTTTGTAATCATTATATTAGTACATTGGTATGCACCTGCGAATATGTATACACATCTGTAATCTATTGGTATGTAAATATACGCATGTGCATATGTGTACATGCCCATATATGCACAAATGCATATGTGCATAGGTGTACATATTCATATATCTCTATTTGTTTGTGTATACATGTAGTTTATGCATATGTGTACATATACATTTGCATATGTACACATATGTATTTATGCATGTGCATATATGCATTTGTGCATATGCATTTGTGCATATGTGTACATATACATGTGCATATGGCTGTTTAAGTGTGAATATATGATAAAAAAACATACATGTATGTGTGTATTAAATGTATATTAACTTTTATTAATGGTATTGCAGATTTTGAAGATTTATTCAGCATTTTGAAGAAGTGAAAATTGAAAATTTGAGAAACGAATATATCATGAATTTTCATTGTATTTTTTATATTTTTTGTATGTAACATTCAAAATGGTTGTATATTATTGTTTCTAATAAATTAGTTGTATGATATCCGAATATTATAAAATACGAATATTTTCGTGTGTTTTTTATGGAATATTATTAAACGTGCGTGTATGCATTTCCTGGAAATATAATGTAAAAACTTAAATATGCATATATGTATTTTATTAGAAAAACTCACATCTCAGAATCTCATTATGTATATGTATATTTTATTAAAAAAAATCGCATATACAATATGTATATATACACTGTAAATATTATATTTTTTAAATTCCAAGCATCTAATTAAAAAATTATATTTTTTCAAGTTTCTAAAATTTTAGTTAGTAAAAAAACGAAAATATGAATTTTTTTTTTCAAAATTTGAAAATTCAAAACCTAATAGGCATAATTTTAATTCCGAAAATAAATGAAATTTTTGCTATTTTTTTTGGGGTTTTTACAATCTAATATAGATATAGTTAAAATTACCTAAAATAAAATATTGGTTATTTGACAATCATGCCCTTATTGAATTGGATAATGATCTAATGGATGTCATTGAGTTCTCAAGATCTCATGAATATTTGAGTTCTCAATAGAACCTAACCATATATATATATATATATATATATATATATATATATATATATATATATATATATATATATATATATATATATATATATATATATATATATATATATATATATATATATATATATATATATATATATATAGAATAAATGAAATTACAATATTGATTTCATCTTTTAAAAAGCATCATAATTGTATATTATAGTTTGAACTCAAAGTTATCAATCAAATAAATCAAAGGACTGAAACTTTTAGAATTTACAAAATATGTCTTCAATTCTAATTTAATAAAACTAGTTTTTTGACCGTGCTCCGCACGGTTCCCATTTATTCCTCAAAGAAACAGAGGTTGCTCTTTTTGAATAGCAGTGTACTTACATTTCTTCTTATCTATTTAGGTTTCCAAATCATTTAAAAGAATCCAAAAAAATCATTTTTTCAAAGTACAATGCTATGAATGGACTTTTTTACAAAGTTCAATACTAAAAACGATATTTTTTTCCAAAACACAGGCCTATAAATGAGATACAATGTAAAAAAAATTGAAGATTCGTCCGATCATTAGAAAAGAACTCAAAAAGTTATTTTTTTTAAATACGATGTTAGTAATCAACTTTTTTTAAAATGTCAGTGCTAAAATGATATCTTTTTCACAGAAAATTGTTCTGAAAATGAGCTTTAATGTATAAACAAATTAAAATTTTCCAAATCATCTTAAAAATCCGAAAATGTCATTTTTTTCAAAGTACGATGCTATTGATGATTTTTTTGCAAATTTTAATGTTAAAAAGAAAATTTTCCAGAAAAGTGTAGTGAATAAGCTTCAATGTATAAAATCATTAAACTTTTCCAAATCATTTAAAAAGAATCCCAAAAAATTCATTTTTTTCAAAGTACGATGCTATGAATGGACTTTTTTTGCAAACTTCAATACTAAAAAAGATATATATATATATTTTTTTTCCAAAAGACAGTCCTATAAATGAGATTAGATGTAAAAAAATGAAAGTTTTGTAGATCATCATAAAAGAACTTGAAAATTCATTTTTTCAAAGTATGATGCTATTTATAATTTTTTTTGAAAAGTTCAGTGCTAAAATGAAATTTTTTTCCATGAGCTTTTATGTGTAAACAACCGAGAATTTTCCAAATCATCTTAAATATCCGAAATGGTCATTTTTTCAAAGTAAGATGCTATTAATGAACTTTTTTTGCAAAGTTCAATGGTAAAAACTATATGTGTTTTCTATAAAAGTGTCCTATAAATGAGGATGAATGTAACAAAAATTACACTTTTACCGATCATCCGAAAAGAATATGAAAAGTAATTTTTTTCAAAGTATGATGCTAATAATGAACTTTTTTTTAAACTTCAATACTTAAAACGATAGTCTTTTTCTAGAATACTATCTTATATAAATGAGTTTCAATGTAAAAAAATGAAAAAAAAAAACACCAGTTGTTTGCAATATTCCTTCCAGCTTTCCTCATTCATACCAAAGTTGAAAAAGTCTGATGCATAGATAGTAGATACCTTGAAGTGCCAATGGCTTTTCCTCAACATACACCATTTCAAGAATTATTAAATCAATAAGTTCATTCATAGTCGATCGTCTCTAGACAAATCTGACAAAAAAAATTTTATAGATGTCAAATGAATACATAAAACATTAACTAATATGTTTAGATGGCTTCTGACTTTTCCCCAGCAGAAAAGTCACTTTCTTTTTCTGGTGGATAGAAATAACATAACTTTTAGAGTACAATACCCTAATCAGCAAAAATGAAAGTAGAATGCTATGCTAAGGAAACGAAATGAAAGTAGAATTTTATAACTGGATGTATTTAAATGAGTTTTTTCATGATTTACGATTTGAAACTGTTTCAAAAAGAAAGCTTAAATGCAAGAAATAATTACAATTCATTATATTTTATAATAATTGAATATATTACATGGTAAATTGCAGAAAATAGCAACAGTTTGAGCCTTTTTACCAATAGAGGCAACACACCCAATCAGATAAATCCTATGATGTACATAGTAAACACACATGGAAAAGGCATGATCATATTTTGTAAAGGGTATTTTAGGTAATTACCATATCCGGTTATCCTTTCATCGTCTTATCGCATGCATTGCTTTAACAGGGAACTTGCATCCACAAACTAAAATGTGAACTCACGAATCTGCAATTAATAAACAACAAATTACAAAGTATGATGTTATTAATGAAGTCTTTTGCAAAGTTCAATGCTAGAAACGATACATAAAAAAGGTTTTTTGATTCTTCACTATGAAAACAGCTATAAAAGGCTTTAACTAATTTTGGTCTTTGTACTTTGACAAGTACCATCACACGCCATAAATATATATTAAAAGACATATAAAGGGTAATATAATAATTTCATATGGACCATGGCCCAAAATGTGAAAAATACAGCAAATAAGGACCGAAAATGAGAGATAAAACTTAATGGGATTACTTAACAAAAAATAAAAAAACATAAAAACTATAAATTAGTTGTTATTTATGATGTTATGTGTTTATTAGATCATTGCAAGAGTACACCAAAGTTTCAAACAAAGACCTTGGTTTATTACATGTCTCGATTAACTTTAGACAACTCCACCTTTTGTATAAAAAATCCTAATATGTGAGGAGGGGGGCGTGTCTGGATGTTCAAAAAGTGCCATTGGATGTTCAAAAAGTGGCATGAACAGTAAGCATCAAAATAAGAAAGTTTAAAAAATTCCAATGAATCAATGTTATGACAGGCTTCTTGTTTAAAAGTGTCTCCATAGCTGAAAAGTCATAGCACAGGCTTCCTATACACTCCTTTCTAACGTTGTAGTACTGAAAAAACAAAATTAATAATAAGTGTCATCTCATACTGATGTCATGTTAGATTATATAATGTAATAGTAAAAGATTTCCTTACATTGATCTTGCCAGCTATAGATTTTATCGAACCGAAAATGGTGTTGCAAACTAAGTATGCAAAGCCATACAATAGACTGTTCCATCAGTACCTAAAAAAAATAAAAGTAGAAGAATCACATCAGTAGAAGAAAGTTCCCACCAACTGTGTGTGTAAGAGAGAGAGAGAGAGAGAGAGAGAAATGCAAGATCACCACAAAGTTTAATAGCTGCTTCACAAACCGGGACTATCAAGTTGACATGTTTAGATTGAGACCCTGTAATTATTCCTATGTCCAATACATAATCGGTATAAGCCTTGTACTGAAGTGTTGGATCAGTAAGCCCATTTCCAATTGCAAATCCCTACATAAACTTATAAAGTAAACACAAAAACTCAACTGATAAAAATAATTTTCCTAAAGAAAATAGAAAAATATACCTTTAGGTTTATGTGTATGAGTGTATCCCTTCCTTGTTTTTGTTTCATTGGTGGACTCTAGCAGCAACAGCAGGAATGTAATGCCCAACATATGATTCTCCAGTTATATAAAAGCTCATTGTGTACAAGTTCCGGATGCTTTTGTGAAAAAGGCCTGAAAACTGTGGGAATACCAGGAAATCGAAGATGTGTCAAATCATTCTTAAAGTAAAGCCCCGACTGCTCAAGTACACGAACTCTCACACGCATATACAAATTTAGATCACGGGGTTGCATATAACTGTAAAATAAATTTTTCTGCAGTGATCAAAATTTGAACATCAAATTAATCTAATGTATGATTAAGATGAAGGAAGTGTACCTGGTTGAATCAACTGTGAGTTTTTTGTAAAAAAATATGTGTTGAAACTTAAGTATCCGTAAAATGGAATTCTTCTCGATTGTGTTTCCCATTCCAAAAATCAGACGCACACACATCGTATCCTCTGATTCACCAAGCGTAATATTTATCCTGATTCTCCAACTTTGTCATTAGAAGCTTCTGATACGGCGGTTGAGGCGGCATTTAGACCTGGTTGTTTTAGGTTAACAGAGATGGGAGAAATCAAGATAGGGCGAGGAAAGAGCGAGACAGGAGAAACTCGGATTGCATGTATATACGGTTGTTGCCTTCGATTCTTGGACGATGCAATAAAGTGAGGGAGAAACGATGGCGGAGAAGGGGGCGAGGATGAAGCGGTGCTGGCGGATTGTAGTAGGAAAGACGGGTCGTGAGATTGAGAGGGATGACGGAATTAGAAAGTTAGGGTTTTCTTATCCCAACCCAGATGGGGGATCACTTACCCGAAAAAACAGAAAACGGATCCAGCAAAAAAACCCGCGTTACAACAAAACGTACACAAAAGACACAAAATCACGGGAATTAAACAAATGTATAAATAACATTAAAACCGCACCATCTAAATGGTATTCGTCGAACCCACCCCAGTTGAGGTTTCATCATTGGAATATTTAATGTTTTACTATAGAATCGATCTAATTCAATTATCCATTAGATTTTGGATACTGCCAACCGATCTAATTCAATGATTGTTTTCAAAAGAACCTGTTAATCGTATATTGAATTTGATAAATTTTATCAGTTTGGTATTTATTATTGATCATCCAATTTTCATATCCTTGTCATCCAATTTTTGCTACTTTTGATTAGGGATGAGCTTTTGACCCGGAGAACCGGACCGGACCGGAACCGAAACCGAATAGGAACCGGAACCGTGTATTCGGTTCGGTTCTCGGTTCTCCATTTCCCACAAAATCGGTTCTCGGTTCTTCGGTTCTCGGTCCGGTTCGGGCGGGGTCCGGAACTGAACACATTTCTTAATAGCACATTATAGTATACCCGAACCGGAACCGAAACCGAACCCGAACTGGTAGGAACCGGAACCGGGGTATTCGGTTCGGTTCCTGGTTCTTAGTTTCCTATAAAATCGGTTCTCGGTCCGGGTCCGGACTGATTCTCATCCCTACTTTTGATACTCAATCACACCATCAGGTCCTGTGATTGGATTATATTCTTGGATTGGTAAATCGATGATAATTGAATGGATCCAGTTGGATGATATTAATTGAAAATCCAAGTGGATGATCATTGGAGTGGATTATATCACTTTGGTTTTTAATTGGATCTAGATTATCATTCTAGAACTGACAGATCTAATTTGAGTATTGGAATTTCGGAACAAATCTAATTAAATTACAATTGCAATTGCATATCCAACGTACGTCGGTTGGTATAATTGGATTGATTGATTTGAATCTAATCTAAAATTTTTGCACATCCCTACCCCATGTCCCATCACAACATGGATAAATCAAGGAACACTAACAATATTGTGTATGTCAATATTTGAGACCTGAATTTTTTTATGAAAATTTGCACCTCAACCCTACTATTACACTCCAATCGTGGAGGCTATGTCTAATTTTATAAGGTCTTCAAAATCCGGATATACAAACTTGGTAAATTTTATTAGATTTTCTTTGTTCATGTTGTAGCAAAATGGATGGACGTGCAGTGGCGGTTCTATATGGTGTCCTGGGGTAGCCCGGGCCACTGCTAAATTCCGTACACGTAGTGTAAACGTAATGCAATTTTTTTTTCTAATATGGTGCAACCTCGTGGAAAAAATGTATTACTACTTA
Organism: Cichorium intybus; assembly: GCA_023525715.1. Classification (NCBI taxonomy): domain Eukaryota; kingdom Viridiplantae; phylum Streptophyta; class Magnoliopsida; order Asterales; family Asteraceae; genus Cichorium; species Cichorium intybus. Next base: position 15,588,245 of record CM042009.1, read on the forward strand.
ATAGACTATATCTCCGGTAGAGATGAGAATCGGTCCGGACCCGGGCCGAACCGGACCGAGAACCGATTTCATAGGAAACGAAGAACCAGGAACCGAACCGAATACCCGGGTTCCGGTTCCTACCGGTTCGGTTCTGTTATACAAGGTAGTGTGCTATTAAGAAACGTGTTCGGTTCCGGACCCGGCCCGAACCGGACCGAGAACCGAAGAACCGAGAACCGATTTTGTGGGAAATGGAGAACCGAGAACCGAACCGAATACACGGTTCCGGTTCCTATTCGGTTCCGGTTCCGGTTCGGTTCCCGGTCCGGTCCGGTTCTCCGGGTAAAAAGTTCATCCCTAATATCCGGTGCCACAGCTATCGATAAATCATGCATCTGCCCCTGTGGACGTGATCTTGTCTTTATTAAGGACCGACATTTTAATCAAGGAGGTAAGTTTGAAAAGTCTCCTACCATTTTAAAACAAAAAGGCGAAAGCTATAATTATCAATTTATCATCTTAGTTTACTACAAAATGGGTCTTTCATAGAAACGGGTGTTGCTTTGCGGATGAAAGACCGAAGATTATTGAATTGCACCTTAGCAGATTTAATCCATATCAGCATATTCATACACCTTAGGCTTGATAACATATCAATCTTTAAAGACCATAATCATAAAAAAGTATTTGTAGATTTTAGTATTCTTTTTCGATGACGTCAAATATTCTTCTTCTTAATAGATTACTATTTGAATCGTATGCACAGAGCCGGCCGCTCAAAAAAATATATGCGCAACAGGCGATCAATATCTGTAAGAATCACGAAACGCGTAGCGTAACCGGGAGTTGCCGGTAATTTGTCTGCCACCGACACAATGATACCGGTAACTTCCACACTAATGGCCTTTCCGTAGGCTCCACTCCATTGCCCATTTTATTCATTACTGATTACTCCATTATTTTATTTATTTTGCATTTAAGTATTTAACCTCAAATCCCTATTTTTTTTTCTTACCTTTAAGTCAATTGCTTTTAAGTTCCAATGTATTAAACCTAGAACCATTTTTTATTTTTTATTTAGAATTATCTTAAAACAGTTTAGCTTATTATTCATAATCTAACAACCTTTAAAATTTAATCAACAGAATTGAATTGTGATTGATAGATTTTTTTGGGTAGTGTATATATCAAATTAAAGATAGTTCGGAATCAAATATCTTTATTAAACTACACATCAAATTAAGTTTTGGATATTTTTGGATCCAAAGAAATTGGTGTCGTACGTTAATGCTTCATCACAGAAAAATACTATTTTCTGGCCAGAAAAATGCTGTTTTTTAAACTATTTTTTGTCCAACAAACAAATATTTTCAATTTGGGATCATTGTTAATGAAACAAGGTGTGTGACAAACCTTTATATTTTTCTCTTGCAAAACTTATATACATTCTCTTGCAAAACTTTTTTATACGTGTGTGCGCACATACGCATGCATTTATGCATGTGTTGTCAACCTTCATATTTTCTCTTGCAAAACATAAATCTTCATCCTATTTGAACACGATAATTTTTATTTACATTCTAATTTAGTTTAAAATACACCACAGGTCCACAGTCTAGTTTTTGACTATTTTGAGTTGTGTATTTAACTATTTTTTTAAAATTAATGAAAGCTAATAAAAGTCATTATATTTTGATTAGATTATTATATACTAGACCAGATTCTAATTAACAACACTCTTTTGGTATTTGATTGATGGACATTATCTTATTTATTATATAACATGAAAGCATGATGATTTTGAGTTTTAAATTATTAGGTGTGTTTTTGTCCATGTAGCTATCCTCCAAAAGTACTTTGGTAGACCATCATTGACTAGTGTCTTGATGAGCATGTTAGCTTTTAAGTAATTTTACTACAATTGATAATTATCCTATTGAAGTAACAAAAATATAAAAGGCAATAAATAACTTTTCTTGAAAAATCCTAAAAGAAAATGTCATGATGATACAGGTATATATCTTATGAAGATGATAAAATAAAATTAAATCTGATTCTTAAAAATAAGACGATAATTTTTTTAATTTTAGTCTATCAGAAAATCAAACAACAAATGGTGGTTGTTTTTTAACATTATTTTTCTAGTTTAGACAAAATTTTAGAGGCCTAGTTTGAGTTACTTGCAAGATATAATCGTTAAAGTAGATTATCCTGGATTTCTTGGGGTTACTTTGTATTTTCGCAAAATATAACTGTAACTTTCGGTAATATCTGATTTTCCGGGGGTTACTTTTGTATTTTGGTGTACTTAGTGGTTTTTTTAGTATTTGATCTATTATAGCTAAGGTATTCAAACATTGTATTTGTTCATTTATAGATTACAAATTCTATTTTTTCAACCATACGATCGACGGCTTCATGTCTCATTGACATTCCAACAATATTCTTGAATAATCTGATTCAACCTTATATTATAATGGTAACATTTAAATTTCTAAATATTGGTACCAGTTAATTTTAATCAAATCTTATATTTTTAGAAGTTTGTTTTTAAATGTTTGTATTTATTAGGTTTAGATAATTGTTTGGGAGGCAATCGAGTTTCATTGCCTTCAATTTAAAGTGATAAAATTCCCTAGCCATATGAAGTGATCATCGACGATGAGATGCAGATAAGATTCATCATGGGAGGGTATTGGAGTGTCCACAAAAGAGCTCACAAATGAACATTTGTATAGATATACGAGCTGCAAATCTCTGTTGATGTTTTTGTCATCATATAGTGTACGTGGATAACATTATGTGTGCTTTTAAACTATGTGGTTATCCATGTAATGACTTACTGCAAATATATGTGAGAATCATAATTTTGTAGAGAGCTATAAGACTATTTCTGTTGCTACGTAACTTAATCTAACGTTTCAAGTAAAAAACTAATTTTCTGTTTCTTCCACTTACACAATATAACCCAATCCGATCTTTTTGATAGTGTATCTTATATTGGTGCGACACGGTCTTATAAGTGTCAATATATGTTGGAGTCTCCACTCTTTCCACAAGAACTCTTCTGGAGAGACAATCTTGGGCTCTATATATATTTACATGTTCACACCCATTAGCTATTTTTTTATTAAATAAAATTATAGAAGTTATCTATTACAACATTATGCCTTATTGGTCACATAACTAGTTACATATGCATTTGTTGAGTAGAATATTAATTATATTCATTTACATAAAATAAAATTACAATTTCTGATTGTTTTTATATTTATGGAAATAATGCTATATTTTTTAAATATAAAGTTTTATGGTATAAATATATAATAAATTAATAGCAAAATATCATTTTGACTTAAAATTTGATGAGCCAGTTTGTCGGATTGGCCAACGGCTCAATATCTAAATAGTAAATTGTAAGAGACACTTTGATTCAATAACTTTTGTTATGATTTAGTACCGAAATATATTGTGAAAATTTTAAAAATATGTAAAGATTTATCTCTAGTAGCATATATTTGTTTATTTATTATAATATTTTACCTTTATGTAAATATAATCTTCGTTATTCTTATATATTATTTATTCTTACTAAATGTTATTTGTATATTTTATTAAAATAATGTATCCAAAAACACATGTATAAAACACCCAGTTATATTTTGTCTAGACGAAGAACACCATTTATTTTTATTGGATCTTAAACCACCTCCGACTCATGATATTATATTTAACATCAATTTATAAGGTAATGTAAACAATAAATCATCTCCAGTCCAATATATTTGTTTTAACATAAAAAGAACATAGGTATATTCATATTTCCCAACCTCTATAAACTTTCAAAAACACCCTTTACCTGGTTTTAATCTTTACAAACTTAACTCATATATTTTGATTAAGCAAAATTGCATAAATAGTTAGTGTGATTTGCATATTTTTTGGCTAACATCCAAAATCTTTTTGATTTGCAAAATGATCATTATTTCATTACAACGTGTTTTGGTCCCTAGGTCTAACATGATAAGGGCATTTTCTTCTCCATGTGCCTTGCACGTAAGGGCATTTTCGTCCTTTCATTTTTACCGTCCACGTGATAAAACCTTTTGTTGCGTAAATGATCCCTAAACTATCAAAACCCCTCCACCTTCTTCCTTATTCGATCAGCGTCAAGAGCTGCAAAACCTTAAATCATATCATCGGCTGAAACCGAAATTGTTGAAGGAAATCAGAAATGGTGCTTACAATACGGTCGATTAGGCCTAGACCTCCTCACTATTCATTTGACGCAAAGATTCTTTATGGTGAGTAAAACTGTAACTTTGATTCACCATTTTTTTTAGTTTCTAAAAAATGATCAAAATGCTAACCTTACCTTACATTCTCTGCTTTTTCTTGTTAGTTTTATTGTATGGTAAAAGGGATAATCCGACAACGTCTACGATCGAAATTCACCATGGTGGGAAGTTCACACCGTTTCAGTAATAAAGTATATTCAGGGGCAGGTTAGGTATGTTGATTGCGTCGACATATATGCATTTTTAGTACATAAACTCGACTGTATGATGCTTAAACTAGGGTATGTGGTACCCCCAATTATATATTTTCACTTTATAATAGTCAACGAAGGATTGGTTTTTGGTCTTAGAGCTCTTGGTAATGATGCAGATTCTCGTAACATATCTGTATACATTAGAGATAACAAGGTCATCCAGGTTTATATTGAACATTGTAAACCACATTTGTCACATACTTCATGTCACCATATAATAGTATTGATGTTGTAATTAAGGAATTGAATGAACATGATCAAGTAGAAAATGATCCCTAAAAAACAAAAAAAGCAGCATAAGTTGTTGATCCTATTGTTGAACCCCTACAAGAACACATGTTAGTTCATAATTGCCAATAATGTTGTTTGTGGTCAATCAACATCAGTTTCATAGGAAATGAGGAGGTCAAGGATATGGATGTCAAGCCAGGGTAGTAAGTCATGTTTCAAGAGATTAAACATGGGAACTGAAATATATCAGATGATCATGTGATTGATAAGAGGACTATTTGTTGTAATTAAGATAACAATTAAAGAACAACAAACAATAGCAAATGTCGATATTGAGGTACATGCAGATGATCATGGAATTGCAAACATGCATTAAGGTGGAACTTGTGAGGTGCATCTAGATGCACATGGGGCTCTAAAAGCACAAGCAAGTGCAGATGTTGTGACACCCCAATTCTACTGTTCGCAAATACTATGGTTTTTCGTATAAATTCATGAGTAAGTAAAATATGGTTTATCAAAAACCGATAATTTAAATGCTTAAAACAGTGGGTGTACAAATCCATATCAAAATTTACCATAGTAAGCAAGAAATATTTAACCTTGAGTCCAAGACGGGAGCTAACTCGGGCTCCACTCCAGCTAAACTTCATTCAACTATAGCATATCATCTTAATCTGGAATACATGGCAAAAACATAAAATACGTAAGACAATAATGTCTCGTGAGTTACATGAGTTTTAGACTCAAACTTTTAACTTCTTTTCCAACCTTTTTATAAAACTCATAACATAAAACATCTTTCAAAGTTTTATAATAATATCATACCATAGCTCATTACTTTTCAAAATCATTACATATCATGCCTTAAAAAAATATATTCTTTCAAAACTTTATAATAGCAACATACTATAACTCTTTACTTCTCAAAAATCATTTTATGACATACTTTACAAAAATAACATATTTCTTACTTTCTTTGACTGGTTTTATAAGCTTGCTGGATTTTTATACTTAGGGATTTAATCACTATAAGTGATACCCCAAGTCTCTATGGCTAGAAAGAACAGATCAATCCTCACCATAGAAGTGCTGAGGCAATCTACTTCGCGATGGGGATTTTTCCCCAGTAGACCCCTTACCTAACCCGGGTAGGTTGGAACATAGTTCCCTTACTAACGCTGCTTGCTACAATTACCAGTCATACAAAACATTTTCTGCTTACTTTTACATTACTTACTTGCATAGTGGCTAATTGCCAAACTTCACCATTTCTTGTCTTTATGGCTAAATGCCAAATTCATAACTTTCGTTTCACATAAACTATGTGTTTAAAACATGTCTTTATAACAATTTAGGCTTAATGCCAAATCATACTTTCCAAACATCTTATGGCTATTTGCCCGTTCATACTTGAAAACATATACAATTTGTAACCGAAACATACTTTTTAAACACATTATGGCTTTATGCCTATCCATACTTTCAAACATGTATAACTTGTATTTCAAAATATACTTTCACATAACTGGTACATAGACCAACATACTTTCACTTAATAAAATTTGTAGTTCAAAACTTAGCTTCAAATATATCATTATACTTTCACAACCATTTAGAAACAATACTCTTGCATATAATTTCACATATAGAAGTTTCATAGGAAAATCTTGAAAATACTTACTTGCCATATACCCCAGAATGGGTAAAAATACTGCATGTACTCACCTCATGTATTGCTAGAAGATTGACTACACGTTCATTGTATTTATACTCTTTTGTGATTAAATAATCACTTGGCATGAACCTATAATTAACATGTTATACATTAACATTCATGCTAACTGATTCTATAACTCATTAGACTCCTTATAATACTATCTTGGGTCATAATAAGTATATATCTTTAAAATGACCATCTTTAATTAAATCGTATATTATACGTATTTTACTATAGTACCCTCGAGGGGTCGTATTTCGGTTCCGACAATTTTACATGAAGTTTTGGGCCATAATAGACCTATGTTTAAAATTTGGGGTCAAACGGACAAGTATTGGTCAAAATCTAAAAACTCAAAATCACTTGGCAGGAGACTCACTGCATGTTTCTGCTAGCGCCGCCTCGCGACTCGACCAAGGGTGTGGTCGCGACTCGAAGGCTGCTGGCGCCGCCTCGCGACTCGACCAAGGTGTGGTCGCGACTCGAAGGCAAAGCAGATTGCCTTATTTGGCGATTTTTCAAACTGCAGTTTCACTATTTGCCCCATTAAGCTCTTAACACTTGACTTAATTAGTTTAGGGTCATTTCCAGGCCCTAAATACCAACTTATACTTAACTTTAAACTTCAAAATCATCAAATCATCTTTATAAATTTGGAAATTCTTCCGAAATCCCCATTTTTTGCCAAAAATCATTTTATTGGATTTTCAAGCTTAAGAACTGATTTCTTACTTCTTTTATGTCATGTTTGACTTAACAAAACCATTAGAACTATATGAAATCGGTTTCAACTCATTAACCCATTTCTAGGGTTCTTGAGCTAAAAACACATTTCATCATTTTTGCATTAAATCTTCAATTCTTTGGAATTACTTGTTAATGCAAGTTTCTTTCATCATTTCTAACCTATTAAACTCATTAGAATCACTGGAAATTACTTGATCATACCAACCCGTGGCATGATGTTCTTGAACCAAAATCATCTTTTCTTGATTTTTAACATAACTACTAGAACGTGTTGAATGGATGATTTTGAGCAAGATGAGTTCGTTGGAACGATAATCTCTTGAAAATCAGAAGTTAAGGTTCAACTCCCGTTCAAGATTTTAAACTTAAAACAAAGAAACCTTACCTCTTGAAGCTTGGAAATCACAATTTCCAAATGATATCTTCAACTTCTTGCAGGATAATCAATGCTCCTTCTCCTCCCGTGCTCTCTCTCGTGTTCTCTGGAAATCTCTATAAACTTCTACTGAGTTCTAGAGATGAGAGTTATAACTCTCTATTTTATATTTTAATTTTTATAAAATATTTACATTTTAGTCCTTAAGTTCACTTTCTTGAACTTTAACCACTATAATCAATTTTTATCACATAAAACCTTCTTTTCTTATATTTTTGCCACAAGCAAAGAATATTTTTACATATTTGGTCCTTCACATGGTCTAATGTCCAAATTACCCTTTTATGGTAAATTGACCAAATTACCCTTTTTACTAGAATTAACTTTCAAATACTTATCACCATTATTTGGTGTCAAATTTTTTTTATTTCATTACTTATTAGCTTCAAAAATCATATTTTCATTATTTAAATGTCATTTGAGTATCAAATGACCATTTTGCCCTTTCACTATTTTTCTCCAAACGCTTGGAATTTTACTACATTTCCAAATAAATTTCTTTAAAACTTCCAGAATGTTTTAATCTTTTCCTTATATATTTTCTCGAATATAAATTCACGATTATTGGGTCGTTACAACTACCTCCCCCTTATTGGGATTCCGTCCTCGGAATCATCATTCAACTATTAATTTAAGGGATCACTACTTCCTTTTCTTCAAAGGTTCTCCGCTCACGTTTGGTTCATAGTAAATACTTTCTTTTATCAACCCATACTCATATTCTTTATGCTTTTTTTTTTAGTATTTTCTTCTTTGAGTTACTTTTGGTTCTTAATCAACTTTTAAAGATTTCTACTTTCATATTCTTATCAATAATAACAACTTACTTTGAAATTCTTCTCATATGTTTACCAAAACTTCATAAGACTATATTAATCACATTTTTCACTTATAAAACTCTTCCCAAATACAATTTTGGTAAGATTTTGTATTTATATAATTTTATAGATACACAATACCTTTCTTTGAAAAATCTTGTCCCTTAACGGAGATTTTATTCGAGCATAACTTCTTCTTTCTTTTTAGAAGTTTTACAACTTCTTATCTTTACATAGTTGTTCTTTAGATCTTTTAAACTTCACTTTATTATTCTTTACATCTACTAACACTTCTCAACTTATTACCGCTCATAAGGAATGCATTCTTTTTTTTTTCACATCCTTACTTTTCTGTTTGGGACAGAATCTGTCAAAATAATATATCTTTCATAAAATTCTGCCTATCTTACTCTAGAAGAATCGAAACAACATACTGCTTTTTATTTTAGAAGCTACACATCAATAGCTTCCTTTCTATGTATAATACGCAATGTTTGACCTTGTAAATTTGTATAGTTTTACTATTGAAGTTGATCTATTATTTCTGTCAACTTCCTTCTTTTCCACTTTTGGCCTTTTATACTACTAATTGTATACTAATTGTATACTTCTTGTTAGATTTTATACTTCCGCAATCCCCTTGTATATGTTCCACTTTGTAAACTATATGTATTATTTTCTTTAAATACATATCCCTTTTCATTTCGCATATGTATGCTACTATTACATCATTATACTTACTACTTTCATTCTGAATTCATCTTTATAATTGTCCTTTTCATATACTTCTTACTCCTCTCTTATGTTATATATGTATTACTTTCATTAATACATATGTTATATCACCTTTTACTCATGTTCTTTCCACATCTCGTCATAATAACGATCTAAGTACTTCTTTCATCTTCTTTTATTAATTATGAGATTTTAGTCTTATTTACTCATTACACTTACTAATACAATTCTGTATTTTTCATTTCTTAACCTTCTTACAGTACTCTTATGAGTACATTTCTTATCTTCTAAGGTACCCTGTGTACCATTCTCATCTTATTACACTTTTTATGATATTATCATCTCATGGTGTAATTAGGTTTCACAAATCATATTTATTAACTTCTTGATATATGCTTGCAAGTTCTTAATTACATAATATACACATATATATGTATACCTGATTCCCTTTTGGTTTAAGAACTCAACTAGATATTTTTAAACATTTTCGTCCCATGATAATTTCGTGACACAACCTTCAAACACCATTATCATTCATTACTCTTTACTGGTTATAGTTATTGCTAAAAAAAATAATTTTCTTACATTTACACCTTTTACCATCTCTTCCATGGGTTATAGACTACATACTTAACACATTACTTTATTCTTTCTTTTAAACTCCACTTCTTTACACTATATATATATATATATATATATATATATATATATATATATATATATATCTTTACAACATTATATATTTCATATAAAACTTACTTCTTATGTATCTTTAGGTGATACCCAACTGTCATTTATTTTCTCGTCATCTTTCGTTCTTTTGTATTTCGAGGCAATTTGCCCAATACATCATTTTACTCTTTTGCTTCATACTTTATAGTATTCTAATTAGAATACCTATTTCATAACGACTTTTATACTTTTATACATTATATTTTTATATATATCCCAAAACTTACTCATGCTTTTACAATTATAAGCACGTATGAACATATATATACATTTCTTTGTATTTCATGGTTACTAGCCATGTACTAACCATTTTTCACAATCTTTTGAGACTTTTAACCATTATTCCTATTCGGAGGTAGGAACTTCTTGTCTGTTTATCATAGTTCTTACATTATCTTAAATTCTTCGTCTATTACTTGTTTAGATATTTACTCTTTTTCTTTACTTCATATCATTTATGACCTTTAGTCATTTTGCTTACACGCTTTTGGTTTTCTTCAATTAACATTCCTCATTATACTCTTTCATTACTGGTATTTCTTCTTTTATTTCATTCATTTGGTTGCGGAATTTATTTCCTCATAACCAATATTTTATGATCATTTTCTTTAAAGTCTTTCATTATATTCTTCTGATTATCCTCATCATTTGTTTCATCTTTTATTTCTTGCCTAACATTTATTTAGGCATTCAACCTTTAATTCTCACTTCATGTTCATTTAATCACATTACAATAATGCAATTTACTTTAAATATTATAGTCTTTGACAATTTCTCATGCATCATTCTTTTCCCCCATTTGGGTATCTTACTTTCCTTTTATTACTCATTATAACATTGTACTATAACTTACTCAATTGATAAATCTTTGGACACTTTCATACATCTTCTTTATAAATTAGTCTTCTTCCCCCCTTTAGCATTGTCATCTTCTATCTTTAGCTATTCTCATCATTTCGATCCTATCGTTCCACAACGATTTTCTGCTTCCCTTATGCATTTATTATTCGCACGACTTTCAGATAAGATTCTGAATTGAATGATTATACCCAACGCACACCACTTATTAGTATTAAACTCTTTCTTACTGCTCTTTTACTTTTACAAAATTTATGTACTATTAATACACTCCACTTATAATTTTCATTCTTCATGTAAGAGTCTTACAACTCTTATATAGGACCCATAATTCCTCTTTAAATCGCTCTTATTCATACTTCCTCTAGCCTTGACAGGCATATACTTTAATGTCTTTCAATCTGTCTAAAAATATCAATTATCACATTATTTCTTTTACTTTACCATACTAAGTGGTATATATCCATTGCATTAACTTTTAATACTCATAACCTTACTGGTTGTTATTACATAGGCATATAATTCCTATGTTTTACTTAATACTCTCTTCAAAACCTTACCCGCCAGAATACCATAATTCCTTTGTGATTCCACCAATCTCAACACATATCCTGTGATTATGATAATACGGGCCCATATTACCATAATCACCTATACATATTGATTCTGCTGTTACCACAAGGTCTCATGGGACACTGGTTCCTTTAACATATAACACCTTTATAAATACATAGTGATCAATACTAAAAATCTTACTACTTTATAAACATAACCTTTAATAAGTTTAGACGGTTACGGAAAATATCATATAATTTTCCTAACGATCAAATTTTTGCTCACTATAAACGTTAACTTAACACTTCTTAGTGTTATATATCTACATATTTTAAATAATGCATAATGTCTTAATCATTTAAGACATCTTCTAGCATACTTTCATGAACTAACATTCTTATAGCATGAGTTTAAGCCTAGGAGTGGAACAAGCCAATCCTAATTCACTTAAACTATGGCTCTGATACCAACTTGTGACACCCCAATTCTACTGTTCGCAAATACTATGGTTTTTCGTATAAATTCATGAGTAAGTAAAATACGGTTTATCAAAAACCGATAATTTAAATGCTTAAAACAGTGGGTGTACAAATCCATATCAAAATTTACCATAGTAAGCAAGAAAGGATTTAACCTTGAGTCCAAGACGGGAGCTAACTCGGGCTCCACTCCAGCTAAACTTCATTCAGCTATAGCATATCATCTTAACCTGGAATACATGGCAAAAACATAAAATACGTAAGACAATAATGTCTCGTGAGTTACATGAGTTTTAGACTCAAACTTTTAACTTCTTTTCCAACCTTTTTATAAAACTTATAACATAAAACATCTTTCAAAGTTTTATAATAATATCATACCATAGCTCATTACTTTTCAAAATCATTACATATCATGCCTTACAAAAATATATTCTTTCAAAACTTTATAATAGCAACATACTATAACTCTTTACTTCTCAAAAATCATTTTATGACATACTTTACAAAAATAACATATTTCTTACTTTCTTTGACTGGTTTTATAAGCTTGCTGGATTTTTATACTTAGGGCTTTAATCACTATAAGTGATACCCCAAGTCTCTATGGCTAGAAAGAACAGATCAATCCTCACCATAGAAGTGCTGAGGCAATCTACTTCGCGATGGGGATTTTTCCCCAGTAGACCCCTTACCTAACCCGGGTAAGTTGGAACATAGTTCCCTTACTAACGCTGCTTGCTACAATTACCAGTCATACAAAACATTTTCTGCTTACTTTTACATTACTTACTTGCATAGTGGCTAATTGCCAAACTTCACCATTTCTTGTCTTTATGGCTAAATGTCAAATTCATAACTTTCGTTTCACATAAACTATGTGTTTAAAACATGTCTTTATAACAATTTAGGCTTAATGCCAAATCATACTTTCCAAACATCTTATGGCTATTTGCCCGTTCATACTTGAAAACATATACAATTTGTAACTGAAACATACTTCTTAAACACATTATGGCTTTATGCCTATCCATACTTTCAAACATGTATAACTTGTATTTCAAAATACACTTTCACATAATTGGTACATAGACCAACATACTTTCACTTAATAAAATTTGTAGTTCAAAACTTAGCTTCAAATATATCATTATACTTTCACAACCATTTAGAAACAATACTCTTGCATATAATTTCACATATAGAAGTTTCATAGGAAAATCTTGAAAATACTTACTTGCCATGTACCCCAGAATGGGTAAAAATACTGCATGTACTCACCTCATGTATTGCTAGAAGATTGACTACACGTTCCTTTTATTTATACTCTTTTGTGATTAAATAATCACTTAGCATGAACCTATAATTAAGATGTTATACATTAACATTCATGCTAATTGATTCTATAACTCATTAGAGTCCCTATAATACTATCTTGGGTCATAATAAGTATATATCTTTAAAATGACCATCTTTAATTAAATCGTATATTATACGTATTTTACTACAGTACCCTCGAGGGGTCGTATTTCGGTTCCGACAATTTTACATGAAGTTTTGGGCCATAATAGACCTATGTTTAAAATTTGGGGTCAAACGGACAAGTATTGGTCAAAATCTAAAAACTCAAAATCACTTGGCAGGAGACTCACTGCATGTTTCTGCTGGCGCCGCCTCGCGACTCGACCAAGGGTGTGGTCGCGACTCGAAGGCTGCTGGCGCCGCCTCGCGACTCGACCAAGGTGTGGTCGCGACTCGAAGGCAAAGCAGATTGCCTTATTTGGCGATTTTTCAAACTGCAGTTTCACTACTTGCCCCATTAAGCTCTTAATACTTGACTTAATTAGTTTAGGGTCATTTCCAGGCCCTAAATACCAACTTATACTTAACTTTAAACTTCAAAATCATCAAATCATCTTTATAAATTTGGAAATTCTTCCGAAATCCCCATTTTTTGCCAAAAATCATTTTATTGGATTTTCAAGCTTAAGAACTGATTTCTTACTTCTTTTATGTCATGTTTGACTTAACAAAACCATTAGAACTATATGAAATCGGTTTCAACTCATTAACCCATTTCTAGGGTTCTTGAGCTAAAAACCCATTTCATCATTTTTGCATTAAATCTTCAATTCTTTGGAATTACTTGTTAATGCAAGTTTCTTTCATCATTTCTAACCTATTAAACTCATTAGAATCACTGGAAATTACTTGATCATACCAACCCGTGGCATGATGTTCTTGAACCAAAATCATCTTTTCTTGATTTTTAACATAACTAACTACTAGAACGTGTTGAATGGATGATTTTGAGCAAGATGAGTTCGTTGGAACTATAATCTCTTGAAAATCAGAAGTTAAGGTTCAACTCCCGTTCAAGATTTTAAACTTAAAACAAAGAAACCTTACCTCTTGAAGCTTGGAAATCACAATTTCCAAATGATATCTTCAACTTCTTGCAGGATAATCAATGCTCCTTCTCCTCCCGTGCTCTCTCTCGTGTTCTCTGGAAATCTCTATAAACTTCTACTGAGTTCTAGAGATGAGAGTTATAACTCTCTATTTTATATTTTAATTTTTATAAAATATTTACATTTTAGTCCTTAAGTTCACTTTCTTGAACTTTAACCACTATAATCAATTTTTATCACATAAAACCTTCTTTTCTTATATTTTTGCCACAAGCAAAGAATATTTTTACATATTTGGTCCTTCACATGGTCTAATGTCCAAATTACCCTTTTATGGTAAATTGACCAAATTACCCTTTTTACTAGAATTAACTTTCAAATACTTATCACCATTATTTGGTGTCAAATTTTTTTTATTTCATTACTTATTAGCTTCAAAAATCATATTTTCATTATTTAAATGTCATTTGAGTATCAAATGACAATTTTGCCCTTTTTCACTATTTTTCTCCAAACGCTTGGAATTTTACTACATTTCCAAATAAATTTCTTTAAAACTTCCAGAATGTTTTAATCTTTTCCTTATATATTTTCTCGAATATAAATTCACGATTATTGGGTCGTTACAGATGTGATTGATAGAGAAACAGAGTATGTACCAATGGATTTTCCTGAAGGCTGGATGAATTTGAACCATAGGTTGGTGTTTAAGTACCAGTAGAAGATTTTGATCCATTTTTGGGTTGGATAACACTAAAAACATAAAAGATGGACAATCAAAATATATAAATTCAGAATATGGACAAATTGATGATAATGATAATGATGATTTAGTAGATAAAGACAATGATGTTGATGATATCAAGTTTGACATGAGTGACTTTATAATAAATATTGATGAACATGTAGAGTATGTAGGGTGTGGGTTTAATAATATAGTTGAACACTTGGAAGGTTGCGTATGAGTTTAAGGTGGAACCCATTAAAGGTGCTTCAATGTCGTCTAAAAGTGATTATCCAACAACAATTATCCCACCACCACACCACAAAATAGCTGGCAGTCCAAAGAAGAAAATAAGACAATCAATGGAGGAAAGAATGAGTCAAAAGGAACGGTCTAGTCAAATGGTCAATGTCATAGCAAGTCAAAGTCAACGTCAAGGATCCAGGCAAGTGGAAGCATCGACCTGGATTGAGTGAAGTCCACAAGGTACGCACTACAACTTGATTGCCACAGAAGCAGAGTACCATGTCAATTTTGGTTTTTGAAAAAGCTATTGGGGAAGATGGCTAAAAAGGAAGCTTAAACAGATGCCTTTGATTGCAAATTTGGTCCTTGTAAGGAAAAGACGAAAATTCCCTCGCGTGCAGGACACGTGGGGAAGAAAACAGAAGCCATGTAACAACAGTTAGCCCTAAGGACCAAAACCACACTGAAACAATGAAATAATGACCATTTTTGTGAATTGGAAAAAATTTTGGACCTTAGCCAAAGAAATGTACAAATCATAGTGACCATTTTTTGCAATTATGTCTTTTTATTAAAGTAAAGTTATAATTCATTTGTTCAAAAATAATATATATTTTAATTATGTTTATAATAATTTTATAAAGTTATATTGTTTAAAAAACGATATGTATTTTAATTATATGTTTTATTAGAATACTAGATTTTACTTATGTCGATTGTATATTTTATTTAAATACACATTTTTTAAAAATATTAAAAATACTAATAAACTGAAGTTGCATACATCCAAAGTTGGAGGACCATTTTGTAAAGGTAAAACTTTAACTTAGTATTGTTAAATAGTATAACACTATGTTTATGGTAAATTTTGGCGTAATATTTAGTGTTAGATCATCTTCAATCCACCTCTATATTTTATTCTAAATTTAGAGTAAAATATAGTGTAAAAAGTTGTCCATCTCTAATCCAACTCCATTTTCTACACCATTTTTACCTCAAAATGTATATTCCTACTATATTCTGTTTTTTTCATTTACATAAATTGTCAAAATCATCCATTCTATTTATTAGCTTTTAATAAATAAGTATTTTGTCTTTTTATTGTAATAATATTCTAAATTATATTATCACAAACTTATAAAAAAATTATCGTATTATATGATACAATGTTTTATTATTTTTAAATATACATAAACTTTCATATGAATTTGATACATAAATATCTAGTTTTGTAATTAGGATTAATTAATATCATTTAATATATAACATTATATTGTAAATATTTCTTATTACATATAAATTTAAACTAAAAATGTATAAAATAAAAAATGAGGAACTAAAAATGGCAATTGAAACTTACGCTCTATTTGTGGTGCAAATGAATAGTATTACTCTATATTTGGAGTAATACTATTAATATACTAAAAGTGGAGTGGGTTTTAGAGGTGTGTTGGAGAGATATATATTTGAAAATGAAGTAAACTCTATAAATGAAGGTGGGTTGGAGATGCTCTTAGGATTAGAGTAACTTTACACCAAATATGGTGCAAAAGTTAGATCCTAGTATTGGAATATAGATGCTCTTATTCAAGATAGTTTATATAAAGCTAAATTTTAAAAAAATCACTATAGTTTGTAATTTTTTTGTGGTTTAACTGTTAAATTAATTTTTTTCTAGTTTAACTGGTTATTTTGTTTCAAAATGCCAAGGTACTAAATTGCCAAAAATTATCGAAAAAAATACTTTTCTTGTTAGAGTTGGTTTTTCTAGAAAATTATTCAAACTATAAATGTTAAATCGTAAAAAGTATTTAGGCGGGTTTGAAAAGCATGCTTTCACCATTTTATATTAGATTTCAAACAAAAGTTTATATTATATTTTAAACAGAAAGACAACTTTCAAAGTTCCAAAGATACATTTGTGTTTGAAATCTAAACTAGACTTTCATGTTTGGAAATTTCGAACACCAATCTATGTTTAGCATCTAATCTTAACTTTCATGTTTTTCCCGTTAGAACATTATCAATTCATATTAGACAGTTGTTATTTACTTGTTACAATCATTGTGCATCTTGCGAATAGATTTTGAAATATACTTTGTCATCATTGGACATGTCATATTTCTCTTTGTTTTGAAAATAAATTAAATTTTTTCTTCATATTTTAATGTTAAAAATTATCAAAAACATTATAAACATTCATAATAAGAGAAATATAGAATTGCGAGTTAAAATGAAAAAGTTATTTAAAAAAAATCAAATGTGAGGGTTTTGTAGGCAAAAAAAAAAAGATAACACTTTTTCCCGAAAAATATAAGAGTTTTTTAAAAAAAAAGGTTAAGGGGTTTTTTTTTTCAGAAAAAAATTGTATAAAACCAAAAGATTACCAATAAACATTCTAAAATTGTCAAATTGAAAAACAGAAAAATACAAAAATATTTTTTAAAAATTAAGGTTTAATCTAAAAAACCTTATATTAAGGGTTGTGCTATAAATACCCCTCATTAAATTCTATACCCCCCTGATTTGATGGCCATTTAATTAAATTAGTTTTTTAATTTAAAAACCCCCCCGATTTGACTAGTTGTTTTGTTTTACCCATTTTTCGTTTTTTGTTGTCTTTTCCATTATTATTATTATTATTATTATTATTATTTAAAAAAATTACACATTAAACATTTTAGAAACAAATAAAAAATATGCTATTCAGTGGGTTGACTTTTTACGATAAAGAACAGCGTATCCGGGTAAAATTGATGTCATATTCAGTGGATTGACATAACCGTTTTGATATAATTTGTCATAATTTTATAAAATTATAAACATCGTTCGTTGTGTCGTAATTACTTTAAAAAAACTATTGTTTATTATTACTAAAACGTAAAAAATTATAAAAGCTAAATTTATTAATTTGTATTTCACATAAGCGTTTTAGTATAATTTGACATAATTTTATAAAGTTATAAACGTCGTTCGATTTGCCGTAATTACTTTTAAAAAAACTATTGTTTATTGTTACTAAAACGTAAAAATTATAAAATGTAAATTCATTGTTATTGTTTTTCTAATAATAATAATAAGAATAATAATAATAATAATAAATCAAATACTATTAATAAAAAAGAGAAAACTTCATATATATATCCTTAAAAACTCATCTAATTACACATATATCCTTACGAAATTGCAAATTACATATATATCCTTGGAAACCTTAAAAAACTCTCATATATATCCATAAATTTTATTTAATAATTAATAATCTTTTTAAAAATAAAAACAAATTATATTTAAATCAAATAATACCAAATTTACTAAAATACCCTATCCATAAACCAATCTCCAAAATCAAATCTTATTCACGTATTTTGATCTACGCATGTTGCTACAGGTACGATCGATCTTGCTTTCATGTTTCTGATTTTTCCGTTCGGTATCTCCTCATTCACGTTTCTGATTTTTCTGATCGATCAAACTCGTATCTCCTCATTCACGCTTGATTTTTCTGATCGGTAAAAGCTGCTATTTTTCATGTGGCTTTAATATTTCAATTCTTTTTGCTGTTTTCGACTGTTTTGATGTGATTATCGTGTTGCTATGATGTGTTTCCCTATATAGTCCTACTTGGTTTGATCCTAAACCAGTAATTCATACATGATGGCCTTGTATACGACTAAAAGAATTGGTACAGAGACATTCAAATTGGTACAGAGTGTTGGGCTACGGACTTGGCCGGAGAGTGTTGTGTCCGGTGCCATTGGTGGTGGGGTTGGAAAAACCGCCAGTTGTTCCTAATTTTTTTACGAGACCTGGAGACAAAGGGTGGGTGGCGGTGAGGGTGAACGCATACGAGACACGGTGGATGGGAGCGGAGTGTGCGGCGGCGTTGGTGAAGAGAGACGGTGGTTGTGGGGTGGATGCGATAGTGTTCACCAGTACATGGGAAGTGGAAGGGATGCTGAAGAGTTTGAGGGAGATGTGTTTGAATTGGGGGGCGGTGTTGAGGGAGAATCCAGGGATGGTGGTGGTGGCGCATGGGCCGGTGACGGCGGCCGGAGCAAAGAGTCTGGGGGTTGATGTGAATGTGGTGAGTAGTAGGTTTGGAAGATTCGATGGTGTTGTAGATCCTCTTGCTTAATCCCTTTAGAGAAAGACGTTTGTTTTGACTTGTACAAGTTGCCTTCAAGGTTGTACAACCCTTTTATTTGTGTTAAATGAAAATAAGGATCGGATATTGGAGATTGGATTATGGACAAGGATATTTTAGTAAATTTGGTATTATTTGATTTAGATATAATTTGTTTTTATTTTTAAAAAGATTATTAATTATTAAAAAAATCTGGATATATATGATAGTTTTTAAAGTTTTCAATGATATATATGTAATTTGCAATTTCATAAGGATATATGTGTAATTAGATAAGTTTTTAAAGATATATATGAAATTTTCCAAAAAAAAAAAACGACAACAAACAAACAAAATAGATAAAAAACAAAATAAAAAAACTACAAAAAGACAAAAAATCAAATCAGGTGGTATAATTAGATAGTAGGTAGAATAATCATATATTACAAGTTGGGGCTAGCCCACTTGGCTAACAAGGTGATATACTAACAAGGAGATCATGGGTTCAAACCCTGACACTAACATAACAATGAGTAGTTTAGGAGTAGGAGTAAGATAGATTTGCCGTTCAAAAAAAAATCATTTATTAACTTTTAAAGAGAAATAACTATTATTTTGACGCAAAATAATGAATAACTAGTGGGGCCCCGTGCTCCGCACGGGTTGGGGATTGCTGGATCACGGGTCCGGATAAATGCAAGAAAAAACAGCGTAATCTGCTAAAGAATAGCAATGTCATAATTGGGTTGATTTTTAAAAATAGATACACTTTTCAAAACACAAAAAGAAACATGAAAGTGCAATGCTGTAACAGAAAGAAACAAAAGTAGGATGCTAAAAAAATTTAAGTACATTGCCATTTATGGAAATTAGTAGGACAGATCCAAGCATCCATACCCCAAATGTCTTGGCGCCAGCTCGAAGGATTAGGAAAGAAGCGTACAACTGCTAAAGCGATGAAAAGGTCAAACTCAAAATAAAAAGACAATTTAACCCTTTCTTACCCTATGATCCATGGTCCACCAGTCACAAATATAATAACCGGCTTTGGGCTATCTAGTTTTTTGGCAACTATAAATCCAACCTGTAATTTTTTTACGATAATATGATTAGGGTAAACGGAAAAAATTTTGAGGTTTTTCTAAATTTTTTGGCATGTTTGACTATCTTTGGTCCCTGAGTATAGCCGGTTTTTTCAAATTTCGTCCCAACAAGTTTTTTTTCTTGCAATTTTAGTCCATATTTGAGGTTTTTATAAAGTTTTTGGTCCATGTTCCGAGTAAATACTGGGAAAAATGTTGGACACATTTTAATTACCTCAAAATGCTTCAAGCATCTTTCTAGACTTTCAACTTCTTTACAAAATACATCATTCTCATCTTTATGCAAATTCAACTCCTTTAAAACATCTTCTATTTCTAGTTCCAATCGCGATGAGTCCACATGTGAAGAAAGTCAGAAAGGTCAAAGGTTTTAGAAACAGTGAGTAAACTTCTAGAAATATACCAGAAAGAGAGAAATGTACCTCACACCTTGCAATTAAAGTCTTTTCAGTTTCTTTAAAGCTATTTTGACACTCCTTGAGATTATTCTCCAATCTTAATGTATTGTCTGCTTTTGATTTTTGTTGTCTATCAATCTCCTTTGTAAGTATATCGGTTTGATTCTCAAGTTTGTAACACAAACTCTCGTAATCAAACTCTTCTTTTAACTTTACCAACTTTACTACTTTCATGGCCTGCGACCATTTAATATAAGTGTCCCAAAATCAACAATCATCATTATGGAATTTGATAAATAGAAAAAAGTAATTGTAATACTATTTGGAAATCAAACTTACCCGTTATCCAAACATTATGGTGCTTGCAGTTTCTGTATGATATCTAGAAGATGGACCAATTGTTACTATTAGAAATGTTCTTGCAGACTCTGGTTTGATAATTTCATTAGCAAGAACCAAATACAAAAAAATCAGAAACTCACAATTCGGGTGTTTCTTTTTGACTTAATGGGTTAAGCACTTAATCTGGACAACTATATATGGTTAATTGATTGACTTAATTTGGATAGAATGGTTTATTGGGTTAAGACAAAAAACCTGGCTTAATGTATTCACATACTAACCCTTTAACTATTTGCGTTTCTTTCGTTTCCTCCCGAGGGTAAAATGGTCATTTACATAAATTCATACAATTCATTCGGTCCAAAAAAGAAACAGTGTGCAAAGTTGAGTAAAGAAGGAATGAAAGTAGGATGCTGTAATTGTTATTTCAGATTTGTAACTAATATAAATATTACGAAAAAGTAAATTGAAATACCTGAATCATGAAATCTTTCCGAAGAATATGGTGGACACCATGCTTTGCAGAGGCCATAGCATAAGCATACGTAACACATAACTCAAATTAAAAAAGTCAAAATCGTTGACTAATGACACAATATGCAAAAAGGTCGATCATTTTTTATAAAATTTGACTCACATTTCTAGTACCCATCCAAAAGTTCTATCAGTCACAGGATCATCCTGCATTCTTAAAGAGACATTCATCCATGTGAGAGCAATTTTTCGAGTAAATCCTGCATAAATATTTACGTTTACATATTCACTTTTACAAAAAGATATATAAAAGTTTTAAAATTTATTTTAGCAGTACCTTTCTTATAATAACAGGAGAATTACCAATTGGGTCAACATTAGTTACTGGCCCTATCTTTTATCAGCATTAATTTCATTTCATATATCAGTTAAATTATGGCTTCTTGTACATTAATTTAAACTTTAAAGTACAAATTTATTGTTGATGGTGAGTGATCACATGATAAGCACCAACCTTTTCTATCTGGTAATTAAGGTACTATGGATATATTTTTATTAACTAAAGAGACGGATTATATTTCAAGCATGAAGCCTATAGGCTTATTCATTCATGAGGTAAGATCTTAAGAACCGGGTAAACCAGAGCCGATCCAGGTTTTCTACACTTTATATAATCATTTCCACGAATTAATGGAAGTATATTTAGTTTCATTTAACTTTGTATGCATCTATGGTAGGTTTGTGAAGAAATATGAACATATTTTGTAGGTGTGTGTATTTAATTTGGTTATTTTTGTTCGGGGTTGAATAGGGGCAAAATGTGAGAAATCTTTGAATAGAAAACATTTTGGAAGGTGCAATGCTGTAGTAGTAAAAAATGAAAGTAGGATGCTATCATAAAATAAAATGAAAGTACATTGCTATTTCTTGCAAATTAATTTGTAACATTATGTCACTGTAGTAATGTTATAATAGGCCGAAATTAAAATAGGATACTATAAAAAAAATTGGAAGCACATTTTTAGTTCCCGTCAATTCAGAAGAAATGTATGCTTTTTCTCCTTAGTTGTTACCATTCTTTCAATAATAGGCCGAAATTAAAATAGGATACCATTCTTTCAAGCAGATTGAGCAAGTGAGGAAGGCCTAAATTAAATTATATAAACGTTTTCATGTTAGATTACTTAGTTTATTAAAAAAAAATTACAGTTAAGAAGTTCATGATATATTAAGTGAAATTGCAAAGGGTTGTTTACGTTTAGGAAAACCGTGTTATGTAAAATCACACAAGTAGATTCTCATAAGTATATACAATCACATTAGAACTCGAAAATGCTCCTTACCAGAAATAGGCCGGTTTTTTTTATGATCCTGGTTACCTGGTCATTCCTACATTGCAAGATCTTCAGCAGTTTAGAAACAAAAGTAAACTGATTATGAGTTGCTCACGTTTAAGAGAAATATATTATTCAGGTAAAATAATGTTATAATACGCAAATAAATGAAATCATATTGCTATTTCCTGCATTTAGCAAACTAATTATTTATTGTTATTTTAACAAACCAATTAATTAATTAATTATATGCTTTATTCGTGCTTTGTCCTTTAATTATCAACTATCAAGCCAAATAACATTATTAGTTCCATAAGTGATAACACATGTTTCCTAAGATTAAGTGGATTTGTTGAAATTGATGTACAGTATCGTAATAACATTTTTAGAAAATATATTTCTTCTATTCTGACATAGATCAATTCAAAATTTAAAAAATATCGGTTAAAATAATATACTTTCAGAGCATCCCCATATAACTATGGGTCTCACTATCATATAACAAATTATTAAATATATAAACTTACAAAACATAACTAAGCCACAAAACATAACTAAGACAGTTCGATGAAATACATTAAGTGGCCAAAAATACCTGCAAATGAATTCTTTGTTATTAGTAATAACTATTGAGTTTGATAGATTTGTTAATGCATAAACAAAAACTAAATACAAAGGATAAATAGCTACTGTAGTTGATAGTCCTTTTCTTCCTCTTGTATGTTAAATCTCTATTATGTTTAGATATGACATGAAAAAATCTTATATAACTGTTGGATGTTGAACAAACAAAATGACTTCATAAATGGAAGGACGAAAAAGTTACGTTACCATACTTTCAAATATGCTTCAGTAAATTTTTCGTGGTTGCGTTCAAGGAAATAGTTTTCAGTAAAGGAATTGGCATGACAATGATTGCGTTCAAGGAAATAGTTATCAGTAAACAAATTGACATGACAGGTCACATAATATGTTATTAATTGTAGTTAGCGTTGATGTGACCAGAAAATAGATAAAGTTAATGTAGTATAAACAAATGAAAGCTGAGATTTCATTTTCAACAAATGGAAGTGAAATAATAGGAAACATGGGAAAGTTGACATATAAAAGAAAGTGACGGTCGAACCTCTCTTAGTGATGAAGAATCTTTAGTAGTCAATGTTTGGATTCCACTTAGTGTATAACGATTTAACCGTTTCCTTTTTCAGTTGAATGTAAGATATCTGAAAACTTCTATCCCTAGTTTCCCTCTTCCCTGTCATGGAACCTGCAAAAGAACTTTTTAAAATGCATTAAAATTGTATTGTTGAAAGATTTCAAGTTTTTGTTTGAGAATCCGTACATTGGTTTGTGTTTTACATATTGTAATATTTCTTCTTTTATTTGTCAGTTTAATCGACTTATATTTCTGTATGTCGTTGATTGTTCACCAGTTTTTTTTGGTTATGTCCTCCCTAAATTTGTAATTTTAACAGAGAAGCAGAAACCACAACCTGATGTATGATACATCCTCTTTATACAAATCCTCCTACGTGATACACCAACTTTGCTGAACCAACCACTATCTGTATCTTCACCACAGAAGATAAGCCAAAGCAGCTTCATAATTAATATAATTAGAAAAAAGTTGAACGGTTAATATGGAAATTGTCCCTCTTTGTTTCTAAACTTCATATAAATTCCAGTTATATGATAATCATAAACACTGCTAATCGAATAAAGAATCTACCCAAAATGAAATCGAAAAATACCCATGAATGATAAATACAAATTAAAAAACCCCAGATGAAAATGTTTAAAAATGGCAAAAAAAAAAAGATGAAAAGAAATGTACAAAACCATACCTGGAGGAGCGGTCTTGCTCTAGTCAGCTCTTTCCTTTCTCAGTAGCACGAACATCATCAAGTACTTCAGGATTCTTCCATGTGATTGTCACAAAAGTGCCTTTAGAAAAGACTGCTAACAATGGATCATGAATTCTAATCATGGTTTGTTAATGGATGTAGGATTAGTCACTACATTGGCTTTATGATTAGCCTTTTCTATATAAAACTCATGATATACATTCCAATTATCAATTCTCAGACCAAATTAAGATAATACATTAATGGAAACAGACAAAACCCGTCCTGAAACATCGAAAGTAAAAGCACAGCAACTAAACTGTAGTAACCCGGTTTAATAAATAGGTAGTTTTCTCAAGTAGGAATACCATACTTTGATAATTGCCGGTTAAAAGATGTCCAAGTAGAAAAAAGGGGGAAAATAGGGGATGTTGATATTGGGCGACTGTCACGTTGCTTATGGCAGAAAAGGGGTACCCTATCGCTAACCTTGATTTCTATCCTCATCCATGCCCCCTGATGTAGATTCTGAAGACATCTGACCCATTTGGCTAGATTGGAGTGTGGGTCGTTTGGACGGGTGAATCATTGTTATCAGAAGAATAAAAAACAAACATAAAACACAAAATTGAAAGCTTACTTAATCCCATACGATTAATTAAATGGTTAATTACAACTGAAACATTTTGGAATTTAAAAAAGAAAAGAGTTTCTGTAACTTACATTTCATTTAGGCGTTTCATCAAACATCTATTAGGCATTCCAAAAAGCACAAAATATTAGATAGAATAATTGAACACGCACAGTAGCAACATGATTGCCCAATCAATTGAATACGTACATTAGCAACACTACCGATATACCAGAAACAATTGCCATGACATGATTAATAAGAAAAAAATTGAATATTACGAATGTCAAAAACACATACGCACACACAAAAGCAAGAATTTGACAGAGAGAAGGAGAAGTAGAAATCATGCAATTCGATTATGGAAATATATAAAGGCAGAAGCAGCAATTCGCTTAAAGGGTAGAAGGAGAGTCTCCCACACGCATGTAGCATACCTGATAGACTGCACCCGAGGAGCAATTGAACACTTTCTGAAGACCTTGAAGCATTTCCTAGATCGGAGTGTGGGTCGTTTGAACGGGTGAATCATTGTTATAGGAAGAATAAAGAACAAACAAAAAACTCAAAATTGAAAGCTTACCTAATCCCATACAATTAATTGAAGGCGGCCTGGACACGGAAATTCTGGTGGTTGGATTTCTCGATTTGGGAAAACATTTAACTGTTGAAACACCGGTGATTTTCAGATGGTTAAGTGACGTGCTTCCTTGCAGTTTCTCCCAAAATAGACTTATCAGGGAAGTTGATTTTGCCTTCGAATTGTACATGCAGTTACGTCTTACTCACCACGTTTGAAATCGATAAAGGAAACGGGAAGCGAGGGGAAAGTGTATGTAAAGAGGAAGAAATTTCCGGATGAGATCAGATCGAATCGGATCGGACCTTCGTCTGATACTTGCTCGTCGTCGTCGACGCTCGATCGACGGCGTGAAGGCGGCACGAGGAGGAAGTGGTGGTCGCGGATTGCAGTAGGAATGACCACAGAGCAGACAGAGACGAAAAGGAAGAAGAAAAGAGAAAGAAAGAGAAGACGTGTGAGAGAAGAAGCACCGCTCCAGTGTTAGGATCCGAACCCGAACCTATAACCGCGTGACATAACCCGAAATAAAAAAACGTACATGCCATTCAAAAAATTCGGGAGACTCACGCTATTCTTATATAGTTTAAATGTGAGCAGGTTTCTAGAAGCTTTTGAAGGGGGTGGGGGGTTTGGGAGTTTTAAGCGGGGTGCCTTCTCTTTGCCAATAATATTCCTCCAGCTTTCCTTCCACCTCCCCTTCTGTATTTACGACACCTCTCCTTTCCTTGCAGCACCTTCCTTCTTTCCTCCTTCTTTAAACTCACTTTCTAGGAGGTTTTCCAAGCTTTTCAATTTCTTGAAGTTGTTCCTGTTAAGGGGATCGAATATGGGGTATACGAAGGGCCTATTCTCCGCTATTACCAGACACGGAGAACCGATAGTGAAGAAACTTGCTGCTGTTTTTGTATTTGGGGTGTTGCCTGGAGCCATCATCGTATCTCTTATCTATTCTACTCCTGATTTCATCTACAACAAGAGCAATTCTCCCAAATCTACCAAATAGAGTTTCAAGAGGTTTGCACTTGTCTTATATTCTATTTGGAAACCGTGTTAGGGTTCCGTGTTGTTTTATCCTGTTTTTTATTGCTTAATTAATTTGGATTATTGATGTTTTGAAATTGGATTATATGATTCATGAATTTTATCATTTTTTCGGTTAGATTTTCTGTTGATCTAGGGTTTTCCCGACTCAAAAGGGAAGGGTCATTGCCCTAGACCGTTGGATAAAATTGAGTTGGACTTATTAATTCTTTCACTAACCGCCATTTGTATCCAGAAAACCAGACGAAAAAAACCGCATCGTGGTTAAGAGAACGTCTACTGCAGCTTGGTCCAACATTTATCAAAATCGGACAGTTATCTTCCACAAGATCGGATCTATTTCCACACGAAATACTAACAGAGCTTGCAAAACTGCAGGTATAGCTTCAATTTCTTCATATTATATTCACAATTATTATGAGATCATATATTTCAGGACAAACTACCTGCTTTTTCTTCAACAAAAGCAAAGGCTTTGATCGAGAGAGAATTAGGGGCCCCGGTTAATGAACTGTTCAAGGAGTTTGAAGATCAACCAATTGCAGCCGCGAGTCTTGGTCAGGTATTTTTATGCTTTAGTTTTTTAGGGTTAGATTTGCATAAAATATAGTACAGTATATTGCCATTATATATATATATATATATATATATATATATATATATATATATATATATATATATATATATATATAAAACACATAGATGTATCAATTTCATGAAAGTTTTCCTTTAGGTACATCGGGATGTACTTCATATTGGAGAGAGGGTAGTTGTGAAAGTTCAAAGACATGGTCTCAAGAAGCTTTTTGACATTGATTTAAATGAGTACACATCGTATTAAAATTGCATGGTTTACACTTTAGAATTTACGATTTTGCCCTTTCAGGAGTTTTGAAGCTAATTGCTGAGTATTTTCATAGTAATGAAAATCTTTGTGGTCTGACAAAGGACTGGATAGGCATTTATGAAGAATGTGCAAAGTAAGCATCCAGCAATGTTTTTATATTTTAAGTAAATTACAGAAATGGTCTCTGTGGTTTTGTGAAAATAGCAGTTTCGGTCCAATTTCGATTTTTCTTGCATGCGTCGTCCTCGTGATTTCGTTTTCTTTCAACTTTAGTCCCTCTCATTAACAACGTTAGTTCATGGTAAGTGGTAAATGCCGGATTTACCCTCATTGATTTAGTTTTTGTTTTTTAATTATTAATATGATAATAATAAGTTGAACAAAATAAAAAATACTCTAAAAACAAAAAGAACAACAATTGGGGGTAAGTGGTACATTGAGGTGAAATAAATGAAAACAAATTGACGAGTTATGCTAGAAAATTTTATATTGGATGGAACCTGTTAATTTTACCAAAATACAGGGACTATTTTGTAATTTACTTTTATATTTATTTGTAGGATTTTTTGTCGGAGATGAGGAGCAAAATGCCTTTTCAATATCTATCTTACACTTACCTTGGGTGGCATGTCGTGTTCCATTTTTGTTTGTAGGTATCTTATTCTTCAAGTTATTTGTATTTTGTCCTTTTGATGCTAATATTACTCCATTTATTTACTTGTACAAAATTACCATTATCATAAGTAAGCATAAAAGTTTCCATCTTATACTATTTAGGTACTCCTGAATGGATGGCTTCGTATTTACAAACGCCAACGAAGAGAGCAACAATTGGTACTGTTATTTCCTTATAAAAATTATACTTTCCAGAGGTTTATTTATTTATATATATTTAATAGTATTTATTATTTTGGGATTTTATGCAGATGCAATCTGAAGTTGTCGAGGAGATCATATACGGATTGGAATCTGCCATTTTGTTTGGGTATTTTATATTTTTCTCTTTCAAGGACCATTTATATTTACATTGATCATCACAGGACACAGGACACAGGACACAGGACACAGGACACAGGACACAGGACACAGGACACAGGACACAGGACACAGGACACAGGACACAGGACACAGGACACAGGACAGGTTATGTAATGTGTAAAAAGGCACGAATGCCCTCATTGTATATCTGTAATATCAAAAATGGGATTTGTATTGCTGGAGCAGGGATTCTCCGCATTGCTGTTACCGGTTTGCATCTCCATCAGTATATGTTGGAGTGCTTCAGGATTTGTTTACCAGGTCTCTTAAACACCTTCATCTCCATTCCCTAATTTTTATTTCCCCAAAACTAATTAAAAAAAGTTACTCTTTTCCTTATAAAGCAGACCCGCGGGTTGAAGCACGGCCGGGCGGTTGTGGTGTCTACAATAACTTAGATGAATATGTGCAGGTTCTCTGAAATATAAGGCAATATTTCAGTTATCAAAGATCCAGATTGAAGTGATTGGAATTGGGCAGATGTCAATACCAAGAAGCTCATACGTCATCTGGTAACTTCAGAACTGGTCGGTTGATGTCTTGCCACACATTCTTATACCAATAACTAAATTAGATTTAACCAATAGGATGATATAAAAAATTAATATGTAAATAAAATATCAAATACATGTCACATAAACAAACAATCAAGAAAATCTTTAATCTAACAAGGTCAAATATCCAGTATATCAAGTATAAACCATGGTGTGAAGAAACAAGAAATGTTATATGATGTTCTTATAAATTTGAGTTTTTTTATTGAAGCTGTGTTCATAAAGTAAAAGATATTATACAGAAATCTAATAATGTTTTACTAATCAAATATTTGTTGTGTCATTAGGTTTTGATCTCTGTAAAAGAAAAACCAGACGCTTCTATCCCTCCTACAATGGATGGTTTACTGATAATTCATCAACGAGCAATCAATGCTGACGTGGATCCAACTCATCCGCCAGCTGGAGGTATAATTTCCAGTAGGCTACTCGTGGCCGCCACAAGCTGGAAACTTGATAGGGAAACAAGGGGCCACCATAAAAACCATCCAACATTCTTCTAACTGTATCATTCGAGTACTTGGAGAAGGTTTATTATATAAATATCATACATAGACAATTTTATATTGTTCTAAAATGTATTTCTTGATTATAATCCTTTTAATTCTGATGTGTTTTACAGAAAATCTACCTGTTTTTGCTCTCCCTGATGATAGTGTAGTAGAGGTATATTTTTTTTTTCTTCATAATTTTACATATTTGGTTGTTTTGATTTTACAGTTATAGTGCTATCCAATTTCAAATTCAATTCCATTATATTTAGGCTTCGTTTTATATAAATGCATGTTACAGTTTTTGTACGATGTTCCAGGGAAGGGTACAGAAACATTGATGATCACCGGAAGAATACCCAAAACCAACCTTGTACATTGTAATTTAAGCAACGATAGTACAAGTTTTGGGAGATAAATCCTGAGACATTCTACAAGTGGTACGTTTTTTTGACAAGAAATAGTAATTTACTTTTAATATTACCTTTTATTACTACTGAAAATCCTTCTTAACTGCAGTTAGTTAAACAAGTTGGTGAGAAGGACCAAATGAAAACAAGAATGTCAAATACAGCCTTTCGTTTTATTGATGAAAGGGTGAGTAAAATTCGTTAATGTTGTGAAATATTCTCGAAAGTACAACCTTACCCTTCTCATGGAATTTCTTTTCAAATGAACAGGTTATTGGCTTTGTTGATAAGGATCAATGTGTCCAGTTGTTAGAAGAACTTAATGAATACATGTAATTAATTGCCTTTGTAAAAAAATACATATCTTTTGTAGCGTTCCTATTTGGGTTACTAAAAATAAAAAAGCACCTTTTACACAGGACACTGCCAAAAATATTAAAAGAAGACTTTGAATTAATATTTGATTCATTGGATGAAGACCACGATTTTAAGGTAATTTTGGTCTATAGCCTGTATTGAGTTGGTTGTCTCAATGTGTTCTGATTTTTAAATGTAGATTAATGAATCAGAATTATATACGACTAAAGGTGGATCTCAGGATGGAGTCGTTAGTTTGGTTGTGACGATTGCGTATTTCTTAGAATTTGGTTACGAGTTTACATTTGAAGTTTTTCTTTGATTTGGGACAGTTTTACCCGTGGTGGAATTCTGCAAAGAAAAGGTGGTTAGCTTAATTGAATGCCTTCCTCTGATTTACATATTGGAAGACAGTTGTGGACGGTTTTACCCTTGGAGGCTAAACTCAGGTGCAATCGCATTTTAGAAGCTTCTTCTTGGGCTATTGTTTTGATATTGCTAAATTTACCCTGTTCTGATGATGGTTTTCGTTTGATGGGGCTTTGGATATTCGTATTACTTGGGCTATTTATAGCTTGTATGAGTTTAATAGAGTCTTGGCTGAATTTTTTTTGGTTTATTGATAAGTTTGAAGCTTTTTCTGACAAAAATACCCCTAAGGAGTTTTACAATATGGAAGCTCAGTTTCCGGTGGTGGTTATGCTCGAATTTCCAGTCGTCTTCCTATAAACCCTTGTACGTAAAATAAAAAATTACTTTTTGGAGGTCTCAAGCCGCACGTGCGTAGCACGAAGTTTCAACTAGTTTGATTAATAGATAAATTATTACGACCATTTTGGATGTGGTCGCCGTACTCTTTGGTTTTCCATTTCTCATCTTTCACTGTCACTTTATTCAGCAGTACTAGAGAGTAGAGAGAGAAACCATTGGGGATTGTTGTGTATGAGAGAGAATGAGACTATACATACACATGATTGTATCTATAGATTAGAGAGAGAGACCAGAAATTTAAGGACTATTATCTAAAAAGTTTTTCGAGTCCAAGGAGCTGCTGCAATCCCAAAGATTCTATATTTCTTCAATGGCGGTCCACAACGCCAGCTTTGTCTTCATCATTTGAAGCTTCTTTCTTTCATCATCCTCAAAAGCTTGAAGCTCAACAAAAAAAAGGGGGAATTCAGAGATAAAAAAACTTTCGGTTAGTTCAACGCTCATTGCACTTGCTACTAAAATCTATAAATGGATACGTCTTTTTGTCGCGTCTGTCGTCGTCTTCTTCCACGTTTTCGGTTCAAAAAATTGACAGCAAAGTGCCATGAATTCTCAATTTTAGGATTAGATCTTGTCTTCCATTTTCGGATTTTCTTTGTCGGCATGTAGTTCTTTATTGAACGCACACAACCTTTACCACTGTATTGCTAATAATTTTGCAGATTGTCCTGTTACGAATTTTGTTTTGTACATTAACAAAATTGCTCTATGGAGCTTGCAGATCAATTGTCCATTTGAAATTATATGCTTCAATACATTTATATCCTCCTCCTTAATCGATTCAATTTACCATTTTCGTCCAAAGAGTACACATATACTGGTTGGATCCAACTTTTTCCTTTAGTTTGTTTTTCACTTTAATGATGGTCCATTGATTTCGTGTTGATGAAACCGACTTTTTGAAAATAAGAACATGCATTTCCCTCGGTTGTGAGTCAAGTTCTTGCTAGAACTGCCATCATTCCTCTGTTTCCGCTTATGTGTTCTTCAGATCTGTTGTGATTCATATCTTTGACCAGCTTTTATTATGATTAGTTTTACTTTACCACATGTCACACATTCCTCAAATTTATAGATGATGATGTTGTAATTGTTCTTCAGCACTTACAACTCAGGGTTATAAAAGGTATTTTACATACGAGCTTGGATAATTATAGCAATTGATTTAAAGACTGTGTGGTTGGTAATGCGGCACAGGATGGATGAATTAATTGCACCACATGTGCCCTGTTTATAATTAATTCATAAATGGATTTGGGTTTCACTAATTGGAGATTTCTTCTCTGTTTCCAGTTAACGAAACAACCACGCAAGCATGAAGCAGACAGACAAGAAATCAACAACGAATAATCAAACCAAACGGTCTGTAAGATCCCAAATCAGAGAAAATAAAGCAACACAACCACCAAGAACAAAGAACACAGATACAAAACCCTTGCCCGCTAAATCAAACACAAACATGGAGTCTGAAGAAGCATCTCAAAATCCTAAACCTCTCGAATCAACCGACCAAAACACGAATTTACAGAAACAACGAGATGAGAAAGAAGAGAAAGAATCAGACTCTGAAACAGTGACGGATTCTGTATCCTCCAACGAGGATGAAAAACTAGAAACCAAAAAAGATAATTCCAACAACAATACAACAAAATCTAGTAAAGTGACTCCAAATGGCGTTAAAGATTCAAAAAGTGTGAAAATTCATCCGAAACTATCATCACCGCCTTCTTCAGTGTCGTCTCAAGGAACAGAAGATCAATATTGTGAAGAGCGAAAGGAAATATTGGACGAGGCTTCAAATGATGAAACAAAAGAGTGTATCGATCAAAAGATTGAAGAAATGGAAATGAGAATTGAGAAACTTGAAGAGGAATTAAGAGAAGTTGCTGCTCTTGAAATTTCACTCTACTCTGTAGTACCCGAACACGGTAGCTCAAGCCATAAAGTCCACACGCCTGCTCGCCGCCTTTCTAGGCTTTATATCCATGCAGCCAAACACTATTCTCAAGGGAAACGCGCTACAATTGCTAAGAACACTGCATCGGGGCTTGTTTTGATTGCAAAATCTTGTGGTAATGATGTTCCGAGGTTGACTTTTTGGTGGTCAAACACTGTTGTGTTGAGGGAAATAATAAGTCAAGCGTTTGGGAGTTCGTGTCAATCGAGTTCACTGACAAGAGGTATCAGTTCGAATGGAAGTAAAAAGACGAGTTTTGGAAGTAAACAGTTTAATAAACCGGATTTTTTGGATTTCATTGATGATTGGGAAGAAACGAGAAGTTTCACATCTGCACTTGAGAAAGTTGAGTCGTGGATCTTTTCGCGAATTGTCGAGTCTATTTGGTGGCAGGTATTGAATTTAATAAGAATGAGATCACTAATACAAATTTACAATATTTGTTGTTTTGATACGAATTGTTTGTGGTGTGTAGACGTTGACTCCTAATATGCAATCGCTAGCGGATGATACAAATAGGAATAAATCTAATGCGAATTTAGGTAACCAGCAACAGGGAAACTTTTCCATTAATTTATGGAGGATTGCTTTTCATGATGCTTTCAAGCGACTTTGTCCTGTTCGTGCGGGTGGTCATGAATGTGGTTGCCTCCCTGTTTTGGCAAGAATGGTATGAAATATGAATTATTATTAGTAACATTTGTGTTATTCAAGTTTTATATATATATTTTTATGGTTAGGTAATGGAGCAATGTGTTGCGAGACTCGATGTAGCGATGTTTAATGCGATTCTTCGTGAATCGGTGCATGAAATCCCAACTGATCCTGTGTCGGATCCTATAGTGGAAACAAGAGTTTTGCCTATTCCAGCTGGGAACTTAAATTTCGGTTCTGGTGCACAACTAAAAAACGCGGTATGCTAAAGAAAAGTGAAATTTTCTTGTTGATGATGGATATTCTGATATGGATATGATGTGATTTTATATGTTTGTTAGGTTGGCAATTGGTCTAGATGGCTTTCTGATTGGTTTGGGATGGACACCGAGGATGAACATAGTGAAGACGGTGATGGAAGCGGTGACCTCAAATGCTTTCATTTGTTAAATGCATTGAGTGATCTTCTTATGCTACCCAAAGACATGCTCATGGACAGATCAGTTAGAACTGAGGTTTACCAAACACCTACTCTATATCTCTCATAGTGAACGCCCATTTGTTACGCAGGACAAAACATCCAGTCTTGTCCCGTGTAACAAATGTAGCCAAAATAGTTGTAAACATCATTATGTCTCATTTGATCCGTCTCTTTGATAATTAGGTATGCCCATCAATCACTCTTCCATTGCTTAAACGAATTCTCTGCAACTTCACTCCAGACGAATTCTGTCCAGATTCAGTCCCGGGCACCGTATTGGAGGCCGTAAATGCCGAGGTACAACTTCTATTCACTTTCAAAACCCAAATACTATTTTAAGCCTCGTCCGTTACACAGGACAAGACATTACAGGTTGTACTGCATTTAGCATGCACGGAACTGTGAAAGCGACTAATGTTAATGAGACAAAAATTGCAATTTTGGTCTCAACAGAGACTCGTCTTTAAATCCTCATCATTGGAAATAACTATAACTTTATTGTGATACAAATTGAAGATCTTTTTTGTGTGTGCCGTGTAGTCCATTATAGAGCGTAGATTATCTGGAGACGATTCAAGCAGCTTCCCATACGCAGCGGCTCCGGTGACATACAAACCGCCTTCCGCCACCGATATTTCTCAGAAAGTATCAGAAGCCGGTGGAAAATCTCTATTGAGTAGAAATGCATCCGTTGTTCAAAGAAAAGGTTATACAAGTGACGAAGAACTAGAAGAACTCGATTCACCACTCAGTTCAATTATCGATAAACTACCTTCATCACCAACCGTTACACGTAACGTAAACGGTCAACATACAAACCAAACACCTCATGTTGCAGTCAACTCACGGTACCAACTTCTTCGTGAGGTCTGGTTATCATAAAAAAAGAGAACCCTTTTAGTCTTTTTGTTTTCTTTTACTTTTGTATCGTTAGAACAATGGGGTCATCGTGATTATATAATATAATATATACCATAAGTCTGCTCTTATGATAAATAATTTGGAGGTGATGCGAGTGTACATTTTCCGGTTGTAATGTTGTGTGGTTTACAATGTCACAAATTGGGTCCATGTAATGAAATGCAACGACAATAATGTGAAGAGATAGAAAATATGTTGTATTTATTCATCATCCAATAACAAAAGCACAAAATGTTATTATTATTCAATGAAGAGATTAAAATATGGAAACTATCTTGCATTTACTCGAGCTTGACTTCTCTAGTTGGTGGTGCCAGTTGCAAATAGTAGAATGGTTCAGTAGGCTCTTCACTGAAAATATATAACAAACATATAATTGTTTCAAGAAAATTTAAATTGATGGATTAATATAACATGGAAGGAAAAAATGAATACCCGGGTTTGGATTGCATGCAACGCCAAAAAAGCTTGAAAGGGCCAGGAACTGTCTTAAAGGGGTTACCTTCAAAACATGCCTAAAAACCACACTAAGCTAAATGAACAATTCAGGTTACAAAATTGGAAAAACCAAACAATACGGAAACCCATGAAAGTGTTCATCAATTATAATAACAAAGCTTTAATGCTCAAATGTATCCATAATAAGTAATTAAGCATCGAAGGTGATGCAACCACTTAAGGCTACTCAGATTACATATGACAATCAAATGTTTATACAAAGTGCTCCTAGAATTCCTGTAGATCTCTTACATTACAATGAACTGATTTATACAAATTGTAATTAATTGAGTAGATTCTATATAGCTTTTAAGCACTTCCTTTTGTAAGCTATGTTCTTCTCTCTTAAAAAGTTAAAATAGGTTGAAATCCCAGTTCTGATTGTTCCGTAGACCATAAGTCCATCACTGTCTATGCCAAGCAGATTCCATTTTTAACTTAAATGTAGATCGTTTAAATGTTTAGGGGAAAACTACGCCAACTACTCTAAATTCTATGAATATTTAACGTATACATTTGTTAAATGTACATCAAAATCCAAAGTCATTTTTTTCAAAAGTACTAGATTTGAACTCCAGTATCGTAATGTAGATATTTTTGTCCTTGGATGGAGGTAGCAACTTGAGAAGTTTCTGATTAGATGAGTACGCTTAGACTAGATTCACATATTATTCGAAATCGTTATGCAGATCAACCACAAATTCAAATAGGATAAAGCCAAAATTTTCTCAATAGACCCCCAAAATACCACAAATCACTCTAAGGACATCCATAAACCCTAAAATTCATGAGCAAATTTACAAACCTATCAAGCCAACGGCAATCAGAGATTCACAAATCAAACAAAAAAGCGAGGAAGATTAGCAACTAACTTGGACGACATCTTCAACACGATCGTTGCATCTGTGAGCCTTGGGTTGGCGGGTGTCTCCTTCGGGCAATCCCCACGGACTCTCTCTCCGAGGCACTTCTCTCCCACTCATCTCTATCGTGCTTCTTTCCGACCGTCGATACGACGATACCTGCTTATTTATATGTGGGCTGCAATAGAATGGGCTGGACTTTTTTGTTAGCTCAATAAAACTAAGAACAATTTTACATGTTGTTAGCTCAATAAAACTAAGAACAATTTTACATGTTCTCGATCTTTTATTTCAAAAATTATTATTCGGTTTTTTTAACTATTTATATTTGTAAAAGTTTTGAGGAAATGTATTTATAGTTTTAAATATTTTTAGAAGTATATTAAAAAAATCAAAAGAATTTTACAAATAAAGTAATATAACATAATTTCACACAATAACTGAATAAAGCATAGTTTGTTAACCTTTATGAGTGGCAATGATTTAATTTTTTATTTAAAATGAAAAGCAAATCGAAAATTTAGGTTTTTGACAATTAAAATATCAAGCAAAAGTACCAAAATTTTCTATTTTAACTAAAAGAAAACTAAACCAAAAATTTGGGTAATGACTATCTGAAAATTTTGGTTTTGACTACTCAATGGTTTGAGTTTTCAAAACAATTTGGTTTCTCCATTTTTTGGTATAATATTCTCTTTTTTGCATAACTTTAACAACGAATTTCATTTTTTGGTTTATGGTACGATTTTGATTTTTCCAGTTTAGATTTGTTTCTTAAATATAAAAATAAAATAAAAACAAACCGACCCAAAATACCCACAAAAAAATTTTGGTTTTGGTTTTAGTCAGAAACCAATAATTTTTACCCCTAATGGTTAATAAACTATGTTCCATGGTCTGAAATTATATTGTATATTGAAAAATAATATATTCTTCTTAAAGAGATAGATGTTTTTGAAAATTTTTTTAACATGAATGGTTTTTCTGAAAACATTTAGAAATATTAGTGGTTTTTCTGCAAAAAATAATAATAATAAAGCAGTGGTTTTTCAGATAAAATGTCTTTTATGAAAATTTTCCTAACGCTATAATAATGATGGACACGTACTCGTATATGTTTCTATTATTGTATCAATCACTGGATATAACTTTTTATTTATTTAATGTGACGAAATTGACATTTCACTACTTTAATTTTTATATTAACTTTTGTAAATCATGAAAATAGTAAACTTTGTAAACTGAATTATTAAATTTATATAAAATAAAATTAATACTTTGTTAGATTAAATTATAAAATATGTTGCATAAAATGCAAAAACTATAAAACTTCTTAACTTTTTGTACACTTAAGTGAAATGTATCTTAACAATGTTGTAGTAAAATATTGTAAATAAGTTGAAATTAAATGATTTACATTAAATAATGCATGATCACTTAGGCTGGCATGGTGATGAGGTTGAGGCT
The DNA here is from genome assembly GCA_023525715.1 of Cichorium intybus. NCBI lineage: Eukaryota > Viridiplantae > Streptophyta > Magnoliopsida > Asterales > Asteraceae > Cichorium > Cichorium intybus. Next base: position 15,626,656 of record CM042009.1, read on the forward strand.
GAGGTGGTGTGATGATGGCTTGTACACAGTCCCCCATGGCATGGAGTGATGTTGACATGGCTAAGACCACACCTGACCATCTCTCTCTCTCTCTCTCTCTCTCTCTCTCTCTCTCTCTCTCAATTGGGCGAAACCAGTAGAATTCATAGATTTTTATGACAAAGGTCTTTAGTGCTTGATTGCTTTGATTTGTGGGGTCGATCCATCAACAATGTTCGTCGATTTTACACTATGAAGACCCCATTGTGAATAGATTAAATTTGTTTTTTTGTTTGAATGGATTACATCTGATCTTTTTTTGTTTGCTTGTTTGAATAGATGGCATGTGGGTTTTTGTGAATATATTGTATCTGGGTGTTTTTAGAATAGGGCGTGGTGGCGGTATTGCCGGAGTAGACGAAGGAGGTGTTCGTGATTTACCGGAGGTGAAAAACTCAATGAGTAGGGTGACGGTGAAGGGTTGGGTTGAATTGGGTGGTGGGACCCAATAACTGTATGTATTATTTAAATATTTATTTAACTAATTAAAAATATAAAAAAGATTTGATAAGGTAGTACAATCATTTTAGGTATGATAGGGACAAAGGGTGCAACAAAACCTAACTATAAGGACGGTCCGAATTAAAAAAATGTTAGAGACTATGTAACATCCCAAATTCCGTAATAAAATTTTTCATTTTAAAAACAGTACAATTTCATAAAAGGAGTTATCAAATAAAATTATCCAAATATAAAAACTTAATATTTAAAACATATAAATTGTTTTTAACAAAATATTTATAAACATTATTCAGCGGAATACTCAAATACCAAATCTTCAGATGCGGTACAGTTGGCCAGTGCTCCAAGCTCAAGCCAGCAGATACCTGAAAAACAGTTAGGGTGAAATAGTAAGCACAAAGCTTAGTGAGTTCTCCGATATACTACATGATTCATCACGACAAATCATCGTTCGACAAATCATCATTGGCTCTCGGGCTTGCCCCGATCTGCCAGTAGTCATCGGTTGACTCTTGGACTTGCCCCGATCGGTCAGTAATCAACTCATTCTTTAGACACTCGAGCTTGCCCTGATCCGTTCGTTTATCAACTCATTCTTTAACTCTCGGAATTTCCCCAATCCGTCGGCAATCACGTAAGGCACATAAAAACAAATTACTATACACAATAATTGAGCTACCTATGCGTAACTTCACCCATAGCATAGTGAGAAGACTCACGTGATCCGCGATCTCAAGCTAGACAACACTCCACGCGAGTGCCCTCAGATCCCGACAATACAAACTTCCTAACAAGAATAAATTCCATTTAGAACTTCCTAAATCCCAAACTGGATAAATCTCTAAGACCGGTACCCCAAATCCTAAAGTTTGACCAAAAGTCAAAATGGTCAAAAAGTCAACGGTAAAGGTCAAAGTCAAAGTCAACATGAAGTTAGCGCCTCTAACTTCCCTAGTTAGCGTCGCTAACTATGAAAAGCCTCAAAAGTCCAATAAGTTCCTAATTTATTCGGCCAAGGTCTTAATCCGTCCATGGACCTTCCAAATAGTCCCTAAATCCATAAAAAACCTAACTTTACCATCCAAACATAACGTTGCAAGCTCATGAACAAGATCCAAGTCCAGTATGGTCTCAAACTAACCAAAATCACCAAGGAGAGTTTGCTTACTCTCTAAACCAACCTAATGGTTCTAAAACAGGACTTAAAGACATAAAGTTCCAAACTTTATTCCTTCCCAACCATGGACAATCACAAAAAGGGACCATCACTGTTGGGATTCGATCACATAAACACGTAAACACAGGCAACGGAAGACTAACAAGATCAAATCCACAAATTTATCCATGAACATAGTTCAGAATCATGCAGTTCATAACAGTTATAACAACAAAAACATAAGCAGAATGTACCTCAGGATTATCTCCTTCCATGAATCTGATAAACAACATCTTGCAAAGGATGAACATGATCCAAAGTGTGAATCCCTCTAATGACTCATACCTAAGAACACCAGAGAAAGACAAATCAGAACTTCCACTAGGGAAGGAGTCAAAACCCTCAAACCCTAGAGAAGGATGAGGATTTTGCCAAAAAGGAGGGAGGAGGGGAGTTGACGGCTCCTTTGAGGTGAGGGATGCTTTAGGGTTGAACCCCAAGGCCTCTATTTATAGTGCAAGGCTCCTAGGGTTTCAAACTTAGGAGCCTTTTGGCGGCCGTACCCCTGGACTTGTTTCCATTGATTAAACATTTAATCAATTACAATTCAATACCTTTAATTGATTCTAAATTAATTCTAAATTAATTTATCAATTAATTTGTTGATCTAGTTTCTAATTAATTTATTTCTAAATAAATTAATAAACTAATCATTCCCTTTTATATTTTCTGACTCTGTTTGTTTTTCTGGGTCATGAGGGCAACCCAGAAGGACTATGTAATTATTAGAAATATTACCACAAGTTGATGACCTTGGACATTATTCCAACAATTACTTTGTTTCAATCCATACAATCACACTAAAAGCATAAGAATAACCTTAAAAATGCATAAAGATGAGAACTTTACTCACAATGATTCAGAAACAAGAAGCTTAGCTGATTCCCACATGAAGAAAACCTCCTAGCAACACCAAGCATCATCTAGCATCATAATCTCTTCCATAAAACCTTCAAAGGTGACCAATTGAACCAAAAAAATATTCAAGAGAGCTAGAGAGAGAAGAAAAACGAGTTTGGAGGCTGAAAGGGTGCAAATGGCAGATGCCTTAGGGCTCCCCACCCTTAAATATGGCTCAAGCATGAAAATCTAGGGTTTTGACCCAAAATCAGTAGTTAGCATTGCTAACTCTAAAGTTAACGTCACTAACTGTGATCGTGCAAACCCACTGGCCAGCCAAGCAAATAGCGTCACTAAAAAGGACATTAGCGTCGCTAATGCCAATGTTAGCGGCGCTAATTCCCATCTCCATCCCAAAGTAAAAAACTTGATACTTTTAACTTTTGATCCTTGACATTTCGGATAGGGTCTTACAGACTAAGAGCGCAAATCATCTCAAACCACAAATATCATCCATGTAATTTATTATTATTATTATTATTATTTTGCTATTGCTATACCTCAAATCATTTGACATATTTTCATCTTATATTTTTCAAAACAATATATTTTGTTTTAAAAACTCCAAATATTTTGGGAGTTCCGCCTTTTTTATTAAAGATTATTTATCTTTAAAAGAGTCCTAAAGAGCTATTTTAATTAGCCCATATGACAGAGTGTTCCAAAGATTCTTTCATGACTATTATCTCGTATATTTCACCAACTGGTATGATTAAATTTATAATCTTGTTTAATCTTACAAATATACGTCGCATTATCTTCCAAATTTGTATCTTTTTGAACATCGGCTCATTTTTGCTACATTACCCGTCTTATGTTGCCCATTTATCCTCCTTGAAACACGTTATGCAGGACCAAAACGATCCATTCGGTTTCCTTTCCTGGATTCATATGTGGTAACATACATAACCAAATATTTTATGCAAATTTTGTGACGTAGGGTGGGACTTACCGGAAAATATGAGGACAATTATGGATGGATTTATAATGTAAGAAAATTAGCTTCTTGTCCTTTTGGTATACCAAACAAAGGAATAAGTTAGGTGCTTTCTTGAGATGTAGGACAACCATATCGTACCTTTTATTATTCACACGAGCGGGAGGGGAACAAACCTTATCTTTACACCATTATACATTTCATCCATGGGTGTGATGTCAATGGAATATTTGTACGAGTCATTTTTGATTATATTCAAAAGTGGGTGTGTAGTGTGTAATCATTCAATGAGCCTATTAAAAGTTGGTGTGTGCACGGCCGTGAATTAATGAAAGGGATTTTTTATGAACATGTAGTTAATAAAAATCTTTAAAAGGTTTTAATATAAAATCATAAATCATAGGATTTTCATCCTATAAAAATGTTGTAACTAATTTCTATGTTCGTCCTCATTCGTAAATTCTTTTGCCTCCGCCTGTCGGCCACGACTTGAGCATGGTATTAATATTAAATGTAGTTAATTTACTTATATTTTTACAAAGATGAAGGTTATTAACATTAGTGGTTTTTTTAAATATAAAAAAAAAAAGTTGAAGGCGATGGACAACAAAATAAGAAAATGATGGGGTTGTAAGGAAAATGGTCATATAAATGAGAATTAACCCCTAATAATGTGCTTATCTAAACTAAATCATTAGTCCAAATTCTGCCGACAACTTTTGAAGGCAAGGGGGTGGTTGAATTTTGTCTCTTATAACAAGAGTAACAAACCTTAGGCCAACGAATCATAAGGTCCAAGTTCATTGTTGACATACAGTTAAAATTAGACATAACTATTGAGATCAAGCAATGAGTTCAATATTCAATTTTATTATTATATTCAAGTTAGTAGTTCAAGATTGTTGTGTTGTAGAGTGATTGTTTGTGGACCATATCGCCGCTGCTTAGTTTCTGTAGATGATCAAAAGTTTATTCCAGAGGATGTCCAGAAGACTTGATTCCAGAAATTGTCTTCCGTAACGTGGTTGGAAAGACGGGTTCCAAAAGAGGGTTCTAGAAGTCGAGTACCATAAGATGGTTTACAGCCTTCGGGATGATCATGGGTCTAAAACCGACCAGATTGGAACCGGACCTGAAAAGATCAAAACCAAATTTCTGAAAATTGCATAATCGAAAACGAACCGCATATATCATACCCTATTCGGTTCCAATTCTGTTCGGTTCTATGTTTAATTTCATTTGTTAGGGATCAATTCGGTTCCGGGATCGGACCAAACCGACCAGAAACCGATGCTGAAAAATGCAAATGATAGAGCCGAGAACCTAACCGTATACCCTATTCGGTTCCAATTCAATTCTGGTTTTGGTTCACTTTTCATTTGCTCATCCCCATTTTGACTAAGGCCACCCGGTGTGGCGTGCAACGCCGTGCGAGCCCGCGGTGAACACCACCCCGGTTGTGCGAGCTGCTCGTGTTTTTGACCCCGTGTGGGCTAGAGACGTCGTGTGATGAAAGGCCCAAGGAACTTTATAGGTGGCCATTTCAAGGGTGAAGTGAGGAATGAAGTTGCTGACTGGATGCTGATGTGACAGAGAAAAAATGAGGAGGAGTGAGAGTCCACACCGGATGACCTAAGGGATTTCCGAGATTTGTTTTGTGAGCTTGGCTCGTTTGCGATAGTAGACCCATCTTTCTTCATATATATTGTACTTGTGAACCCTAGGATTGTACATCTCCGATTAAGTTTAGATTTATTAAGCACTTATTAGCGAATATCCAACTATTAAATTTTATTAGGCAATTTGCTATAACTTCAAATTTTGGTTGACAATATCAGTATATTCAAGTTTATAATTATATACATTTTAATTAGATAATTTTATTTAAAAAAATATTTGTATGACCGACGACAAAAATTAACATCAAACAAAATTACACGTGAAAATTTCATTTATTTGTGTGTCATTGATAAAATGAATTATATCCTGTTAAATTTAGATTTATGAAGCACTTATTCGTGAATTTCCAACCATCAAAATTTCTGTGGCAATTTGCCATAACTTCAAATTTTGGTTGACAAGATTGATATATCCAAGGGTTAGATCCTTGAGGCAAGCACTTGATCTCTCAAAAAAGGAATCGATTCCAAAATTTGTGAAGTGGTGTTCGTGGGTCCCTAGCAAGGTCAACTGTTTTGTTTGGAGATTGGCGTTGAATAAAATCCCGTTGAAAACAAGTCTACAAAATAGAGGGATACAACTTTTAGAAGTTAAATGTTCTCTTTGTGGGTCAGAAGATGAAACGGTTGAACATGTCTTTGCAAATTGTGACTTCTCTAGGAAGGTGTGGGAACGTCTCTTTGGTTGGTGTGGATTTAGTGAGTTGAGACAGATGAACTTGAATGCGATTATTAATCATGTATCGTCTTTTTCCAAATCCAAAAAGGAGGGCAAATTCGCATCTGCTCTAATAAACGCTTCTTGTTGGGCTATATGGAAGGCGAGGAATGATGCAACATTTAGTAAGAAGAAGCAAAATCCGATGGTGATTGTCGATATTATTCAATCTAATCTTTTTCACTGGGTGAAGTTTAGAGGTAAGCTCTATGCATTAGAATGGTTCTCTTGGTGCAGCCATCCGTTTAGCTCCGGTCTATTCTCGTAAATGTAAGCGGAGAGATGGTGTGTGGAGAGTGTCTTCGGTGTGTGTGAGTTCTGGAGTTCATTATTTTAGAAATGTGAATCTTGGTCCTCACTTGAATTTGGTTATTTGAATCGTTTCCTCAGGTGTAGCCTTGATTTGGCATTCAATTGGGGGGGGGGGGGGGGTTGGGTTGGGCTCTTGGTGTTTTGGTGTTGTACGTTCGCAACAGATTGTTTTGAGTGTGTTTTTTCTCCAATGGGTAGAATCTCATTTAGGTCTTCGTGTGTCTTCTGTTGCGAGTCGTACTTTTTTCGTGCTTTCATTTCTTGTTTCATTAGGGAGGGTTGGGTGGTTTTTTTTGGTGTGTGTTTGTTTGTGTGTGTGCAGGTTCTGGTTCTTTCCAATATTCAGACTGGCGATTGCTTCGATTTGGACTGTTTTGCCCCTGTAGTTGAATCGGGTGATGGTGTGGAAGCCTTCGGTGGCTTTTGGACAATTTCACCCCTAGATTCTTATAACTCGCAGAAGTTTATTTGAGTTTGAGCTGCTTGGTCTGATGTACTTATGGTCGATTATCCCCGGGGTTTTTTTTCGCATACGGTTGGTCTAAAGTTTTGAGTTGCTTGGCCTGAATTACTCATGGATGTATTTACCCCTGGGTGCTGTTTCAGTTTTTTGAAGATTGATCTTGCTGCTCCTAGTTCTTCATAAACGTATGGTGCTGCAGGTTCTGGAATGTTTGTCCATGTCTTTGTTGCTTAGGTGCTGCTGGACTTTTTTACCCCTTGTCTTCTTTTGTGTATTTTTAGTCTTTTAAATCTTGATTCTGTATTGGGTGGGTAGTTTTGGTAGTGTTGACAGTGGTCCGTTCTTTCGGTTCTTGATGGGATGTTTATTGTACTTTGTTTTTTCGTTTCGCAAGCATCCCGCTTGCTTTTAATATATTGCTGTTCAAAAAAAAAAAAAAAAAAATATATATTTCAATTAGATAATTTTATTTAAAAATTAATATATGTATGCCCGACGACAAATATTAACACCAAACAAAATTACACGCAAAAATCCATTTATTTTAAAACGGCAGACGATGTGATGATAATTAATAGTTCGAAAAGTCTATTTAATATACTTTTGGGTGTTTTAGGAAAAACGAAGGGGGACCAGGGATGGAAGTGGGGTCTAAAGTTGGTGTTTGTCTGTTTGATTAGCGCAATGTGGTTGTACAAGCCATTCAAAATTCCAAAAGCAAAAGAAAATTCCACTTGTTATACTAATCACATTTCAATTAAAGACTTTTTGCCAACCATGGTCAAAGTTTAATACCACATATTCAACATCACTTTTAATGCTTCACCACCTTCACAAAAGAATTATTTGTTTTTTAACGTATAGATTGGTATAGAGTCTGGTCAACTGATATAATATATATACACACATTCGGTTATTAATCTGTGTATTATACGAGATTGAAAAAAATCGTAAAAGTAAACAACAAAATACAAGTATATACATTTAAATACTAACTAATAGATCATAAAATAAAAACTATTTAGATTGTAAATTTACATTTTTATTTATAGAATCAAGTACAAAACATTAAAAAATTTAATATAATACATACAACAACCAATATAATACATTTATGTAGTTTGAAAAACCATAGCTTTCATAAATGACAAAAGCATACTCAGATATCATAAATTTCGAAACACTTGTTTTTATACAACAATTCTTTTATTTGCATTTAGCTTAACTTAAAAGGCTTAAATCAAAGAAGTAACATTATAATTTCATTTTTTTGTTTGTTATAGCATTTTACTTTCATCTTTTCTGATGCAAAACAACACCAATGTACATCGCTGAAAATAAAGATAAACCAACAAAGTACATTACCCATCCCAAAAACATTAAGCACACATAAACAACAAATTAAATATGTATATAACCATGAATCAAAAATAAAGGAAAAAAATCATATGCAAAAGTATACTGTTACAATTCAAGTATTTCCATGAATGTCATGTTTTAACAACACTTTTAGAACCAACAATCAACACAATTTCTCCATACATTAGTAAATTCCAAATCCCCAACTTCCTTAAGCCAAGCAATGTTCTTAGATTCAAACAATTAATGACTTGTGGTGATATATTTTTTCACAATTCTTGGATCAAATTTAACATGCATTCAGACAAAAATCAAGAACTTTCCATAACTTATTAGAGTTCATGAAAATCAATTTTTTACCTTATACTTTTTTGTCCCAAATGAGAAATTGAAGCTTGATACTTGTTCTATTGATGAAATCAGATCAAATAAAGTTATTTTCGATCAACACCAGCTTGTTGCCGTCCACCGACAACCACCATCTGTGACAACTGTCAAATTAGTCAACTTAAGTCAACCAAAGCGTACGTTAAAGTCAATATGTGAAATGTAAATTTCATAATCTCTACGTTGTATTATTTGATATTATAATATTACGTATGCTAATTTAAGTCAGTTATACGAAAAACCATGCTGAACTAGATGTTTTAATATAAAAAATAAAAAAATAAAAAAAATTACGGCATGAATAGTAACCGGCGTGAATAGTGAACGGTAAAAGTTTAAAACTCTTCGGAATATTACAAATTTTATATCAAAACATAGATAAAAATACGACGATTCCGAATATATATTTATATGTTTACCAAACGTTATATATAAAAAGTTATGATAGAAAAACGTTTAATTTAACTTGAAAGCGACATTTGGTTATTAAAATATTTATATAATATTAAAAAAAATGGTCAAAATGTTTGAAAATTTATTTGTCTCCACCGTGGAGATTTGAAAAAAATGTTTTTTTATATTTATTATTATTATAGGCCCCACTTTATTATTTATTCAATTTTTCATATTTTACCCAAAAGAATTCGTATTTTCATTTCAAACCCTACGTATTCAATACGTATTATTTAATTTATCAAAAATATTACGAGTTTTTATAAAACGAAAAAAATTACCGTCAAAACCGTATCGTCGATACGAACAATCTGACGTCAAAATATAATATTATTGATATTAGTTTAATATTTAATATTTTCTTTTTCTATAAAATGAAATTATATTTACATTTAAACCCTATATTTTTATTAAACTTACAATTAATACCCTTTCGTTAATTCGTTAAAGACTTTTAGTTAAAAAGTTGATATTATTAAACTACGATTTTTGTAGATTATATTTTTATAAACAAAAATCATTTATTTTATATAAAAACTATTAAATCTATTTTAAGGGTATGTTTTGTCATAAACAAATTCTAAAATCCATAAAAGTCATATATCTGTATCTTGAGGGCCGCAATACGAAAATAAATATACTATAAATATAGCCTCATTCTAACCATTCAAATCACACAAACAAGTTCTTCGATACGTATAGAGAGATATACGAAGAATGAGCGTTAGAAGTAGATATTTCAGTTATAAATATAGTGAGTTCGAGTTAGAAGCACGAAGAGTCGGGCGATCTAACAACAATTGGCGATAAGATCCTAGTCGACATTGAGGTGAGTTCATACACCTTCTTTTTATATTTATTCAAGTTTTTAAGGGGGGAATACAAGTTATACTATAAAAATAGCTATTTATACTCATTTGTAACAGTAGTAAACAAAATGTAAATTTTGTAAACATCATTATGACAACAATTCAATTATAGTTCCAAAATATAATATCGAATGATCTACTTACGAGAGCGGTGTCTAGGCCGATCATTTGGGCTAGGTTGCTGGATTTCCGAAAGGCTTATACGCTGAAAGGGTCCTGCCTCACCATTTGATCTTCTACCTGGCCGTTCTTTATTTGATAGTCATGAAATATTATATTTGAATTAATAAAGAGTATAACCAAGTTATTAACACCACTATTATGGAAAATATCTTAAAAGATATTGTCTATAACCATTTAAATAAGTTATTTCACATATATTCGTAAATATATGCTTTTCACGACAAGAGTACTAAAAATAAACTATTATAGGAATAGTTTGTGGTTACAAATGTTACTATAACCGTTAGAACAAGATAATTAATTATATACAAATATATAATTATTATACATTACTATATTATCATGGAAAAAATTATAATGGGCAAATACAAGGGTTTTTCATATACAAACTTTACGTAAACAAGTTGATTGATACATACATTTTTGTGAGACGGGTCTTCACAGTGCCTATTTAAGTACATACTATAAGTCCTGAAAATTATAACCAGAGTCTCGGTAAGAGAACGTGATATTTGTGTATAGATCTATACGAGATTGACAACCCCGCACCTGAGCTGCTAGCTACAGCTAGACCGACGGGTCTGAGGTGACAAATGTCATAACAGTCCGACGCCTGAAGAACGTCGAAGCAGGCCTACATGGTCACAGTATGGTTATAGGGCGTCTCGCATGGGATATCAACTTTATTAAATTGTTACGTGGAAATATACATTTTCAATGGCTTTATACTACAAACTATGCTATACATTTTAGTCCTTGGGTTTTAAGGACTTGGATACATTCATAAGAAAATATTGGATTTTCTTGGATTACAATACTACATTTTACAAGGAAAGAGATTCCTCATACAAGTTTTATGGTATTAAAACTACATTTTAACAAGTTACAAATATAAGTATGGTTTTACTTATACACACTGATTCTATGGGAATTAAAACTATGTTTTATCAAAGATATAAATATAAGTACGGTTTACTTATACATACGACTTTTGTGGAATTAAATCTACGATTCGATTACCAGTAAACACCTATTTACACGGTTTTATACAAGAATAAAACTACGTAATACTATTTTCAAGTATATAAATACCTATACATTTTCGGTCTTTGGGTTTTAAGACTACTACTCATTTATAAGAAAATATTGGATTTTCTGGTTTCAAACACTATCTTTCTACAAGGAAAAAGGATTATGGATTTTCTCATACAAAAATCTTATGAACTAACCAACGTAATGTTGACACTCTTTCAAACTACTTGTATTCTCAGAAAATTGATAGGGTAACTACAACCTTTGACGATGGGTCGCTATGGCGTCATACTATGTATTTTGATATCATATTGTAATTGTATTCAAAACATACAATCTTTTGAACTATTGTAACATTTACAATTATGTATATGATGGATGTGTTTGCTTTGATCACTATTGTACAAACGTTGTTGTGATACTGTTCATGAAGTCATCCACCCTCAGACGTTTACGCCATCGTGGTTTGGGGGTGTGACACCATCGCCGCCGCTAGCAGGTTTCCTGCTCCTGAAACGATCGACAATAGCCTTGGCTGCTGTCTCTTGTCCCTCTGCATCGCCTCTCATTTCAATCTCTCTTTCCTATATCGGATTCGCTCAAACACGCACACACAAGTGTGTGTGTGTGTGTGTGTGCGTGTGTGTGTGTGTGTTTCTTTGTGTTTGTCTGCTTCTGTTCTCTCTCCCGTTTCCTCAATTGACGAATACGCACTCATAAGAACCAAAAACCGGGACCAATGGGTTTGCTGATTTTGACTTAGTCAAATAGAGATAAAATTCCAAAAATGCTCTCACTAAAAGACTTAACAAAATTTCCCAACATTAGCTCATGTTTTTCCCGATTTTTAACAGGCGATAACTTCTACGTACGATACTCGATTTTTCTAAACTTTATATTTTTTGAAAGGTGGGAAGGAGCTTTACAATATCTCTTTACTGACTTAAGGCTGAATCTAAATATATCTTATATTACAGACCCTCAAAGATGACCCTTTGACCATTTTTTGTCAATTTTGGGCCATTTTTTAACCTTCGTAACTTCTTCGTTATAACTCTAAATTCCCCAAATATTTTTCCTATATTCTTGTTACATCAAATACTACAAAAGTCTCTTTGATGGCTTTTTCCTAATTCCATTTAGATTTTGAGAAATTATATCATGGCAACGATCCAAGAGTTAAAACCCATATGGGGAAAAATGTTAATTATGATCTTGGTTAGTTGAATAATAACAATAAAAGTCATGATAGATAAATATAGTTGCTTGGTCTCATTCCAAGTGGAATGATTATGGAAAACAATCGTTGATAGAATCAATTGATTAAGTCAAAAGGGCTTAATAGTAGGCAAACACCTACTACATGGATGTAATGGAGTGATTGCCAAAATGAACACATAAAAACGATGTGTTAATGAAAATTGTGTGAATATAGGAACTCAAGGGCAAGAGGTGGGGAGACCGGAAGTAAACAAGGCAATGGACTTGTCTTGACAAGTCAAAGAAGCCAATATGAGAACATGATACCCCAACCATTGGCTACATGTCATAAATGATATATGAAATTATCAAATATATTATTGTGGTATAATACTGTGGTTATTATGTGTGTGTAAATTACTTGATATAATATGTACCTAGAATTTCCTAGGTTAATGGTTGGGTCAAGGAGAGAGTATGTCTAGACATACATCCCATGGGGGGATGAGGACGTGGGATGTCCATGTAACCATGACAGGGACGGGCCTTGGTGGTTTGAGGAATAACCTCTATCACAATAGATCAATTAGGGATAGGCCCCATGCAAGATGGAACAATTGAGGAACGATATCAATTGGGTGAGACTTGGGTAAGGGACCGACCAGATTCAAGTAGAAGTGGTTTGTTGTGTGTTGAATGTTTGGATACATGTTTTTTTCATTAATATTAATAAGTTATAATATTTTGTGGTGTTAGTTTATGTAATCAAAAGACAATTTGTCTCACTTCTTTTGTGGGGTGGTTGTTGTGACATGTATCTAGGAATCGAAGGGCAATAATATGATGAAGTTAGAGGAATTTTTGCAATAGTTTACCCACTAGTGAACCCGAGACACGGGAAATAAAACGAATTGAATTTCTTTTGTAGTATAGTAATATGTGATAGTTTTACCATGACTTTTGTATACTGAATTGTAAATACAATGATGCACTACCTAATGTTTTGTGGATGATTGGTTGATAAAACATTTTGGGACCATTTTTCATAAACTCTTATTTTAATATTAAAATTGAATGTGCATTATTTGGGTCGTTACAACCACTGGTAAAGGGCTCTTTGATGTTACACATGATGAATTAAACTCTCTTGGTCTTGATAGTGATGATATATGCAGGCAAGACTATGAAAATTGATCAAACATGAGAGGAAAACATCATCAAAATAGATTTAAAAAAAAAAGTTAGAGCATTTTATACACCTTGTGGTTGCCATAGTCTTGATCTTGCACTATGTGATATGACTAACAATTGTGGTTAAGCTAGAGATCTTTTTGGAGTCATACAACACATCTATACAATATTTGTCAATTCTAATTAGAGGTGGCAAGATTTGAAAGATAATATTAAAGGTTTGACTCCAAAATCATTCTCCACCACTCGTCGGGAAAGTTGTGTTGATAGTGTTAAGGCTATTAGATTACTACTTTCAGATATAAGAGAAGCTTTATTTGAAGTTGCTGAAAAAGATAACGATGCTAAAATTCATAGTGAAGCTAAATCGCTAGTAACTAATGAGCTTGGTGAATTTGAGTTTTTGGTATCAATAGTCATTTGGTATGAAATATTGTACATGGTGAACTTAGTCAGCAAAAAATTACAATCAAATGATATGCTTCTCGATGTTGCTATTAACGAAGTGAATATGTTGGTTGAATACTTCAAGGAATTTAGAGAAACGGGTTCTCTAAAGTGATTGATGATGCGAAGGAACTTTCCATTGAAATGGATATTGATCCGATATTTCCTCAAAAGCGGTCTATTCGTAGAAAAAACAATTTGATGAGAATTCAAGTGATCAAGATGTCGTATTTTCAGTCGAGTAGAATTTTAAAATTAATTACTTTTCATCTATTGTTGATCAAGCGAGTGCTTCTCTTAAAACAAGGTTTCAACAATACAAAGAGTATGAAGAGATTTTTGGTTTTTTGTTTCCAAAAAAATAGAAGGAATTTGATGACAAAGATCTTAAGTCATGTTGTAGCCGTCTTGAAACCGCACCTACGTCCCGTTCTTGAGTTTTTTAACGAATGAAAGGGGAGGGGAGGGAAGAAAATGGAAGGGAAGGGGAAGAAAATTGAAGAAAAATAGAAGTGTTTAATTATGTTCTTGAGTTAGAAGAAAATGAAAGGAAAAGAAAGGAAAGTTGTGTTATTGAGTTGGAGAGGAAAGACAAGAATTCAATATTTCAACAATTTTGCCTTTTATTTAAAAGAAAAGTGAGTTGTTGCAGGGACAAAAATGTAATTTCATAACACTCCCCCTCCATTCTCCTCCTAATCCGTCCAAAAGTAGGAAGATTGATTTTAAGGCTATTTTCCTCTATTTTATTTCATTTTCCCTCCTTAAATGAAACTCAAGAACATAAATTCTCCTCATTTCCATTCTCTTTCTTCCCCTTTCTCTCTTAAAACAAACTTGAGAACGGGCCGTTAAGTACGATGAAGGATCATATATCGATGCTCATGAACTTTATATGGAGTTAAAGCTGCTTGACAAATTCTTATCGAGTGAAACTATCAATGATATTGATGTTTTAAAATATACGAAAAAAGTCAATTGTTTCCCAATGCAATTATTGCCTATAGAGTATTGTTGACTATTCCAGTAACTGTTGCATCTGCAAAAAGAAGTTTCTCAAAATTAAAGTTGTTGAAGTCTTACTTATTGTTCAAAATGTCACAAAAAAGACTTAATGCATTGATGATAATATCTATTGAGAACGATATCTTAGATACCATTGATTATGAAGAGTTGATGAACAAGTTTGTTTCCAAGAATGCTAAGAGATCCTCTTGATTTATGTAGTTACATAAGATTATCTATTGTAATACAATTCTTTTATTTTAATTATTTTTATGTTAGTATGAATGAATTTTGGTTATAAGTAAAAAAACATTTAGGGGTCCATTTTTTTGTTTTTGAATATGATCATTAAAATTAAAGACCCGGCCCGAGATATATGGAAATACTATCAAAAATTGAAGGTGGATCAATAGTGATATATGAAGATAATATATGGATATAGGATAAAAAATTTAAGATAGGATCTGTGATGATATATGGTCAACATTTTAAGAATTAGACATTTTAACATCTACTTGTGACCTTTGATTGTGAGATTTGTAGATATATTAGATTTATTAGGTTTTTTGAATAGAGTTTCCGATTTTTTATACTTAAATTATTACCTTTTGTCGGTTTTATCGTATTGAATGAGTTAACTTTTCAATTTTGAAGATTGTCGGTGTCTCATATTTTGAACATTGTCATTTGATATGTTGATATAAATTTAAATCTCTTTGGGTATTATAGTAGCCTCAAAAGCTGGGGGGGCCTGGCCCCTTTGGTGTTCCGTCATTGTATATATACATTCATTCATGTATTTTGGTTCGTAGGGTATTTAAATTGTAGGCATTTTTCAGGTGACGATGTTGACATCATAACCGTAGGGCAGCGCTCAAAAGAAATTCTTTGGTATGAATGCTCTCCACTACCCCCTCCCCCATCTCTTCAATCTGCAAATGCAAGCAAAGTCATTATTTTCCATTTATTTTTTTAATTTTAAAGATTTTAATCTTCCATCTTCTCTCTCTCTCTCTCTCTCTCTCTCTCTCTCTCTCTCTCTCTTCTGTTTGGTGACCAACAACCCCATTCTTTGATCCGAAAATTGATAATACAAGAGAAAAACACACCCTTTTGTTTATTCATTATTTTATAAGTGTTATGTCCTATTACTCGAGTTTGTATATCCTCATCTCTCTGTGTTTATGTGGAGAAATCAAATGGTCTTCGAGTTGCTTTACTTGAGTCTTGTTTTTCCACCTATTTTAAGATATAAACAACTCTAAGTTTCAACTTTAATCGAGTATTTCTGCCTCTTTCTACCCCACACGCATCTTCTTTCCGTTTCTTACCCACATTCTTGAAGCTTGATACCATCATTGTTTGAAAATTTCATTGTTTATATGTCAACTTCTCATTTCTAGGTTTTCTTGAAAGATTTAAGCCACAACCTTGGACTCTCTCGGAAAACCCAGAATTTTCAAGCAATCATTCCTCAAGTTTTTGAGCAAATCCGACAAGTTTGCGGTGTTTCCAGGTAATTTAAGGTAAAACCCACTTCTCTTTGCTCATGTTTTAACTAATTTATCGACTTATCTGACATCTTAGTTTTGTAAACTCAGTATTTTTCGGCACAGTTTTCTAGGCTTTGAAGAACATGTCCCAAATGGAACCAGAAACCGGTGATGGCAAGTCCAAGATGGATGATTATGAGGTTATCGAGCAGATTGGTAGAGGAGCTTTTGGAGCTGCTTTTCTTGTTCTCCATAAGATTGAGAAAAAGAAGTACGTGTTTTCCCCAAATATTTATTCCCGCTACAAACGAATTATCATTTATGTCTACTTTTGGGTTATTTTATGTTTCTTGCAATTTCTGGGTTTAGGGTTTCGAACGCAACTTCAATTTGTGCATCATATACATACGTATGCAATTCTTGATGACTTGATGATCATCTTCTTTTGCTTCTGGTTGCTCTTGGTTGTGAAATTTTCATTTTAATTAAATATATGATTACCGTTTTAATTAGGGTAGGCTCCATACTTGAGATTCTTTTTATCGCATAAACATAAAAATACGTTGATTTTGTAAACAGGTATGTCATGAAGAAGATAAGGTTGAACAAGCAAACGGAGAAGTTTAAGAAGACAGCACATCAAGAGGTATTTCTTTAGGAGTTATTATCAATTAATTACTATATCTTTATAATTAGATTTTCCTTTGACTTTTCAACGAAAATTTATACCACCCCGAAGAAAATTTGTTAATTTGGTATTTTAAAATTTAAAAGTAACTCATGAGACCACAATACTCAAAAAATGGCGGTAATCCCGGGAAGAAAAACACGAGAAGCCATGAAATATGTAACAAAATATAATGTCATTGTCAACAATCTGTGATAAGTCTTTTGATAGTTTCTATAAGTGACGACTTTGGCGTGTATGACATTTTGGCCAATTTAAAATCATAAAATTGTGAAAGAGAGCATATGAATTGATTACTTATTTTAATGTTATCATTCTATATAATATTCAAGATCCATCATTTTCTTTATATGCTTTTATTGTAGATGGATTTGATATCCCGACTTAATCATCCATACGTTGTGGAGTACAAAGATGCTTGGGTGGATAAGGTAATATGGACTATTCTACCCTTTAGACAATAATATGGATGTTGTTTTCTACATCATCTATCTATTTTCAGTCATTTCATGTTTCTTTTATTTTGTAGGCGGGCATATGCATTGTGACGGCTTATTGTGAAGGAGGAGACATGTAAGTGACTTGGGTAGTTAAAATTGAAGTAGATAAAAACAAATTAAGGGAATCATGTGGGCCCAATTCAATATGATTAATTTGATTTAAATGATGATTAATTTGATTTAAATGATACTAACTTTTTTGGTTGATTAGAGCCGAGCTTGTACGGAAGGCTAGAGGAGCATATTTCCCGGAAGAGGTGGTTAAATAAAACTTTAATATTATTTCTTGTTTCTTTTATTATTTATAATTGATTATATGGAAGCTGATTTTTGGTTCTATTTTTCTTCATAGAAACTCTGCAAATGGCTAACACAACTATTATTGGCACTGGATTACTTGCATACTAATCGTGTCCTTCATAGGGATTTGAAGGTAAGCTTGTCTTTTTTCACTTCTACTTCATTTGGCAAAGTTTCAACGAATATTAAAAAAAAAAACATTTGACAACATTGATTTTCTTTTTGACTTAATGTACTTAATTGGAGGACAAGACTAGATCCATTAAGCTATATATAAGTGTTTCTTTTTTGACTTAATGCATAGAAAATACTTTAGAGAGAAAGTCAGAAAAGGAGGTTTTCTCCATTTACTCCTGACTGTTTACAAATTTGCCCTCATTTATTTTTTCTTTCCATTTCCCCAAGTTTACCGTCATTTGACACCACACAAACTTACAAAATTTCTTGCCTAATTTCAGTGTTCAAACATATTCCTTACAAAAGAGAATGACATCCGTCTTGGTAAGAATAAAGTACATTTTAATAAAACTTTGGTATTAATTTTATTCGGTATTACCATTTCTAAAATTTTTGGGGGGTGAACAGGCGACTTTGGACTTGCAAAACTCCTCAACTCAGAAGACCTTGCTTCCTCGGTAATGTACTTATTATAATAATATCACTTTCACTGTAAACTACATGTGATGTCATTTAACGATTAATCTCATTAAATTCAATTTCTATTTTTCAAATTCTAATTATTTGATGGGTATTGAATGTATAGGTTGTTGGCACACCAAACTACATGTGTCCGGAACTCCTTGCAGACATTCCTTATGGCTATAAATCTGATATTTGGTCCCTTGGTAAGAACATAAATAAATGAAAATGCAATGCTATAATTGGGCAAAATTTTAAAGTACATTGCTGTAACAGAAAGAAATACAAGTAGAATGTTGTAATGCATAAATAAAATGAAAGTACATTGCTATTTCTTGTATTTAGCCCTACTTATTTTCACTTTTTTGATAACCTAAATTTTTTACTCTTTCTAATATCTTAGGTTGCTGCATGTTTGAGATTTGTGCACATCAACAACCATTTCGTGCTCCCGTAAGTTCTACTTAAGCCATTTAACAAGACATCTTATGTTTCACATATGTTTATTATTTTCCCAATGTAAATTTACCAATTTGCCCACTGTAAAATTAATGGTCAAAGTCAAACAATCCCACAGGATATGTCTGGACTCATCAACAAGATAAACCGATCCACCATTTCTCCTCTCCCCATTGTCTATTCTTCAACATTGTAAGTATTTTCACACCCAAAACAAATTCTAGTAATTTCTATTAATCATTAAATTAAAAAACACGAAATATTTTTGTTTGAAATTTTCAGGAAACAGATCATAAAAACAATGTTAAGGAAAAGCCCGGAACATAGACCAACCGTAAGTCAACATTCTTAACATTTTATAAATCTTTTTACTATTTTATTTAATCATAGTATTTGTCAAAAAAAAATAGGCGGCTGAACTGTTAAGACACCCACACTTACAACCGTACCTCCTAAAATGTCAAAACCCGTCTTCCGTTTTTCTCCCCGTGAAGCCTCCAAATAGCCCAAAAGACAACAAGACTCCAAAAAAACATTCTCCCATGAAACAAAACGACATAAAAGAAACCCGCGAAAGAGATGTACAAGTTCTAAAGCCGAAAGTACAAGTCACAAACGACAACGGCCACATCCCGGTTAGAAGCTTACATAACAACCCGATATTCATGGAAGAAACAAATCTCGAGACCAAAAGAGTGGACCCCACAAGCTATTTTAGCGGGGACACAAGTTGTGAAACAACCACAGTTTGTAACGGGGACGGTCCGGAAAAAGTCAGCATGAAATCGAGTTCTTTGGATCTTCTTTCTAACGGTGAACAAGAGGAAACGAGCCCTCAAATTATTCAAAAAATCGACGAGGGTAATTTGGGAAACGAGACAAAAGTCGAGAGTACATCGAACGCGGGTGAATCGGGTGACGAAGAGAATAAATCGAACCAAACGGCTATTTGTGAGGTGGATACGGAGCAGGCTCGAGGTGTGGAGTCTGAACCGGTTAAGACGGTGGACCAGGAGCCTGAGAAGGGTGCACCGGTGGCTGAACCGTCGTCTGAATGGCTAAACCCGACTCAACAAAGAGCGGACGCGTTAGAGTCGTTGCTTGAGTTGTGTGCACGGTTGTTAAAACAAGAGAAACTTGAAGAGCTTGCTGCGGTTTTGAAACCGTTTGGTGAAGAGACGGTTTCTTCAAGGGAAACAGCGATTTGGTTGACTAAAAGTCTCATTGGTGCACAGAAATTTGCGGGTGGATCTTGAAATATTGGGTTTGTTTTGTGTTGTTCTATACAGGAACCGGAACTGTTAACTTTTTTTGTTTTTGGATAGTTTGATAGGGATTAAGTGTAAGTGTGTATCTATGAATGGTTTTGGGTTGGAACCGAAGGGATATGGGGGTAAATTGTGGTTAAAAGTATGGGGGAATTGTTGGGTTTTAAAGAGGATTTGAGTAACTTTTGCTTTGAAATGTGTGGGGGGTGGTTTTCTTGCTGTAAATATGTTGACTGTCTCCCACACTTTAGCAACATAGGGCTAAATTTTAACTTTTTTCTTGTGTGTTTGGTTGTTGCCTTGTTGGTGTGGGATTTTTTTTTTCTATGGGTGTTGTTTATGGAACATGGATCCATCTTGTTTACTAATATTATGTTTATAGTGGACTTTTACATCACCTTGAATTTGTTTTGTGATTTTTTTGGTAGATAATGTGATTTCATGGTTGGTGATTATGTGGTAATGTTAGATGTTGTTATGTGGTCCTTTTGTGTTAATGGTGTCTAAAAGGTTTTCTTAGATACATACTAGCTTGGGTGCATAAATTGGTCGCCTATCTTATATTCATTTTTGGCCAATTTTGCATATAGAAAAGTTTTTCACGTTGCCATATACAAACGTAGTTCTACAAGATGGCAAAATACCGAATTTTTTTTTTTCCAAAGGGCAAGGCAGAAAATCTAATCCTACAATTTCACAATGGCCACAATGCGAAACCTACTAGTGCAAAACAACTATATTTGCATATGGGAAGTGATCCGAACACGACAATTTTTCTCCATGCACAACAATTTAACATTTTTTATGCATAATGTACAACACCCTTAAAGCATGTATTGTTGTGTATGGAGAAAAATTGTTGTGTAAGGATCCCTTCCCTTTGCATATAAGAAGAGTTTCATAGTGTGGCTGCGGCCCACATTTTGCAGTGGCTTCATTACAAATATATAACTATTTTGAGGAATTGGGAACATATTGAGCTATTTTTTAGTAAATCATAAGCCATTATAGTTAGAAATTTCTTTTTGTCTTAAAACGAGTATAAAAAAACTATAAGTTAACCTAAACGCAAAAATTGAAAGAAAAAGGAATCTATAATTTGACACGGAGCAAGTTGAGGAAATGAGTGACAAAAAGCATGGTAGTGGTAGCTTCTTTCATTGGACCATACCTTAGGACAAATAATCTCTATATTTATTTGGATTTTGGTTCGGTAATTGAGCCCAAATTCCTTCATTTGGATCATACAGGGATTCTGGGTTTTAATAAAACTAGTGTTTCCCCCGTGCTACGCACGGGTCAGGGAGATCTTTTGACAGAAATAGAAAATTTGTCTTTATTGCTAATGTATACACACACCCATAGTCCCATATAAATAAGGTTTCCTAATTAAAAGAAATAGTATGTTATCTGTG
Organism: Cichorium intybus; assembly: GCA_023525715.1. Classification (NCBI taxonomy): domain Eukaryota; kingdom Viridiplantae; phylum Streptophyta; class Magnoliopsida; order Asterales; family Asteraceae; genus Cichorium; species Cichorium intybus. The sequence continues at coordinate 15,648,270 of CM042009.1, forward strand.
ATTCATAAACTGGTATGGTGGGGGAACCATCTTACTATCTTGGCAACCTGCAAAAGATGTATGCTAGCTGTTTACTACACATCTTATTAATTAATATACATTTTGACTTATGGTGTCGACTCAATTCTTTTGAGGATAAAAAATTGTCATTGGTAGTCAAAAAACATAAAAATGTTTAGATACCTTTAAAGTCTTTTAGCTCAAGTTCCCGCCACTCTTGACCCATTGCACAACTGCGGCAGATAAGATTAGTTACAAAGTCGTCACAAGATCCTCCCCGTAAAAAAATCTTTAACAATTGTGAATTTCAACAAATAAAAAGGGTGGAAAAAAACTATATCGTGGTTTTAATTATGGACAAATAGATATAATATAGTTGAACTTTATGTTAAAATCTTCACGTTCTGCCTTCTTACACAACATAAGTAAAAGAAATAACCACAAAAGAGGGAGTAAGTCGTCAAATTCCCGCATGCATTCCTACGACTTGTGATCCACTCAAATACAAATTATGTTAAATTGATTAATTCAACAAACATTCATTTAAATTAAAACACTATTAAAATGAAATAACTTACTTAATTTTTCATTTCACACCAGATTAGCAATTTCAGTAAGTATATCACATGGGCATATGCAGGCCTTTAAACCTGTACAAATTACCAAATGCATGTAAAAGCAGAATTCACAATCCAACACAAAAATGGGAAATAATAGAGAAGAATAATTTTTTCATATGGATGATCATGTGGGACTAAAACTTTCTAGTAAAAAACATTTGAAGAATATTTCCATTATAAGGATATTTCTTTTTGACTTAGTCCATAAATGTCTTAATGTAGTAAGCCAAAATATTGGCTTAATACATACAGACACAAATTTTTACAAATTTTCCCTTTATCTAGCATTTTTTTTATCGATTTGCATTTATATCATCAATTAACAAAATAATCATTTAGACTCATTCGGGCGGTTTATATAGTTCTAAAAAGAAAGAGACTTCGCGTACCTTGAGTTCTTATCCACACCTACTTTTTCTCAAGTGCTTCCGGCTTCAAAATGGTATCTTTAGTATACTTTATCAAATGGCCAACACCAACCCATTTAGCAGAATCGTAATCAAGAATTGGAGCCTCATAAATATTTTATAGAGAAACTTATACACATTACTCAAAATCATGATCTGACATTAAAATTTACTATAAAAGTGAACCTTTAAAGATAGCTGACTTTTTATTCCAACCCTGCAAAATACAAAGAAAATAATCTATTAATCAATCTTGTAATATGTAAACAAATTGATCTATACATATAATATCAAACTTACAAGGTACTGAATAGAGTATTTCCACTCATTCTTTCGTATCTAAGCCTTTTGAACCTCATCCTTATTAGAAATATTGACATCTTCCTTGTTGGAGCGGTCATCATGTCCTAATAAGAAAGAATTTAAGCTTTAATTGGGTAAAATTTCAAAGTACGATACCCCCTCTGTAACCCACCTCTTTAAGGAAACCATAAACTATTACATCGTTCATTCTCGTCATCACCATCATCCTCTAAAAGCACGTCAGATTCAAGAAGGGACAAATAATTGGTTAAATATAAAAATAAGATAATCATTTGACATTTTAGGGAAATGAGATAATTGTCCTAACTAAACTTTAAAATTTTGTACAAACTAAAGCATTTAATTACTGTAAAGAAGCTTACCATTCAATCTCATTTTGTGTCTTTAGGAGCTTATCAAAACTCATAGATACACTTTATTTAAAACTACAAAAACACCACCAATCAAAAGGGATTAATGGAAAATAGACAACATTTCCAAAACTAATTATCGTACAGTTAAAATATATCAATGAAATAAACATGAAATAAGTCAAATAAGCATAATCAAACCTTAAGATGATTTGTAATTACAGAAATTTGAAAACCATTTCTTATTTTGTTCATGTAATATCGTAAATTATCTGTCAGACTTCCCAATTCTTGACTTGCAAAAATCAATAATCATGAATAGATATAGCCGTATTCTTATGATAACCTAAATAATAATCACAAATCAGTAATCAAAACTTGGTCGAACATATTAACAAAAAAGTTGATCAATTTGTCTAAGGATGATTCCTAATACAATGACAGTAAGCTGCACATGGTGTCCGTCTTTCCTAGATCTCCAAAATGGTGATCAATATTTTAGTTAGACTAATTTTTCAATTTTATTAACGGTGTTTTACAAAGCCCTTTATACAGATCTTTAATTTTTCCACAAAAAATGATAACAATCGAACTAAAATCTGACAGTTTGGGGTCCAAACTGTCATCCAAAGGAATGTTTCCAGGTGTGACATTACCATGTATGACATCATGCTGGTGAAGGTAAAGAAGTGCTCTAGCAACACTGCAACACCTAGTAGTATTTTGTGGCGCTTATTCCAGTCGAAAAGAGTACATTCAGGATCTACAAAGACATATAATGGAGAACGTGTTTGTCAAGTTCATTTTAGTTTTAGAATAAGGTCAAGAATAGATTGGTTGCTCTTAAATTGCATCATGAGTTCCTAAGAGGGTGCAATATACCCCTCTGTTGAAACAGGGTGTGGCATAAGAATGGGATCTATTTTTAAAAAATAAAATCCATACCAAATAGCATGGGATCTAGAGTTGAATATAGTGCAAACTCATAGACAAGGAATACCTGTGTTTCTTCAATGGAATATCCAAACAACTTGAGCAAATTCTCATGTTCAACTTTTACCAGCAATGCCACTTCATTTTTTATAATCTTGGGATCTGGATACGGAATAATGTCTGGCGATTAATATATGTAGTCCATTTTGTAGCCTTCCCTGAAAAGAGAAACCAAGTTGAAGCTTTTAGCCCGCTTTTAGAAACCTGAAAATAATGTACTTAGATAAGATAAATGACTACGTATACCTTCTACATGGAACCATCATCCCATGCTGAAAATTTATTATTCTTAGAGAAGTTGTCAGTAGCGACATTGATAGTTCCAAGATCAAACCTGCGTAATATTTTGTTTTCACCTCCAATAGTACCAAAGTATAACTCCAAAGATCTTTTACTCCAACCTACAAATAAAAATTTGTTAGAAACGAAGACGAAAGAAGTATTGTATATTTGTATGATATGATAGAATATAATATTCAATAGCACAAGTCTATGTTCAGAGTTTTGTACACAAATAAGTCTTATGAATGTGAAAGTAACAAATACAAGCATATAGAACGTGGGTCTCCAAAACCTGATGTCGTAGGTTCAAATCCTACAGAGCGTGATAATCGAAACACACGGGTTTGATATACAAACAAACTGATACAAACATTTACAAACACACTCACATATATGTTGAATTGAAAGCCAATCAAACGAATTGATCAAATGGGCCGAACCCTGCAATCAGAATTTCATGTGAACAAAATCGATACCTGCACCAATGAACCAATAATCGGAAGTTCATGTGAAGAAAATCAAAGTAATCGCATAATTCTTACTGGTACCGGAAGGATCCGGCACCGGCAGAGATAGTTCGGTACAAGAGGAGAAGGGGCTAAACCGAAGAGATGCCATTGTAAGGAAGTCTATAACATTTAGAAAGAAATTTGAGAAATTAAGAAAGATACCTCAATAAAAGTCTGGAATCGTACCTGAAATCGAAAACTAAAAGGGGTTTCGAAGTTTCAAACCTTGCCTAAGGGGTTTTGAAGTTTCTACTCCGAGCAGGATCCAAGTCACAGAGGCGTCAATCAAGGCCGTGGTCCAGCGAGTCGCCTCCGCCAGCGTCGAGGTTCTGTATACCAAATACATATAACCACAACTGACATATACGCCTCTATCTAATCCGTATCAGTGAATATTTATGCGTAATTGCAGGTGGAAGGACGTACAGTGTCGGCAATCGGGCCGGAGCTGCTTGTGCTCGTCGGAGTTCAAGACCTCGATACGACGGAGGTGGAGAGTGATTCTTTCTGTTGCTAGCCAGAAACCTCCTCATCATCGCCGACTTCAGTCTGGAACCGGAAGCGGTGGCGGCGATTTCAATGGAAAAGACGCTAATTCAAGTGGTAATATATCGAAACACATTCGAATGAAGCAAACCGGATCCACATGACCCGGAAGAGGACCCGTGTGACACGGAAAAAATGTACACAAAACACCTGTAACACCCCAATTTTCACACAAATTTTTTTTTTTTTTACAAACTTTATTGCAACGTTTGAAAACAAACCATGTATTTACATTACAAACGGGGTATCACGAATTTGTTTCACAACCACGGTTCAAACCTGTTTATCATACACTTTATACAATAACAAACGCTACGGTCCCACACCCTACTCTTCTAACGCCCTTCCGGTTTACGTGAGACATAATGTCTCGTGAGCATTATGGGTTTAGACCCAAAACAATTTACCAATTATATCATTATCCTTTAAACTCCCAATTTTTACATTTCCTGTGAGCGCACCCACATGTACTCATTATTTCGTGATGGTACATTCCTACGAGCGCACCCGTAGGTTTTATACGAGACGCACCCGTATAACTACTTCCCCAATAGCATGAAACGGATTCATCTATCAAGGTAAGACGACTACTTCGCGACGGGAGGTACCATCCCAGTAGTGTCTTATTGCCACCCCTACCGCAGCAGGCCGTGGTCTTTATCCGGATACTAAAGCAACTTATCGTCATGAGCCAATCACATTATTAGTCACTGTATTTCTGGTTCCATTTCTTTCACATTATAATCATACTTTCCATAAAATACTTTTAAAGCTATAAACCAATTTGACTCCAAAACATTTTTAAATAAAATTCATTTTGCTATGTACTCGAAAATCCACATAACACTCACCTCGAGTCAGTTAGTCTTTTGCACTTCTTTTTCCTTCGCTCGGTTCACCGTATTTGAACCACCACCTATTGTTTACAAAATATACGTTTATATTCAATTCATATATATAATAACTAACTTACAGCACAAGAGTGCCATACTATGCTACTACAGGTTATAATAAATGTATAACCATTAATAAACTCGTTTTATGATTTTCTCCGAAATACGCGTATATTGCTACAGTACCCCCGAGGGGTCGTATTTCAGTTCCGACTCTTTTCCATGAAATCTTATCCCATATTAGACTTGTGTTTCAAATTTGGAGTTCATTGGACAAGTCTAGCTCAAATTCTAAAAATCATGAGCATGAATAGTAATTTTAGCCTCTGCCGCTACAGTGACTTTTCCGCAAGGTCGAATTACGGATTTGACCATTCCCGACATGTTCTTATACTATGTTAGAGTTATGGCTAAAATTTTAGGTCAATCGGACATGTCTAGCTATGGTTTCTAGCGTTTGGAATAATTGAAATTTTTAACATTTTTGGTCCCTGCCTGGCCCCTGATTGGAGGCGCACAGCGCCAGGTATGGGGCGCACTGCGCCTGGGCGCACCCCGCCCTGGTCCTGGGCGCACTGCGCCTGGCGCCTGGGCAGGCTCCTAATCAGTCGCGATTTGGCACTGTAGCATGTAGTTTTAAGGCTTTAAGCTCTTATTCTAGGTCTTAATCACCTGGGGTTTGTTATAGGACTAAAACACTTGACTAATAACACATTTTAAGCCATTAAAAACACTTCAATAACTCAATTGCAGAAATTAAAGTTCTTGGCTAAACTTGAAAATTCTCAAGAATAGCATTCTACTTTCATGTTTTTAAGTTAAGTTCTTAACTAATAGCTTATTGGAAGCATTAGTTACTTAACCCACATGATTTCTAACTGCAATTTCAGTTTCAATTTCTTCCAAAGACCATATTCAAGCACATACCCAAAAACTAGGTTAAAACTAGAGAAACCTTACCTTGGAATCACTAATTCCAACCCTTGATTCCTTTGATTTCTTGACAATTCCCTTGAACTTCTTCTTCTTCTTTGCTCTTTCTCTCGTGCTCTCTAGTTTTCTCTGGATCATTCCACTGAGTTCTGGACATAGAGAGTAATAACTCTCTTATTTTATATTTAAATTTTTTTATAATTTTATTGCAGTTTAGTCCCTTGGTTTCTAGCTTTTCTACAAAAATGGTCCTAAGACCATAACTTTGCAACCAAAGTTCCATTAACTCTTAACTTAACATTTTCTTGACATTTTTGGTCATTTTCATGCCAAATGACCAATTTGCCCTTTTTGGTCAAATTTTACTATTCACGCGGCAAAACTTCAAATTTCTCATAAACTTTTATTTCTTATGTTATTATTTCACAAATACATATTATTTTACATAATAACCTCATAACGTGTCAAAAGACCGTTTTACCCTTTTACAATTTTTCGCCCTTTTTACCCGATTATTTTACATTTTATTACACATTTTCACGGGTTCTTACAACACCAAAAAATTACGTGAATTATATCATTACTATATAAAGAAAGGCTTTTTTTCTCCTTTCACTATTCAGCTTGATATAAGGTTTTCGTTGCGCCACCTATTAATTCTTTGACCGACACCATTGCCCTTCCGAATGGGTCGCATCGCTTTAAACATCCTAGGATTCTTCTCCTTCGACTCCTGATGAAATCACCGATGGCGTTCTCTCCGACTAACACCCCCGATCAAACATGCAAAAAGATCGTGAATGGCAGCCACTTAAGTCGCGTATTCATTTTTCTTTTGGGGATTTATTACGTTTCTGGATTGTACACAAAAGGTTTAGGAGGCAATTCTTTGCACCGCCTTCTTCCACTAAGATGGCGATTTTGAAAGTCGCGAACAATTTCTTTGGACGCTTGAAGACGATGAACCCATCAGAATTATCGGCCGGCTCCACTGTAATCCACCACCGCTTCTTTCTCCTTTCCTCTAGACGATCATAATTCCATCCAAACCTGTTTCCCACCACCACTTTTCCCTCTTTTCGATCTTCAGTCTTATTACTATGACGCCACTTCACCGATTGATTATGTTAATTCTTATGTCTATAGTTCTCATTCTTTTCCTCTTTCTCTCACTAGGAAACGAATTCAAGAGCACGACTCAGCGGCGTTAAATGTCAAAAATAAAGCAGTCCAAACTAGAAATCTTTATTTGGTTAGATTTGTAACCTTATATATTTGTCCTCTCTTATGTGTTGTTTTAATCGAATGTACTTGGCTTCCCCTCCAATAATAAAGATTGGTCAAGTTCAACCTGAAGAAAGCTCCAGCAGTACCCTGCCCTTCTTTTCCAAGAACATCATGCCAATGCCCTTGTTAGGCTCGGTATTCTGTTTTTCCTCTCTTTTGATTTTTTTCTACCCACCAGTCCACTTCTGTGTAATTATTTATTGATTACGATTTTTCTTGTAGAAGATCTTGACACAATATATACTTGGATAAGTAAAGTCATAAACTATTGCTGCTATTAATAACCAGTTTAATATTCTAGAAACACTTTCGCTTGTGTAGGTCTTGCTATCGTAATTTCTTTTATTCAAAATCCTAATATGTTCTTCAATTTTTCATTTATTGCTACCTGTAATAATTGAGGGAATCGAAAAGGAATATAATTGAATTTTGAGATCTTTTGTTATGTACTTGGGGTTTTCCTCACTGACAGAAGATATCAAATTTCTCAGTTCATTTTTGTATTCCTGTCTCCATATATATCTTAATCGCTTCAAAATATGATGTATTTATTGTGATTTCCAACCTTAGTTCTCGATTTTGTAATGAAAATTTTTCACTTTTGATTAAAGTAAGCATTTTGTGTTTAAAGAAAATTAATCAGACTTTTGATTTAAGTAGGCTTCTCTATCTCTTGTGAGTTTTCTTGTTCTTCTAATATCTTATGTGATTTTGCCCCTTTGATTTCGGATTTTTCTAAATGAGATCTCTTAACTTTGATTGAAATTGCTTACATGTTTTGCTTGGATTTATTTGGTGTCTTGAATTTTTATAGACATCTATTTCAACTTTAAAGTATTTACCCGGATTACCCACAGCCCTACCCTAAACAACAAATGACACATCCTACCTGCAATTAGCAATTATTATAACTATTGCTAACTGCCATCAATATTATTAATCACTTTATTGTTCAGTTTTCATCTAATTATCCATATGACGCAATTGGAAACCAAGGCATTACACATGCGCCTATGATGGTAAAGATAATCCGAGTCGTTGACTCGTTGTCACTTTTCCAACAATTCCACTGAAACATCACTTTACAGGTATGTTCCTATCAACATCAGTTCAAATATCGTCCATTTCACATTTACTATATGACATACCAACAATTTCAGAGTTCCATTGCCCTAATCTACAATTGAATTTACAAGTAATTTTCTTCCTTTTGTTGCATTTCCCTATTTTGTACATTTGTGGTCTCAGATCCATTATTAACATAATTAAAAACTGGTAACATAAACGGAACTAATTGTCAATACAAGGGTACACACAAGTTCTCATTAATAGAATTGATTGTCAATTATACGACTGCCTATACAAGGGTACACACCAATAGAATTAAAGTTGGAGATCTTCATAAAAGTAAGTCAACTTATTTAGATCATAAAATCTCTTTTTTTTTCTTTTGCACTCCATTTTTACGCTTTACTTCATTGTGCAATAAGGGTTTTAGCACTTTAAAGTATGAGATTCGTAAGATTTTTTTGTGTAAGATATGGAACTATAGAAAGCATTCATGTGGTTATATACAGAAGAGACGAATATCATCAAGTGACTCCAAGAATGGTTCTTTTTAGATGTTTTTAGTTTGATTATGCTTTTGGTGTCACAAACTGATTGTGACTTTCATGTTCCTGGAATTTGAGGGCTAGGGAAACTGCAGAATGCCACCATTGGAGGTTCATCCCATTTCTTAATCTCCTTATTATGTTGCAAGATGTCGGGAACAATGATTAAATCATGTGTTGATCTTAAATATATAAGTGAAATATCCATGAATTTATTGATTTTGCCCTCTTCAAATTTTGATATCATTAATTACTTGTTCTGCAAATGCTACCAGGGACCAAATTTTCAGGATTAATCCCCTAAAAGTTGATATGTTAGAGACTATTAAATTGGAGATAATCAAGTTATTCATTTTTCATATATTCCACATAGTCTCGGTCATTATTTAGTTCTTAATATGAACTCATTCATCAATATTTTATCTTTAGTTTATTAGTAAATCTTAGAATTAAGCGCATGTGTTGACCTTTATTAGGAGACTATAATTAATTGTACTACCTAATGGCAAGAAGCAAGATGTTTCTGATTAATGTTTATAGTTAGAGTATCTTGTTAATGTCTCTAAATGTTTGATTTGACATGGATATTTGAAAAAAAATGTTGAGCTCTAGCAAAGTATGGGGATGTAATTAACAACTTGGCACTCAAGTCTATTGACTTTCTCGGTCTTGGGTAATTTTGCAAAAAGAGCTTCTATAAATCACCATGTTTTTGCCATAGGGGCAACTTGGACATGCGGATAAACTCCTCGATAGTGGCCAAAAGTTGTGACCGGTCTCCCTACATAATTTATAGCAATTCTTACATTTGCAAACAACTTGGCACTCAAGCAATTCTTACCTTGTTCTTCGCCCAACCCTATCACCAGTCGTCGTGGACTGGGCTGAGCCGTGCTGAGCACGGCTCTTAAAATGTACCTAGTATATATATATAAATATCCAGTTTTAAAATTATTTTAGCGCAAGACAAAAAGCATAGTAGCTTCTTTAAGAAATTAAATATTAACAACAAACTTCAAATAGAGTTTTTATTTTATTTTAATTAAAAATTTTTATATGTTTTATACAATTAATCTTTTGACTATTTATCTTTTAGGGTTAATGTCGGTATGCCAAGCAACTATCATAATTTTACTCGTTAGATTGTAATCTTTATTTATTTTTTCTTTTTTTGTGCTTTATAGGTTATTCAAATTGTTGATACCTATTAATTATAATATCTAAATAGGCTATCAAGCTGACTTGACATCATATATGACATGTTTGACTCAGAGTCGACGTGACATCTAAATATATTACTTTTTATTTTTTATTTTATAAAACTTAAAAATGAGTTTATATATATATATATATATATATATATATATATATATATATATATATATATATATATATATATATATATATATATATATATATATATATAGGGTTAGGAACCGGTAGGAACCGCGAGAACTCTTCTCGTCCAATCATTCTCCTAAGGGCAATAACGTCAAACATCTTCCATCGACGTGACGCAATCACATGCGACGCACGTCCACGGAACAAAATACGGACTCGAGGATACGATCATATGTGACGCATGTTCGTCCAACGTGATTTAAGTGGGTTTTTTCTCATTTTTTTTTCTTTTTCCTTTTTTATTTATTATTATTATTTATTATTTTTTTCAAAAAATTGTTTTTTTTTCAAAATTTTTGTTTATTTTCGAGTATACTCAGTTTTTAGATTTTTTTTATTTTATTATTTTTTTGAATGCTACAATACTCGATTTTTAATTTTTTTTTGTTTTTTTGTTTTTTTTTTATTTTTGATGTATATTTTTTAATTTTTAATAATTTTTAATATTAATTTTAACGTTTTTTTTGTATTTTTAATCTAATCATTTTGGATCATGATATTTTTAATCATAACGTTTTGGATCATGTATTTTTGGATCATAACATTTTGGATCATAGTTTTTTTGCATCTTGGATCATAATTTTTGAATCATTTTTTCATTGTTTTTTTTAACTCGTTTTGAATCATAACGGGTTTTGGATGTTGGATCATAACGAATTTTGAATCTTGGATCATGATTGAATCTTAGATCATAAGTTTTGAATCATAAAACATATTTTGGTTTTAATATTTTTGAATCATGTATATTTTTTGTTATTTTGATGAGTTTTTTACTTAAAAATATAAAAATGAACACGAAAAAAACATTTTTTTCAAATTTTTTTTTGCAAACTTAATAATATAATATCTACAATGATCTCTAAAATTTTCATAATTTTTGGATTTTTTTTAATTTTTGATTTTTTATAAAAATAAAAAATAAAAAATAATTTTTTTTCAAACTTTTCATAATGGTGCTTGTTTTGTAGAGAATTAAATTTTAAGAATTTTGGTTTTTTTTCAGAATTTTTTTTATAAAGAAAAAAAAAGTTATGGCCAAAATACAAGCTGAGTGGAAAAATAAATAAAACCCATCTAATTAGAAACTGACACATGGCATGGGAGAGAGTGGGGGCGCGTGGCTTCCCATTTGGGCTGGAATATGCGACGCATGAGGTTGGACAAATGACTAAAATGTCATTTGAAAGTTTTTTTTCTCTCCCTCTTAGTTTCTGATATTTACAAAAACAACCTCTGAATTTTAATACATGATCATTATTTGCACATTGAATCTAATCTATTCATTTTTCACGATTAAATGTCCATATTTGTACTTGCAGTTCGTACCGGATTTTGGGTTCCTACACGATCCTCGTTCTATATATATATATATATATATATATATATATATATATATATATATATATATATATATATATATATATATACATATTATTAAATTTAAAATAATTTTGACTAATATATATATATATATATATATATATACATATATCTTTACTACCTTATAATGCATTTAGATCAAAACTCTTAAAGACAACTTTTATTGCACAATGTACTACCATGTTTGCATAAATAGTATCTGAAATAGATGGATCCGGACGGGTGCACTGGGACTCTAATCCTACCGTCCATCTTTCAACACAATCCAATGGTTCAAAACAGATTTCACTCGGATCGCCACATGTGTTTTCCTATTTTAAAAGGCTCATATTTTTCTTTCTTCTTCCATTCGAAGCAATCCTCACTCTCTCACCTTTCATCCGCGTCTTCCTTGTATCTCTCCATCTTTGAGACAAGTTGCACGTTTTGAGATCCACATCTCCAAATTTCTCCATGCTTTTTTCTCACTTGATCGACAGTCACCACCACACACCGCCAGCCTCACCATCTCTTCCATCTTTGTAACCCTAAACAGCCTCCATCTCTACCTTCAACTAACTAACACACCACTACACATCGTCCCCTCCTTCCACCATCTCCTCCATTAAATGCTTTCTTCAACCACCGTGGAAGATCCACCGCTGCCATACAAAACCGACCGAAAATCCACGAAACCCTAAGTTGTGTAAAAAGATATGTCAGTAAGTATGCTTTTCATTTTTACGATTGATAGGCTCTGATTATTATAATATTGACATGGCTTTCAATATTTCGTGCAGATTAATTCTATGTTACTTGGAGATTTTGAAAAAAAACCCAAGCTCTGATCAGTTCCAGATTTGGTTAGGAAGGGACAGGAAGAAGCAAGACCACAAGAAAATAATAACCTCTCTTTATCTGTTGATTGCATTTTAGGTCTGAATCGTACCTAAATGTGAAGCATAGGACGAGATAAAGTTTTAGGTTATTTGTGTGCTGCGTAATCTGATAAAGGTTGTCGCCTATTCAAGTATTTAAGTTGTTATATGGTTTATATTCAATGGTTTTTTAGTTTATATGGTTTATATTCAATGGTTTTTTAGTTTATTTATTTAGATTGAAAAACTTTCTTTCCGGTAAATTTTTTGTATATATGTGACCTTTTTCTCAGCAAAGATGAAGTTTTAGAAGACACAAATGTGTCTTCCTTTCTATGTGTATAAAATGACTTACAAGGAAATTACAATGCTGCATCAGAAAGGAAATTACAATGTTATATCATGAGTTCATGTTCTTCATTATCCTACCAAAAAAGTTTGGTACTAAAAGTAAAAATATGTACAAATGGCATGGCAGGTACTAAAGCTTTTAAGAACATAATTTCTCTTTTCTTGTATTTCAGGTTACTCTTGGGGTGATTTTGGAGCTAATGTCATGGCAGGTGCACAAGCCAAATGTGTTAATATGATCTTTGTAATACAAAGATTAAAGAGTCACTTTTACTATGTTTATATGATCTTTGTTGTTTGCTATGACTGTAACGATCACACATAACATTGATCCAAATATTATTCTGATAGAGAGTATAATAAACTTGCTTTTTGGCCCAATAAACGAACAAGGGAAGCCGAGACTAATTTAATGCAGAAAAAGGTTGTCTAATTATGAGGTTTATTTAGATAAAACAGATGTCGCTTGAAGATGTATGAGGCCCACTATGTTTATCTCAGGTTAGTAATATCCAAATATTTGTGGGTTTGCATTTATTTTAACTTATGTTTTTTGTTTTTACAGATTTTCTTTAGCTCCATTCTGTTGAAGATGTATGAGGCGTGATAAATTAAATTGCTTGTTTGTGTCCTTTAAATTCACTTTTTGTTTGAACTCTAGAACATTTTCAATCAATTTATTGTTTACAGGAATTGTTAATTTTACTTTCATTTAATTATTTAGTATAGCAACTTACTTTCTTGTAGTTGTTACTATAACAACTTACTTTTAGTTAAAACTTTATTATAGCAACTAACTTTCATTTAATTGTTTATTATAGTTATTTACTTTCATATCCGGCACCATTTATGTTTGTCACTCGCCATCAGTAGCAGTTTAATAATGCTATAAAATCAAACTAAATATATATATTTTTTAATTGTGACCAAAATTGCAAAAAAAAAAAAAAAAAAAAAGACTTTAACATACCAACCAAAATGCAATAACGTTTTTATAATATACAACGATCCAATTTAATACCAATGGTTGTCTCAATCCAAAACAAGCAGGACATTTTTAATGTTTTAGGGTACCATTTATTTTTCACCTGTTTCCTTTTTTTGTATAATGTTTAGCCGTAATATATGATCGTTGTATAGTATAGTTTTAAGCATCAATTATTATCATCAGTTTATTGAAATTGTTATTGTAGGCTTTAAAGAAATCTATTAAGAAATCTATTACACATTATTTCCATTTTTTTCTGGAATGTTTGGAAGACACCGATTTGCGGCCATTCATTGCCAATAAATTTAATATTTGACAAATAATTATAGAAAACATAATTGATACGACCATTGTTTCCATTTTAGTAACTATTTAAAGATTAATTATTGTTTTGACCATTATTCCTAAAGTAATTATTCAAAGATTAACTGTTGTATAAGGGCACGTTACAATTTTCATCCTAATGGTTAGGTTTTTTATTGACATCCATTTTTTTTTTGTTAATGTTCATCATTCTCTAAACGTAAGACGTTACAATTTTCATGTACGAGGACGTTACAATTTTTATCTCAATAGTTAGGGTTTCTCATTCATAATTTTAAAAATTGAAATCAAATTGGATTTTGGACGACAAATTTATTCAAATGAATTTGCAAGGTTGCTAGAAATCCATTGTTATCATTTTTCACTTGAGATTAGATATGTGTTTTATTCATCCATCCCACCATTGATCGAGTCTTTTTTTGTATGTTCACTTAACTTGAATATTAAAGTGGTTGCAATGACCATACCTTTTGATATTCGATATTAATGATGTTATTCTTATTATTTGACTAAATGTTTTTCCTATGACGAAATGAAATTATTCTTCTTCGACATTTTGCGTGTGTACTGCCACATTACGTGTTATCGGGTATATGATAATTATCTAAAAAAATAATCAAAATAAATATTATTCATCGAAAGTAACTATTCATAGCAACCACATTGATGATTGTTACATAAAACATACTTAAGAGTTCAAAGATCCATTTCGACAACATTTTGTTGAAAAGATATTATTTGATGTCGTTCGATAAGAAACAAATTGTCGAGAGAAAACTAACTGCCGCCCGCCGCATTGCGCGGGTACGCACCTAGTATATATATATATATATATATATATATATATATATATATATATATATATATATATATATATATATATATATATATATATATATATATATATATATATATATATATATACTACCTTAAAAAGGGAAAATGCTTTCTAAAAGTGGAAACTCTTAAAATTAAGAGATCCATATTTTTTTGCACTAAGTACTACTCTTTTATGCATAAATGATTGAATTTGAAAATTTTATCAATAAACATTAGTAAAACTTGAATACGTAGACCCAAGAGTTCAATACCAAACTTCCCCATTTGTAGCCTCTATCTCCTGTATCTATGCGATAACTCCTTTCAAATTTTGGAATTTATACCCTGACGCTAGCAACCAATTTCTCTCCCCATTCTTTCAAGAAACCTAATCCTAATCGCCGACGCCTCCTGCAACCCCACCAGTGACTGCCTCCTTCAGCAAGAATTACTGCTACACACCACTACCATTTCTCATTTTCACTTTGTCCACACGAGCTTTATCATCACCGAACAACCGCCAATACAAGATTCACCCCCGCCAACACGAGCTCCATCGCCACCTCCATCTTGGACACCAATCACCAAGCAACCTGCTTTGAACCACCCACGGCCACCATTGTTTACCTCTCTCACTTTTATTTTCAATGCTTTGTCATTGCTTCTTTGATTTTTCTCGATATCTTTGTTATCGAACACACAATTTGAATCTGTATCCTTGAATAGGAGTGGTAAACCAATCGGGAAGAATGATATTAAAAGAAATAGTTTCAAAATCTATAGGTTAGACAACACCTAACCACATCTCAAGCAACAAACAATGCCCTGCTATGGATATGGTTTGTCGGGTCCCCTACCCCCGACGTTTCTGATGTGTCGATTAGGTTTTCTAATCATGAGTTTTTAATTGTCTCATTTCTTTATTTGCAGAAACCTAACCCGGTTGTGAGAGTGCTGCTTAAGTTGTTGATCTTTGAGAAAGTTTATGAATAAGAAACCATCATTAAAGGTAACCATAGTTTTCAATTAGGATGTGTTGATTTGTTGCTTTCAAGATGATTTTCTTTATTCTTTTGTTGTAGACGGGTAAATTCGAAGAACTGGGCAAGACCTTTTCTTTTACCAAATGTGTGTTATTATAAAGTATAATGTTGAATATTTGTTGATAATTACTTTTGATATTGTGCAGTGGACAGGTGTTGGACCGGATATGTATTCCTCGAAGAACTGCTCTTGGTCAATTGGTTTCGATGCTCAAAGATTATGCTGGAAAGGAAAGGTATTTTATTTAATTTATGTTATTTATATTTCATTAACAGGGGTTCAAATCTTTCTGCGTTGAATTGAAATTTTTGAAACAACCTCACTAATGAAAGGATATCACATACGCGGATCGAATTTGAATTTTGAATCAAATTTTCTTATCGTCTCACTCGAAGGATACCTCCACCTCCTTCAACATTGCAACACGACTACTATCATCACCATTACCGTCGCACCTCTCTCCCCCATCCCAAACCGTATATCTGTTGTTTTATTCATGTATATGTGTTCGTAAACTGCCATAGCAACCATCGTCTTCACCGGTAACACCATCACGACCCATCTGAAGGTCACTTTCTCTCTGCATCGTGGCTATTTTTATTTTTTTATCTGATTTATGGTTGTTTAGATGTGCTCATCTTCAGTTTTATTCTTGTAGATCCGTTCGAAAACCTCGGATATGAACACAACCAAGGTACGTTTTAGGTGAAATCATGTCATGTTGGTTTCATTTATTCCAGATTTGATGTCTTCACTTTCATTTTTTAGATCCGTTTGTAAACTGTCATGCAACCATCGTTTCCAGCACCACCGTTTTCCACATTCCCTGATTACGCGTCGCCTTCCATATTCTCTGTTTGTGCCCTACTTTAACCATCCACTGATTTCAATTTCACCCAATATATAGTTTTTCTACAGCAGCAAAACGTAGGACTACAAGAGATGACTCATAAACAAAACAAATTTCTAATCCGGTAACTTTTATAATTCACGAACTATGCATTTTTCCTCATCTTTTTTTGAAATACTCAATCTATTTTGGCAGTTGAACCATTTGTTCAACTTTGGGTTTCTTCATGATAAAAAATTTGGTGTTATTTGGATTTGTATTGTCTTTTCGCAAGTAGGGGTTCAACAAATGAGGCAAGCAAATGCATGGGAGTTAGATTTGACAATTCCTTAATTGCTATCAGCAGTGGAATTGAATCTTAGATTTTGATTCCGTATCTTCTCCTTGCTATTTCACCCATTCTTTTGCTTTGTTTTATTCATGTCTAAGTACATTGCCATTTCCCATAGTCAGTACCTTCTTTTTGGTTTCTATCATTTGTTACTTAATAGCAAATGGAATCATAATCATTTTAAGTTTAACCACCCTGATTCTCTCCCATGCATTTGCTAGAGTACATGTTTTCTTCAAAAACAAGGTCAGTTCATCTCTCTCAAATCTCAACAACTTGCTTTCGCTCATTTGTTTGTGCAAAATACGTAAATGCCTCCTGTATTCTCATCATTAAACACATCCCAATTGCCCTTGTGGATAATTTTGCAGATGGAGACGATGGGTGTGATAACTCCGCTGACTTTTTCTCTTTTAAGGTAATTATTAATTTATTATTTAACTTTCAAGATCCAAATATTTCTTTTTACCTTTCATTTATCTTCAAATCATATGACTGGTGAGAAGGGTCATAAATGCGAGTTCATCATTAGCCACGTCACTTGTTGCCATTGCTTTAATCTGCTTTGTCCATCCAGCTTTAGGTCTCCTTATTTTGATCTTCTCTCATTCTCTATGTTGTCACCATGCATTATGCAGGTAATATTCCAAATTTACCACTCATTGACTGTACCCACTTTTCGTGACAATAGTTCTTTTTTATGCTACAACTATTTTAAAGCTTCCAACAAGGCTCGAAGTGAAGATCTATTTGGATGTGGAAATAACAAAATGCCATTTAAATTCAATAATGATGAATCAGAGGAGGGATTGGGTGTGGACGAGAGCAGTTCCGGAACCCCGGACTCTACCAGAAGCTATATGGTGACACAACTTGAGATATTCCATCATAGACATGGCTTACTAATTTTACATCTTCTTTCACTCCTCATGTTTCTTCCTTAATGGTACATTTCACATACATTTTTGCCCCTTTCCCAAGCAAAATGACTATTTTAGCCTTATCAGTCTGAAAAATATAATCCTTGTTAGCAGAGACTAAGTATGGGACACAACTTCTCGTGGTTCTTGGATTCCATACTTTGCATGGGAGTTGTCCTCCACGGAATATGTGATTCCAAACCCGAGTTTAATTTTTTTTTCAGATACCCAGAATGAGAGAATATGAAATTAGGCAAGGGTTCGTGTACCTTCTTGCGGGGTACAATTGCTATCTTTCAGGCTTAGAATTGGTTTCTTATAAAGCTTTTTATGCCATGGCTGTAATTGGAGTTGTTTCTTTTGTTTTCAGAATTATAGAAAGAAGAAACCAAAGAGGTGGAGTGCCGTATTATAGTAATATCAAGCACTCTCATCGGTACTAATAAATAAAATTATTTTGTATTTGTATAATTTATATGTAACACAGTAATGGTAAGGAGTTGTACTATGGATTTACGGTTTAAGAATTTTGACGATTGTGATTTTTTTAGAAAGAAAAGACGGCAAGATTGCAGTTTGTTGTGTTTGATGGTTTTTCCCTTGTCACGATAAAATAACGAAGTTTGTAATAATGATAAAATGACAACACATTTGAAACAATCTCATTTGATAGTAATGAAGTTTTGATTGTATTCGAATTTATGAAATGAGATTATGTTTTGTCGTGAATTTGTACCATTGCATAATTACTTAGATTGAAGTAATGTATATTGGATACATCCTTTTTCATTCGTATTTAAATAATGTACTTGATGGTTTTTCCCTTCCCGTCCCTATACTACCAAACTAAATTACCCTATAACCGAATAACGCATACCCAAAGAAAACTAACATTGGAAAGAAAACATAATCATTAAACCTTAACCCCCCCCCCCCCCCCACAACCACCAAAAAAAATGTAACTATAAATTACACTAAATCTTTGCATTTAATTCTAAATGACATCCCTATACTACCAAATTTAATTACCTAATAATCGAATAACACATACCCAAAGGATACTAACATTGGAAAGAAACATAATTGTCGAACCATACTCACCCCCCCCTCCCTTTTCATTTACATTTGTATTTATAAATGAAATTTGTTCCTTAATCTTTGTATTTGTTTATGTTTTCAGGTGCAGGTTACAAAAACAACAGAGATTCAAGTTTTATCGGTTTATCTTCACTTGGGGCTTCGTATTATAAGATTACCAGATCAAGTAAATGGTGAAAACAGCAGAGATCAAGTTTTATAACCAATATTTAGAGTTTAACCGGTTCCCAAATAGGTACCTCATTGATTTTGGTTTCTGGAAACTGAATAGACAACCAATGGTCATGTTATCTTATTTTGTTTTATAATCCTTTTCATGATTTTCTTAAATTAATGTGTTTGGTTTGTTTTAACAATTTTTTCATCTGTTTTTATTAATTTCAGTATATTATTCAGGATTTCCTTAAACATATAGATTGGTCAGTTGGTTCAGGTTACCTACAAACTCAGTTGCCCGGTGATCAAGTCCAGAGAATAGTTTTTGTTCTCATGATTAATGTTATGGGAGTGTTAAAAATAGGACTTATGATGTCTGGTTTATGGGTACAAAAAGAAATATTATTGTACCTGTTGTGGTAGTACTCTTCAAATAAATGATTTGTCTTGGCCATTGTTTAAATTCAACTGTTATGGTGTATATTAATTAGTAATAAAGTTTGCTACCCGCCCCCCCCCCCCCCCCCCCCATTAGCCCCCGCCGCATTGCGCGGGTGCACCACTAGTATATATATATATATATATATATATATATATATATATATATATATATATATATATATATATATATATATATATATATATATATATATATATATATATATACACACACACATACACACACTATTAAATTTAAAATAATTTTGACTAATTCAAAACCACCTATTTAAAACTAAGCTAAGATTCTTCTTTTTTCTTTTTTTTTGAAACTACGTTGTGACTTTGGTCACGATGAATGTGAGAAAAAAATTCCATCTTTTTGAAGCGCCACCCACACCACACCCCACTATTGTTATTAGTTTAAACCTAAACCCCACACCATCTTTTGTATTGGTTTGACATCAAGCAACATCCACTTCTTTCCCCATCGATTTCTTTACATCAGGCATCACCCACAAATAAAAAGTTAGCCTATCCTCCGAACCCACCACGACGTATCATGTCTTCTTCTTGATGCGGTCTTTTGACGACAAACTTGGAAGGATGGGTGGTGGACTTCTAAACAAAGGCCCCTTAACTTCTTTCAACGAATTTCAATGATTGGGATAAAAGATTACATAAGAGTTTTTGTTGTGCCATTTGAATGCTATGGACCATCCAATACTTTATACTCAAAATATTAGAGTTCCCATTTAACTCTAATAATGTCATACTTAAGACATTTAATTGGTATGGATGGATAACTTTCTAACCTCTCAAACATATAATGACCGAACCAGGGTTAGTAATTTCTAATAATTGATCTTTATTATTGAAAGTCTAAAAGAAATCATTAACGACAACATGAGAGGTGGGAAGTATTGAACCTTGCAAATGAGACGTGATTTCAATGAAGATTTTCCGGACAACTTTTGTCGAAAAAAGCCTAAACGTGAGTTAACGAGAATAATGTAACAAATCTATGGTTATTTTTTTAACTTAAAAAAAATTGATCTTAAAGTTATATATCACAGCAACGCATGAGATTT
This sequence comes from Cichorium intybus, assembly GCA_023525715.1. NCBI lineage: Eukaryota > Viridiplantae > Streptophyta > Magnoliopsida > Asterales > Asteraceae > Cichorium > Cichorium intybus. The sequence goes on from CM042009.1 coordinate 15,669,075, forward strand.
TAGTGAACAACTTTTTTTTTTATTTTTTATTTTATAATTTTGCACAAGTCGGATGTGAAAAAACAATAAAAGAGCAAATCAAAATGGAAAGTTAATTTCTAATCAGTGTCATCCCATGTCTTGATTGTGAGCTTTTTAAGTAGATATAGATCATACCCTATATTTTGACAAACTTGTATTAAATATGATATATGCATAAGAAGCCATGTCTATGAGCTTTTTAAGGCAGACAATATCTATATTTTCACAAACATATATTAAATATGATCTATCTATATATATGGAGCTATTGACAAAAGGCCCTATAATAATACTTAATGGAATAACAACATAATTATACAAAAGGAATATAGCTAATACATAACTAATATTAACTATATAACGTTAAGTTGCACATGAATTAGTATACAACTTCTTAATAATAATAATAATAATAATAATAATAATAATAATAATAATAATAATGGTGTGTTACACAAATGGTGATTTAGATCTTCGGGTTGGTGAAAAGCCCAAGATTCTTCGGTGAATGTTTTCCATATCGGTGTTAATTTTAAATATGGTGTGTTACACAAATGGTGATTTAGATATTATGATTTATCTAATTGGTGTTGGATTTTCAGATGACAGTTGATTGGTGAAATCTCGAAGTGTGGTTTAGCTTTTAAAGTTTTGTTGTAAACTTTATCTCATTGTAGTAGAGTTATTCACTAAGCGTTTTCGCTTACGTTGTTTTTGTTGTGGTGTTTTGCAGGAATCAGGTGTAGTAACATCCGGCTAGATCGTGGAACGATCTTGAAGATATCCACTTGCGCTTCCCATATATCGAGTATTGTATTTATAAAACTAATGTTTGTACAGTTTTATTAAAATGTTGTAAATACTCGATGTTTTATTTTGGGGTATTACATTAGGTTATCTATGTTCTCAATTTCCTCCTTTTCCCAAACTTTCCTATTCTTTTATTGTAAGTATAAGGGTTAATGTTCTTATTATTAGAAACTAATTTCTTAACATATAGTTCTCTAATCCTAGTAAAAAAGATAGATGGTTAACACTATCTTTGGCATTTTGACATTTTGAATCCCTATTTTCATTTATGTCTCAAAAGGATACCAAATCCTATTTTTAGCTCAGGAAAACACATGTGGAGGTTCCTGTTTCTTTCTCTAAACTACTCCATAACATGTCTAAGTAGGTGTATCACCTCAGCCATCGACCTCCTAGAAATGAAGAGGAATTGGTTTTCAACTACTACAATATACTGCCTCTTGCTTTTTGTGAATTACTGATGGTTAATGTAATTACCAGTGAGCTAGCACTCTAATAAGTTTTTGGTAACCCTATTTTTCAGAATATGGGAAGAAAAGAATCTCCTTAAAGCAGTTGATTTGTTTTCCACCTCAACATTTTGATCTTTTGATGCCTATTTAATCTATTAGTATTAACTCCCTTTCTCAAACTTGCCCGTTGATTTTGATAGATGCCCTTCTAACTGGACTTAGACTATTCATTAAGAAAGTGATTGTTGCATACGTTATCCTAGGATCCGACACACTCTCTCAAAGCTTCATTGTATGACAAAGCTGTTTAATACCCTTATCGTTGTTGCACCTTAGACCATTTCCTTTGCTTTTTATAAATTGGTATCACAATACTAAATCTCCACTCCTCAGAAATCTTGGCTTACTTTAAGATTATGTCAAACAGGTTTGTCAACCACTACAATCATTTCTCCCTAATGCATAACCAGGATAGGAATTTGTTCAGACCGATGACTTTATACCTTCCCATCCTCTTTAAATCCCACTTCACATTTTAATTCCTCTTTATCGATCATCATGCTAGGATAATTGATGCATGTCAGTGGGTGCCCTAAAATTCAGATTGTGAGTTTGCTCTTATGGAGTCACATGTGAGATCCTGGTGACTATTCCAGTGTCTAGGATCCATTTTTTTTTTCAAATATGTGAATATTACAAAATATTTTCATTTTATCATGATTTTTGGAAATTAGGAGGGCATGACTGAAATTACCAATATAGTCAATGTTTATGTTTATCTTAATGAAGAAGTAAGGAATGATGTTGGTTGCAATTAAAAACCTATATAAATTCTTGGAGTGGTTGTTGCCTTTTGATGGGGAACTTCAACGAAGTCACATACCAGCAGAAGGTTCTCTAACATAGGTTGTAATGCTTTGATGGATGGTTTCAACACTTTTATGGATGGTTTGATGGATGGTTTCAACACTTTTATAAGTTGTAATGCTTTGATGGATGGTTCTCTAACATAGGTTGTAATGCTTTGATGGATGGTTTCAACACTTTTATATCAGAGTTCAAACTTTTTGAATTTAGTTAGGAGGGCGCATGTTTACATGGATCAGTGACGAAGGCAAACACCTCAACAAATTGGATAAATTTTTGGCTTGTGGTGATATCATATATAAGTGGGTCCTTACAGCTGCAATGATTCTTCATTGTAAATTTTCTAATCATTTCCTATTATACTTGTGAATGACAGCTACTGTAACGCCCCGGCCCTCCAAAGCCTGAGGTTATACAAGATAATATCACCAGGGATCGTCCCATGATCCAAGTCGAGCGTTACCTAAACCTGCAAAACCACATAAAATAAAAGGGTAAGCTATAAAGCTTAGTGAGTAATCGAATCACAGTATGGCCTAAATAGCCACACTCGTTTCACAGACTCATTTTACTACACTTGACCGTCATACGATCCTTTCCTTACTCGTACGTCATACTGTGAAACTACCGTATTACCTGACGGAACTCACTTCTCTTATACTATCACGTACACACTTACTATGTCTTTCTGCACTTTCTTCTATTACTTGGTAACTTATAATGTTACCATACTGTCTGACGTTACTCATTTTCGGTATCACAAATCGTGATGTGTTTTACTACTATGTTACCCACTACTATCATACGGTAACTCATTCCTTACTACCTGTTATTACTTACTAACTTACGGTATCACATACCGTGACAACTCATTCGTTCTTGCTATCTTAAAATATTCACCGGTTCCGCACCGGGTTTCTCTCGGCACTATCGCTCTTTACCAAATTCATCATTTGGTAACTGTCTACACGATTTCCTATGCTTGTTTTATGGGATATCCATATCCCCTCTAACTTACTAGACCAATACTGGTGCAACATATGGAGCTGGCACACAGTATCTGCACATTATCTTTTTCTATGTCATATGTCATCCTTCCGCATGGACACTACACTACTGGTTAATTACATTGCTTAGCATCATCCCGTGATACACTGCTTCTCATGGGCTAGACTCGTCAAACGGGTCTGTAGCATACCTACTTTCCTCACAACTACTAACACATAAATCGTAACTGTACTACTCTGCATTTTATTCAACAATTCCCTTCTACTATAGTTTAACACGTATAAACTACTAGGGAGATACGGTAGCGATTACTCACCTGAGTTTGGTGCTTCCCCGGAGTCCTGGCACGTTTCTCGTTCTAGACTTCTGATAACCCCCGAGCACCTCGACGCTAGCTACCACTGGCTCCTTACTTCTCACTATCATCTCTCAACGTATACTCCTTACCAGAACACTCTCCTATATCGTATATGTGTTTGGTGTGTATTCTGCCTCAAAAATGAGGCTTGTGCCTCGTATTTATAGGCCTCTGGACCTCCGTCGCGACGCGATCCAACCCTAGATCGCGACCCGATTTCTGACGTAAGCTCTTATCCCATCGCGCACTCGACCGACAATGCCGACAGCCGTCGCGTAGCGACCACCCTGCCCGACACTAAAAAGTGTCTCGTTTTTTTCCGCTTTTTGCTCCGTTTGACTCCTAGGCTTTGATCGTTATATTTTTCTTATCTCATAATGACCTTAACATCGCTATTTGGCCACACTAAAGGTCAAAACGCTCTTACTTTTGATCTATAGTCCTACCCGGGACACGGGTGTCACAGCTACAACTTTGGTCTGATTCCTTTTAGGTTATTTAGGTGCGTTTAGTTGCGGAAAACTGCTCTGTTTTCCGGAAAAATTTTCTAAGAAAAATGAGAATTTGGAAAACGCGTTTAGTTCGTCAATTTTTCCAAAGTTTTCCAAGAAAATGAAAAATTTTTATTTTTCCAAAATTACAAAGAATTTGGAAAATTTTTGGAAAACCCAAAATGTAAGAACCCGTGAAAACTTGTAATAAAATATGTAAAATAATCGGGTGAAAAGGGCGAAAAGTTGTAAAAGGGTAAAACGGTCTTTTGACACGTTATGAGATTAACATGTAAAATAATATGTATTTGTGAAATAATAACATAAGAAATAAAAGTTTATAAGAAAGTTGGAGTTTTACCGCATGAATAGTGAAATTTGACCAAAAAGGGCAAATTGGTCATTTGGCATGAAAATGACCAAAATGTCAAGAAAATGTTAAAAGGGTAGTTAATGGAACTTGGTTTGTAAAGATGTGGGCTTTTGGACTCATTTTGAACAAAAGGAAGAAACTAGGGACTAAATGTGCAAATATTTAATAAAACAAAATTAAACATAAAAGAAAGAGATATTACTCTCTTTTCCAGAAGTTAGAAGAGAATTCCAGAGAGCACGAGAGGCAGCGGGAAAGATCAAAGAAGAGGAAGAAGTTCAAGGGAATTGCCAAGAATCAAAGTTTTAACTTTGGAATTAGTGATTCCATAGCTAAGAGAGGTGGTGGTTCAAATACGGTGAACCGAGCGAAGGAAAAAGAAGTGCAAAAGACTAACTGACTCGAGGTGAGTGTTATGTGGATTTTCGAGTACATAGCAAAATGAATTTTATTTAAAAATGTTTTGGAGTCAAATTGGTTTATAGCTTTAAAAGTATTTTATGGAAAGTATGATTATAATGTGAAAGAAATGGAACCAGAAATACAGTGACTAATAATGTGATTGGCTCATGACGATAAGTTGCTTTAGTATCCGGATAAAGACCACGGCCTGCTGCGGTAGGGGTGGCAATAAGACACTACTGGGATGGTACCTCCCGTCGCGAAGTAGTCGTCTTACCTTGATAGATGAATCCGTTTCATGCTATTGGGGAAGTAGTTATACGGGTGCGTCTCGTATAAAACCTACGGGTGCGCTCGTAGGAATGTACCATCACGAAATAATGAGTACCTGTGGGTGCGCTCACAGGAAATGTAAAAATTGGGAATTTAAAGGATAATGATATAATTGGTAAATTGTTTTGGGTCTAAACCCATAATGCTCACGAGACATTATGTCTCACGTATTTGTTTTAAATGCTATGTACTCAGGTAAACCGGAAGGGCGTTAGAAGAGTCGGGTGTGGGACCGTAGCGTTTGTTATTGTATAAAGTGTATGATAAACAGGTTTGAACCGTGGTTGTGAAACAAATTCGTGATACCCCGTTTGTAATGTAAATACATGGTTTGTTTTCAAACGTTGCAATAAAGTTTGTAAAAAAAATTTGTGTGAAAATTGGGGTGTTACAATTTGGTATCAGAGCCACGGTTTAAGCGAATTAGGTTGGGTAACCATCCTAGGCTTAAACTAGTGGATTAATAGTAAGTAAAGTAGTAGTATTAGGTACTAACTAACGGGGTAGAATCGCTAATTTATAATGTTGGAATCCACAGTAACCGATGAACCAGGGGATCTTGTGATAACAACAGAGCCAAAGTATATAGGTGGTTAAAATAATATTGGGCCCGTATTATTGTAACCACAGGATATGCTTTGGAAATGGTGAAGTCACTAGGGAACCTGAAGAATTTGGTTGTGGAAATTAGTATAGAGAAACTTGGGAACACGAGTCCCATAGGAAGATCACATGCTACCGCTTTCGAGTATATTGATATATATATATATATATATATATATATATATATATATATATATATATATATATATATATATATATATATATATATATATGTGAAGTAACAAAACGTGAATTCTATTGGTTTTATATAGTAAATGGAGAGTGGAGGTCAAAATCTTTCAAGTGAAGGACGGGCTGCAAGTCGTACTCCGTCCCATGGAGATAACCCGGTCGATGATGCGGTTAACATGGGTCCTAACCCAAATCCAATACCGCAACCTCCACCTGTGACTTTGGAGGCTATACAAAACCTTATTAGCAATCTAAAGACGGAGATAAGGGAAGATATGCGACAAATGTTGAACACACGGCTGGGGGACCCACAACCTAACCCTTCAGCAGATGATGCTTCTTGGAGACCCACTAACGGAGATTCGGTTACGGATGAGGATAGTGTGGGGACAGAAGACAAGAAGAGATGTTCTTTCAAAACTTTTCTGACATGTAAGCCAACGGAATACTATGGTAGCTACGAGCCTAAAGTCACGATGCGATGGATACGGGAGACGGAGCAAGTATTGGAGGTCAGCAAGTGCCATGAGAAGGATAAAGTTTATTATGCCTCACGAATGTTGAAAGACGATGCGTTGGTCTGGTGGAACACCCTATACGAACTGGTTGGAAAGGATGTAATTTATAAGTGGTCGTGGACCGAATTCACCACCCGCCTGAAGAATAAATATTGTCCCCTTCGGGACATAGAAAAAATTGAAGATGAGTTCCTTACATTGAAGAAGGGTAATTTGACCGTGGCCGAGTATACGAAAAAGTTCAGTGATATGCTACCATTTGTGGGAAACATTTACACTACGGAGCCGGCACGAATCAACCGTTATGTGAAAGGCTTACCTTGGGAGTATGAATTGGAAGTAAAACGGGCGGTAACAATGGACGCGGCGTTTGAGGCAGCAAGAAATGTAGAAGATGTGTGGAAACGAAGAACAGTGGAGAGGCAAGTTTCTGGGGATAAACGTAAATTCAGTGTTGGGAGCAGTTGTTGGAATAAGAAGGGAAAGGCGGTAGTGATGTCAACCAAACAGGGCAGTCGAAAGATGTGTGATAAGTGCGGAAAAGAGCATACGGGCGAATGTAAGATGGGAAGTGCGGCTTGTTTTAACTGCGGAAGAATGGGTCACAAGGCGAGGGAATGTACCTATCCTAAGCTCAGCGAAGTCGAGTGTTTCTCATGTCACGAAAAGGGGCATTATAGTTTTAACTGTCCGAAGAAGGGTGGCGAGACAATGGTATCAACTGCGCAGAAAAAGACGGAGCCCCAAAAGGTGAAGACTCGCGCCTTCCAACTCACCCGAGAAGAAGCAAAGGAGACACAAGATGTGGTCTCAGGTACTCTACTAATTAACCAGATGCCTGCCTATGTATTATTTGACTCTGGTGCTACGTGTTCGTTTGTGTCCTATGAGTTTGGTCTAAAATTCAATATACCGCTAGAACCATTAGATCGGGTATGTGAGGTAGAATTGGCAAGTGGTAAGAAGGTGGGGATAAAACATGTGTACCGCGGCTGCGAACTCAGCATAGATGATCAGAAATTTTCGTTGAACCTTCTTTCGATTGGAGTGAAGACTTTTGATGTTGTCATTGGTATGGATTGGCTTGGAGCCAATGATGCAAAAATCGCATGTGGGAAGAAGATAGTGTCAGTGAAAATTCCAGGTGGTAGCAAGGTGTATGTGTACGGTGAAAAACCTAAGAGGATGTCCAATCTGATCAGCGCAGCTAAAGTCAGGAGATATTTGGTGAAAGGATGCTTATCCTATGTGGCGTATGTAATGGTGGAAGATAAAGTGAAGAAAACAGTACATGACATTGATGTGGTGAAAGAATACCCTGAAGTCTTTCCTGATGAGTTACCCGGTTTGCCACCTGAGAGACAAGTAGAATTTCGCATTGATCTTGTACCCGGAGCTTCTCCTATCGCCCGTGCTCCATATCGCTTAGCCCCGACCGAAATGCGGGAGTTGATGTCCCAATTACAGGAATTGCTTGATAAAGGCTTCATACGCCCCAGTGTGTCGCCTTGGGGTGCACCGGTGCTGTTTGTCAAAAAGAAGGATGACACGATGCGAATGTGTATTGACTACCGTGAGCTCAATAAAATTACCATTAAGAATCGTTACCCGCTACCACGAATAGATGATTTGTTTGATCAGCTGCAAGGCGCTGATTATTTCTCTAAAATTGACCTTCGGTCTGGTTATCATCAGGTGCGTGTAAGAAATGAAGATATTGAGAAGACTGCTTTTCGCACTCGCTACGGGCATTATGAATTTCTGGTCATGCCTTTTGGTCTGACGAATGCCCCGGCAATCTTCATGGATTTGATGAATAGGGTGTGCAAGCCGTTCCTTGATAAGTTTGTTATCGTCTTTATTGATGACATCCTTATCTACTCGAAGAATGCAGAGGAACACAGAAATCATTTGAGGACGGTGCTAGAAGTTCTAAAGAAAGAAAAGTTATATGCAAAATTTTCGAAGTGCGAATTTTGGCTAAGGGAAGTGCAATTCCTTGGACACGTTGTCTCAATCCAAGGCATCAAAGTAGATCCAACAAAAGTAGAGGCAGTGATGAAATGGGAATTTCCCAAGACTCCGACGGAAGTGAGAAGTTTTCTTGGACTCGCCGGGTACTACCGACGGTTCATCCAAGATTTTTCACGGATTGCGGTACCTCTTACGAAGCTAACAAGGAAAGGGGTAAAATTTGAATGGGGGGCGGAACAAGAGAAAGCATTTGAGACATTAAAAGAGAAGTTATGTAATGCGCCGGTTCTTACCCTACCAGAGGGAACTGAAGATTTCGTGGTGTACAGTGATGCCTCGAACAGAGGATTGGGTTGTGTACTAATGCAGCGAGGGAAAGTGATAGCGTATGCTTCTCGCCAATTGAAAGAACCAGAAACAAGATATGCAACACACGATTTGGAGCTGGCAGCAATTGTGTTTGCATTAAAAATCTGGAGGCATTATCTATATGGAACAAAGTGCACCTTGTACACAGATCATAAAAGCTTGCAATATGTATTTTCACAGAAAGATCTCAATATGAGGCAAAGTAGGTGGCTGGAGCTAATAAATGATTATGACTGTGAAATCGCTTACCACCCTGGGAAAGCGAATGTGGTAGCAGATGCCTTAAGCAGGAAGTTTCATGAAAAGAAAAGTCAAGAGAAGTTGATGAAGATCGAATTGAAATCAAGCCTAATAGAAAGCATCAAAGACGCGCAAAAGCAAGTATTGTAAAGAGGTGACTCAAAGAAGGAAAAGCTGGGAAAAGATTTGGTGTTTGGAGAAAATACCCAGGGACTGAAGACAGTCAGAAATCGCGTGTGGGTACCAAAAGCAGGTGGAATCCGAAAGTTGATACTAGAAGAATCCTATAAGTCAAAATATTCCATTCATCCAGGAAGCACGAAAACTTATAGGGATCTCAAAGAACAGTACTGGTGGTCGGGAATGAAGAAAAGAATTGTCAAATATATTTCTAAATGCGCAACTTGTGCACAGGTGAAGGCGGAACACCAAGCCCCATATGGAAATACTCAACCACTGCAAATTCCAGCGGGGAAATGGGAGGACATAACCATGGATTTCATAGTTGGGTTGCCGAGAACTAGAAGAGGTCATAACCGTATATGGGTCATTGTTGACCGCTTGACCAAGAGTGCAATGTTTTTGGCAATTAAAGAAAATATGCAGTTAGAAACATTGGCGCAGATATACAAGGATGAAGTTATAAGACTTCACGGAGCTCCCTTGTCTATTGTGTCTGACAGAGACCCACTATTTACCTCAAAATTGTGGGAGGCACTACAGGAACGAATGGGGACAAAAAATTAAAATGAGTACAGCTTATCATCCCCAGACAGACGGGCAAAGTGAACGAACCATTCAGACTGTAGAAGATATGCTACGAGCGTGTGCCCTGGATTTCGGTGGAAGTTGGGACGAACACTTGCCATTGGTAGAGTTTTCTTATAACAACAGTTATCATTCCAGTATTGGAATGCCACCATTTGAAGCTCTATATGGCAGAAAGTGTAGAACCCCTTTGTGTTGGTTGGAAGCAGGGGAGACTAAAATAACTGGACCAGAAATTGTAAGGATAACAAACGAAAAGATCAAAATAATTCAAGCTAATATGAAAGCTGCTCAGGATAGGCAGAAGAGTTATGCGGATCTGAAGAAGAGACCTTACGATTTGAAAGAAGGTGATCTGGTGATGCTCAAAGTATCACCGTGGAAAGGTGTGGTAAGATTTGGAAAGAGGGGTAAACTGAGTCCAAGATACATTGGACCATTCAAGATCTTGAAAAGAATTGGTGAACAAGCTTTCAAGCTAGAGTTACCGCGTGAACTGAGTGGTATACATGATACGTTCCATGTGTGCTATTTGAAAAAGTACTTTGGGAAGAGTGAACTTGTTATTCCGTTGGAAGACTTAAAAGTAGAGGCCCCGAATAAACTGATAGAAGAACCAGAAGCGATGTTGGAAGTGAGAACTAAAAAGCTAAGGAATAAAGAAATTGATCTAGTTCTGGTCAAATGGAAGCACTCGTCGGGTTCAGATTTGACTTGGGAGACTTTGGAAGACGTGAAAAGAAGATATCCCAATTTTACGAACTATGAGAAGATTCCGAGGACGGAATCCTCTTAAGGGGGAGAGGTTGTAAGAACCCGTAAAAACTTGTAATAAAATATGTAAAATAATCGGGTGAAAAGGGCGAAAAGTTGTAAAAGGGTAAAACGGTCTTTTGACACGTTATGAGATTAACATGTAAAATAATATGTATTTGTGAAATAATAACATAAGAAATAAAAGTTTATAAGAAAGTTGGAGTTTTACCGCATGAATAGTGAAATTTGACCAAAAAGGGCAAATTGGTCATTTGGCATGAAAATGACCAAAATGTCAAGAAAATGTTAAAAGGGTAGTTAATGGAACTTGGTTTGTAAAGATGTGGGCTTTTGGACTCCTTTTGAACAAAAGGAAGAAACTAGGGACTAAATGTGCAAATATTTAATAAAACAAAATTAAACATAAAAGAAAGAGATATTACTCTCTTTTCCAGAAGTTAGAAGAGAATTCCAGAGAGCACCAGCGGCAGCGGGAAAGATCAAAGAAGAGGAAGAAGTTCAAGGGAATTGCCAAGAATCAAAGTTTCAACTTTGGAATTAGTGATTCCATAGCTAAGAGAGGTGGTGGTTCAAATACGGTGAACCGAGCGAAGGAAAAAGAAGTGCAAAAGACTAACTGACTCGAGGTGAGTGTTATGTGGATTTTCGAGTACATAGCAAAATGAATTTTATTTAAAAATGTTTTGGAGTCAAATTGGTTTATAGCTTTAAAAGTATTTTATGGAAAGTATGATTATAATGTGAAAGAAATGGAACCAGAAATACAGTGACTAATAATGTGATTGGCTCATGACGATAAGTTGCTTTAGTATCCGGATAAAGACCACGGCCTGCTGCGGTAGGGGTGGCAATAAGACACTACTGGGATGGTACCTCCCGTCGCGAAGTAGTCGTCTTACCTTGATAGATGAATCCGTTTCATGCTATTGGGGAAGTAGTTATACGGGTGCGTCTCGTATAAAACCTACGGGTGCGCTCGTAGGAATGTACCATCACGAAATAATGAGTACATGTGGGTGCGCTCACAGGAAATGTAAAAATTGGGAATTTAAAGGATAATGATATAATTGGTAAATTGTTTTGGGTCTAAACCCATAATGCTCACGAGACATTATGTCTCACGTATTTGTTTTAAATGCTATGTACTCAGGTAAACCGGAAGGGCGTTAGAAGAGTCGGGTGTGGGACCGTAGCGTTTGTTATTGTATAAAGTGTATGATAAACAGGTTTGAACCGTGGTTGTGAAACAAATTCGTGATACCCCGTTTGTAATGTAAATACATGGTTTGTTTTCAAACGTTGCAATAAAGTTTGTAAAAAAAAAAAAATTTGTGTGAAAATTGGGGTGTTACACAAAATTATTATTTTCTAAATTTTTCTATTTCCAAAATTTTTCTAAAACATACAAAAACAAACACACACACTCATTCTCACCTACACCCCACAATTACACCTACACCCACCCTACCCTCTACCCACCCCCACCCACCCACCACCCCCATCCACCCCACCCACACTTACACCTACCCCCACCCACACCTCCACCTACCCCCACCCCACCCACCACCATCCACCCCCACCCAACCACCCCTACCGTCACTACCACCCAACCCCACCCATCACGACCCCCACCCCACCCACCCACCACCACCCACCCCCACCTCACTCCACCTCCATCTCCACCTACCCCCACCACCCCTACCCACGTCCACCCACCACCACCCCACCCCACCCACCCACCCACGTCCACCCCACCCCCACCCACCTCCAGCTACCCCCATACACCACCCACCCCACCCAACCCTTGACTTGGTAAACAGACTGGATCTCAAGAAAAAAATCCCGTTTGAAGTGGAATGTTGATGGGGACGAGAATACCAACATTTTTCATGGGATATTTAATAATTAATAATAGCAAGAGGAAGAATCACATTCATGGTTTGAATATTAATGGAACTTGGGTGAACGATCCTTCAGTAATCATGGATGAGGCATTGGATTTTTTTGCTAACAAATTCAGCGAACCTCTATTGAATAAACCTAAGTTCAAAAGTGACAACTTTTTGAAACCGTCTAAGACTATTGAGCTTCGTGAGGTGTTGAATAGAAGCGTGGGTGATTGCAAGTATTATAAGTTCAAATTGTCCCTCATTTATTCTACGTTTTGGATGATCTGAAAAGCTAGGAATAGAATTGTGTTTCAGAATAATGGACGTGCAGTGTTGCTACTTGCTGGTGGCCGATCATATTAGCATTTGTAATTTTAATTGGATAAAAAATAGGCCCAATTTACATTCTCTAGGTTGGTTTGTTTAATATATGTATGAGTCTCTTGCTTAGGTACTTTTTTTCTTTGTTTTGTGCTAATAATATTTGTCTCCAGTTTCAAAAAAATTTGAATATTTTATATTATTATAAATTATGATTTGTTTCCTTTGATTGTAAATTTGGAAGTACGTTTTTAAAAAAAAATCGAATAAATTATTCAGTCGGACATTGCTATCTTTGAAAAAGTTTGGAAGATACCGTTTACCTTATTAATTGACATTTAATGGTAATAAATGCTTTTAACCCGTACTATGGTCCGCAATGATAACGCGGCACGACAAAAGCAGCGTATAGCAACAACGTGTCAACGAATTATTTGACTTTAACAACCGACCGTTGCCCAGTCAAAATCATTATACAACTCATCACCATCCTGGACCGTTGATCTCAAAATATCTGCGTTTCCACCTTAGCTTTTTTCATTTTGAATGAAAGTTCGGTGACCAGTCTGCAGCGTGATTCGCGCTGTCACTTTAATATTTCCTTTCTTCTCCCTATTCTCCTTCTATAAATACACAGAATTTTTACTTCACTTTCATCACCAAGATTCAACAAACTCTAATTCACATTGCTTTCTATCTGCTCTTTCTATTGTAATTTCCACCATAAAATCAAGAGAAATGGCACAAGCTAGCATGTTGAAGAAGGCTTCTGTTCTCGCCATTGTTGCCGTGGCGATCTCTGCCGCGACTGTGTCGGCTCAGGAGTTGGCTCCGGCACCTTCTCCGCTAGCTGGAGCGGCGTTCTCTGTACCGGCGTCTGGCGTCATGATCGGAACTTCTCTTCTTCTCTCGTTCGTTGCTCTGTTCAGGAACTAATTTGATTTCGGATGATTCTCGACGTGACTGAATCTCTGGTTTTATTTCGATACAGATCCATTGCTATTACATTATTATAATTATTAGTTAGCAACTGTATTGGATTTATTCTTTATTTTTCAGATATCACATTGTGATCCGTTTCTACGTGATGTATTATATTACTATACTCTGGTGTTGAGTTTGTCTTAAGTTTTGTGAGCAATTCCATTTACTTATGGTTTTATACTTTTATATGATCTAGCACGATATAGATAAATTTATATTGTAATTGATATTTATGTTCTTGTATGGTCAGTAGTAATAATACCAATAACAGTCATTTAAAATAACGGATTTGGACATTTGGGGATTTTTACAACAGAAGAAGTGATTTGCATCCAAATACTAGGGGGTGGGTGTAATGAGAATGTGTTTGCCTAAGAAATGCAATAGAACATTTGTGTGGATCTTATGGCATATTTCATGAAATCTAGTGTCATGTACACCTTTTCCAATACAACAATAAACTGCAAAGTTCCATAAAGTAAACCTCCTAAGATCGAGCGCTACAATCTTAATAGAAAGGAAACAAACGCATCCAATAAATAGTCCATCACACTACTATCCTCCTTGTACTACCTCAGCTTCAGACTTTATATTTCCCTTTACTGCATAAGAGTTTTTTTAAAGAAAGAGGATCTGTTTTAATTAATCAATTTAAAAATCAGCAACTAATTTCAACAATAAAAGTTAATTCAAATAACATGCTCAAACCATTTCTTTCAATCTGGTTAACAATAGTCTAGGGATGGTCACGGCTCAGGAACCGATCCGAATGGAACCGAACCCGAAAGTGCTAAAATCATGGAGCTGAAGACCGAACAGAAAGGGAATATTGGTCCCGGTTCCGGTTCGGTTCTATGCTTAATTTCCTTTGTTAGAAATGAGATGAAACCGGATCAAATCGATCCGGAACCAAAAAACTCGAATCCGGAAATTGCCAAAAGAACCGAGAACCGAACCATATGTCTTATTCGGTTCCGGTTCAGTTTTTTTTTCTTTTGCTCATCCCTAAACAATACTTGGTGATAGTGAAAATCAAGATGATGCAGTATTTGTATAACTGATGTAATTCAGCCCATTTTTTTTAGCAAAATGACAAGGTGTATCAAAATTCTAGTACAAGCCAACCAATAAGCATGTTAAGTGTTAACCATCCCACACGAAAGACATACGACGACAAAGCTTATGCATGTTAACCATCCCACACGCCAGTTCCGATTCCTATCAAATTTGGCGGGTACCCGTGTATGCTAAACCCTAGTTTATAGCATACTAGGCTGAGTTCTTACAAATATGTCATTGATTGTAACCCTTTAACAGATAGGGATTTTATGGTATTTATAAAAATCCAATAGTATATTTTGATGATTTTAAGTCAAAATAGTAAATTTACTTGACTATAATATGTATTGCATGTCATTTAATACTCAAGAAATTAGCAACCCATTCATTCGGTTGTACCATTGAATGTAGATTACAGAACTAAGTTAAACATGGGCTAACTAATATTATTGGTTATACGGGAGGCCCATTTAAAATTTTTCAAAATACTAGACCACAAATAATGAAAGTTTAACCCATATCTCCATATATCCATGTACGAGTACATGTTAGTCAGTTTAGTATGCGTAGGAAAACAATAACTATCACATAATCATACTATAAACTAGAAAATCATATTTAAAGTTTGGGATTTGAATTTATCCACCTCAAAGTAGGAGCGAGATCGGTTCCAGACCGGTATGCCCACAGGTACCATCATTCTTTTGTGTTTTTGCAGCACTTGATGCATGTATTGCATATTGAATGATATACACGTATGAAGTTCCCTGATAAGATTTAAAACATAACAAACTGGTTTGATGTTTTGCATATATCACCTGCTGCCCAAAGGCGATTGCCCTTAAACATATTAATTTGGCTAACATATCTCATTTGAAAGGAGTAACATTTCAACTAAATAGTTGTTTGGTTTGGTTTAAGGTGTAAGAATGCACCTGGTATATAGTTAAAGGAACACATTGATGCATGGAAACCCATTGTAGATGTTGTTTATGCCAAAGCTGGCATCTTCTTTTGACAACTCCGGTACTTTGGGAGAGTTTTGGTATTTGAAACTTGAAATTTGGAAAGTGACAAAAACGACTAAATGCTCATGTTTGAGGGTCTGTAACGGAAAATCTGAATAGATTCAAACCTGGGACAGTGAAACAAAGTTTTAAAACTCATTCCCACTTTTCCAGAGATATAAAGTATGCACAAATAGGATATCGTATGTGAAAGTTTGACAGTTCAAAGAATGAGATAGTTAATGAGGACTACAAAATATTTTATAAGTTGGAAAATTGGAAGTGGCGCGTCCTGGAGATCTACGCGACATGTAAGGCGTCTGTACAGGCCACATGTTGCGATTTTAAGCTACCCACATGTCCCAAATGAGGTGTTGACTTGGGGGCCCTGGTATTTCAGTTTCTAGGGGTCTAAAGGATGGATCAAAGGCCATTTTCCTACTTGATGCATGAAGGTACAAGTAGTGTTGCATGAGGATACAAGTAGTATTGCATGACGGTGCTAGTAGTGTTATTAAAATGGTACCCTCAAGACAGTAAAGAAAAATCAGAAAATGAGTAGCATAATCAAGGGATGATTATTGTTAGTAGTAAATGTCATAATAACTTGTTATGGAATTAAAGATTTGAGCTCATGCATGTTAGATTTAGTAAAGATAAAAATCATAGCTAGCATAACATGTAAATAGTTGTAGCGCTTAAAATGTTAACACAAGATGAAAAGCATGCATGTATTTGAGAATTGTTGCTCCTAATAATAAGAGAGAACCTGATAATGGAACAAAACATGCCTGATCTGCATCGGTAGCGGCACGACCATGCATGTGTCACGACGCGACCATCACAGAACCTGTCCATATCGCGATGTTAGTCAATGATAGCGACACAACCATAGTTGGGTAACGACACTAAGTTTGACCAAAGAGCATTTTTTCCATTGTTTATGCATATGGCCCGATCTAAGGGAAACTAGTAAAGCAAAGGCTGGTTAGGTATAAGAGAATTAGGTCATAAAACCCGCGTAGTGATGTATACATTGATATTTGATGGTGCATGTATATAGGTGCACAAGAGGTCAGTATCTAAGAGAAGGACAATTGTGTTGAGAACATTAGCTAGACATCTCTAACTGTTCTAGGTGAGTATATGTGACATTTTCCCACTATGAGGTACATCTGTACATGAAAAAATATTTATAAAGTTTTATGTAACTTTTAGATGTGAATGAATATGCAAGTTTCACTACGTATGCCATGCTTATGAAAGTTTACTACTATGTTACGAAAACATGTTTCGACATCAAGCATACTATGTTATGAATGTATGTTTTGGCATCAAGCCTACTATGTTATGAAAGTGTGTTTTGGCGTCAAGCCTACTATGTTATGAAAGTGTGTTTTGGCATCGAGCGTATGATGATTATGAAAGAATGTTTTAGCATCTAGCTTAATGTGTTTGTGAATGAATGTTTTGATTACTAGCAGTGTTATGTTTATAAATGTCTGGTATTTGATGCAAGCAATGTAATGTGATGTAAAGTAATGTGAATGAATGTATAATGTTTCGCTCGAACCATAATGTTCCCGAAAGGGACTATAGATGAGTCTATTGGGACGATATCTTTCCGTTCGCGAAATAGATAACCTAATGCAACATGATGCCAAGATGGACTAGAAAGACTTGGGTATCACCAAGAGTAATTAATGTCCTAAGTATAAAAATCAAGCATGTTGAAATGTCAGTCAAAGCATGTGACATGATGCTGAGATGGTTTGATTATATTCTTATCATCTCAGTATAGAATTGAGGTATCACCAATAGTGATTAATGCCCTAAGTATAAAAATTCAATTGTGTTTGAATACCAGTCAAAGCTAAATAAAAGAAAATGAAATATTTATGTCAGCATCTTTATTACTCGATTTATTTTGAAAGGCTTTGAAAGTTACACATGTTTACGTGTTTGATATGAAATGTTTTGACAACAAGTGTTATTATATGATTGTATCACAAACGTTTTGAAAATGATTGGATTAGATTTACAAAAGTTTTGTATGCAAATCTATGTAGCTTATAAGACTTTTTAGTCTTACATATATCTATTTTAATGTCATGTATTCCAGGATCTTGTTCCAAGGTTTAGGTATGACTAAAGTGGACTTGAAGAATGTTGAGGAACTCTAGATGAAGTGTGACTTTGGCCTTTTAGGTTGTAATCTTAACTTGCTTGCTATGATTATATTGATAGGAATGATGTAACACTCAAGATTTTGAACTTTTAAACGAATTTTGTTTAACCGGTATTCTGTATAAAAATAAAGATAAAAATGGTTAAAGAAAGTTAGGATGAGAACTAGATTTGTAGTAAAAATAAAAAGAGCAGGAAAAACTGAAAAACAAAAATAGATTGGGGAGCAAATTCGTAATAAAATTTCAAAGATAGGTTAAAACTGAAAAAACTAAAATAGGTTGGGTGTGGGGCAAAATTGGGCTGTAATTGGTTCAGAATGGTTGGTTTGCGTTGGGATATACATCCACTTTCTGACCCGTGTACATTGTTGGAGGTGTCGATGATGATTCAACCCCTTGACCTCCTACATGAAAAATCAAAGCGTTTGAATTGTACTGAAATTGATTTTGTTGAAAAAATCGGCGTTGAATACTTTTAAAAAGAAACAAATTAAAAAATAATATATCTGGTAATTGGAAAGTATGCTAGTGTATTTTTGACATGTATAATTTTGTAAGCGTTTAATCACAAAAGTTAAGTTACTATTGTAATGATTTCTTCGTATCCATTAAAAAATGACATGCGAAATCCACTAATTCTCTATCTTAATCACTTCTCTTGATTTTGACATTTGTCTTGATCTAATGAGTAAGAAGATTTGTATATTTTGGAAGGATATATAACCTCTCTTTTAAATTTATTTAATGTAATAACTATTTTTAAATACAACAAAAAATGAAACATATAATAGTTAAGATCAACCAACATCCCATTTACACATGTACATAAAATTTAGGTAAAATGACACCGTAGCCCAGGTTTTTGTTTATGTTCTAAATGGTCTGTCAACTTTATTTCTTGCCTTTTAAAGGCATCACGTGTACAAATTAGCTTTTAAAAGGTCCTTCTGCACTAATCGAAGGGGTCACCCGGTGACCCTCCAACTCATCATCCTAATCACCATGGATCTCAATCCTAGTCATCGGCCATGTCAGTACACTGTGATTATATTTGTTCTTTCACTTCCTAGAACACAGACATTTTAAATTACAAGGCTCAATGAAACCCTTAGTTCGGTTCGTAATCCCTAAACCATTTTCTCTTGGATTAGCTTTTGGTTCGTTATAATGGTTTCACAGTGCAAAGTGGAGTTACACTTTCAAGGGTTGTTCGTCAAGAAGCCATTTTCTTACTCAGAAGGCATGCAAACGGTTCTCGAAGACGTAGATTTTACTGCAATGGAATTTCACAAGTTTGTTGACTACTTGGAACGAATCGCACACCATGTTTGCAAGCCCACCAGACATAAGCCTAATAGTGAGATTCTACAATTAATACCAAAATCAACAAACTACCCTATCAGTCACAAACCCACCGGACACATCCCCACCCACCGATCCTTACATCATTTGACTAACCCAAACACCAAACCACGTAACAAGCACGCCGGCGACAATTCTGACATAACTCCACTTCTGATTTCTGATTATGCAACGATTCTCAACCTTTAGTACACCAAACCACGTATGTCGCATGTGCAGCCGTTCCCTAAAAATTCCTCTGCTCGAAACGCCTGTGACGGTACGATCGAGCTTCCCCGATCGCTGTTGTTCTTGCGAGGAGCTTTGCTGTAGCCTTCATCTTTTGATTTCGAAACCATCTTTCGTTTGTGAACAGTATTTAAGAACGAGATCGTGACGGCAACGATGGTGGCTGATTTGTTATATTAGGGTAAGGACTTTTCAAAAATGAGCTCATTAAGGGAATATATGGGGCCTTCCAGGTAGCCAAACTTGGTTGCTAAGTTTGGGTCCCTCAACCAAGCCACGTCATAAAAGCATATTCCAGCTAAGCAAAATGTTACCGGGTAAAATGAACGTAGTGACTTAAATAGCAGGTAATTCTAAACGTGATGCCCTTAAAAGCCAAGAAATAAAGTTGAGGGACCATTTAGAACATAAACGAAAACGTGATTGGGCTACAGTGTCATTTTGCCTAAAATTTATGCTTTCACCCCTTGTTTACACCATTCATGATTCACCCATTTTGAGAAAAATGTTATAAAACAAAATATGTAGAAATGCAGTGTATAAAAATTGAATCTAACTTATTGATTTGATTCGATTCGAATCAACCAACACCTGCCAAACGCAATGATTTAGAGAAGAGGTTTCGCGTTGGAAAGTTAATCATCACCGTAGCCATGTGCGATGTCCGATGAACAACTAATCACACCACGAATCACGCTGTCACTTACTTTATTTGCCAAAAATCCTATAAATCAACCCCCTCTTCTCTTAACTTTCCAGACTCGCTCTTCACATTCAAGACTGCCCTATTCTCTCCATCCCCATTCGCAAAATCAATTCCGGTTTTGGAGAGATGGCGCAAGTTAACATCGTGAAGAAGGTTTCCATGCTCGCAGTCGTCGCCGTGGCACTCTCAGCCGCAACCGCCGTGTCGGCTCAAGCTCCTGCACCTTCTCCTGACGCCGGAGCGGCATTCTCTCTCCCTGCTTCCGGCGTAATGATCGGAACTTCTCTGCTTCTATCCTTCGCCGCTCTTTTTAGAAATTGATTTTGTTGTTCTGTTTTCAATGATTTGATTTTCTCTTCGTTTTCATTTGTTGTATATGTGTATGTTTGAATTGATTTGATTCCTTTTTGTATGAAAATAAATTTATTACTATCAACTCGATGGTTTATTAATATCAACATGTTTATTCTACTTTACACATATTCTTGCTTCAACAACTCCATCCATGGATTATATAATTTTTTTCTGCAACATCGTTATGGACCCGTAAAACTTTCATAATGCAATTCAGGTTCGATCGAATCCAATTTAACCAATATCATTTTGAATACAAATATAAATTCAAAGCATATAAAGAGTGTTTTCAAGTTTATAAGATATACACCAGACATTTTGCTTTCAAACTTGTTTTATTTAATAAATATTTCTGAGGTAGTCTAACTTGCATTACATATAGTTCTACTTATTATGAAGTTATTTGGTATCATTCTTGAATTTTCTCCAAACTAGAATCTACAAAAAAGGTGGCTTTTGAATTTTGAAATTGAGTCCAAACTTAGCCCAACTCTATCAAGTGGAGCTCGAGTGCTCAAAATAACAACTTTAGTTTCAATCTTGGCTTGTAAAATATATGAAAGGTAAAGTTGGTAATTTGGTGTTTTTAAAAATTCAAGAGCCTATGTGATGCAAAGCATAATAAAGACTTGGAGAGTTACACCGGAGTCACCGGACTTTCATGGACACGTGAAAGAAGGATAAGAAGGAAGAACCGAAGAAATACGCCAAACTTTAAACGGACAAAACATTTGATCCATCATGAGTTTGGAAGCCGATTATATATCAACTAAAACAACTAAAGTCTGAGTTTGAAATTAAAGAGCTTGGTGTATCATAGGAGATGAAATTTACCAACACATACTTCTTAATGCACTAAAATCGACGCAACATGATTATGTTCGTAAGATGTTAAGCGGATCAAAATTGACAATTTAGAGGCTTCTAATGTACCCATGATTGTGCATTCAAAGGTTATAGAAAATATAAAAAAAAATGACTTATAAAGGTAATTATGTTTCAAAACTGTTCAAAAAACACCATCCAAGTTTGGTCTGTTCAAAAAAACCATCCAAGTAAGGCCTTTGTACAAAAAACACCATCCAAGTAAGGCCTTTGTACAAAAAACACCATCGAACTACATGTTTTGTTCAAATTTTACCCGATGATAACCGGCTCTTGCAGGTTAAAGGATGACTTGGCCGGTCACCAAGTATTAGGCCAAGTCATCCTTTAACCTGCAAGAGCCGGTTACCATCGGGTAAAATTTGAACAAAACATGTAGTTCGATGGTGTTTTTTGTACAAAGGCCTTACTTGGATGGTGTTTTTTGTACAAATGCCTTATTTGGATGGTGTTTTTTGAATATACCAAACTTGGATGGTGTTTTTTGAACAGTTTTGAAACATAATTACCCTTATAAATCATTTTCCCAAAATATAACTTTGTCTCAAGTTTGGCTATAGCCTATATGTAGTGGTGGATTCAGACCAAAAGTTCAGGGATAGCACGATTTTTTATTGTATATTATAAAGTAAGATAAAAATTGAAAATTAATATTTCATTGAATTTGATAAAATGACAAAGTGACAAACTAATATACAAATTACATTCTAAAGATGACCTCTACGATCTTTCATTTTCCGGAAGTCACTCATCAAATTTCTGTTTTTAACATTCAAAAGTGCTTCCAATTCTACACTACAAATCAAAACATCATTCAAAAAATCGTCACTCATTCTATTACGTAAATCGGTTTTCACGCGTTTCATTGCAAAAAAACATATTCCAGTCGTTGAGATTGCAACGGGCAAAACCAACATCTAGCATATAATTATATTTAGGAACATAAACACCCAATTAGTATTGTTTATGATGTACTATGTGAAACACCCCTAAATTTTGGCCTATCTTCCCAAGAACTTACTTCTGGGGACACACCCCTAAATTTGTATTGTTTATGATGTACTATGTGAAACACCCCTAAATTTTGGCCTATCTTCCCAAGAACTTACTTCTGGGGACACTTTTTGTTTGGTCCAGAGAGATTGAATGTTTGTTGTAAAGACAAGGTGCAACAATAAATTAAAATCCAAACTCAGATAAACTAAATGAAGAGAGATTTGAGGAATGTGTTTCTTTATGATTGATTTTGACAAACAACAACAACTACAGAGAATGAGAACTCCAAGGGAATGATGAACAAACAATCAAAGACACACTATTCTAACTTTTCTAGCTTAACAAGTGACAATCACAAAGAATGATATAACCTTTCTTGATAAGTTTTTCTGTGATCACACTTGCAACCTTAGACATTAGGCAATCACAATAACAATAATACAAAAATAAAGATACTAACAAATGTTTCTATCCCCAAACATAAGACAAGCCTAAGTCTTCATCATTGAACAATAACCTAATACATAATAAACTCGATAGCTTGAATAAGTCCCAAAAAGTATACCACTGTATTATCAAATAGGTCTTAAGTCCAATAATAGATTTTAGACACATGGTCTTCAATAATAGTACATGTGGGCTCCGTATGCGTATCACCTGGCAATGCACATGGAAATACAAAGGGTTAAGCATATATGTAGCGTTTGGTATGTGGAACTGAACCGGACGTAACGAGCTGAGAAAGAAAATAATAACCGAGGAAGAAATAATTAACGAGAAAGAAAAGAGAGGGTATTTTTTGACAAAAAAATTTTGTTCCAGCTTGTTCCATCCTTTGAGTGCGACTCAAATTCTAGTAATTAGTCTCATTTGACTTGGTCAATAACCTTTTTGTTCTTGTTCCATCCATACCAAACACCATTTGAAGAAACTTATTAGCACACAAGTCTGGTAAGAACTCAAGACTTTAAAAAAACAAACCAAAAGACTCCAGGTATAAACATCCATAAAAATAATGAAATACGTAAACAATCCATAAAACAAGACCGAGTACAGAATGTGCAACCTAAATATAAAAAGTTGTAAGACAATCGGTGGTTTATAAATTAAAAACTAAAAATAAATACCCTAAAAATAATCAAAATTATAGTATCGGACTCATCAAAATCACAAAAATCTGATATAACTGAATCAATTAAAACTGCTCATTACTTGGCTAATAGTTTAAAAACAAATTGGATATGAATACAATACAAATAAGTCTTGCACTTTTCCGGCTTCTTGTGCATGAAAGCCCATAAATACTGCTCCATTCCACGATTAAAGACAATTGTTTGGCCATCCATGTGTGGGTGATATGTCGTGCTATGTTTCAATTATGGCCCACTTAGATGGAAAAGTTCTCCCCCAAAAAGAGCTCATAAATGCGGATCCCAATTAGATCCTACTGATGACGGAAAACCATATAGCTTCATGATGGTTTCCATGAACAATTTAGCTACCATAAGGGGCATTGAATTGGGATGGTAGAGTAGCTAAGTGCAAGTATCATGTTAAGTGATTCACTACCAACTGAATGACTGTCGACCCTTGTGACAATGGTAAGCTAGTTATGAAATCCATGGTCAAATGATATTAGATCATACGTGGGACACAAAGCAGTTGTTACAGACCGGTGTGCGCTTATATGGAGTATTTTGTAGCTTGACATATAGAACAGGTTATGGCAAATTCTTCCACGTCTTTTTGCATCCGAACCTAGTAGAGTATATCTATGAGACGTGTTAATGTCTGTTTAACCTTGACGTGGCTTATTACAAAGATGGTCCTTGCATTTAGTTAATTTTTCAATTTTGATCCCCAAATAGACTTTCTTGCAATTTTGGTCCTTATTTAGAACTTTTATGGCCATTGTGTTCCCTATTTTGAAGTTTTCCACTGGTTTTAGTTCTAACTCCTTTGATTTTTAAAAAATAGGCATTTTTGTAAATAATTGAATTGGTGAACATGACTATTATATTTAAAAGTTGGAGTTTCTTAACCTCCATCACAAAGCAAATCTGCAATGATAAACCCATTCAACAAAATAAGGATAAAAATAACCATAAAAATTTTTCTAAAAAGGAGATGAAAATAAATTCGACTAAAAAGAAGTATACGGGACATGACCAATATTGTACTTTCTTTTATCAATATTGGTTGAGAAACTTTGGCATGAGTTTGCATCAATATATTTGTCTTCTTCATGTTTATTAGGTTCATGTACCAATACAAAGTATACATGTTTCAAAATTTACAAATATAATTTACAGATTTCAAATTTACAAATGATATGAAAGAATGATTAAAAATGGTAAAGCCTTTTATGTAGAGATATTAAGCATTTGAAACATTTTTTTATGTTGAGATGTCCCAACACCATTACAAAAGATGAGAATATTTCCCATCATTAACCATAGTTAAAGTAAAGCCCTGATTAAAATATGAAACCAACTTCTTGATATAAAGATTAAAGAATAGAAAGAAGAAAAGAATCCATACACATTTCGACCTGTGACAGTGACATGCTCTTCTTGTTAGTTCTATATGCCCAAGGATGATCATAAAATGATATTACTAATAATACATGATCCTATAGGGTCACACCAACAACAAGTTTAACACCAATTGATCATTTAGAACGTTAAATTTGATTTAACATCAAATGATACTAAACTTGCAATTTAATCTTGTAGGTTATTATTATTTGAGGTAAATAATAATAACTACAAAAATTAAAGGTTGATTAGTAATTCATATGTGATGAATTAATTAAGTGTAACAATTAAATTGTTTAAATTGTTAAACGATTTAATTGATTTATAAGTAAGCCTTTTATTTAAATTTAATTGGTAAATTAAATAATATATATATATATATATATATATATATATATATATATATATATATATATATATATATATATATATATGTATATATATATATAATTATACAATTAAGATTGTATATTTAGATGGTTTATTTATGTATATGATTATGGGTTAAATGTTATCCCATTTAAGAAATAAGAAGATGTATTATTTATAAGCTTTTATTATCTAAGTTTTATAAATAATAACAACCCACTAGCACTTCATTTGTCATCATAAAATCAGCCATATTGGAAGGAAAAGAATGCATTAAGAACTTAAAAGAAAAGGAAGATGCTTTGTGTCTTCTAGCTTTTGATTATAGAAATCAAATGGATCTTTCTTTTAAGCTAGTTGCATGTGTTTTCTTTTTCCTTTGTGGGTATATGTTGGCCGAGTTTTTGAGGGTGTTTAGTACTTCTTTTCATGCTTAGAAATAAGCTAAAAACTCTCCTTAAGTTCTTAGCAAAAATTGGTTTTTGGTTTCATAAGAAAAGGAGTCATATATTGCAAGTTGTGGAACTAGCATTCAAGGGTGTTCAAGCTTGTGGTGGATCAACTATAGAGGGATTCTAATTTGATTCCTAGCTATCAAAATCATCCAAACCAAACCCAAGAACAAAGGTTATGATCTTGAACTTAAACTATGTTTGTTCTTCATCTTATCTCTACATGTATGTAGCATGATCCTCTTGAAAATGGAATTTGTGTTCATGATTTTATGCTTCCGTTGCAAACTCTTGTTTTTGAAACTAATTACATGAACCATGATTTCCAACAATTGGTATCAGAGCCATGGCTATATTGCATGTTTAGATAATAAGTTTATTTGGATAAACTTGGTTTTTGGAAGCCATGAATGTTCATCTTCTTAAATGAAAGTTTCATGCATGGCTTCTTTGGCAACATGAATATATATCATCTATGATTTTATGTAACCAACTATATTTTATGTATGCATGCATTTGGTTACATAGATGTTGCCTTAGAAAAACAAAGTGTTGATTTTCTTATGATTTTATGTGATAAAATGATGTAGAAACAAGCCAAGGACCATATGATGCATGTTTTGTGTTTGTATTCGATATGGTTGTAATCTATTCATTTATTCAAATGGTTTGTAATAATAATTAGTTATTTCCTTCTTAATATTCATTTTGTAAATATTAGAATAGTTGTATTTTATTTATTTCATAAAATGTAACAAGAAAAGGAAGTAAAAGACCAAGAGAAGATTGCACCCAACAGCAGCACTTTCTGAAGAGCTGCTGTCCAGATTTCAAAATTGTTTTGAAAGTGTTTTTAAAATTCATATCTTGGTTATTTGGTGATATACTTGTTGGTAACTTTAATATCTAGAATATACATTAAGTTTCAACAAGTATTAGCATCAATATAGCCAAGAATGAATTGAAAAATGCAACAAAAAACCACAAAAACCCTTCCTGCTGCCCATTCCTGTCGCAGGTATTGAAGTGGCCAAAGAAAAATCACAACTCATTACATGGTGTCAAGAAATGGTGGTTCAAGTATCATTTGATGTTATAAAAGGCTTGGCAAAATTGTAGCCAAATCGAAGATCATTTGGTTGAGTTTTTGTCACCCTTTTGTCCCTAGGTTTGGACTTGATATTTCATGTGTGGCTCACATGAAATATCAAACTAGTTGGCTTGTGTTTATGCACCCATGCATGCTTGTGATGATTGAATGTTTTGCTATGTTATGTTGTGGATGAAAATAAGATTTTGCATGCTAGACAACCTAGATAATTAAACACAATCATCAAGGAGTTTGTATTTTCAAAAGATGACTTTTAAAACATAAGATGTGATAAAATTGGTTTTATTAAAATGGGTTTTGTTTAAAACCTATTAAGTCAAGTTTTGAAAATGATTGAAACAAGAAATAAAATGGAGATTTTATAAACTCTTACAAACTCCAACCCTAAGTAATAATGGTAATTATTTAGGATTATAAATTGGTTCTAATATATGTGATCAAACTCAAACTTAATATTGGATATTAATTGTAATCTTGACCACAAACAAAGAATCAATAAAATGGAGATTTTATGATTTAGGAACCAATTAACAAAATAAGATTTAATGGTACCATGTTCATTGGATGCATGCAATCTACATGATACCATATGTTTTTCAAAATTAGAATTGTAAAACATTCAAATCCCTTATGAAATACGAATCAATGCCATCCCTCTTAAAGACACTCATGTATCACTTGTATTTCCTTGTGGGATAAAGGATACCTAACCACTTGGAGTCTTCTTGTGATACAAGAAGTAGTTTTGCAATATTGATGGGATAAAGGACACCTAACCATTAATAGTTGTCAAAACTACACGTCCGTTTAAGTAGGATGATTCGTTTGGAAATCTCTTGTGATAAAGGTCACCTAAGCATTAGAAATCCAAGGCATAGATGGGATCAAACATGCCAAACTTATAAATGTTATAATGGGATCCCATAACTCTAGAAATTATATTTGGATATAATTGGTAAACCGTTACCTACCTTGTTGATTCGAATAGGCGGGATAAAGGATACCTAACCACTTATTCGTGATGCAACTTGGATTCTAGACCTTAATTAATTAAAGTTTATGAAACAAGAAAGGGTATTAATTATTAAGGACTTAATAAAATAATTTACTAAATAGAACCTTGTTAAAATTTTGTAGATGGCACCAAACAACACACACTCGGCTCCTAACAAAACCTCACTACGGTCTCTCCTTGAAGGAGAAAAACTTAACCATACCAACTTCTTGGATTGGTACCGTAGTGTGAGAATTGTTCTCAAACAAGAAAAGAAAGAATATGTTCTCAATGAACCACTTACAGAAGAGCCCCCTGCCACTCCTAAGCCCGCACACGATGCATGGCTTAAAAAGATGGATGATTCCATCGATACATCATGCCTCATGTTGGCAACCATGATTCCCGACCTTCAGAAGGATTTGGAGAATCATTCAGCCTATGTCATGATTAATCAACTAAAGGAAATGTTCCAACAACATGCAAGAACGGAAAGGTTCGAAACTGTTCGGGCTTTCCATGCTTGCAAGATGGAGGATGGGCAGTCGGTAAGCTCTTATGTGCTCAAAATGAAGAGTCACATTGATCATTTGGCACGTCTTGGAGTTGTGATGCCTGAAGAGCTAGCAACGGATATGATCCTTAACTCCTTGACAAAGTCCTTTGATCCTTTTGTCATGAATTATAACATGAATGGTTTAAACAAGACTATCCCGGAATTACATGGGATGCTAATTACCGGGGAAAAGAATCTGCCTAAGAAAACCACTCAAGTTCTCATGATCAAGGAAGGTGGAACAAAGAGAACTAGACCAGAACACCCCACCAACTCCAAGGGCAAAGGGAAAGCAAAAGCTTTCAAAGGTAAGGGCAAGAAAGTTGTCCAACCTTCCCATCCGCCCAAGAAGAAGGCAAAGGTTGCCAAAGAAGACACATGTTTTGAATGTGGCAAAGCTGGGCATTGGAAGAGAAATTGCCCTACTTATCTTGCGGAGTTGAAGAAAAAGAAGGCCGGTGAAGGCACTTCAGGTATCTATGTGATAGACCTAGAACTTTATAATTTATCTCCTAACACATGGGTATTTGATACTGGTTGTGGAACTCACATATGTAATATGTTGCAGGGGTTCAAAAGGAGTAGGCGACTGAAGGCAAATGAGGTAGTACTTCGGGTTGGAAACAATGCAAAGGTTGCGGTGGATTCAATTGGAAGTTTTGATTTATTACTACCTAATGGCTTGTGTATGACATTGTTGAATGTTTACTATGTTCCTAGCTTGACTAGGAATATTATTTCGGTTGCTAAATTAAGACAATGTGGATTTGATCTTTCCTTTAATAATGATGATATTTGTGTTTACAAAATTAATGTATTCTATTTTGAGGCTAGACCTTTAAATGGAATTTATGAAGTAAACCTTGATGAAAAGACTAACCATGACTCTTTATACCACACTTTCACCAAGAAACCCAAATTTGATTTGAGTCAAACCTATCTATGGCATTGTCGCCTTGGGCATATAAACAAGAATCGCATATCCCAACTTCAAAAGAGTGGACTTTTGAAGGCAAATGATAATGACTCATTTGATATATGTGAATCTTGTTTACATGGCAAGATGACTAAAGCTCCTTTCTCCGGAACCAATGAGAGAGCAAAGGACTTGTTAGGAATCATACATACGGATGTATGTGGTCCTTTCAAGCCAATGACTAGATATGGTGAAAGATATTTCATCACCTTCACTGACGACTTTAGTCGTTTTGGATATGTTTATTTGATTAAACATAAACATGAGGCGTTTGAAATGTTCAAAACGTTTCAAAGTGAAGTGGAAAATCAACTCAACAAAACAATTAAAGTTCTTCGTTCTGATAGAGGAGGTGAGTACTTAGTTACAAACTTTATGGATCATTGTAAGACTTGTGGAATTGTTTCACAACTTACTCCACCTGGAACACCACAACATAATGGTGTGTCTGAGAGGCGGAACCGAACACTATTGGATATGGTTCGATCCATGATGAGTAGAAGTACTCTACCTTTATCTTTTTGGGGTTATGCTTTACAAACAGCTGCTCGTCTCCTAAACATGGCACCTACTAAGAAGGTAGATAAAACGCCTTATGAGATATGGCATGGAAGGGTTCCATCTTTATCCTATCTCAAGGTATGGGGTTGTGAAGCTTATGTTAGACAAGAAGCTTCAAACAAATTAGAACCCCGTTCAACTAAATGTATCTTTGTAGGGTATCCGAAAGATTGTCTTGGATACTATTTCTACAATCCCATCGAGAATAAGATATTTATTTCTCGAAAAGCTGAATTCCTAGAAAACAAGTTTCTGACGGAAGAGGCTAGTGGGAGGTTTGTGGAACTTGAGGAACTTCAGGAACCACAACCTGATACACAAGAAGTTGAATCTAGCATTCAACAAGAAATTGTTGAACCTGAACAAACGGTTGATCAGGAACAAATTGTAACACAAGGTGTTCGCAAATCTGGTAGGGTTCGAATTGAACCAGAAAGGTATGGTTACCTTTTGATGGAAGAGGAATGTTATACGATAGATTCTGATGAACCCGTCAACTATCAGAGTGCAATATCAGATCCTGAATCTGATAAATGGCTTGAGGCCATGAACACTGAGATGCAATCCATGCACGATAATCAAGTTTGGAACTTGGTTAATCTTCCCACCAATTGTAAGACTGTTGGGAACAAATGGGTTTTCAAGAAGAAAATCGACGTGGATGGAAATGTTCACACTTTTAAGGCTAGACTTGTCGCTAAAGGATACTCACAGACTCATGGTATTGACTATGATGAGACCTTTTCTCCAGTGGCAATGATCAAGTCGATTAGGATACTTTTTGCCATAGCCGCGTACTATGATTATGAGATATGGCAAATGGATGTCAAGACCGCTTTCCTTAATGGATACTTATTGGAAGATGTCTATATGGATCAACCTGAAGGTTTTGTCGATCCCAAGCATCCAAACAAAGTGTGCAAGCTTAAAAGATCTATCTATGGATTAAAGCAAGCGTCTCGAACATGGAACATCCGTTTTGATGAAAAGATTACGAGTTTTGGATTCATCAAAAATGAGGATGACTCCTGTGTTTACAAGAAAGCTAGTGGGAGCATTGTCATAATCCTAGTATTGTATGTAGATGACATACTTTTATTTGGAAATGACATCCCAACCTTAAAAGGTGTCAAAGCGTTCCTTGAGAGTTGTTTCTCAATGAAGGATCTAGGGGAAGCTGCTTATGTATTAGGCATAAAGATCTATAGAGATAGATCTAAGAGACTTATTGGTCTTAGCCAAAGTGTATATATTGATAAAATCTTGAAAAGGTTCAAGATGCAAGACTCCAAAAGAGGATTCTTGCCAATGCCTCATGGCACCATCCTAAGCAAGTCTCAGTGCCCAAACTCTAGGACTGAACTTGAAAGGATGAAACATGTCCCATATGCTTCGGCAATTGGGTCCATCATGTATGCCATGTTATGCACTAGGCCCGACGTCTCATGTGCCTTAAGTATGACTAGTAGGTATCAACAGAACCCATGTGAAGCCCACTGGACTGCTGTAAAGAACATTCTTAAGTACTTGAGAAGAACTAAAGATATGTTCTTAGTTTACGGCGGTTTGGAAGAAAGCTTAAAGGTAAAGAGTTACACTGACGCAAGCTTCCAAACAGATAGGGATGATTCGAAATCTCAATCTGGGTATGTCTTTATTTTAAATGGAGGAGCCGTGTCTTGGAAGAGTTCCAAACAAGAAGTGATTGCACAATCCACTACAGAATCAGAATATGTTGCTGCTTCAGAAGCTGCTCAAGAAGCTGTCTGGATGAGAAAGTTCATAGAAGATCTAGGGGTTGTTCCTTCCATTCGGGACCCTATAGAAATCTTCTGTGACAATCTAGGTGCTATAGCTCAAGCAAAGGAACCTAGATTGCATCAAAAAACCAAACACATTCACCGAATGTATAACTACATTAGACATGAAGTTAAGAATGGTGAAATTAGTATTCACAAGGTTCATACAGATCAAAATTTGGCAGACCCATTCACGAAACCTTTACCCCAAACTAAGCATGAAAGTCACGCTAAGGGTATAGGACTCCGTTTTTCTAATGAATGGATTTGATTTGTGTTTAATGTTTTATGAATATGAACTTATGTAAACGACAAGAATTATGTAATATATGTGACGTGATGTTTCATTCATAATTATTGTGTTTTATTAGCATGTTTAATCCTTGAATAATTTAGTTATTCTAAACGTCCATAGTCGATCATAGTTGTGGGAGCAATTATGAAGTAAGACTAATATGAATTGGATTTGTTGACTTTTATGGGTAAAAGTAGCAAAAGGTTGCAACCAAATTCATAGGTACTTGTCAGTGAACAAGTATTGGACTTGACCCGTTTCAAGATCACTCCATGGATCATCATCATAAGTGATTCTTGAATAAAGGTATTATCATTGTATCCTTTGACCTGAGATACATATTTGGGACTCAAGTGTAGAGTGTACTATGCTTTGATATGGTTTACTGTTGTTCTTGAAATACAGACAACCATAAAGGCCATACTCATGCATAGTACTAACTATATGAGGGGCGTATGTAGTCAAGACGGGATTTGTTCCTCTTATGTGTTGAGAGTTAGACATCTAAGGCGCCTGTTTGAAAGTTGAACATAAAATGAGAATGATTAAGATCCATGTCTCATGTTCAACATGATGTCTGTGACAAAGGGATAATTGATAGATAACCTTATACATCAATTAGAGCCTCGTGTTTTCTGAAGAATTGAATGTTGTTGAATGGCACAATGTCATGTGTTATTGGGGGCAGTGAAATGTTGCTAGACGTTTACCACTGTCGATATCATTCTATGATACAACCTTGTGCAAGTGGGAGATTGTTAGTTCTATATGCCCAAGGATGATCATAAAATGATATTACTAATAATACATGATCCTATAGGGTCACACCAACAACAAGTTTGACACCAATTGATCATTTAGAACGTTAAATTTGATTTAACATCAAATGATACTAAACTTGCAATTTAATCTTGTAGGTTATTATTATTTGAGGTAAATAATAATAACTACAAAAATTAAAGGTTGATTAGTAATTCATATGTGATGAATTAATTAAGTGTAACAATTAAATTGTTTAAATTGTTAAACGATTTAATTGATTTATAAGTAAGCCTTTTATTTAAATTTAATTGGTAAATTAAATAATATATATATATATATATATATATATATATATATATATATATATATATATATATATATATATATATATATATAATTATACAATTAAGATTGTATATTTAGATGGTTTATTTATGTATATGATTATGGGTTAAATGTTATCCCATTTAAGAAATAAGAAGATGTATTATTTATAAGCTTTTATTATCTAAGTTTTATAAATAATAACAACCCACTAGCACTTCATTTGTCATCATAAAATCAGCCATATTGGAAGGAAAAGAATGCATTAAGAACTTAAAAGAAAAGGAAGATGCTTTGTGTCTTCTAGCTTTTGATTATAGAAATCAAATGGATCTTTCTTTTAAGCTAGTTGCATGTGTTTTCTTTTTCCTTTGTGGGTATATGTTGGCCGAGTTTTTGAGGGTGTTTAGTACTTCTTTTCATGCTTAGAAATCAGCTAAAAACTCTCCTTAAGTTCTTAGCAAAAATTGGTTTTTGGTTTCATAAGAAAAGGAGTCATATATTGCAAGTTGTGGAACTAGCATTCAAGGGTGTTCAAGCTTGTGGTGGATCAACTATAGAGGGATTCTAATTTGATTCCTAGCTATCAAAATCATCCAAACCAAACCCAAGAACAAAGGTTATGATCTTGAACTTAAACTATGTTTGTTCTTCATCTTATCTCTACATGCATGTAGCATGATCCTCTTGAAAATGGAATTTGTGTTCATGATTTTATGCTTCCGTTGCAAACTCTTGTTTTTGAAACTAATTACATGAACCATGATTTCCAACACTTCTTAGATGATCGTATTGTTTTGAAAGCCAAAGCCAAAGTTGATGATATAATGGTTGTAGTGACCAAAGCTCAAGAAAACGCCATAATACCACAATAGAAGCTCTTGCTAAACCCCAAATAAAATCTTCATATAATGAATCCATAAATTGATATTAAATTCTACATTGATGAAGAGATCCAAAATCATAGAAAAACAATAACATATAACATATCAAATCTGTCTATGAGAGTTACTACAATCATCTACCATATTTTAAGTATTTTCTTTCACAAAATCCATTAAACACCTGCCATCACAAGTCTATTAAACAGAAAGAAGTTTAATTGACCTCAATCTCTCCATATCCCTCCCAAAAATCACTAAAAATTTGAATGGGATGTAAAGGAAGCCATAGAATCAAACCTAACAGGTATCATCAAAATCTCTAAATTAAAAAAAAAACAATTTTAAAGAAACTTCTTATGGAAAAACAGAAATCAGATGTAAAAAATAAAAAACCCATTACAAGAAAAGACTTTAATGGTATCGAATGGCTACCTGAAAATCTAAAACAGTACAATAGGATGCTCACTTCTTATCGATTCAGGGCACTAAATTAGAGCAACAAAATCGAAACCTGTAAATCAAATCGAAGCAACTAAAAACACATATGGAACAACCATCCAATATTTATAAAACCTAAACAATAATCGATTAAACTTGGACAAGTAACTAAGACTTCCAAAATTACCATTCGTAACCTTCATCTTGATAAAGAAAACCCCTTTGTGGCCTTCATCCAAATCCAAAATTTGCTGTGTAGAAACATAATAAAAAAACCCATTTGTGGTCTTCATAGAACCATAATAAAAAATAAAAAATCGATATCAAAGGGATCGATTAGAGTGCCAATGAACGAAAAAGGGAGTTGCGGAGGAGTAAATAATGACCGAGAGAGATACGAGATTGAAATTTGAGAAATTGAATTCCATAATTAACGAATCTGAGATTAGGGACATTTCCAAAATTGAATCCCATAATATGAAAGATGATCTTTTGAATGCGACAATATGCAGAGAATAATGTAATGTAATTTAAGTTTGATTCGTTGATTTAAGGGATTTGGATTCCTTGAATTTAGGAGCGAATTTGATGTCATAAACGAATTTGGAGACTTGCTAATAGAATAACATGTGACATTCTGATTTCTAAGACCGTAACTCTGTAACGCATGTCATGTAAGGCATGTCATCTGGCAAGTCGAGATATCAGTAGACGCTATGTGAAAAATGTTTGTTTTAATAGAAGATATAAAATATAAATATAAATATAAATATAAAATGGTGTAATTATTAGAAATAGAAAAGAAGTACTAAAAATGATTATGTGTTGGACGGTGTATGATTAGCGGCATTTTGTAACTAATTGCAAGCACAAATAAGCTGTAACCAACTAAACATACTTTCAGGCCACGCAAACCCCTCCTATAAATAAGCCTTCTCTTTTCTTAAATTTCATCAGTCGCAGCAAACCTTCCTCGACATCTATATCCGACCTCATCTCACTCCAATCGCAAAAACAGAGATGGCGCAAGTTAGCAACGTGAAGAAGACCTCCATTCTTGCAGCCGTTGCTGTCGCACTCGCGGCGGCATCCACCGTGTCGGCTCAAGGTCCTGCGCCTTCACCTGATGCAGGAGCGGCCTTCTCTCTCCCCACTTCTGGCGTATTGGTCGGAACTTCTCTGCTTTTCTCCTTCATCGCTCTCTTCAGAAATTAATTTCATTCTTATATATTCAAATTCTTGATGGTTTAAGTATCCATTATAGTATTCATTTGTTTTATGTTTGTATATTTGAGTTGATTTCATTCTTTTTTCATGGAAATAAGGGCGGGTTGGGGATTTAGAATTAAAGATTCTATATCATGATTTTCTAAAAAGTGCACGAAATCCTTCCGTAGATTACACCATGTTAATTACTTTGGCTTCACTAATTTTTCTTGATAGTAATTACTTTAATCGGAAAACATGATAACCATTTAGATTTCTAATCATGGATTTTGTAGAAGTATTAAATGCACAATAGATTAATGGCATTAGAATCTCGTAGACCATAATATTACGACTACAATACAAGAAAACCAAGAATAATATGTCACATAAATCATCCGATCATTAATTTGGAATTAAAGAGATTAAGTTCTTTTAGAACGGCAAATTTTTATTAGAATTAAAGAGATTAATGTAAGAGATTTTTGATTTTTCTCGGTCTCGTCAAGCAATACGAGTTTTAACATTCCTATAAGTGACCGGTATTCATCTTTAGAATAAAACATGATGACATAATAATGACCATTAGATTACATTTCTTTGAAAAGAATTTAATTAGGATATACATTTCTTAATTCTAATATTAGGAAATAACATTTATACGATGTGTGCACTCAAACTATCACAAGAAGGTGACTGAGAGACATAAGGGAGTACCATGGATGACAATAATCCCTTTGGAGAAACTTTAGAGGATTGTGATTTATAATGAAAAATTTTATTATTATTATTCTTCCGACTATCCGAGTAGTTATTACCCCCACAACAATGAACCCACATGAACAATTCTTTGTTTCAGAATGGTAAAAGCTTGTTTGTATCTGTGAGTTTAACTTGATTGATAGATTATAGATATAAGGACTGACTGATTTAGTAAACATTATTTTCTAAACGCATGTCATACCTCCATCAACCCTTTTATCTATTATCTACAGATGCATTTTGTTGAATTGTGGAAACTGTTTGCTTTTGAAAGGGTCAAGGGTGTCCCACATAGGAAATGGTCTTGTTAAATAAATAAATATTAAACCAGGGTGTCCCATATTGTTTAGAAACAATTTCATTTGTCTCTACGAAGCTCTATATATAAAACTTCAAAATGTAAACCTCATCCAGAGTTCGATAATAAATCTCTCTAGTTTTACCGTGGACGTAACACGATTACCCTAATTGTGTGAACCATACAAGTATTTTGTTTTCTTTATTTCTCTTTGCATATTTTATTTGTGTTTGTCGTTCGAATACCAAAATCTATTGTTTTCTCCATTCTTTCTCACAACGATCATTCTTTTTTGTATCTTACGATACCACTTTAGTTTTAATACAAAATTAAGTTGCTAGGGACCCCCAAGGTGAAATCTTACAAACCAACGCATTACTCTTTCTTTATCCTGATTTCATCCCATTCCAAATCAATTCTTTCTATCAAAATTTGAAACGACCTGGTGGGAAGGTCTCATGAGAGCCTCAATGGCGGTACAATTACATAATAAACCTATTGAATTCGTTGTATATCATCTTATTTATGGTTTGTGAAACCTGATAAAATCTGATCATAATGTTTGATATTCATGGTTTTATCAAATCAGGGGAATCATTTACTAAGGTGCTAAAAACAGCAGAATACACCCCGTAATCAGTTTCTTGCATTTCTATTAAGCTATTATACCCACCATCTTTTGGATCGAAATTCTTGAAACTATTCAATTCATCTCTTCACTAACCTCTCTACGGACATAGAATGCCATAACCACATTCTTAGTGAGGTGTACGAATTGAATGGTTCAAGAGCTTCGGTCTATAAGAGTGTGAATGTATAGTTGAAGCGAAATACATGAAACTCATTGATATGTGGATTCAACGGATTTTGACCACCTTGTGACAATTTTCCTTGACAAAAACCATGCATATTAACACTTGTGAATTATCATGATCAAGTTTCAAAGAGAATAGAGAGAAGAGAGGCTAGGGTTTTGAGAGTAAAAACATAAATTGTGAATATGAGTTCTTAGCAAAATACAAGGAAATAAACCCTTAAATACAATGGGCTAATAGGCTAACTAAAACTAGTGGGCTAAATAAAACCCAAACCCATAAAACCTTATTAGGCTAACATCCCCTCTCAAACTCACAATGCGACAGCTATAAGCATTGAGAGTTTGTCACACAAAAAACGAAATCGAGAACCAGACAATGCCTTCGTAAACATATCAGCAATCTGTAGGGTTGAAGGAACATGCGGCAAGGTGATGGTCCCAAGTTGAAGATGATGACGAGTGAAATGGCAATCAATTTCTATATGTTTTGTTCGTTCATGAAAAACCGAATTCTTGGCAATCTGTATTGCACTGTTGTTGTCACAGTGCAAGGGAGTAGGATAAGAAGCGTCAACTCCCATATCAGCAAGAAGCCAACGTAGCCAAACAATCTCACAAGTGGTGACAGCCATAGCTCGATACTTAGCTTCAGTAGAGGACCGAGAGACAACATCTTGTTTCTTACTCTTCCATGAAATCAATGAGTCTCCAAGAAAGATGCAAAAACCAGTGGTGGATTTTCGATCAAGAGGATCGCTATCCCAATCAGCATCGCTATAGGCACACAACTTGAGTGAGGACGTGGAAGGAAACACAAGGGTTTGGAATTGAGTGCCCCGAAGATATCTCAAGATACGAAGAACAGCTCCCCAATGAACAGTAGAAGGAGCGGTAACAAACTGGCTAACCACATGAACTGCATGAGAGATGTCTGGTCGAGTAACAGTAAGATAAACCAAACTTCCCACAATAGTTCGATATAGGCTTGGATCTGACAAAGGGACACCGTCTTTTGGAGAATACCTGACATTAGTCTCCAGGGGAGTATCAACTGTCCTGTTGTCAGAGAGTCGAGCACGTTCAAATAGTTCAGAGATATACTTTGTCTGAGATAAAAGATAACCTTTTGAAGATTGTGCAACTTCAATCCCTAAGAAATAACGTAGCAATCCCAAGTCTTTCATAGCAAAACGGTAAGCCAAATCACGTTTCAAATATTCTATACCATCATGATCATCACCGGTAATAATCATGTCATCAACATATAAGGATAGGAGAATCCGACCTGTATTCGTGCATCTAACGAATAACGCTGAATCATGATTACTAGGAGTAAAACCAAGAGAAGTAATCACAGTAGAGAATTTCTCAAACCAAGCACGAGGGGCTTGTTTGAGACTATACAAGGCTTTCCTAAGCCGACAAACTTCACCTGGTTGGTGAGCAATCCCTGGAGGAGGAGACATGTAAACTTCCTCATGAAGTTCACCGTTCAAGAATGCATTTTTGACATCCATTTGGAATATCTTCCATTGACGAATAGAGGAAACTGCGATCAGAGTGCGGACAGTAGTCATTTTTGCCACTGGGGCAAAAGTCTCCTCATAATCCATACCATATTGTTGCGAGTATCCTTTTGCAACCAACCTTGCCTTATATCTTTCAATTGAGCCATCGGACTTGGTTTTGATCTTATATACCCAACGACAACCAATCGTACGTTTTCCATGAGGAAGCTGTACCAGATCCCACGTATGAGTCTGATAAAGAGCTGTAAGCTCTTCCGCCATAGCATTCTGCCAACGAGAATCAGAAACAGCTTTTTTGTAAGACTCCGGTTCAGAAAGCCGATGTATATTTGCAATAAAAGATGCAAATGTTGGCGAATAAGAAGAATATACAAAATCTGGCAGTTTAGTAGTCTTATGAGTACGTACAGGTCTCGATGGTGGTGAAGATGGTGGTGAATGATTTTCTTGAGCGACAACAGGAGTGGGAGCAGTTGCAGACTGAGCAGGAGGGTTGTCTGGAGCTATGGAAGCATCATCAACTGGGGCACTAGATGTAGTGTCATCACTATCAATGGTAAGAGGATCAATATTTTGAAGTTCTGACCGAGTCATGTTGTGAGACTGTACAGGAATAGCATAGTAAGGAATGTGCTCCAAAAAGGTAACATGTCGAGAGACATACAATTTCTGACTCGCCGGGTCATAACACCGATATCCTTTCTGACCAATACCATATCCCAAGAATACACAAAGGGCCGACTTTGGAGACAACTTGTTTCGTTCTACATGAGGTCGTAAGACAAAGCAGGTGCACCCAAATACCCGTAAAGATGAATAATCAGGTAATTGACCATACAACTTTTCATAAGGAGACATTCCAGAGTTGTGGCGAGTAGGGATGCGATTAATCACATAGGCAGCAGTAACGATAGCTTCTCCCCAAAAGACACTAGGAACATCAGAAGATAATAACAAAGACCGTGCCGTTTCTACAAGGTGTCGATGTTTCCGTTATGCTATACCATTCTGTTGAGGAGTATCAGTACATGATGATTGATGAACAGTCCCATCAGATGCTAGTAACTGAGTAAAATCATTAGAAGTATATTCCCCTCCTAAATCACACCGGAAGCATTTTATGACAGCAGAGTGTTGGGTCTTCACAAGAGCTTTGAAATTGCTATAAATGACAAAGAAATCTGACCTGCGCTTCATAAGATAAACCCATGTATAACGAGTATAATCATCAATGAACGAAACATAATAAGGCGATCCTCCTTTGGAGGTTATTGGGGAAGGACCCCACACATCAGAATGCACAAGATCAAAAGGAGCAAACGAACGAGTGACACTATTATTAAAAGGTAAGGCAGAGAACTTTGCCAGTTTACAACCACAACAATCAGAAATGTCAACATTGTTCAAACGACCTAACACACCAGTAGAGGATAAAAACTGTAAACGTGAAGCTGAAACATGACCCAAACGAGAGTGCCAAAGATAAAAATTTGAAGACGAATGACTTAAACGAAAAGACGACAAATCAACACTAGAGGCCGTAATATCAGAAACTTGGAGCTGCTCCAAAACATAAAGCTCCCCAAGTTTACGGCCGATCCCAGTCACCCTCCAAGACTGTGGGTCCTGTACACAACAAAGAGAATCAGAAAAGAAGACCCAATAACCAGATTTACACAACTGACTGACCGAAACAAGATTCAAAGCAAGTGTGGGAATATAATAGACATTAGTGAGAGAGATATGGGGGGTAACAACTGTGACACCCCATTTCTACTGTTTTTAAATACTATGGTTTTTCGTATAGATACAGGAATACAAAAATACGGTTTATCAAAAACCGATAATTTAAATGCTTAATACAGTGGGGGTACAAATCCATATCAAAACTAACCATAATAAGCAAGAAAGAATTAAACCTTGAGTCCATATTAGGAGCTAACTCGAGCTCCACTCCGGCTAAACTTCATCCCTTTTATAGCAAATCATTTTAACCTGGAATACATGGCAAAACATAAAATACGTAAGACAATAATGTCTCGTGAGTTACATGAGTTTTAGACTCAAACATTTAACTTCTTTTCCAACTTTTATAAAACTTATAACATAAAACTTCTGTCAAAACTTTATAGTAATAACATACTATAACTTTTTACTTCTCGAAATCATTTCATAACATACTTTACAAAAATAACATCTTTCAAAACTTATAGTAGTATCATACTATAGCTCTTTACTTTTCAAATTCACTTCATAATATACTTTTAAAAAATAGCTTCTTTCTTACTTTCTTTGACTGGTTTTATAAGCTTGCTGGATTTTTATACTTAGGGCTTTAATCACCATAGGTGATACCCCAAGTCTCTATGGCTAGAAAGAACGGATCAATCCTCACCATAGAAGTGCTGAGGCGATCTACTTCGCGAAGGGGCTTGTCCCCAGTAGACCC
Organism: Cichorium intybus; assembly: GCA_023525715.1. Taxonomy (NCBI): domain Eukaryota; kingdom Viridiplantae; phylum Streptophyta; class Magnoliopsida; order Asterales; family Asteraceae; genus Cichorium; species Cichorium intybus. Next base: position 15,710,730 of record CM042009.1, read on the forward strand.
CTTACCTAACCCGGGTAGGTTGGAACATAGTTCCCTTACTAACGCTGCTTGCTACAATTACCAGTCATTCAAAAACTTGCTGCTTGCTTGAACACTTCTCATAAACATATAACTTGTGGCTAGGTGCCAAACTACATCATTTTATGTCTTTATGGCTAAATGCCAAATATAGCTTTCATCACATAATTTTCATATGTTTAAAAATTATTACCTTCATCACATATGTAAAATATGTTTATAACAATCTAAGCTTTATGTTAAATCATACTTTTCAACATCTTATGGCTATATGCCATTCATACTCGAAAACATATATAGTTTGTAACTAAAACATACTTCTTAAACATCTTGTGGCTATATGCATATCCATACTTTCAGACCTGTATAACTTGTATTCAAAATATACTTTCACATGATTGGTTCATAGACCAAAACATAACTTCGAATATAGCATTATACTTTCACAAACAAGTTAGAAATAATACTCTTGCATATAATTTCACATATAGAAATTTTATAAGAAATCTCGAAAATACTTACTTGCCAAGTACCCCAGAATGGGTAAACATACTGCATGTACTCACCTGATACGTAAAAGTAGGTCGCACACACAAGCATGTGATACTCAAGAACTCTTCTTCTTTCCCGAACCTATATTCCACATGGGACTGCTTAAAACGAATTAACGTTTACATTTATTACTTATAATTATATAAGTATACATGTATTTTCCCGATACTCAACACGTACCGTGTTCCACTATACCCTCCCTTTACTTTATAAATACATCATTAAGGTTATTAATTATCTTTAATAAGTTTGTAAAGGTCCCGACATTCGTTACCAATTCTAAACCCACAACCAAGGTTAAAACCACAAAAAGAAAGGTTTGACAGCAATGCTGATTTTTGTCCCATAACCGGATTTGCAATAGATGACCAAGGAAAACTCAGATATTAAAATTAATAAAAATCATGTTGGAACTAGACCTAATGATAAGGTCACAGGGCCTGACCTCAGGTCATTTTCATTTTCCATTTGCAAATGAAAAATCCACCATGTCACCACAAATTACAAAAACAGTTACATGACCTACCCTTAAAGATATTAACCAAGAATGATAATCAGAAGGCCCTGGGTTCTGAAATTCGGTGTGAACAAACTAGACACATATACTGAACTTTTACCACTGGCCTTGCCCTTAAATGATTCTCCTACTATCAGTTATGAATTTTACAAATCAGAAGTCACTGCACAGTGCGCCCCTGGACCAGTCAGTGAAGATTGCAACTTTCACATAACTTAAGGTCCACGTTAGTCCAAGAGCTTCTGGATGAAGAAACTAGACTCAGCTACCATTCTAGGGATATAGAGATCATCCAGAATGGACACTCACACGATTTTATATGAATTATCAAAAACAGAACCAAAACAGTAGAAACAAAAACATAGCTCAATGGTAAACATTACCTACAGTTCAGCGAATTAAAACCACTGCAGAATTCAGTACACTACACCAATGAAGATCTCCACCGTTCAGATTTACGAACTATGTGTTAGGAAGCTACGATCCAAATTTCATGATAATCCAACGGTTAATGAAGGTGTACTGCATTTTTGTTTCATGACTGCACACATGATGACGAAAATTAAGTTCTTATTTCCATGATTCCATTCCACCCTTCTAATTCCCACATACCAATTGGAATCATTAAGAACAATTATATGTGGTTCCTTTCATCCAAAACATCAATTATAACCCATCAATTTCATTGAATTCATAGGTTGAACAAAACCCCAATTTCTAGGGTTCATAGAATCAAACTTCAAATAATCATGTTTCCATACCATCAATAGGTTGGAAATGAACTCTATGACACATAAACACATGAATTATTAGCTTTGAATCATAGGTAAGACCTCCCCAACTTCTGAAAATCAGATTCTAACCCACCACCAACCCAAAAACGGGTTTGCAAGCAAGAATTTGAGAAGTTCTTACTTTATTTTGCTAGAATCCCTTCTTTGCTTCACAACTTCTTCAAAATCACACTTGCATCTTCATAATACTCATAAAATCGTCATCTTGTTGCCATCTCCTGCTCAAGACCGTGATATGGAGCTGAAATATGGAGAAATTCAGCTTTAACATATCCTCTTTCAATAGTTTGCAAGATTGGTCCCTCATCTTTTGAAGTTTAATTTCTTTTATCCCAAAATCAAAACACTTCACTTATTAAGTTCTCAAAGTTGTCATAAACTACCCCAACTAATAAATTCTGAATTTATGAGGATTAATGGGATATTTTTTCATTTTTATATTTTCCATATTTACAGTTTTAGTCCCTGAACTTTCATTCCTTGGACTTTTGACACATATATTAAATTTGGCCACATGAAGCTTAAATTCTTACATTTTTGGTCCAAACTAGAATTATACTTTTATAATAATTCTAGTATATGGTCAAATGACCAAATTACCCTTCTCATGGTAAAATGACTAAACTACCCTTGCAAACATACTTTCTCACATAAATACACATAAAACTTTAAATTACACACGCTTTATTTATATTATTAGTTTGGGTCGTTACAACAACAGGACCAATACCCTCAACTGGCATAGGTATAGCACTAGCTGACATAACAGAAACATGAGGACTAGCTGATAACGAAGAAAAGGATGACAAATGTGCTGACATATGATGAGATGCACCAGAATCCAATATCCATAAGGATGAAGGAATACCTGAAGGACTCGATGCTGATAGACCTGTGTGAGACATAGATGTTGACATGGCAGTAGGATTGGAAGCAATGAACTGGCGAAATTGCTCAAAAACCTGTGGATCCAAAGCTGATGGTGGTGTCATATTGAAATCGTTCTCTGTAGAAGGTACAGTAGCAGCAGCAGTGAACCGTGGAGGACGAAATGGTGGAAATGATGGACGTTGTCGAAACTGTCCAGGAGGCCTGTTGAACTGTGGAGGCTGAAACTGTCCAGATGGTCTTGTTTGGTTTTGATAATTTCCCTTCCCCAACAGCAATGGACATTGAGACTTCCAATGATTTTTCTTTTTACAAAATGCACACTCATCAAATGCAACTTTCGGCTTAAACTGTCCAGATGGTCTTGTTTGGTTTTGAACAGCAAAGACAGTAGGTGTGGCTACTGCCTTAGACCCTTTGTCAGATTGGGACTTGATACGGGTTTCCTCGGCAATCAACTCATGAACAACTGAATCCACTGTGGGAAGAGGAGTACAATGAAGGATTGTCCCACGTAAGCCTTCAAAATCAGACCTTAATGCCATCAAAAACTGGACCAATCTCTGCTCTTCCCTTCTGGCAATGTAAGGCTTGAAAGCCTTTAGTTCTGCAGATTCGATGAGAGCTAATTGATCCCACAAATCAGACATAGAAACATAAAAATCCTGAATACTTAGACTGTTTTGTTGGAGGGCTCGGATATCAAATTCTAGTTGATACTGTTTTGCAAAATTAGATTGAGTATACAGCCTTTCCAAATGGTCCCAAACTTCTTTTGTTGTGTCATACTTTGCTAACTCGGTGCCAATTGACTGAATGACAGAATTATTAATCCATGTAATAATTTTGGAATTATCAGTCTCCCAAGATTCCAATAAAATAGCAAAATTGGCAGCCTTGTCATCTGTTGGTTTTCCCTTTATATCTGTAACAATCCCCCACATAGCCTTGCCCCGTAAAAAATTCTTCATTACATAACTCCAATATGCATAGTTTTTACCATCCAGTTGTGTACTAATGGACTGAAGAGAGTCATCTCTTGGAGCCATAATATCAATAGACAGTCAAGCAAATATTCCAAAATTGCCCTTATACAGATGAACAAACAACCCAATAATAGCAGCAACAATTAACTCTCAAAATCAAACATTCAACCCAGAAACGAAGCAGAAAATCAACCAAATCGAGCCGAAAATATCAATCGGTACACATAAATGAAGCAGAAAATCATACCAAAAGTGACGAAAATATCAATCGATCCGCGCATTGTCGGCGTGCCTGCTACAAAACCCCTTAATATCCTATCTCTGATACCATGTGGATTATCATGATCAAGTTTCAAAGAGAATAGAGAGAAGAGAGACTAGGGTTTTGAGAGTAAAAACATAAACTGTGAATATGAGTTCTTAGCAAAATACAAGGAAATAAACCCTTAAATACAATGGGCTAATAGGCTAACTAAAACTAGTGGGATAAATAAAACCCAAACCCATAAAACCTTATTAGGCTAACATCTCATTCAGATCTTATCAGGTTTGACAAGCCAAAAACATGAAGAAAAAGCTAAGGATTTGATAGCTTCATTTGGCAAGGGTGCCATAGAGACTCGTGTGAGAACTTTCAACAAAGTCATTTTAAATTCTTATGGAAAAAAACTGACTCTGAGTTGAATGAAATCAACAATAATCTTGAGCAGTGGGTTGTCTAACAAGATTTCATATCTTTTCTTTGTTGCATTTTTCCATTATCTTCAATCAATCGCCTTTTCCCTCATTCGTCCTTAGTAGCCCATATAATCATTTGTTAAAATCATTCAAGTTCACAATTTACATATAACATATTGGATTTGTTGGTTTTTTGAGAAAGTACTCATCAACAAATTAGAATTCCAATGAAATCCCCAGTCAAATTTGAAACGACATGGGCCTTCTTGTATGGCTTTGAATGAAAAAGAACCAATTAAAAAGAGAAAATGGAGTCACCCAACATGTTATGACTGTAGCCATCCTAAATCATACGCCATCACAATGATATCCCAAGTCAACAACTCAACATACTATAATTCTTGTGTTTATGTTTAACATGCATCAAGGAGAAAAGAGGATATAAGGGCTAATTGTCTGCATGAATTCACAGCCAAGATTTTGTACTAAATCTTGAACTGATAATCAATTACGGATATTGAATCTTGAACTGTTGCAGTGATTCTCTTAGGCTCTTTTGATTGTTGCGAATAGGGGTGTCAAAAATACCCGAACCCGATTAACCCGACCCGATCCTAACCCGAATAAGATAAATAGGGTCGGGTATAATAGGGTCAAAAAACCAAAATCGGGTTATTCGGGTTAACCCGACAAACCCGATATACATATAGGGTCGGGTTTAGGGTTGATTTTTATTCTTTTTTTCGGGTTCGGGTCAACCCGAATAACCCGATTATATATATATATATATATATATATATATATATATATATATATATATATATATATATATATATATATATATATATATAGTTTTGAATGACGATCGACAAACTTTATACAAAAAATTATTGATAACATAATTTAGCCAATTAAAATAACTCTGTTACCTTCTATCTCGATATAATATCGTTTCAAGCTTCAATAATGAGAAAAATAAGTTCTTAACATGCAATCTCTTTTATGTATATACATACCAGGGGAGGGTGCGACAAGGAAATCCTATCAATATCTTCTTTCGTAAATCGTAAATCTCATTTGGCCATATATAGTGACTTTCAAATTCCTTTTTCCTATTTTGGTTATTTGATCTAGTAATATATACGAAACTTTTGACCATAAATGCAAAAGGATATGATTACAAGTTTGCATATGAAATGGAAAACGTATTTATCTTACATGTTAATTCGACTAACCCGAAACCCGATTAACCCGAACCCGACTAACCCGAAACTCGATTAACCCGAACCCGAGTAACCCGTACCTTAATAGGGTCGGGTTTCGGGTGAAATTATTATTTTTGAAAACCCGACTAACCCGACCTGTTTAACCCGAAACCCGATCGGGTTGACCCGATTAACAGCCCTAGTTGCGAATAGGAAATGTTCTACCCAATAAATATTGTCGCCATTTGTTAACCGCTTTAACAAAAGCATATAATTATTTGATGTATGTGGATACATTTTTTATGCCAGAATAAGGCACAACTACTTAATAATGTTAAAGATTCTACTAAACATGTAGTTGGTGTAGATGTTGTGATACACATCTGGCATCAAAAACGATGACGAGTCATTGATGATGTTCTTGGTTATAAAGAAAAATCAACAAAAAATAAAATAAAAAAGAAATTAGAGTCGGTAATTAAGACATTTGATATGGGGTTCTAACTATACGGATCATCTCCGTGACAAAATCAAACGTTATGGATTATATGGTTAGAAAAAAAAGTTTAGACTGTTATAATATACGATAATCATACGTCCTACAACCACATACAACATTTCTGCAATTTACTCTATATTCTATTAGTGTAATTATTAGAATTAGAAAAAGATCTATTAAAAAATGATTATGTGTTGGACGGTGTATGATTGTCGGCATTTTGTAACTAATTGCAAGCACAAACAAGCTGTAACCAAATAAACATACTTCCAGGACACCCAAACCCCTCCCATAAATAGGCCCTCTCTTCTCTTAAATTTCATCAGTCGAAGTAAACCTTCCTTATCATCTATAACCACCCTCATCTCTCTCCAATCGCAAAAGCAGAGATGGCGCAAGTTAGCAACATGAAGAAGACCTCCATTCTTGCAGTCATTGCTGTCGCACTCTCGGCGGCATCCACCGTGTCGGCTCAAGGTCCTGCACCATCACCTGATGCAGGAGCAGCCTTCTCTCTCCCCACTTCTGGCGTATTGGTCGGAACTTCTCTGCTTTTCTCCTTCATCGCTCTCTTCAGAAATTAATTTCGTTCTTATATATTCAAATTCTTGATGGTTTAAGTATCCATTCTAGTTTTCTTTTGTTTTATGTCTGTATATTTGAATTGATTTCATTCATTTTATATGAAAATAAGGGCGGATTAGGGATTTGGAATAAGGATCCTATTCCATGGTTCTCTGAAAAGTGCACGAAATCCTTTCTCTAATTTTGTTATTAACAATTAATTCAATCAGAAAACATGATAACCATTTCGATTTGTAATCATTGATTTTATAGAAGTATTAAATGCACAATTGATGTATATCTTTTGATCTACACCAAAATTTCACGATTACAATACAAGAAAACCAAGAATAATATGTCACATAAATCATCCAATCACTAATTTGGAAGTGTTTTTTCTTGTGGTCTCGTCAAGTAATACGACGAGTTTTAACATTCCTACAAGTGACTATTATTCATCTTGTAGAATGAAACATGATGGCATAAGAATGACTATTAGATTACATTTATTTGAAAAGAATTTAATTATGATATACATTTCTTAATTCTAATATTAGGAAATAAGTCGATAACATTTTTAATATTTATTAATTAGTTACAATTTCGTGCTTTATTACTTTCTATGGATATGGGACAGAGATTCTATTGCTCTATACCAAAAATAGCCTTGCGTCACCTTTTTTCCTACTTCAATGTTTTACTTAATGACTGAATCATTTAGTAGCTGCATGGTTTACTTAGTTGACTTATTCGAGACAACATTTTTTTAACTTAATGGAAAAAAGCATGTCTTAATGAGTGAAGTGAAGGGATAAACCATTTATGCATCCTTATTTCACTTTTTCTTATCTACTTTCACATAGGTCCGAAAATTAGTCTTGATCAGTTCCAACACGCACCATGTTCCCTTTTATCTCATCTATATCACCTTCCATCTCTTTATAAATCAAACCCCTCTAATTCTCATAGTCTTGCTCAAAATGAAATTTATAAATAAGATGAACAGAGTCTAGTGTATGTCGACTTTAAGCTCAAAAGTTTCTTCCGTACAATTATCATCCATGAATGTTTCCTTTTGTCTCATCTCTATCACCTTCCTGTGAGAGTTTGAGTGAAGACACGTTATTAATGTCGAACTTCCCCCCAACATACTCTTTGCAAAGAGTTGTCCGGATCTATAAGAGACTCCACAAATGTTCTACAACTTTTTTTGACCCAATTGGACCTTCTCTTCAGTCTTCAGAAAGAGAGAAAAAGAGAAAATCTTTTTAATGAAATCAAGATTTATAGAGAAGGTTCAATGTGGCCAAAAATGGTCTCCAGCGCTTGTGGGGTCCGGTATAGATCTGTGAAGCTCTTCATAAAGTACCGGACAGTGGTTAATATACGGTGTATGCATTGAAACTGTCACAAGAAGGTGACAGAGATAAGACACATGGGAGTAGCCATTGATGACAATAATCACTTTGGAGAAACTTGTCAAGTTCAACACACATTGAGTTTTTTCATCTTAGTTTTTATCAAATAATCTCGTCGAAGGCTTGGAAAATTAGAGGATTATGATTTATAACGAAAAGAATGATTATTATTATTCGTCCAACAAGCTGAGTAGTTATTACCCTCACAACACTGAACTACACGAACGTTTCCTTGCTTCAAAACAGTATAAGCTCGTTTGTGTTAGTGTGGTTAACTTGATTGAGGGAATTGGAAGGGACCAAATGATTTGTTGTTGTCTAATTTAAAAAAATTCTTTTCTAAAAGGCTGTTTGGATGTGCTTATAAAATCAAGTTATTGGGTTTTTGACTTTTTGGAAAAGCCATAAGTCATAAATATCTCCACTTATTAAAAATTGCTTATTTGCCCTTGCTTATGGCTTATGACTTTTCCAAAAAGCCAATAAGCTTATAAGCTTATTTGCCCTTGCTTATGGTTTATGACTCTTTAAAAAATTTCTCTTTTTTAACTAGAAGCAATTTCTTTTAAAATGACCATTAATGTCACAATGATTACATTCTTTATCTACATGTATGCCTCTTGACTTGCTTATCCTTTTGATTTGGCTCTACTCTAGTCCCTATTGTGTTTTCCACGATGCCAATTTCTACCTCTCTCAACAACCAATGCATCTGAATGTGAGGCTATGGCTTTCTTATCATCCCTTCATTTCAAACGCTGTTTTTGGCATCTATCACGATACCTCAAACCAACTAGTTGTTCGATCAAAAGCAACTTAATATTTGTTGTTTTATGGGCATATAGATACTCAAGTTTACTTCATAAGGAACATGAATAATTTCTCTGCTAACATAATTCAACATGTTGTCATCAACCCATTGTTTGATATACCCAAAAACTTGTTGGTGTAACACGTTCCATTCTTCATCAGTCTTATTTCATGGCTTTTCAGAACAAAAGGCAGGTTGATGGAATTTTGACGTAAAATAGATCTTCCATCTTTGATTTCCAAAAATGATATTTTTATCCATTTAGATTAATCATACCTGAAGTATTTGTCTCTGTTGCCGATCACAAGCCCAATAAAAAAATAAGCTCTATTACCACTTTGTTGAGAGAAATATTGATGCAATTAATTGCCAAATATATTCTCTCATTTGTAACAACATATTTAAAGAACCATAGTTCCAAAATTCCAGCAAGCAACGAACTAATAATGATTAAGTAAACTGAATCAAGAGACCAAGATTATTAACTTGGAAACCCTCCTCAAAGCAAGGAGTAAAAACCACGGACCAAGTCTAGGAACCAAACCACTAGCACCAGAATCAGTGAATACAAGTGAGTTATTTTCTAGTAGAAACAAGATCCACATCACCAACCAATAATCAAGGACAAAACAGCCAAATCAAATATGAAGAAACAGATTTCCTTGTAAACAATACCTACTGCCCGTCAAACATAAACCACTATAGAATTCTAGACAATACCAACTTCGATCTCAATTTTTCAGATTAAAATAAAAACTCTATTTTGTGAAGCTATGATCCAAATTTCATGACGATCCAACAATTAAAAAACATGTATCGACGATTCTCCCACGATTGTGCAAACCTTGACAGAAAAAAATGAGAACCTTAAAGTAAGCTCTGTTTTCTGCTTATCTTCTGATCTATCTCACTGATTTCTTCTATTTCCTTTCCCGCATAACAAAAACCTTGTTTTAATACTAACAGGCCTAACAAAATTGGTCCAACATTCAATAAAGCCTATACACTTAAAAATGTATAAAATAAAGCATAAAATTGGCAACCCAACAAGGAGGAAAGGCCAAATCCAACAAGCGAGCACTCTAAGCCCCTTGACCTTAACAAAAATGGCTTCAAAAGTGAGATATAGAATATCATTGCACCTTTGTGTGAGGCGGTAGCTCCAGGTGATATGGCACGTCCCCAGTGTGTTGTAATACCTTGAAAGGTCTGTGGTAACGATGGGATAATTTATGTGCGGCAAAAGGGCTAACAAAATGTTGTCAAGATGATTGTAAACACAACAAACCTAAATCTCTTGGTTGAAAATATAGTTCATGACGCCCTCTGTTCATCTGTTGGGACACTCAATGTTATGTTATGATCAGATTTTCACAAAGTTGTTTAGAACCAGAATGTCATTAATGATTTGCATGGGTTGTACAAGAACATGGTTGGGGTGTCCTCATATGCTTCAACATCTGATTCCCATCACGAAAGAGCATCTGCTTCCTTGTTCGAGGCTCCGATTTTCTACTCAATCTTGAACCGATACTCAATCAATTACGGATATAATGTGGTTGTTTCGGTCTATATGACCTGTTGCAATGATACTTTCAGACTCTTTTTATCGTTGTGAATAGGAAAAGCTCTACCGAATAAATATTGTCATCCTTTGTTAACCACTTCAACAATAATATATAATTCCTTGACATAGGTGGATACATTTTTATGCCAGGATAAGGCACAACTACTTGATATTGTTACAAAGTCTGCTAAACATTTAATTGGCGCAAATGTTGTGATACACATGAAGGCATCAAAAAATGATGATGAGTCAACTCAAATAGATTCCATATTACATGGCGTTGATGCTGTTCTTGGTTATATAACAAAAGAGGTCCCTAAAGGGAAGCTCTAGGAGAAATTGACTGAGAAGATAAAGCCTTGAAATAGTTCAAATGTGCATGCTTTTAGTTGTAGGTGTGTGTGATTGTGTTTAGTTGTAGGTTTTAAATAGTCTGGACAGAAAAATAAATCAAACATTGAAATCAATCTGCTACAACAACCATTTTAATTGGTGGAGGTGTGTGTGAGTTTAGTTTCCCAAGCTCCAAGTTTCCATCCTTCTCTGAAATAGCCATGAATCACCATCGATCATGAATGTGTTGTTGCCATGATCTCCAAATCGTAGGAGAAGTATTTTCCTTTAAGCTAATTATGGAACTTGGTTTTCAGAATATGTTCAGCATTGATAGGGTTAGCAATGATTGTGTTATGTAGCACATGTACTGTTTGAGATTACCATATTTGTGATTACCAATCACAGAAGATGAGTGTATCAATCACATAAATTGTTACAATAAGTTGTCAATTTGGATTTGTGGTAGTAATGAAAGGGGAGGGGCAGTTGAGTTTTTTTTATTTTTTTATATTTTTTAAATTCCAAATCGATAAAAAACAGAAGTTAGAATTTGAAACTGAGACATCAGATACGAGTAATTTAACTAAATATGTCATCACCGTAACAAAATAAAATGATTAAGTTTTTACAGTTTGAAGAAAAAATAGACTACTAGACCATCTCCAATGAAAGTTTAATAAGAGTTTGATAAAATAAAATTATACATAATCTAGGGGAGAGAGATGATAGATTTGAATCCCCATTGAACTCTAAAAAAAGATTTAATAAAATTATGAAGAATAATTTTTTCCCTCTACTACATGATAGTGATGACACCCCATTATATTATTTTAGAATTTAATACGTTAAAAATTACCTTAATACGATAATCATACAACCTACAACCACATACACTATTAGACCATTGGGAGTACCCATCACTTTGCACAAAAGTGATGGGTGCCACCTCAGCGCCACGTCAGATTTTACCTTTATCACATTCTATCACACTCCATCACATTACCCCCTTTATACCCATCACATTTTCATCACACCAAATCATTTTTTTTAATTTAAAAAAATTCAAAAATAAATAAAAACCTAATTTTTAATTTAAATAACATTAGATTAAACATAAAAATTACATTAATTTAAAAAACATTGCATCCGTCCGGCGTCATGGATTCGTGAGGCATGTTTGATCACATGCCATTTTTGTTTGAGTACCCCAAAAGCCCTTTCTATGTCCTTCCTAGCCGATTCTTGTCTTCGTGTAAACAATTTTGCTTTTTCACTTCGAGGTACCGCATACGCCTTCACAAATGGCGCATAATCTGGATAAATCCCATCACAAAGATAGTAGCCGTATTTGTATTGATGTCCATTCACTGTGAATGACATATTAGGAGCTCGCCCGGTCCAAATATCATTGAAAATTGGATATTGATTAAGAACATTTCGGTCATTGTTGGACCCGGCTACCCCAAAATACGCATGCCAAATCCACAAATCGAATGATGCAACGGCTTCCAATATCAAAGTTGGCTCACCTACGTCACCTCGGGTAAATTGTCCTTTCCACGCAGTTGGACATTTTTCCCACGCCCAATGGGTACAATCAAGGCTACCAAGCATACCAGGTAAACCATGTCTCTCTTCATGTGCCGCATATAACTTCTCGATATCACGAGCTGTAGGTTTACGCAAATATTCTTTGCCAAACACCTCAATAACACATGCACAAAACCAATCCACAGTGTCCCTTACGGTCCTCTCAGCCAATTTTAGATACTCATCACTAGCATCAGCTGTTATGCCTGATGCTAAATACCTAAGTGCAGCCGAACATTTTTGTATACAACTAAAACCCATTCTACCTCTACTATCGGGTTTTTGCTTAAAATAATCATATCGCGTCTCTAAAGCGTTGCTTATACGTAAAAATAACTCTCTAGGTAAACGAAAACGACGTCTAAAATGTTTGTCACCATACAGAGGAGGATCAGCAAAATAGTCACGTACCAAAAGTTCGTGTGCAGCTTGCCGATCTCGGTTGATAGAAGTTCTGGTGTGTCTAACGTTTGAAGACCCTTCAGCGGCACCGTACGCAACGACATTAAAAAACGTGTTGATAAATTCGCCGTCGTCCGAATCGAATTCTTCAAAAAATTCCATTTTGTGTGTATATATGTATATATGATAATTGTGTGAGTTTGTATGGATGAGAGGTGTATGTATATATAGGTGAAAATTTGGTTTAAAAAAAAGTTTTTTTTTTTGAAAATATAGCCGTTGAACGGCTTTAAAAGGATTAAAAATTTTTTTTTTTTATTTGTTCGTGATACACCGTGAAGCCGATCACCCCACACCACGATCACGGCCATCACGGCACACACGGGGCGGTGTGTACGCCGTGATGGCTTGCACACGTGGCGATCACGGCCCCTATCACGGGGTACTCCCTTTAGCCTTATGTTATTTAGTCTATATTCTATTAGTGTAATTATTAGAAAGAGAAAATGATTAAACATGATTATTGTTGGACGGTGTATGATTGCGGCATTGTGTAACAAATTGCAAGCACAAACAAGCTGTAACCAACTAAACATACTTTCAGGACACGCAAACCCCTCCTATAAATGTAGGCCCTCTCTTCTCTTAAATTATCAGTCGCAGCAAAACCGCTCTTATCTCGCTCCAATCGCAAAAGCAGAGATGGCGCAGGTTAGCATCTTGAAGAAGGCCTCCATTCTTGCAGTCGTTGCTGTCGCACTCTCGGCGGCATTCACCGTGTCGGCTCAAGGTCCTGCGCCTTCACCTGATGCAGGAGCGGCCTTCTCTCTCCCCACATCTGGCGTATTGGTCGGAACTTCTCTGCTTTTCTCCTTCATTGCTCTCTTCAGAAATTAATTCCATTCTTATTTATTCAATTGCTTGATGGTTTAAGTAACCGTTTTAGTTTTCGTATGTTTTATGTCTGTATATTTGAATTGATTTCATTCTTTTTGTATGAAAATAAGGGCGGATCGGGTATTTGGAATTAAGAATTCTCTTCCATGTCTTTTTGCTGATAGTAATTACTTCAATCACAAAACGTGATAACCATTTAGATTTGTAATCATCGATTTTGTAGAAGTATTAAATGGACAATTGATGTGGATCTTTTGATGGCATTACAATCTCCTACACCAAAATTTCACGATTACAATACAAGAAAACCAAGAATAATAATATGACACATAAATCATCCAATCAGTAATATGGAATCAAAGGGATTATTGTAAGTGATTTTTCTCGTGGTCTCCTCCACCAATACGAGTTTTAACATTCCTACAAGTGACCAGGGGCGGAACCAGAAAATTTAGTGAGTGGTTGCACAATTTTTTTTTCCGAATAAAATATTTGCATGGTTATGAATATGCAACTATAGAAAGATGAAAAAAAAGGCATACCTTGTAAATCAATAGGTGTTTGATCAAGAAAGACTTCATATATGATCAGCTTGATCTTTAGGAACTTGAAAACCAGCACCAACTTTTTCTTGAACATCTTTAGAACCCATAAGTTTAGGAACAACAGTAATTTCCTTTAAGACTCGAGAACCATCTGAATACATAGCTACAATATATTGTTCTTGCTGCAAACCTTCACTTTCAATTAGAAGATCACACCCATTTTCGGTATTCCCCTGCACCCTTCGACAATAGGATTTGGAAATTCAGAATCACAGTTATCGATAACATCAGAATCAATTTCATAATGTTTTCTAGCGAGATCAACAGTACCAACATTCATTTTGCAATTCATTTTCGTTTTCTGAATAAGATCTTCTTCCATAACAACAAGAATTTCAACTAATTGATTAGGCAGAATAGAACTACCATTAACTAAAGACGAACCCAAAATTTTAGATCCCAACTCATACAAATTATCGACAGCTGAAATATTCAAATCAGAACTTCCATTTGCATTTATAGAATCCAAAACTCCATTTCTAGTATCGATTAAGCTTATAGCATCAGGAGAAGAAGAATTACATACCGAGTACATTCCATTTTCTTATCTTTGTTCAATCGATGACTGAAACGGAACTCCATCAGGCGCTATCACAAATCCACCTCCGAAGATGAAATTGGGCTTGGACAACGGCCTAGAGGATTTAGCAGCTTCAAAAGGATGATTCCGCTTTGAATTTCTTCTTCGATTACCCATTATCGGACCCACCGCACTTCCTTCTAGCTTCTTCGACGAAATTGATTTTTGCCGATCTGGAGGTTCAGGAAGTTTGGAACCTAGCATCGATTGAGATCAAAAACACTCCCAAGATAATTTAGAAGTGAAAACGATGACAGAGGTAGCCGGAAAACACACCAACGGCCTTAGATCTAGTCCTGAAGTCGCAAAATTCCAAGGAGAACGAGAGAGACCGGGAATGGAATGAAAAAATTTTAGGGTTCTTGCAAAAATCTGAGTAGTAGCACGGGCTACCCCGTGCTACTCTACAGATCCGCCCCTGCAAGTGACCATTATTATCTTGTAGATTAAAACATGACTACATGATGACATTAGAATGACTATTAGATTACATTTCTTAGAAAAGAATTTATATAGGATATACATTTCTTAATTCTAATATTAGGAAATAACATTTTAAATATGTAATTATTAGTCGACTAAATTACAATTTCCATGCCTGTAATATAAACTTTCTATAGATATGGTTTACTTAGTTGACTTAATTGAGAACACAATATAATGTTTTTTTTTAACTTAATTGAAAGAAGCATGTCTTAATGAGTTAAGTGAGGGGAGAAACCATTTATGCATCCATATTTCACTTTTTCTTATCAACCTTCCCATAGGTCTTCGGTTCTAGATCCTAAACGCACCATGTTCCCATTTCTCTCATCTGTATCACCTTCCATCTCTTTATAAATCAAATCTCTCTAATTTTTTAACTCTTGCTCAAGATGAAATTTATAAATTAGATGAACAGAGTCTAGTATTTGTCGACTTTGAGCTCAAAAGTTTCTTCCTAAAAATTATAATGCATGGATGTTCCCTTTTGTCTAACTCTATCACCTTCCTGTGAGAGTTTGATCACAGATAAATTTCTAATGTCGGACTTCCCCGAACGGTTTCTTTGCAAAGAGTTGTCCGGATCTGTAAGAGACTCCACAAGCATTCTAGAACGTTTTTGGCACGATTGAACCTTCTCTTCAA
This sequence comes from Cichorium intybus, assembly GCA_023525715.1. Classification (NCBI taxonomy): domain Eukaryota; kingdom Viridiplantae; phylum Streptophyta; class Magnoliopsida; order Asterales; family Asteraceae; genus Cichorium; species Cichorium intybus. The sequence continues at coordinate 15,726,765 of CM042009.1, forward strand.
AAAGAGAGAAAAAGAGAAAATCTTCTTCAAGAACATGTTAAAGAAATCAAGATATATAACTATCACGAGATAGAGAGGGTCCAATGATGCTAAAACGCTCTCCAACACTTGTGGAGTCCAGTATAGATCCGTGAAGCTCTTCCTTGAGTAAGGACAGTGGCAAGTCCCACATTTATAGGGTGTATGCACTCAAACTATTACAAGAAGGTGACAGAGATAAGACACAAGAGAGTACCATTGATGACAATAATCCCTTTGGAGAAACTTTTGAGCTCAACATCAACACACATTGAGTTTGTTCATCTTAGTTTTTATCAAATAATCTCGTGGAAGGATTGGAAAATTAAAGGATTATGATCTATAACTAAAAGAATTATTATCATTAGCCGTCTGACGATCCGAGTAGTTATTACCCCCACAACATTGAACCACAAGAACATTTCCTTGTTTCAAAACAATAGAAGCTTGTTTGTATCGGTGCATTTTACTTGATTGAGGAAATTGGAGAGGACCGAGTGATATGTTGTGTAATTTACTAAAAAATCTTTTCCAAGCGCGTGTCATACCATTCATCTACCCCTTTATATATATATATATATCTACACATGCATTTTGTTGAATTGTGGAGTTGTTTGCTTCTAGACGGGTCAAGAGTGTCCCACATAGGTAATGGTTTTGGTGAATAAAAAAAAAAATACCAAACTAGGGGCGATCCTATGTTAGTGCCCATATTGTTTTGATACAGTTTCATTTGTCTTTACCCAGCTCTACATATAAAACTTCAATGTAAATGTAAACCTCAGTCGGAGATCACTAATAAATCTCTCTAGTTTATCTATGGACGTAACACAATTACCGTAATCATGTGAACCACATAATCTTTTCTCTTCGTTATTCTTCTTCGTATATTTTAATTATGTGTTTGCCATTCTAATACCTAACAAATGCTAACCGAGCTATGACTAAAGAGGGAAAGGTTTCGATCGACATGTTTGATGGCCATGATTTTGGCTTTTGGAAGATATAGACCAAAGACTTCCATACAAGATAAGAATGCATGAACCCTTGTCCGAAAATAAACCTGAATCGATGAAGCAAGTGGATTGGCTGTTATTGGATCAACAGGCTCTTCGCGTGGTAAGATTGTCATTGCCAAAAATATCATGTACAATATTGTCTAATTTAAGACAAGGTTTTGACCAATCAAGCTGTCATCCAATATGTGCGAAAAACCATTAGCAACAAATAAGGTATTCGTGATTCGGCAGTCCGTGATACGAAGATGAAGGAACGCGTGTCTGGTTACTAATCACGTGAATGAGTTTAATTTAATATTTAGATTAGTATTATTTAACATTAAATCGAAGAATGAAGTTTAGACTTTGCTATTACTGTCATGGTTGCCTGAGAGTTTTTCTGGTTAGAACAGTTAGCATATCATCAAGACCTACTAAGAATACATTCAAAGGACTTCATGATCTAATCGTTAGAGTGCATATTCATAGAAAGAACGCAAGTGAGTGTTCGAGATCCTCGTTGAGTATGGAGGTTAGCGGCACAGACAAAAGGTTGCACATTTTTTGGGTTTATGAGAGGTACGCACGATGAAAGAAACTTGATTTGTTGATCAAACTCTACGTGGGAGATTGTTGAATTATGAAAAGGGTTAACGTCAAATTTGATCACTTAACTTTTTGGTTAGTGTACATTTGGTCACTTAACTTTTTTTAAGTTCTACAAGGTCACGTAACTTTTTATTTTGTTCCAAAATGGTCATTGTAACCTGTTATAGCATGTTATAATGACCATTTCGAACATTAATAAAAAGTTAAGTGACCTATTATAACTTAAATAAAGTTAAGTGACCAAATGAGCACAAACCGAAAAGTTAGTGACTAAATGAGAACATTAACCCTGAACAAATTGATTTTTGAAACGTTGTATTTTTGGGACTTGCGTCTTCTCCCTCTCCTTACAGTCGAGTGGCTTTGCACCTTGCGGTCGAGTGGTAGTTGTATATGTTACTCCGATAATATATATTTTACAAATGAACAAATGTGTTTGAGTCGTGTTAAGTTGGAACCATGGAAATGTTCCTCTGTTCATTTTACTCTGATAATTCTTTTTTATAAACGAACAAAAAAGAACTATGTATATAAAGAAGAAGGATCGGTTAATCATTTCTAGTTTGAGAATTTTTTTAATTTGTTCGTTTTAGCTTCTAGTAAAAATGTTATAATTGTTTGATATTTTTTTAATTAATTGATTTTAGCTTCTTATAAAATATTATAACTGTATAAAAAAGGGAAAATGATCATAGGTTACAACTCGATGAAATATTGCTTACAATTTATATCAAATAGTGTGATGCAGATGATTTAAATTAAAGATGTTTATTGGTTGTAGGTGTCCTCAAAATTATTGGTTCATCCTTATTCTAAATAATCATCCTTATTTTAAATCATTTGCATAACATTGTTTGGTATAAATTGTAAATAATGTTTTATCGTATTGTAACACATCACCATTTCACTTTTGTAGACAGTTATAATATTTTACTAGAAGCTAAAATCAACAAATTAAAAAAATCACCAAACCAGAAACGATCAACCGATCCTTCTTTTTTATCTACATAGTTCTTTTTGTTCGTTTATAAAAATGAATTATCAGAGTAAAATGAACATAGGGATGATTTCCATGGTTCCAACTTAAAACTCTCAAACACATTTGTTCATTTATAAAAAATGTATTATCGGAGTAACATATACAACTAACGCAAGTCCAAAAACCCAACCTTTCAAAAAATCTATTTGTTCATGGTTGTTCTCATTTGATCACTTAATTTTCTGGTTTGTGCTCATTTGGTCACTAAACTTTATTTAAGTTATAATAGGTCACTTAACTTTTTATTTATTATCGAATTGGTCACTGTGACCGACTATAACAGGTTACAGTGACCATTTCGGGACAAAATAAATAGTTAGGTGAACTTGTAGAACTTAAACAAAGTTAAGTGACCAAATGTGCACAAACCAAAAAGTTCAGTGACCAAATTTAACCTTAACCCTTATGAAAACTACTTGCTTCTAGCAAGGGTAATAAGTGTCCCACATCATAATTGAATTGATATTGGTGAATAATATAACCGCTAAACCATATGTGATAGTCCCACATTGTCTAGACACGTTTTCGTTTTTCTTAAATAGCTTTATATATGGAACCTCAATGTAGATGTAAACCTCATCTTAAAATCAATAATGAAACCTTTTCGTTTGCTTGTGGACGTATCTAATTACGTAATCGTGTGAACCACGTAAATCTATTTTCTTTTTTATTTTTCTTTCATATTTTAATTATGTGTTTGTTCTTTGAATACCTTTATTTAGTATCTACACTTCATTGTACATGTCATTCACATTGGTAAACTCCACATATTATCAATGTAGTATGAACTCTTTATGAAGTATGGAATTGACATTTATCAAATGGACCTGAGACATATCTTACTCGGTCAATTGATAAGTGAAATAGACGAACTGGTTAGCCCTACCAATCATACTATTCCAGGAAAGCCTACTAGGATAGACTTTTACGTGATGGAGGGACCAACAGGCCACCCGCCGCGTATAAATCCATCCTTATCATGGACCCATACGGCGTCACCAACATGTTAGTGTAGCAAAACCCTTTTAATTTTGTACTTGTTAGTTTCAATCGAGGAAACTTCTCTAAGGTTTTATCAGGAAAAATCTATGACTGGACCAGCTACAAGAAAAGACCTCAAAGCAAAATGAAATCTGGATTTGGCCGAAAAAGAAGCAACGGGGAAGGTTTGGCACCTCGATGTCGGCTCTGCGCCACCTGGGTTAGCAATAACGGAAGCGGCAGAAATCAGTGGATTCATGATAAGTTCCTTGTACCAAAAAACAATGGTTGCAATTGTAGCTAACATTGTTGTTGCTAGCGGTTAGTTGCCTATATAGCTCTTGGCTTCCCCTTATCTAGAAAGTAAATATCTCGGATAAAGGATCCTATAAGAAAGAGGGGATTGTTTTTTCCTTTTTACGTTTAATTGTTTTATTAAGCAATTATGAGCCCTATAAGGTCTAGACCATTATCAATACGGTGATTTGTTTATTGAACCATTTTCTTTTAGTTTAAGACTAAGAGATAAACTCTTCAAAGGAACATAGATTGTTCCGAATACTCACCATTCTTTCTTTTATTGGTCATTTTTGTATATTATGATAACTCTTTAGTTTTAATACAAAAACAAGTTCGAGATGGTGCCCTCTAATGAGGTATACTATGTTTTTATGTTTTTATTGATAGCAATTACTTTAATCAAAATATAAGATAACCATTTAGATTTGTAATCATGGTCTTTGTAGAAGTATTAAATGCACAATAGATGTCAATCTTTTGATGGCATTGCAATCTCCTATATCAAAATTAAACGGTTACAATACAAGAAAACCAAGAATAATATGACACATAAATCATCCAATTAGTAATTTGGAATCCAAGGGATTATTGTAAGTGATTTTCTCATGGTCTCGTACAGCAATATGAGTTTTAGCATTCCTACAAGTGACCATTATTCCTCTTGTAGATTAAAACATGATGACATTAGAATCACCATTAGATTACATTTATTATTTGAAAAGAATATAATTAGTATATACATTTTTTTAATTCTAATATTAGGAAATAACATTTAAATATTTAAGTATTAGTCAAGTAAATTACAACTTTTGTGCCATATATTACTTTCTATGGATATGGCACAAAACTTGTATTGCTTGTCTTTTTCGTACCTAAAATTGTGTCATTTTTTATGGGTGCTACTAAAGATACACCCTAGATACACCTTTAATAAAAGTCAAATCATTTTCAACCAATCATATCTGATTTTTCCAGAAAACAATGCAATATCAACAAATAGAAAATCATTTACTTTGAATAGGGTTGTATTTTTAGTGAAATAGATGTGTATTTTTGGCAATTTCCTTTTTTATCTACTTGGAATGTTTTACTTAATTATTAAACCATTAAGTAGCTACATCATTCACTTTTTACCTACTGACCTTGGTAGGACAAAACTGTGGTAGACTGTTGAAGCTTTGATAATTGACCCATGAGGTCCTCAAAATAAGAAGGGTCAAAGTGCAATTGCACTTGCTCCAAAACTGTGCCTACGAATGAAGAACATTATTTAACTTAATCCATCGAAACAATTCTGAGGCATCACGAGAAGGTCATCATACAAGGATATGTTGGTCTAGAGTAGGGATGAACATTTGACCCGAAGAACCGGATCGGACTCGGAACCAAACCGGATCCGGAACCGTGTATTCGGTTCAATTCTCGGTTTTCTATTTTCCACTAAATCGGTTCTCGGTTCTCATTCCGGTTCAGGCCAGGTCCGAAACCGAATACGTCCATTGATAACACACTTCTTTGTATAACTGAATTGGTGAAAACCAGAACCGGGGTATTCGGTCTGGTTCTCTATTTCCTACGAAATCGGTGCTCGATTCTTCTATTCTCGATCTGGGTCAGGCTCGTGTTCATCCCTAGTCTAGAAAGTCATTATGGTAGGCAAAATATTCTTCAATCCGGAATATCCATCCATGAGGGTGGTGCATTCAAATTTAGGTAAGTCAGGTATAATTTATGTTTCATTGAAGTGCTTGGGTTGTTTAAAAGGTGAAGAGGGTGTGTTAGGCCTTGTTATTTTTTTATTCTTATTAAATCCTGAATTGATAACGTGTTCCGAACGAATAACGATATCTTTGTGGATAAGGTATTGTTGATATAAATATTATTTCTTTTTTGGATCGAATACATTATCTGAAATTGAATAAATGACTAATTTATCCTCTTATTTAAAATTGACAAATAAGACATCACATTTATTTACTAAACGTTATAAATTAAAATTGTACATTATCACATTAAAATTTTTTAAAAAATTAAATAATTTAAAAAATAAAATGACTAGTACTTAAATTAAACATAAGATTAAATAATAAAACAAATTAAAATATTTAAAAGAATTGTTTTACAAAAACGTCATAAATAAATACAATGATTACCACAATTAGAGAAAAAAACATATTAAATGTTAATCATATATAGAAAAATTTCGGTTACAGTAGTTTTTAAGTGAATAGTCACTTAACATTGATTTATATTCATATTTAGTTTTTCTTTTACTTTTACTTTTTTTTGTTCTCATACTATCAATTTAAACAAAATAAAGAGAAAATTACCCTTATTTTGAGGAAAAATTAAAAAGAATATATTTATGGGAAGTGAGGGTAATTATGAAAAAATAAATATGGAATCACCACTTAATGTTAAGGACATCATTTTCATAACTTAACTCAGTAAGATATTTTGTTAACAGTAAAACAAATTTATATAGGGTGTTGATAACTACACTCCACCCTAGTGTTTTAGGTTTACTTTTTATGATGTAATTATTATGTTTTTCTAATCATATTATTATCATTGATTCATCTTTTTTCAATTAATCATTATACTTTTAATTATTATATTACTCTTATTTAAATACTTTATTTTATTTTAAATTATTATTTTATTTTGTTTTATTAAAATAAAAATAAACTTGTATATTGGTTCCTTATTTAAATACTCTATTTTTTGTAATTTTATTTTATAACACGTTGAATATCAAGAGAATGAACGTAGCTATGGTTTTGGTTCAGAAGTGAAGTTGTGTTCATTTTAGTTCAGTTTTCATTATTGGAAGCTTGTCATTCAAATTTGTTTATTTAAAATTCTAGAAGGTAAATTCCTCCAAGATAGGTGGCAGACCGTGAAATAAGCTGCAAAGATAATATCAATTTGGCTAAAAGATAAACGGCAAATAATAACAAAAATAAACAAAAATGTAGTATTAGAAAAAAAGAAATGGGCCGTTTTAAATGGCAAGCCCGTCTCTAATTTAAACAAAAACATCTAGGGTTTAGTTGTTCCAACCGAAAAAAAAAAGAGAGGGGGAAATGGAAGCAGTTTAGCCGTCGGCTTCTGCAGGTGAGGAAGACAACGCGCGGCGGCAACAGCGAAGACAACCAAGCACCAGCAACCGCCAGCCTACGCCAAATAGAAACGGTCAAAACATTTCGAAAATACAGAACAACGGCACCAGATGAGACTAGTAAAGATTTACATTTGGGTCGCCAAAAAAAAATGGTGGCCGTAAACAATGACGGGAATGGCCGTAAACAGTCATGGTAACTGTAGGAGAGAGAGAAAAAGGGGAGGAGAGAGGAGAGAGAAAAAGGGAGGGAGGAGAGAGGAGAGAGAGTGGGAGAGACACGAGAGACACGAGAGTCTCTTTTCAAAAAAAACTGTAAATTGTTTTAAAAAGTCTAGAAAGAGAATATTGCAGCCAATGGAATTTAGTCAAAATAATCTATGAAATAGAGTGGAGTGTTCTAGAGAAAATAGCATGGAGTGTCAAAATAATCTCTCATTTAGGCTAGTGGGAGTACCCATCACATTGCACAAATGTGATGGGCGCCACGTCATCGCCACATATGATTTTACCTCCATCACACTCCATCACAACATACACTTTATACCCATCACACCACATCATCTTTTCCAAATAAAAATAATTCCATAAAAATAAAAAATCCAAACTTCTAATTGGTTATGAGAATTAAAAAAAAAAAAAGGGGGGGGGGGGGGGGGGAAACCATATTGGGTGTGATGAGCCGTGATCTCCATCACTTCCTATCACGATCACGCCCATCACGGAGCACCCGGGACGGTGTGCACGCCGTGATGGGGTAGTGATGTGGCCATCACGGTCCCTCCGTGATACCCACTCCCAATGGCCTTATATATAGTTGAACTTATTAAGTTGTTATACATAATCATAGCATTCTTGGAGTGCGGTAATGGAGGCTGCCCATGGCTATGGTTCTTCGGGGGATTCTCGTTGAGTGACAATTTATGAGCCTTCATTGGGCATCCTCTTCCAATGAAAGAATCAATTGTTAAAATCACGAGACTTCTGAGTGCTCGCCAACTCCAGTGAAGCAACAAAACAACAAGAAAGATATAATTCGGCTCTTATAAAGACAAAGATGGACACGAAAACATTCATTCCTTTATCTTTTTGTAATCGGTTTCAAAATTTAATTAGGGTTTCTCATGGTTTGCATTTGTTTAAACGATAACGGAGGTCAAGACTTGTTCCATACGGCAAAATACACATACATAAAAAAAATTAAAAAAAAATAAAAAAAGTTCGCAACGTAATTAAATTCCTTTATCATTTAAATCTTTGAAGTTATGTTTAGCGATCGAACTCTCACTTTTTCTTTATCATATCTAAAAGTATGACAATGTTGAATACACAATTGAAAAAGTTAGAACGATAAAATACTGTAATTACGCTGTACTTTTTTATAGTTTGTTTTATAAATATAACTCATACATGACACCACAAAGGATTAAATTACAAGTCATTCTATTTCAATTCCTTCTATGATTATTTTCGTTAAGAATTTCATTACTTTGTGAAATGCCAACCAAAAGCCACCTTATTGTTTCACTCCTTACTTGGTTATACTTTCATTTTTATATTTTGAGTACCATTAAACTTTATAAAATATAATAAAATATTTTATTAATATTTTATTTCTATTTAATCTTCACAATGTATTAAACTCCATAAACATCAATATAATATATTAAAATATATAGTTTCCCATTAAACAGTTTTATAACCATTTTCATTGAATGATACTATGGGAGGGATTAATAATGCAATTTATTTTATTCAACCATTCCATTTGGATACTCTTAAATATTTTGTGTTATTGTTATTGCATATCATAATTTACAAATTTGTGAAACTCATTGTAATAAGGATTTATAGATTTACCAACATGATACGATGGTGAAGCATAAAACCGGAATTTTCATTTATTGCACATGAACAAGTAGAGATGATTATGTTCGAAGAGGTATGATTAGGGACAGCATGTGGATGTTTGGTGAACAACTAATTGCAAGCACAGACAGGCTGTAACCCTACTTCCTCCGCCCCTAAATCCCTCGTATAAATAAAACCATTCTTCTCTTCGATTTCTTCACTCGCCGGAAACTTCCTGAGAGCAATTGCGACTGCCATATTCTCTCTCCGATCCGAAATATAGAGATGGCGCAATTTAGCGATGTGAAGAAGACTTCCATGCTCGCTGTCGTTGCTGTGGCACTATCGGCGGTATCTACCGTGTCTGCTCAAGGTCCTGCACCCTCTCCCGATGCCGGAGCGTCCTTCTCTCTTCCTGTTTCCGGCGTAATGATTGGAACTTCTCTGCTTTTCTCCTTCGTCGCTCTATTCAGAAATTGATTCGTTCATATATCTTCGATTATTAATTACTGAAATTCATTCTCGGTTTATTTGTTAAATGAGTTATTTGTCACACAAAAAAATATGTATTTATCAATTTATGTATTATTGGTTTATCTAATTCAATTGATATTGCATTAATGTAGTCTTATGATAAAGTGAATACATGATTCTTGATAGGGTGAGCAAAAATCGCAAATAAATAAAATTAAAAAATTAAAAAATTAAAAAAAAATCAGAGAAACCGTATTAACCGATTAACCGAAACCGAAACAGAAATCGAATATGGGGGTTTTTTATTTTGCAAAAACCGAAAACTTTTGGTGCGGTGCGTTTTTATTTTTATAAAAACCGCACCGCATATTTTATTTTATAATAATAATTAATTATAAATAAATAACTATTATTATGTTGAAAGTTAATAAAAAATTGTGAAGCGGGATTACGAATATACGATTACGAGTAATGTTTCAAAAAAATCCTATTTTAGTCGTTACCACTTCTCTTAAACCCGCAGAAAAACCACAAGAAAAACCGCACCAATGGCACACGGGTTAATAACCGCAAAACCGCACCGCATTAAAAACCGCACCATTCGGTTATTTTGTATGAAAACTACATTTACGGTTTGTCGTGCGATTATTATCAAAAACCGCATCCAACCATACAATGCTCACCCCTAATTCTTGGTACAATAAAGTCATACAATTGAATTGAAAAAGAAAATTAAGAAGAAACTGGAATCAAAATTGGCTAATTGGATTGATCTTTGTTACATTTTTGTAATTGTACATGAAAAAATAAATCGAAATTGGCCCCTAATATGTTCATATTAAAGAGTCAATTGTAGTATCTTTGTCTTGTTGATGGTATTTGAACTTTTGGAGTAAACTACTAGAGGATTATTGATAAAAATTATCATAAAGTTTTAGTTTTTTACAATTTCGTCATCAAACATGTAACGCCCCGGCTCTCCAAAGCCTAAAGTTTTACAAGATAATATCACCAGGGATCGTCCCATGATCCAAGCCGAGCGTTACCTAAACCTGCAAAACCACATAAAATAAAAGGGTAAGCTATAAAGCTTAGTGAGTAATCGAATCACAGTATGGCCTAAATAGCCACACTCGTTTCACAGATTCATCTTACTACACCGGACCGTCATACGATCACTTTTTCTTACTCGTCCATCATACTGTGAAACTACCGTATTACCCGACGGAACTCACTTCTCTTGTACTTATACTATTACGTACACTCTTACTATGTCTTACAGCACTTTCTTCTACTAACTGGTAACTTATGACGTTACCGTACTGACTGTGCTTTCTTCTATTACTTGGTAACTTATAATGTTACCATATTGTCTGACATTACTCATTTTCAGTATCATCAATAGTGATGTGTTTTACTACTATGTTACCTACTATTATCATATGGTAACTCATTCCTTACTACTTGTTATTACTTACTAACTTACGGTATCACATACCGTGACAACTCATTTGTTCTTACCATCTTAAAATATTCACCGGTTTCGCACCGGGTCTCTCTCGGCTCTATCGCTCTTTACCAAATTCATCATTTGGTAACTGACTACACGACTTCCTATACTTGCTTTATGGGATATCCATATCCCCTCTAACTTACTAGACTAATACTGGTGCAATATATGGAGCTGGCACACAGTATCTACACATTATCTTTTTCTATGTCGTATGTCATTCTTTCGCATGGACACTACACTACTGGTTAATTACACTGCTTAGTATCATCCTGTGATACACTACTTCTCATGGGCCAGACTCGTCAACGGGTCTGTAGCATACCTACTTTCCTCACAACTACTAACATATATATCATAACTATACTACTCTGCATTTCTTTCAATAATTTATTTCTACTATAGCTCAACACGTAAAAACTACTAGGGAGATACGGTAGCGATTACTCACCTGAGTTTGGTGCTTTCCCGGAGTCCTGGCACGGTTCTCGTTCCGGACTTCTGACAGCTCCCGAGCACCTCGACGCTAGCTACCGCTGGCTCCTTACTTCTCACTATCATCTCTCAACGTATACTCCTTACCATAACACTCTCCTATATCGTATATGTGTTTGGTGTGTGTTCTGCCTAAAAAATGAGGCTTGTGCCTCGTATTTATAGGCCTCTGGAGCCCCGTCGCGACGCGATCTAGCCCTAGGTCGCGACCCGATCTCTGACGTAAGCGCTTACTTCATCGCGCACTCGACCGACACCACCGACGGTGACAGGCGCGGTGCGCCCAACAAAATTTATAGAATAAACTAGACTCAATTTGCAAACTTTGTGCACTGGTTTCAGGTCAATCCGATTTTTATAGAATTAATTATGATTTTTCTAAGATCGGCATACAATGCTGATTTTTATATGAAATTGTAACTGATGTTTTTATTTTTGATCTGAAACATTATCCGGAACACGGGTGTTACAAAACATCTAATCGTTCTAACTAAAACTTTAAAATCCTAAAATAGTTTCATCCAGTTTTGCTATTGTCACTTGCCATGTGGATCCACGTGACTCTGAGGCGCACAGAAAAAGAACAAATAATCAGGATGTTGAACCAATTTTATTTGTTAGGGGAAAGCACAATTAGATGTTCGGTTACCATATGGTGACAAAATTGAAATTTTCATGACCAATATTATCAATAATCCTTATTTAGAGTCACATGGACCATCGTGGCAAGTGGCAACCAGGAAACCAAATAAAACATGTTTCAGTGACTAGATTGTGACGATTTTAGGTGTTTAAGGTCTTAATTAATTCGATTAGATGTTTGATGACCAAATTGTGGCAATGACCAAATTATAGCAAAACTGAAACTTTCATAACGAATCTTATCAATGATCTTTACAGAAGCAGTACTTATGGCATAATGATTTTTGAATTAAATTCATTCTCCTTCAATTTTAGCGTTACTGTCTTCATGGTTTGATATTCTTTTGGTTTTGATCCACGTCAAACCTAAAATGATTATTTTTCCCCTTAACTACCTTTTTTTCTTTCATTTTTGTTTATTATCGTAATTATGAAAACTAGGATCCATTCTCTTATATCCATCGACTTCCCCACCTCCACCACTTCTCTCACCACAACCTTTTTCTTCACCACTATCGCCTTCTCACACCTCTATTGTCTTCCACACCTCACCACCTTCTCTCACTTGTAATGTTCACACACACACAGTGCCGGAGCCACATGGGGCGGTGGGGGTACAGTAGCATCCCCAAAAAGATAAAAAAAAAAATTATAATTTATATGTATTAAAATTTTAAACTATGAACTTTCAATACATATTGTATCTCTAAATTTGTTAATTATACCCTTATAATTAACATTGACTATCTTTCTTTCCTTTTATTTAGCCAACATTTTTTATAAAGAATGAGAAGGTGGTAATGAGTTCTTGGAAGCACACATGGCCACAAATGGGCCACATCAATTTTTGTGAATTGTAATTTTCGATTTGTGGTTCTATTCAATTGCCAAATCCTGCTGCTTCCTTTTTAAATTTCACATTCACATCAATAGCGAATCGTAATTGTGGATTTGTGGGTTTATTAAATTGTTGATCTTTAGGTATGTCTTTTTTGTTTTGTTATAAGTAGATGTTTATTGTTTAAGACCTTAGAAAAATCTAATTATGAAGTTAGAGTTTGATTTGTTTAATAAAGTTGTCATTTTAAAGCTATATTTCACAAATAGTATTTTGATTTTCGACTATGTTTGTATCCCCATATTAAACTTTATGGATCCGTCACTGCACACACGCACACGCATGCATACTGATAGGCCAATATGACTTGGAGTCTGCCATTTTCTTCTTTTTAAAACCTCTCGGTTTTCAATACTAATTTACTTTATATATATATATATATATATATATATATATATATATATATATATATATATATATATATATATATATATATATATATATATATATATATATATAAAAGTTCAAATAAGACGGCAAAAGTTTTTTTGGGAAAAACGCGATCCTAGCCACTTATTTTGGAGATCAAAAAATAAAATAGGCAAAAATAATGAGAAATTTAAAAAAAATTACTAATTTGCGCTATTTTTTGTATCCAAATTTTTTTTTAAATGTAAAAAAAATTAAAAAAAAACCTGGAAAAATCAAAAAAATATTTCAGTAGAATGTTACATATTCAAATAGAATATTACACTATAAGTGTAACATTCTATTAGAATGTGACCAAAACGCTATTTTTTTATTTTTTTATTTTTTTATTTTTTGAATAAGAAAGTGACGACAATAATAAATGAATATATTTTTCAATTTTTTTCATTTATTTTGTATTTTTTTTTATTTACATCCAAACTGAATAGCTAGAATTGTGTCTTTCCATCTCACAAAATCTTTACCGTCTCATATAAACCATCTGTATGTGATTATATATATAAAAAAACCTCTATATTTGAAAATTTAGGAAATTGGAGTCATCTAGAAGGCTTGGGCAAAGCTAAGAAACTACATATTGGACTAATGTACACAAATTAGAGCCATCTGGAAGGCCTTGCAAAGCTAACAAACTAGATATTGTACTAATGTACAAGTGTACATACACAAACACAACTAACATATGTGGCGGGGACCAGTGGACCACGTGGTCTCAAATAGATGTGTTTTGTTATCAATCATACCACTCTACTGGGAGTCTAATTGCCAGCAAAAAGTTTGAGACTAAAACTTGGGAATTATCACCAATATCGTAGCCAAACTTTAGAGCTTGGTATCTCAAAATCGATAAGCGAGACAAATTTAAAGTATCGTAACTTGCTTGTATAATAAAGGGCAATTGTCATAAAAGCCCTAACATTTACAAAAAATGTGCGGAATTACCCTTTAATGTACTTTTTGTGTGGTAAAACCTAGGGTTTTGATTAAAATGTTCGTTTACGGCAATTTGAAGGTAAAAACCCTCAATAGCCGGTTACCACAAAACCCTCAACCATTGTTCTCGTACATACACCTTCGTCACCAACGGCCTTTTCTAAAATAAGAATCAGGACCCCGATATTCCTTCTCGATCGAAATGGCAACATCATCAACAAAATCAAGCGTGAATGGGGTATCACGACGCAAAAAGAAGAAGGTTGTTGAATGCGATTGTGGTGATGTTTGCCCTATATTCGTTTCACGCACAGCAGACAACCCAGGAAAACGATTTTGGGGTTGCCCAAATTATCAGGTAAGAAAGAAATTGATTTAGTCTCTTCATCTAATTGGGTATGCACTAAAGTATGTTATTATGTAGAATCCTGAACAGAATTGTCGGTTTTTCAAATGGGTTCTTGAAGAAGAATCGAACGAATGTAAGGAAGCCGTACCTCATACTGATCGGTTACAGATTGTGGGATTGCTACAAATGATAGTAGGGTTGTTGGTTGTTATAGTGTTCATGCTTGTTTTACTAGTGATTAAGGTGTAATTGTATCAATTTAGGCAATGTAGTTTACTAGTGGTTGTGTTATTAGGTAATATGTAATCAGAATGGTGAATGCTTTTTTGTAATCAAAACGGTGATGAATGTAATTGGAATCGAAATCTTTTGAATGGTAATTAGTGTTGTTTTTGTAGAATAATGGTTGCAATGTAGGGTTGTTGGCAATTGCATACATATATATGGTTAATGCAAATGGTGTAATTGGCAAGTAATGCAAATAGAATGTAATGGATGGTTGGAATGGTAATTAGTGCTGTTTTTGCAGAATAATGGTTGCAATGTAGGGTTGTTGGCAATTGCCCAAATATAAATGGTGTAATTGGCAAGTAATGCAAATGGTGTAATTGGCAAGTAATGCAAATAGAATGTAATGGATGGTTGGAATGTAAAAGTAGCAGATTTTGGACATAAATGCCATTGAATTCCATAAGTACAAATGTTAATAAGTAGATTAGATTAGCATAACAAATAAGATTAACATAATAAGGGGGTTGTATCCATTGCATAAAGTGTCTTTACATAAGATGTAGCATGCATCCATTCGTACCAAAACATGCCTTAAAAGTATACAAAAGAGGCAAACAAATTGGTAACATAGACCAATTGGATGTATGCTGCACAGTGGGTGTATCAAAATAAATGAAACAAAAAGGGCTTACTATACCCATCTATACCATCCCCACCACACCCCCACCCCATCCTACCTAACTAACTACTCCAAGTTGATTGGATTCGCAGCTGAAGAAGTAGATCCATTTTTGTCATACACAATCTTCTTAAGCTTCTGTTTGATTATCCTCTCAGAAGGGTTTCTTTTTCTCCTAAAGGGGACATCGTTATGTCCTTCATCATCAGCCAAATTTCCCATACCATCTCTATCAGGTTCACCCTCATCACTAGCACCATTAGTATCATCAATGACACAATCACCATCATCATCAACAGATGGATGACCTTCAACCTCATTCAAATCCTGTCATAATTAAATAAAAAATTGAACTTATATATCACATAAACAAATAGAAACTAAATAACATAGTTAATTGAATAAAAGTATACCAGCTCAACATGTGGCATCTCATCCAGCTCTAATTGTACCCCTGCCATACTTTCAATATCTGCCATTTCATATCCCGCTTCTAATAGCATGGCAACATCCTCAACATCCAACTTTACCCTCTCTGGAAGAATATCCTCATCCTTGCCCTCATTAAACTCAACTTGACTTATTTCAACTTGACTTTCATCCTCATTTGCCGTAACTTGACTTATTTGAACATTACCTTCATCCTCAATGGCCCTACCTTGATTGACTTCAACATTGCCTTCCACATAACCACCAAGTAAAATTTCATCAATAGCTTTTTCCACTTCGTCCTCAATGGCCCTACCTTGATTGACTTCATCAGTTACACCACCTGAACATTGATTAGCACCAACTGCATCTTGAGTTGCACCAACTGAACATTGATTACCACCAACTGAACCTTGATTACCACCAACTGAACCTTGTTTACCACCCCTACGTGAACCAGTTCTAACACATAATTTCTTCTTTCTGGGGACATTAGAACTTGAAGGGTGATTGGGAACACTAGAACTTGAAGGGTGATTGGGGACAGAATACCCTGTTGGATAGTGGGGGACATTAGCACTTGAAGGGTGTTTGGGAACACTAGAACTTGAAGGGTGATTGGGAACACTAGAACTTGAAGGGTGATTGGGGACAGAATACCCTGTTGGGTAGTGGGGGACATTATCACTTGAAGGGTGATTTGGGGGGATAGTATGTGATGGTTGATTGGGTATAGGATATTTTCGTGGCCTTCCTATTTTCTTTGGTGGCTGAGGTACAACAACCTTTTTTTCATTCTTGCAACCCTTCTTGTTATGGCCAAATTCCAAACAGTTACCACATCTGAGTGTTCTAGAAACCTTCACTTTTGTTGTTGAATACTTGTCATCACGTTCACTAACATGCCTCCTTCTCTTGGTAGCAGGCCTACCAGGCATTCTTCTTGCCACAGGAGGTAAGGGCTTTATGTACTCAGTTTGGGCCCAGAGATTGCTGCCATTAACTGGTTTGATGTTTGAGGAGTAACTTTGAAGAAACTTTGTTTTCGAAAAGTAATCACTAATATATCCATCAGGTGTTTGATGGATATAATTAATGGCAGCAATCGCATGAACACATGGGATCCCTGATAAATCCCATAACCTGCAAGAACAGCTCTTAGCCTCCAAGTCCACCATATAGCTATCGCAACCCCTTCTAGCTTCAAAGACATATCTTTCACTATGAATAATTAACCAAAACCTGTAATTGTTGTAATAGTTAGTAACAACCCTTTTGATGAAAACTAAAATTGTAAAATAATTGTTACTTCCATACCTCATGTTCTTCCCAAAGATGTTCATTTTCTTTATCACTGCTGGACAAATATTAGATTTCCATTTGCAACTTTCCTCAATCATGTGTGCAAACCTATCCATAATATAAATTCGTATCTCTTCAAGCATGGTTATCAAAGGTTTACTTCTTGCTTCCAAAATTATTGAGTTGAAGCACTCTGAGATTCCATTTTCAACTGCTTCACATGCATAACCTAGACCAAAGAAGGCTCTACACCATGATTTTGGTTGTTTTGACTTCAAATACTCATAAGCTGATGGACTCAATTTATTAATGGTTTCCATGTGCCTATTAAAGTCTCCTTCAACACAACTCATTGCTGCTGCCCAAAATAGCTTTTTAAACTCTAACCCTGTGAAGGATTTCCTAAAGTTGGCATAAATGTGTCGAGCACACTGCCTGTGCTCAACATTTGGTAAAATATCTTTTACTGATTCAAGCAAACCCTACAAAAATTCGATAAGATTAGTCAGTATATATAACATTAATTAGCATAACATTTAAGGAATACAACTAACCTTGTGTTGATCTGATATTACTACCAATCCTCTACCTCCATTAAGGTCTAAATCAACACTTAGAAGCTCTAGAAACCAAGTCCAGTTAGGCTTATTTTCAACATCCACAACAGCCCAAGCTATTGGGTAGACCTGATTATTGGCATCTCTACCTATAGCTGTCAACAACTCACCCTTTACCTCTCCCTTCAAAAAGCACCCATCCAAACCAATTACTCTTCGACACCCACTTTTCCAACCTTCAGTTAATGCTTTAAAACCAATGTAAAATCTATGAAAATAGTTCTTTCCATCTGGGTTGCCAATAACAGAAATCTTGCATGTCGACCCTGGATTAGATCTTAACAACTCATGGGCATAATCCCATATCCTAGCATAATGTTCAGTCAATTTACCTTCAATCAACTGCTTGGCCCATAATTTTGCCCTTCGACATTGACCTATTGACACAGCACACCTATAATTTCGTTTGATATCAGCCATCATTTCCTTGTTTTTCATAGTGGGATTATTTGCAAGCTGACTGAGGTAGTGTTTGCCTATCCATTCAGGGGTAACTAGTGATCCAAAGTTAAAGTTTCTAGAACAAACATGATTACCAGTTAAGCTTTTTATCTGGAACGATCTTTCATTGAACATCCAAGTTGCATAGACTCTGAAAGGGCATTGACTCTTGGCTTTTCTATTCCCACATCTCGCAACAAGTCTGGTGGTGTCACACTTCTCAAAGTATATTTCATACCCGTTTGCGACAGCATAATTTTGAATACAAAATTTCAACTGTGAAGGAGACTCAAATATGTCACCAAGTTTTGGTTCCATCTTGTCCCATCTTGTGTTTGGATCGTGAATTCTATACTTGTTTCGCACCACGTGTTCATCGTCGTCATCACTTTGGAAATCATCCGCCTTGTACGTTTGTGCCCTTATTTCGTCAGCCATGCTTGAATTGCGTATGTTTTCATCAGTAAGAAGAACATTAAGAAATACATCCTTACACTTATCGAGGCTGGTTACGAACTCTTGTGCTGGTTCATGGTCCATGTAAATACCATGGAGCTCAAAATCCATTTCGTTTAAACCAGAGAATGGGTCATCATCTACTAAAGCCATTACAGAAGTCAAGAACCCACGATATCGAACCCTATTGTTGTTGAAAAACCCCTTTTTGATGATTCTCGCTTTCGTTTACCCTCTAGCTTTCGTTTACAGAAAGGTGGTGATGTGAAAACTGAAAAGGCCGTTGGTGACGAAGGTGTATGTACGAAAACAATGGTTGAGGGTTTTGTGGTAACCGGCTATTGAGGGTTTTTACCTTCAAATTGCCGTAAACGAACATTTTAATCAAAACCCTAGGTTTTACCACACAAAAAGTACATTAAAGGGTAATTCCGCACATTTTTTGTAAATGTTAGGGCTTTTATGACAATTGCCCTATAATAAATAAATAAATAAATAAAGAGCAGTGACTTGAGTAGATATATTAAAATCACAGATTTATTTTATGGTTTTGAGCTTTAAAAAAATTAATTTAAAAGCTAAATATAATAAATCTTATATCTTAATGGAATTAAAACAAAATCCGCATAACCCACATAATATTATATTTGATGTCACGGCATCACATTTAATCTGATTATCTAGTCACTCGTGACCTAAGTACGACGGATTTTAAATTATAATAACTTGGTTTGCATGAAGAAAAATCCAATGACATGAATAGGACAGATTAAATTATCCTATTATTTTATAACATGAACACTTCCAATATTTTTTGCATATGTGGTGTAAAACCACGTATCTAGAAACTTGATACAACTAACTTATATGATTTAAAAAGTATATCTATAAGACTGCAATACAACCCATAAGATGTTTTAAGTTATTTTTCTATGTGATCATGAGAGTTAATCGAAGTTGCTATTTTTAATTTGTCAACCTTTCAATTATTTGAATATGTATGATCAGCACGTTAAACAACAACCAAGTCGTTGTAGTATAGTGGTAAGTATTCCCGCCTGTCACGCGGGTGACCCGGGTTCGATCCCCGGCAACGGCGATTTTTGTTTAACAGTTTTCTTCATAAATCAAATAGGACCGACTTTCACACACAAACACTCATGTGCCGAGTATTGATTGTCTAAAGCAATAGAAAGAAACTTATTTAATTTATTCACTTAATCTGCTGCCATGCCGTAAATACATTGATTTGTGGAGATGAAAAAAGTAAAAACTGTATGAGTCGCACAAATAAACCCTAATTTACGTACATAATGATTTTGATTAATATTCTTATCTGTATTTGCCTAAATCTTTCGTGATGAACTTTATCATTGGCTATGGAACTTTAATACGGTTGGAAGTGAAATTTAATTTTGCTTAACCCAACACCAACTTCCATCTTTTTGACATCATTTGTTGCATCCAAGATGTGTAAATAAAAATAGTATAACACCAAATGTGGCCATCTTCTAACTACTTTTTCTGTTAAAGGTCCGTACATGTCAGAATAAATAGGAAAGACTTGAGGGTTAAAATGTGGAAAAAAAAAAAAAAAAAAGGAATAACAACCAACACCATTACAGCTATGAAATTCAAAAGGAACATGGGTCGATTAGAAATAATAATTCAACTGAACCTAAAATAAACAAGATAGAATGATCTTCATACAGTATTCTATTCTTTTACTACACACACATCTGTTCACAAATGAAAAGAGGAAAGAGAGTTGTAAAATTCAATATCCATCCAAACTTGTACTCACTGCTGTTTCTCTTGTACACTACCATTGGTAGACCTGGTGGGGGCCACTTTCGAACGGTCAGCCTGAGAGAATTGAATCAATATCTGCATTAAAACAGTTACAACCGCCAGCCCAACCGCCGCAAAAGTCAAACCCTTCCATGAAGATAATAAGTTTGACCACTGCAAGAATTTAAACATCCCAAATACAAGCAGGCATGCCCAAGAAACCACCACCTATTATTATTTTAAATAAAATAAAAAAAGTTAATGGCTAATTAAATAAATAAAACGGTGAAAGTAGGTTGTGTTTTTCTGTGTTCTTAGTTCTTACCACTAAAGACTTTAATGGTCGGCCAATGTCATGGAATTCTGAATCTGGAAAGGTGTCTGCTGCTTTATGTTTGTCTAGTAGATCATCCTGTATATACAAATCATTAATTGAAGCTTCTGAATAATTTAAATAATATTATAAATAGTGAATACATATATAAATAGAAAAGATTAAAGAAACTGACCTTGGCAACAAAAATATCTTTACACCATTGTGCAACAGCTTCATCTGTTTCTGGCAGATCTTTCATCAAATGGCGCTTCACTTTGACATGAACCTACACAGAATAGCAATATACTTTCATTTATTTGTGTATAATAGAGAAAAATGAGAGTAGGATGGTATAATAAAGTAATCAAAGAAAGTACATTGCTATAAGTTAGAGAGAGAAAAAGAAGGCGTACCACAGAAGACTGGCCTTTAAAGAGCCGAAGCATTGTTGGTGGAGTTGTATCTTTGGGAAGAGCAACTGTCATATCATAAATTGCAGGAACAAATGATCTCATTTGACTCACTGAAGTAACAAAACCCTGACATAAAAAATATTAAAAACAATCATAAGTAAATAAAAATGTAACAAATAGATTGTGTTAGAAATTTTGAAAATTCAGTACTTGGTAGTGTTACACGGATAATAATAATATTTATCTGCAAATGGTATCCATGGATAGAATAACTTTCATATAGATTTAAATAATGAAATTTAAAAAAAAAAAAATTTATAAAAGATTTACCTTTGTTCTTGGAATTAAAACATTTCTAGGAACAGGGAATCCCATTGAAGATGCATATTCTTGAGCTGCTAAAAGCTTTGCTTGAGTAAACCGAGTCCCCTCCACAAAAAGAGCCAACCAAAAAGGCTGAGGGTAGTCTTTTAGACGTTCAAGACCCGACTGCAATATAAAAATTAATAAATAAATAAATAAAAGTAGGATGCTATAAATAATACTGTAATATAATACCTTTAGAGTACTTTCATCTTTAGCCCAACTTCTCTCAAGAAAAAGATACTCAGAAAACCACATTGACCAACCGATGACCTGAATAAAGTCAACAGACTTAACATATTAAAGAGAGTATGATGAAATTTAGGAGGGATTTAATTTAATGACCACTGTAAATTACTTCTCAAGGGATTAAACTTAAAGATAATTAGAAAAAAGGACAAAATATATTATATACATTGTAAAAGAGATTTATTTCATTCAATGGAAAAAGGATGTATGTAAATAGTAAATACACATTGTGTATATAAGTACTTTAATGAGTAAAACTGAGAATCATGTTTCCTTAACTCCATATAACTTCACTTCAAGACTTCATGTGTCATATTTAACTATTTCATATATTTTAATACTTACAGGAAGAAATTTAGATGATTTCTTCATGACAGCCAATGTGCTACCAAGACATCCTGATCGCTGTTACATGACAATTTAAAGAATATTAGTAAAGAGAACAATTTTATAAGCTTCATTCATATAAATAACTAGAAACCAACAAGGGGTATTTTTGGTAATCACCTGAGCAAACACCCATCCAATGAGCCAATCTATGTCACTTTTATGATTAGCTATCACAAGAGCATGTTCCTTACCTGTAAAGAAAACTCGGGTAAGCCAAAATTATTGTACAACAGTAATACA
Source organism: Cichorium intybus (assembly GCA_023525715.1). Classification (NCBI taxonomy): domain Eukaryota; kingdom Viridiplantae; phylum Streptophyta; class Magnoliopsida; order Asterales; family Asteraceae; genus Cichorium; species Cichorium intybus. The sequence goes on from CM042009.1 coordinate 15,749,329, forward strand.
TCACATTACAAAATCATTATCCAACTTACCCATCATTTCTAGAGTCTCTGCATCTGTGTAGAGTTTAACCTGTAATAAGTGAAGAAAATAAATGAAAGACTTCTATAAACTATGTTCATTCAATCTCCATCGCTTACTGCATATTGTAACAAATTAGATCTTAAAAGCCCTAATTTTGAACAGCAGCATTCTTGAAAACAAATTAAACTCAAACAAAGAAAGCAGCGACCATTACAAAGCCCTAACGAATTTCTTATCTATGAGTGATCCGATTTTCAGATAACCATATGTATAAACATAAATAATTAATTTAAAAACTGTTAACTTCACCAAAATCATCGTTACCTTAACTCCTGCCCACCAATCAACGATCCACACAAGTTCTAGCCATAAAAGCTCGGCCACCATTCTGTTAAGTCTTCTGAATATACTCTTCGAGAATGGCCGTACAGTCACATATATTAAAGCCTACAAATAGTAAATCAATAGTAGCCAATAGCACATAGTGAGATTCGGCGTTATAATATAAGTTCAAACGAGTGAATCCTAGTAAATAAAACGAAAAATACTAGCAATCTAGTAAGAGGTAGCACAAATAAGTTGCAATCAAACATTCGTGTGATCCCAAGGGTATAAGAATCTAAAAAATTGAGCAAATACCTAGCAAGATTTCGATTCAGTGATCTTAAACATAGAAATAAGAAGGGCAAAAGTACACCTGAATGATATTAACGATGAGACCAGAGGCGAAGAAGAGGACGCCAATAGGGACGATAACGAGTGCCGCTGCGATAGCCATAGCAGAGGTCACGGCACTGAAACGGGTGTGAAATTGTGTATACACAAAGGTTCCAGAGTGTTTAAAGCCAGGAGAGAGAAATAGACAGAGAGAAAGCTGAAATACAACGAGTAAACGTTGTGTGAAATTGGTGTTTTTGTGTCAATAGTGCGTAAAAAATGTGTGCGTTATAATTTATAGGTATTTTTACTAAAAAAATCTAACATAATATTAATAACCCCTTCTCTAAACCAATAATGCATAATATTTAATTCTTTCAAAAATAACTTTCTTGATCACCTAACTTAAGAATTTTGAAAATTAACCTTTCATTTAAAGTAGTGTCATATTCGAAAATGCGAAATTTATCATTTTCCATATATATTATTATTTTTAAAAGATTTAGGCCTTGTTTCTGAATCATTCTGATCTGAATTAGTCAGGTGTCTGAATCAGTCAGAGGTTCTGAATGAATCTGTTTCTGAATGAAAACATGTTGTTTGCTTACACATCTGAATGACTATGTTGAATGATAAAAATAACAATTTTACCCTTTAAGCTATTTTTTATTGAATTAAATGTTTCCTTTTTATAAAATATTTGAACAAAGTCAACAAATTTGGTGAATAATCATAAAAATATAAAAATAAAATAAAATCCAATTTCCACATAAATTTTTCAAAATCTGAATTAAACATAAATAATTTCAAATCCACGCAAACATATTAAAATTTAAATAAAATCCTACAAATTAAATTTGAAGCAGCCGAAAATAGTTGATTTGCAATCTGGTCACGCAAATTTGTCATGTATTCATTTGCTTGTGAACCCCATTCCATATCGTGTATGTTATTACTCTCATCCCCTTGTGTTTCATCATCAATCATAGTGTCCTCTTCGAATTCCATAAGTAATTCATCGTCAATATCGAATTTCCTTATGAAATTATGGACTGCGAAACAAGCAATGACTACGTCTCTTTGCACTAAAAAAGGATAGGGAGCCATTTGCTTTAGGATTGGAAATATTTTCTTCAAAACACCATAAGCACGCTCAATAACATTTCTAAGTTGTGTGTGAGCATGATTGAATCTTTCTTCTTTAGTTGATGCACGACGTCGTCGATAATCGGATAACAAATACCTCGTGTTGCGATAGGGAGTCATAAATCCACGAGTGTTTTGTATGCAGCATCGTAAAGGTAATATTTATCTGTAAACGTGAGCAAAATAACTATTATAAAAATAGATAATGTATTCAATAATCAAAGTAAAAAAGGATTACAAACTTGATGGAGGGATTAGAAAGCCGGAAGTTGGGTTATATGCAACGTCTTTTAAGAACTCGTGAATCATGTGCTATGCCTTCCCAACCGGCCCATACGAATGTGAATATCATATCAAAATCACAAATTGCTAATACATTTTGAAAGCATTCACCTTTTCCTCTTCCTCGATAACGAGTTTGTTGATCAGAGGACACGACTGCATGTATAAGAGTTCCATCTAATGCACATATTGCTCCAGGAAATATGTTTTTTAGCCTTGTAAGTCGTTCTGAAGTATTTGCGGTTGCATTTGATGATGTTGGCACTATCACTTCTTTTGCAAAATTCAGCATTGCATTTAAAACCTCATGAAAATATCTATAAATCGTTTTTGTAGAGTGTTGGAATCTTCTTTTAAGTTTTAACCATCCGAAAACGTTCGTTATGTCTAATAATTGTTAAGAAGATAGCCAACTTTTCTTCAACGCTTACTGACCTACTACTTTGCAACCAATTTTTCTGTCTAAAATGATTGCATAAAAGTATATATGATTTGGGTGAAAAACGCATCAACTCATGACATTGTGTTGAAGATCCATGTAACAATTATTGTGTGTATGCGTGGCCGCTCAAAACCGAATTGTTATAAATTGGCCTTTCAATTCTTCTTGATGCTAACCTCAGCCAATACGAAGAAAGTAAAGTAAAAAGTGTAATTTCATCATCCAAATCCATAAGCAATCTACGAAATTTAAAATCCATATCATATAAAATTCATAAAATCAAAGAAATATCTAATATCCAACACATCAAAATATGAAATCCATAACACATAAGTTCTAACACATCAAAATATGTAATTAATAAGACATAAATTCCAATACATCAAATTCATAACATATAAAATCCAATATATAAAAATCAAATGACATGAAATCCTACACATCAAATCAAATTCATCCCAAAAACATACTAAAAATCAAATCAAATTCACCCCAAAAACATCCTAAAAATCAAATAAAATATGAAAACCAACAGATCACAATAACCCATACTTTGCTCAGACATTCCTAACCCAATTCTCACAAATATTCGAATCAATGCTTAACCAAACTTGTCTTTTTTCAACACTTTCACCAAAAAGCATAAGAGTTGTACTGTATCTCGCATCATATTTTCCCACTCTAGTTTCTCCAGTTTTTCCATACATGCATCGATATCTGAAGCAGCATGCTTCTCCACTAACATCTTGGCAACCTTGGAAATATCTTCTCCAATTTCCAGAATCCTTGATTTCGACGTATCACTACTCTTCCGTTTCGCTCTTTGTTTTTTTGAACGAGCAGAGGACTCCTAACTTACACCAAGAGGTTCTGTTTGAGTACAATCAATGTCATCAAAGTCATTTAAACCACAGACAAAAGAATCCTGAGAAGGACGAGGAAGTGTAGAAGTTGGCCCCTAACTATCAAAGCCGGTAGAAGTCGCGCCATCAAACAGTTGAATGCAAATATCAGGACAGGGTAGTGGTGAACTTCTCAAAGATTCAACATATTTGTTCGACTGCTTGAAAAAATCATATATTAATATTAAAACATATGCTAGTTTTTAAGTATAAAAAATATAATACCTTCATTCCTAATTGTCATTCTTCTTCCGAAAGATTAAATGTGTTTGTTATTGGATTATAAACATTCCCAGTTTTGTTCTTTAACTTCAAACAAGCTCCAAACTTTCCCTTTATGTAATCGTAGTGATTCTTCATTTGTTTTTGGTCCGCATCAATATTATATTCTTTTTTTAGTATTTCACCTACGATCCTCCAAGAGCTTGCTTTCAAGCTGCTTCCTTCTCTTCCATTAACTTAACTTCATGCAAGCATGCTTCGAGAAAAGTTTTATCTATACCGCCTAGCTTCCAACTAAGCCTAGGCTTCTTTTGTGCCTTGTCTACGGTCAATTAATACAAAGCATTTCATCAAAATTCAGAAAAATGACTTTTTCAAGCAATAAATTTATTCACATTCGATTCAATCAATCAACCAACGTTCAATTATTTCTCTCCAAAGATATATGACTTTAATTTACAACTATTTCATGCAAACCGATTTCATATATTCATAACAAAAATCTCATATATTCATGAAACAATCTCATGCAAACTGATTTCAGATATTGAACAGGAATTCCAATTCAAGCATTCAAGAAACTGATTTCATATATTCAACAGGAATTTTGATTCGAGCTTTTAAGAAACTGATTTCATATAAAATATCATCCACATCGATTTCATATATTCAACAATAATTTCTGATTCAAGCATTCAATAAACAAGAAACAATAAACGATATTAGAGATAATCAGAGAAGAGAAGAAACAAGAAACACCTTTCTGATTCGGCAACCAACAAGAAAGAATAATTTAGAGCTGTTCGATATTAGAGATAATCACAGAAGAGAAGATGGAACGCATGATCAGAGATGTTCGATAGAATCACAAGATCAGAGCTTCTTACCTGAACGGTGAAGATTGGGCAGGAAATCGTAGCTGCGTTTTCTTCGGTTTGTAATGTGTATGAGGGTAGGGTTTAGAATGTGAAGGCGTGAAGCTTTGTAGGTCACGTAATCAGTAAGGGCAAAGGTGGAAAGTATTTTATTCAGTTCCATTCAGCGTGAAAATCTATCTTACCGAATCAGATATTATCGGGGCCATCAAATGCAACGAAAATGTGAAACAAACGGGCTGAATCTACCCGATTCAGACCCACCCTCTGAATTGAGCCAATAATACGTGAAATAAGCAAGGCCTTAGGTAGAGTTGTTTTTCATTCTCTAATATGAATTTGGAAATTTCTTTTGAAATTTTTAGAGAGAATTTATTCTATATTCCTATAGACTTTCAAAATTACATATATATCCTTGTAAAACTTCAAATTACATGCATGTCATTACAAAACCTATAAACTCACATATATACCCAAATACTTAATTTAATGATAATTATATTGGAATACAATAACATAACAATCATGAACAATGGAAGCAAAAAACAATGATCATATCCCAGCACGGATCACACGATCATGTGCCTTTTGCAACGGTAAACTAAAAGAATGATATCAAAGATTACATAAATGTAGATCTGAAGTGTCTAAGATGATTAGAGCTTAAATCAGAACTCCTCTAATGAAATCGCACCCAAGACAATGATATAGCACTCGTTGTAGTAGTATAACACTTTGGTTGAAGAATAAGCAACGTTTCTATGTGTTATATGAAGAAAATCGACCCACAAAGGAGGGGGGAAAGGGGAGGAAGAATTTTAGGGTTTTCTTATCCATTTATTCGATAACTATGATGGGTATTTTTAATACTCATCATCCTTATATTATTCCCTTGTGAATAAGGATTATCTGAAATTCAAACAGTTGACATTTACACTTAAGTCTTTTATCCAGTTGCAGATTCTAATTTATATACCTTTAACCTTGATATATTAATAAATGCAGTCCCTTATGTTTACTTTTGATCTCTTTTGTCTAAATCATCTCTTGCGTGTGACCCAAAAGGACCTTACTATATATAGTAATATACCAACTTGTTATGACCATATACACAAAACCAACAAATTAATCTATTTAAAATTAAAAAAAATCTTTAAGTTGATTTTTTATTATTAAAAAATAATTAACTTGTAACATTACGATATTATCATTCTCCTAAAAGTCTCAAACATATCGATAGAAATTTAGATGTAGTCAAAATATCAACCCATGGAACAAATTTTGGGTCCCAAATTCAAATTTCGAAATTGAGTTGTCATCGTTCAACAGTCAACATTTATTTCATCAAGCATAATCCACTGTTCATTGATAGTTACTTCCAAGATACCGATCAACAACATACAGAGAGTCTCAAATCTAAAATCCGACATAAAGTCAACCAAGATAAATAATAAAAAATCAACTTAAATAATGTTTTTTTTAATTTTAAAGATTAATTATAATTAAAGTAAGTATTTTGGTATATATATGTGAGTTTATAGGTTTTATAATGATATACATGTAATTTGAAATTTTACAATGATATAGGCATATTTTTAAAGTTTATAAGGATATAGAAGAATTTTTCTCATATTTTTATATATGTAATGATGTTTTTATGATGAATATGAAGTATTTAAATATATGTGAAAACTATTTTTCTTTAATCATTTTGTACATATAGAATTGTACACATAGAAGTATGATATTCTCATATTTTTTTAGAACGGCAAATCAATTCTTACCCTACTCCTAAACTACTTCCGGTTCCACCTATGTCTCTTGTGAGACTTGAACCCTCAATCTCAAAGAGGGAGGACGACACCTTTACCACTTGACCAAGAGGCCATTGGTCAATATTCTCATATATATTCTGTTTTTGGTAGTTTAGTGACATTTTTATGTTCGAAAATCATGAACAGGTTAAGCTTCGAAAATCAGTAATGTTATTTGACAAAGGTGAACAAGTTAAAAATCATGACTTTCAAATTTTGAACATGTTTGAAAATCATTTGTTTATGATAATATATTTGTTTAGTTTTTAATATTCTTTTTTTCGAGATATGTTTAGTTTTGTATTAATCATTTGTTTATAATAAAAAATTACAGTTTGTTTTCGACATTTTATCAAAATAAGATAAATGAATCCCATTGATAAGATATTTGTGTCTATAACATGGTGTTTTTAGTCGAATAGACTCCTACCAACGAGAGTTAGAGGTTCTAGACGATCTGTTTGCCGACATTCTTTGCCCAAGCTAGGCGCTATAAATGCTTTTGGCAAAATGTCGTCTCATCCAACCTACGACCGTCCGTGAAACCAATAGCTAATTTGTAACGCCAAGATACTCTTTTTATGTAATATAATAAAAAGGGTAAAATGGTCATTTTACCTTGGAAGGGTAAATTGGTCTTTTGGACAGAAAAGTATTTGGGTTGAAATAGTATTTTGAGTTTTGGACTTAAAATGTTATAAAAAACTGATTTTTGGTCATTTTACCACAAAAGGGTAATTTGGTCATTTGACCATGTGAATGACCAAATATGAAAAATATTGTTATTTGTGGCAAAAGTATAAAGAATGAAAGTTTTATTGTAATAAAACTTGATTTTGTGGTCAAAGTTCAAGAAAATGAACTTTAGGACTAAAAATGTAAATTTTATAGGTATAAATAGAGAGTTTGACTCTCTTCTTTGACTAGCCATTTGTGCAGCAACGGGAGAAGGTTTGGAGATGCGATTTCTGCAGGAGATCATGAAGTGAAGCAAGAACTTGGATCAATTGTTGGAGGATGGTGATTTCCAAGCAAATAAGGTAAGTAGATTGCCTTTTTAGTCAAGTTCTTGAAGAAGTTTTTAATGAGTTTGATAGAAACTGAAATTTGTACATTTCAGTTATGATTATGTGGTTTAAATGGTTTATTACTTCCATTAAGTCATGCTAGAAAGGACTTAACTCAAGATAATGGAAGTAGGTTGTTATTGTTGATGGATTTGAAGTTTTGGGGTTTTGGAACTAAGAACCCTAATTCTTCATTTTGATTGATTTAGTTGTTTTGAATGGTTGAAAACCTTGTTAAAGTATAAGGTTTTAGCCTAGGAACAAACCCCAAACGATTAAGTCGAGTATTAAGGGCTTAAAATGAGAAAATGGGATTTTGTAGCTTGAAAATCGGAGTTTCTGGTCTGCTGATCAGCCCTCGCGACGCGACCAGCATGGTCGTCGCGACTCGAAGGGCATGACCTTTGCGACTCGACCAGCATGGTCCTCGCGACTCGAGGAGCATGGTCTTCGCGACTCGACCATAGGGTCCGTCGCGACGCGAGCCCTGGGCAGAAACCAATTTGTTTTCTGTGAATTTTCCAAGTTTGATTCTTGTGCTAGGCTTATCCGATTGACCTGAAATTTTAAACATAGGTCTAATATGTTGTAAAACTTCATGGAAAATTATCGGAATACGAATACGACCTCCCGAAAGTACTGTAGTAGAATACGCGTATTTCGGGAAGTGTATTAAATTTTATAACGATGGTTATTGATTGGAAATGCATGGAAATGTTCCCCAATTGTATTCTATAGGACTCTTATGTATTAGAGTCAATTGAAATGATTATTAACCTATTATCATTTAATATGAAATGGATAAATAGGTGTGGGATAAAACGGTTGTGGTGCACGCAAAGGCAAGAGACAACCGGGATTCCAATGCAACTAGCATCCAGGTGAGTAATCTCACTAATACCATATGTGATATATGATGATTGAGTTGTTACAGGTTGAAACTGATTGTGGGACGAAATTGATGGTTCAAAGATATGTTTGATACGACAATACCAGATAAGCCGTGAGTCTATGATAGACAAGAACGGAGCTGTGAGTCAAACTTTTATGACAATACCGGAACCAGCCGTGAGTCAATAAAATGAAATGACAATACCGGAACCAGCCGTGAGTCAATAAAATGAAATGACAATACCGGAACCAGCCGTGAGTCAATAAAATGAAATGACAAGACCGGAACCAGCCGTGAGTCAATGAAACTTATATAGACAAGACCGGAACCAGCCGTGAGTCTAGGCAACAGCGGGATTTTCCTGTGAGCCACATATTTCAGGCAACAGCGGGCTAACCCGTGAGCCATAACTAATTCTGGATTTTTATCCAATGGGTGCGGCCTCCGGGCTATGATTCCGGTGCGGCCTTCGGGCTATGTCTCCGATGCTTGGTACGGCCTTCGGGCTATGATTCCGGTGCGGCCTTCGGGCTATGTCTCCGATGCTTGGTACGGCCTTCGGGCTATGACTCCGGTGCAGCCTTCGGGCTATGTCTCCGATGCGGCCTTCGGGCTATGATATTTGGTGCGGCCTTTTTGGCTATGATTTTGTTACAGGTACATGGTGCGGCCTTTGGCTATGATATCGGGTTATTAAACCCAGCTAGTGCGGCCTGCGGGCTATGAATTTTATACTGATAATGTTTTGGTGCAGCTTATATAGCTATGACACAGGGTGCGGCTTATTTAGCCATGATATATGATGTAGTCCATTGTGACTAAGAAAGATGGGACAGAAATGGTTAGACATGATTATAGATGCAAATAACTAACGTGGCTTGTTAATTACAGGTCACTATGATTCAGCCTGTAGGGCTACAGAATAGGATGTGAAATCCTAGAGTATATATGGTCAGCCAGTAAGGCTAGGAGTTTGGGTTCGAAATCCAGACAGTTATATGATTGTATTTTGATACATGTTATTTGCAGATTTGATTACTCACTGAGCTTTATAGCTCACGATATTTGTTATTGTCCCTGCAGGTTAGCGTGATACTGACAGGGGACAAGATAGAGTCCGTGACTTTGAAGTGGGACTCATAGATGCTGTCAGTAGCAGCCCGGCTTTAAAGGAGACATGGTATTTTATACTCTCCTTGATACACTTGTACCCGTTTTTATTAAAATATACCCCTTTGTTATGGTTTTATGTATTGAAACCTTTGTTTAAAATGGAAAAAATTTTCAGGGGTGTTTTTGTTTAAAAGCCGGGTGTTACAAGTTGGTATCAGAGCCGTGGTTTAAGTGAACTAGGTGTCTATAGAGTAGATTCCTGGACTTAAACCCTGAGATAGTAGACATGATGCATAGTTAGGTGTATATAGTTGTTATTATACATATGTAACCTAACTGTTGCTAACTTCTGACGTATAAGAAGTATGAACTGTAAATCTTCTTGGAAGACATTTAGGGCGCGAAGCTCTAGGAAATGGACCAGCTTATTCTTGAGACTCCGTTGGATGAGGAGCAAAAAGGGGACGAATAGCAGAAATCCACATGTTGGGCAATATTAGCTGATGTGGTCAGACAAAGAAATCGGTTGCTCACCCTGATTGATATTCAAGGTGAAAGAACAGTAGTTGAGACTACAAGAAAAGCAGAAAACGATTAGTGGATGCTTCAGGAGAAGTTGTCACAAATTGGGTCCAACCTTATAGGGAAAGGACCAAAACAGAGCCATTATGTATTGTGATCAGTGTAGGAAAGGCACTAAGGAAAATTGTAGAGTTGAGACTCTACCGTTGACATGCTGAAATTGCAGATGATAGGAGCAGATTGCTCGAGCTTGTTGTATGGGACGGAAGTGGTTCCAGCGAGGAACTATAGATCACTTCCTTATGACATACTCACATGCTAAATGTGGAGTAACGGGTGGTGAACCCAGGAAAGAAAGAAGGAACGAATGGTCGAAAAGGACCAGTGGTGCCTTGATCATTCCAGCAGATTATGGAAGAAACTCGTGAGGAGACAGATATGATCTCCGATCTAATTGTTCTGAATATAACTTGTGTATGTTATATTTGATCCATGAAGCTATGCTTGGGATCGATGACTTGATGTCTTGTTGGAATATTTCATCAACGATTTTAGATGAAATTGTGGAAATAACTATGGTAGATAGCAAGAATATTCTAGATATTGAACACCTGGAAGGTAGTTTGCCTAAGATTTACGGGACCATTCTTCCCTAAAAATCTGAAGCCGATAACTACCAGCGAATCTGAAGCAATTGTGCTTATGAATTGGTTAGCAATGAATTATGCTAACATGAATTGTAGAAACAAGAACAGTATGGTTCTTAAAACAGAAGTGGAACAGATGAAAACCTATGGTAAATGACCGTTGTTGAGAATACCAGTTATTTCTTTACTTAAACTCAGAAAAGAGTTAGTAAAAGAATGATGTTGTAGTTGGCATACGTGGTATGGGCCAAGCTAAATAAAGCAGTGATAGTAGTGTACTACTTTAAATAAATTCTCGGATGGTTCTTTTGAAAAGAACTTCCAAGATTGCTGCCAGATTGGCGAGAAGAGCTTATGATTAAGCTGGTCTTGGGAGCCGTTCCTGTTGTTAGGCTCTATATTGATTAGTCTCTGCAGAGATGGCAGAGTGGTAAAACAATTGAAAGAGATTGTTTTGAATTGGGGTCTCATATGACCGAATGTGTCATTGTGTGGAGCCCTATCTTGTTTGAAAAGAAGAAAGATAAGTTAATGTGTATGTACATTGACTACTGAGAATATGATATTCTCGAAACCAGACTGAATATGAGGTACATTGTACCAGATGTTGGAGTTATTTCACTGAGTTAAGTGATATGTAAAATTTTCCAAGTATGAAAATTTGGCCAAAAGAAGCTTTATATTCTTTGGGCATGTTAGTAGTGCTAGAGATGATAAAGTAGTTCCAGTGGAAATGATACTATGATAAAATGGGAACCGCCTTGGAATCTGACTGAAATTCGTAGTTTCCTGGGATTAGCGAGTTAAATTAGGAGAGTTGTAGAAAACTGCTCCTTGATTGCTGGTTAGCTGACTAAAGTTGACCAAGAAAAGTGAAAAGTTTGGGTGGTAGAAAGACCACAAATATCTTTTCAAAGGTTGCAATAAACCCTGTGTGAAGCTCTGGTGTTAGCATTATTGCTAAGCGGAGAAGATAAACTGGATTATAGAAATGCATCCAGAGTTGACTTTGGATACATGATATTATAGTAGAAATTATGACTTTGACATTGAAGCTTTGGAGACACTACTGATGTGGTGTAAAGCTTACTGTTTATATGGATCATATAAGTTTGAAGTACTTAGTTGATCAAAAGAAGCTAGATATGAGATAAGTGAGATAGATGTGTTACTTAAAGATTTCGGGTATGAAATCCTGTACCATCTCGAAAAGAGCGGATGTGGCTATAGATGCTTTGAATTAGAAAAAGTAACCTTTGAAGGTTACATCCACATGTATGAATGTGGCAAATTGATTACCTGAGTTGATTCGGGTAGCACAGAAAGATGTGTGCAAATCTGAAAACGTGAAAAGTGAATGAATGATTAGCTGTTGAAAGAAGCTAGTTAGAAACTCACGACGATTGAAAACCCTTGGTGGTTGTGTATGTGAGTTTCAAAGCCAAGTGAAACATGAAAAATCATCTTGAAAAGATGTATTTTGTACTAGATATGCACTATACCCGGAGCAATACCAGACTGGATAGGTTGATAAAACCTATGTGTTGGTGGCCGGGACAGAAGAAAGACATTGAAAGACACATGAAAAGTATTTGACTTGTACGTAAAGTAAAGTCAAACCGGTAGAAACGTGCGAAGAAATTGACCCATTGTTGGTCCCAGAAAAGAAATGGGACAACATTGTTATAGACTTTACGATAAAGTCTCTGCAAGTACCGTGTATTGGTGAATAAAGTGACCTAATGATGTATATTTTAGAAGATGTGCTTGAAAAGCGCACAGCAGACCCTAGTGGGAGATGAGAAAATTTTCTATCTCTGATAGAATTTGTAAGAAATAGTAGCCTACATGCTAGTGGTTTGATGATTTACATGAAGAATGGCAGGGAATACCGCGGTGTCCTCCGATTTATTGGATTGAAGATGTGGTAAAGCCGTAGAATAGATATTAGACTCTTGCATAAACTAAAGAGGATAATTGATGAGTACGAACGAAATTGAAGAATGGTTAAGAAATTATAAAGCGGTATGTGTATTACCGAATATAAACCTTGGAAATTACAAGTAAAGTAATATTGTGGTAAGAAAGGTAAGCCTTTGGAAAGGTTAAAGTTTGTTTGGGACGACAAGAGAGAAATTATGTAGTAATAATTTCCAATAAATTCCTTATGATGGGATGAAAGAAGATACGTAGATAAGGTACCCGGGACAACCGGAGGAATGATATGTGGGTTGTAACCCAATCACAAGATGAAAAGACTAGTATGGCTAAGCGCTTAGGCAATACCATAGAGATTTCGACATGATGCGGAAGACCGATAGCCACTCGAGGGAGGCATACCCTCAACTCCTTGTATGATTTCGGGGACGAAATCTTTTGAAGGAGGGGAGAATTTGTAACGCCAAGATACTCTTTTTATGTAATATAATAAAAAGGGTAAAATGGTCATTTTACCTTGGAAGGGTAAATTGGTCTTTTGGACAGAAAAGTATTTGGGTTGAAATAGTATTTTGAGTTTTGGACTTAAAATGTTATAAAAAACTAATTTTTGGTCATTTTACCACAAAAGGGTAATTTGGTCATTTGACCATGTGAATGACCAAATATGAAAAATATTGTTATTTGTGGCAAAAGTATAAAGAATGAAAGTTTTATTGTAATAAAACTTGATTTTGTGGTCAAAGTTCAAGAAAATGAACTTTAGGACTAAAAATGTAAATTTTATAGGTATAAATAGAGAGTTTGACTCTCTTCTTTGACTAACCATTTGTGCAGCAACGGGAGAAGGTTTGGAGATGCGATTTCTGCAGGAGATCATGAAGTGAAGCAAGAACTTGGATCAATTGTTGGAGGATGGTGATTTCCAAGCAAATAAGGTAAGTAGATTGCCTTTTTAGTCAAGTTCTTGAAGAAGTTTTTAATGAGTTTGATAGAAACTGAAATTTGTACATTTCAGTTATGATTATGTGGTTTAAATGGTTTATTACTTCCATTAAGTCATGCTAGAAAGGACTTAACTCAAGATAATGGAAGTAGGTTGTTATTGTTGATGGATTTGAAGTTTTGGGGTTTTGGAACTAAGAACCCTAATTCTTCATTTTGATTGATTTAGTTGTTTTGAATGGTTGAAAACCTTGTTAAAGTATAAGGTTTTAGCCTAGGAACAAACCCCAAACGATTAAGTCGAGTATTAAGGGCTTAAAATGAGAAAATGGGATTTTGTAGCTTGAAAATCGGAGTTTCTGGTCTGCTGATCAGCCCTCGCGACGCGACCAGCATGGTCGTCGCGACTCGAAGGGCATGACCTTTGCGACTCGACCAGCATGGTCCTCGCGACTCGAGGAGCATGGTCTTCGCGACTCGACCATAGGGTCCGTCGCGACGCGAGCCCTGGGCAGAAACCAATTTGTTTTCTGTGAATTTTCCAAGTTTGATTCTTGTGCTAGGCTTATCCGATTGACCTGAAATTTTAAACATAGGTCTAATATGTTGTAAAACTTCATGGAAAATTATCGGAATACGAATACGACCTCCCGAAAGTACTGTAGTAGAATACGCGTATTTCGGGAAGTGTATTAAATTTTATAACGATGGTTATTGATTGGAAATGCATGGAAATGTTCCCCAATTGTATTCTATAGGACTCTTATGTATTAGAGTCAATTGAAATGATTATTAACCTATTATCATTTAATATGAAATGGATAAATAGGTGTGGGATAAAACGGTTGTGGTGCACGCAAAGGCAAGAGACAACCGGGATTCCAATGCAACTAGCATCCAGGTGAGTAATCTCACTAATACCATATGTGATATATGATGATTGAGTTGTTACAGGTTGAAACTGATTGTGGGACGAAATTGATGGTTCAAAGATATGTTTGATACGACAATACCAGATAAGCCGTGAGTCTATGATAGACAAGAACGGAGCTGTGAGTTAAACTTTTATGACAATACCGGAACCAGCCGTGAGTCAATAAAATGAAATGACAATACCGGAACCAGCCGTGAGTCAATAAAATGAAATGACAATACCGGAACCAGCCGTGAGTCAATAAAATGAAATGACAAGACCGGAACCAGCCGTGAGTCAATGAAACTTATATAGACAAGACCGGAACCAGCCGTGAGTCTAGGCAACAGCGGGATTTTCCTGTGAGCCACATATTTCAGGCAACAGCGGGCTAACCCGTGAGCCATAACTAATTCTGGATTTTTATCCAATGGGTGCGGCCTCCGGGCTATGATTCCGGTGCGGCCTTCGGGCTATGTCTCCGATGCTTGGTACGGCCTTCGGGCTATGATTCCGGTGCGGCCTTCGGGCTATGTCTCCGATGCTTGGTACGGCCTTCGGGCTATGACTCCGGTGCGGCCTTCGGGCTATGTCTCCGATGCGGCCTTCGGGCTATGATATTTGGTGCGGCCTTTTTGGCTATGATTTTGTTACAGGTACATGGTGCGGCCTTTGGCTATGATATCGGGTTATTAAACCCAGCTAGTGCGGCCTGCGGGCTATGAATTTTATACTGATAATGTTTTGGTGCAGCTTATATAGCTATGACACAGGGTGCGGCTTATTTAGCCATGATATATGATGTAGTCCATTGTGACTAAGAAAGATGGGACAGAAATGGTTAGACATGATTATAGATGCAAATAACTAACGTGGCTTGTTAATTACAGGTCACTATGATTCAGCCTGTAGGGCTACAGAATAGGATGTGAAATCCTAGAGTATATATGGTCAGCCAGTAAGGCTAGGAGTTTGGGTTCGAAATCCAGACAGTTATATGATTGTATTTTGATACATGTTATTTGCAGATTTGATTACTCACTGAGCTTTATAGCTCACGATATTTGTTATTGTCCCTGCAGGTTAGCGTGATACTGACAGGGGACAAGATAGAGTCCGTGACTTTGAAGTGGGACTCATAGATGCTGTCAGTAGCAGCCCGGCTTTAAAGGAGACATGGTATTTTATACTCTCCTTGATACACTTGTACCCGTTTTTATTAAAATATACCCCTTTGTTATGGTTTTATGTATTGAAACCTTTGTTTAAAATGGAAAAAATTTTCAGGGGTGTTTTTGTTTAAAAGCCGGGTGTTACATAAATCATATGTAAGAATCCCTGGAAAGCTCAATTTCAGCCAACATATTCATTAGTATCGAGTGTCTACAATTTCTGATTTTGGTATTACATACCACATGCTACGGTTCAAAGAACTAAATTGGTCTACAAATCTCGATGCCAGAGTTTCATCTAATTGTGAGGCAGTTATTTAGGTTGATATATGGTGTGTCATTGGTGTAAGACCCTATTTCCGGAATGGCCAAGTTTGGATTTAAAGGAATTGATTTTTGGGAAAAATTAGAGACAACACTCTATCTTGTATAAAACGCGTATTCAGAAACGCGGAGATATCTGCCGCTGATTGTACAAACCCTAGATCTCGGGTTTTGGGTCATATTTAAGGGGTTCTAAACCCTAGGAGCTGTCATTTCCACCCTTTGTATCCTCTAGAACCCTCTATTCTCAAACCTTAGCCTCCTTTGGTGATTTTAAGCTCCATATCTCTCTTTGGAAGATTTCTTGAAGAAGAAGAAGGTGGTGTTGGTACAAGGATGTTCTTTTACTTGTGGGAATCAGCAAGATCTTCATTTTTGGGCCATTGTAAGTGCAAAGTCTCCACCTTTTGTTGATTAGGACATTTATCTTGTAGTTTGGGTTGCATATTATGGCTCTAAATAGAGAAATGGTTTCTTTGTGGTATAACTGAAGCATGGAAAATTTTAAAAAGTCATTTGTGGTCACTTGATATTTAGTTAAGTTGTTCAAGGAAATGATCACACTAGGGGCAGGTTTGTCCCAAAAAATATTTATTTTACATTTGTCAAAAGAATATCATTGTTATCGTCAAATGGGCTTACGAATTCGAGATCAGACCTGGCAAAAGGGTATTCAAAATCGAAAATTCGAATATTTGGATATTTAAATTGTATATACGTATTCCAATTTTAAATTAGATATCCTAAATTCATTTCTTTTATGGTATACAACCAAATAAAAATAAACGCAATTGGGGTGCATCATTTGAGAGGGGAAGAGGGCTTATGTTATCCCACCGTTTTGCTTCGACAAAAGAGGGAGAATGATTGCATGGCTTTATCGTTTTTCTATTGATTATTATTTGGATTGTAGCTGATTTTATTGAACTCTTTTTACTCTTTTAACTTGAAGTGTCATGATGTTTGTTATCATCAACAAACAAATATTGTAGGTGCATTTCGTCCATATGGCTTGCACTTAACATCAATATCATTTGTATTGATGATAACAAACATTAAACCGCAAATATTGTTATATTACTAATCAATTTACTTTGTATAAAAGATTTTTAGTAATGATTATTATGATGATGGATCGACAAAACAATGTATCAATTCTATATCCAGTAGTAGATCCGTACATGACATTCCAATTCCAAGTGACAGAATCATAATTTGTGTGCCGCCTATTAATCAGACATCGATGAGTAAGCTGATAGATTGTGAGTGATCATTGTGGGTAGTCGAGTAATTGTGGCAGTAGCAATACTTGATCACATAGTTGTTCAGATGGACTTGTATAAAGAGTGTATCTTGTTGACAATACATAACAAAGAATACACATCAACAAATGGATTCATATTCTGATATCAAGTCGGAGATTTGTCATGATAAGATATCATCTTGGAAAGCATGTGAAAGCATCAGAATGTGTGCCACAGTAATTTGAAGTGAAAAAATATTGTGAGGTGCGGTTATATCTTGATTATTCATCATTATAATATCGAATGTTAATACTATTAGACTATTTGCCAAAGGGCTTCTAGCCCAGCGGCATCAGGTGTTGCCTTCCCTCCATGAGGTCGAGGGTTCAAGTCTCGTTCGAGACATAGGTGGTATTAAGGTGTAGTTTAGGAGTAGGAGTAGGACTAGATTAGTTTGCTGTTCCAAAAAAAAAAAAAAAAAAAAAAAAAAAAAAAAAAAAAAAAAAAAACTATTAGACTATTTATTGAAAGTTGAAGTGGACCAAATTTTATAGAGATTTTTTTTATATAAAAGGCCTTGTAAATTGTTAAAAAGAGTTACTATTAATTAATTTTATAAAACATGTGTTTTATATTAAAGGTTTATAAAATCACCAAAGAATAATTTCTAACCGTTTATTTTTTGTCTTTTATTTGTTTGAAAATATTCTTAGATTAAAAAACATAAAACAAATAAAACAAAGACTTTACTGTGTTCAAACTAATCAAGTAGTCAATTTGTTCCTCCTTTTTGTTCGGCCACATCTAAATAGGCAAAATAATAATAACCATCATTTTTGTCTCTTTTCAATCCAATACCATTTCTCATGTACTTCGTCATTTCCATGAAGTGTTTTTTGGTTAAATGAGTATTTTGGCTCTTGATTTGGTGCATATTCTGAATTAAAGTCGTTGGCCTTCGAATTTTAGTTGCATTCATTGTTTTTGGAAAAAAAAACTAGATAGATAAAGGGTTATCTAAAAATAAATTTCACATGAAACCATTATCGGATGGAAGAAAACATTGTATATTATTATTATAAATTAACAAAATGAATATATCCAAAGCTTAGGGAAGGAAGTATAATTTACAGTTTTGTGTTAGGAAAGTGTTCTCACTATAGAAACAATCTCATTGCAAAATTAGGGTAATCAAGAAGACCACTCAACTCTTAAAGTTGATAGTTATTAACGTAAAAATTAATGATAAATGCTAATATTGCACTTTGGTTTTAGAGGATCAGAGCAATTGGCATTCTTTCCGGCTCTTGGCATTACATGTGAAGTGTTCCCAATTGTAGGTACGCTCTTGATTGAACTTTTATATAAATAAATCAATTGCAATTCAGGTTAGTATGTAGTCAAAATCGGATTAAGTTGTTCTTCTTTCTCACAAATAGGAGTGACTATGTTTCTTTGTGCACCGGGAGTGCTAGGAAAATACATGCTCCTAGCTTAGTTTTGTACCTGAGGATAGATATTTATAATTATTTTGATGATGTGTACATTTTGTAAGCAATGAACTTATGATGTAACTCATTGTTATTTCTAGGGCTGTAAACGAACCAAACGTTCGGCGAACCGTTCGTGAAATGTTCGGCGGGAAGTTCGTTTATGTTCGTTTATTTAATAAATGAAAAAACATGAACGCAATTTCTCGTTCGTTTAGTTAACCGAACGAACATGAACAATTGCCTCGTTCGTTCAATTATGTTCGTGAACGTTCGTTTATGTTGTTCGTTTACGTTCGTTTATGTTTGTTCATTTAAGTTCATTTTATGTTCATATATGTTTAATTGTGTTTGATTACATTACAATATTAAATGTTTGTTTATATTCATATATGTTTAATTGTGTGTGTTTATCTCTGTTCGTTTATGTTTGTTCATTTAGTATGTTCACGAACATAAACGAACGAACATGAACAAAATAATTGTTGAACAAACGAACATGAACAATAAAACTCGTTCGTTTAACCGTTCGTGTTCGTTCGCTTGTTCGGCTAACTTAATTGAACGAACATGAACAAGTCATCGTACGTGTTCGCTCGGTTTGTTTACAGCCTTAGTTATTTCTGTTTATATTGAGAAGTCCATGATGCATATTTTGTGAAACAGCTTTTTAAAGTGATTTATTGTATAAAGATTGCTCTTTATGATTTTTTAAATATCATGTGATAGTATGAGTCATTATTCATTTAACATCTTTGGTGAGTTATAAAATATGATTTTTTGGATGATTATAAGGGTAATCTTGCCATTGTCAATTAATTTTATTACATTCATATGTTTTTTACTACAAACAACGTGAATTTTCTTGAATGGTCATTTGATTTGATGTTGTTGTGCAATTTTAAAATGAATGGTAAATAATCATTTTTATCATTTAAGATAGTCATTATATCTAACCAAATAACATGTTTTCATTTTAATATTTATTCAAAGATGCCAAACATGGAGTTCAAGAGTTTTCCAAAATTGTTTAAAATTGACATGAATACTCCCCTCTTAAATGCACTTACAATATTATTTTTATTATGATGTCTACCAACAAGAATAGCATAAGACATTTATTATTATAGTTTTCTTTAATTTGGTTATTATTTAACACAAGGTTTTATTTTGCTTTAAAAGTTTTGAGAGTTTTTTTATTGTAAATATATATTTTTATCTTTAAAATAGGCTTTTAAATGTTATTTTTCAAATTGACCGTAAGAAAGTTGTTACTGTTGTAACGTCCCAATTTCACAATTATAAAATTTCATTTATTACCAAGGTTCCAACCAATATCTTTATTCCAAAAAGTAAAACTGTTCGACATATTTATTAAACCAACAGCGGAAACATTTGAAAATCATAGCATAGTTCATTAGGATAAATCTCTTGTATGCAATGCGCTGTCGTCAAGCCTTGCCCTTCCCTTTGTCATTTGAAATACCTGAAATGTTATAAAATCAACGGGTAAGCTTAAAGCTTAGTGAGTCCACAAATTACCATACATGCCCACATATTAAACAGCCCGTCCTCGAGAAGGACCCGACCATACCCGCCATATTACAGCTACGGGCGTCCATCATACAACAGCTATGGACACGGGGCGGTTCTACCCATCATACAACAGCTATGGGTTCCCGGTTATGGCCCAGCCCATCATACAACAGCTGTGGGACAAGGCAATAGTCCAACTCGCCATACAACAGCTACGAGGGGACACGCATCAGTACTGAGCCCAACAACAAATAATCACAGATATAGAGCAAATCATATAACTATAAATAACATACAAGATGTCTAACATGCAACATCATATAGTAATGTAAGGATACTCACCTGATTCGTAACCGTGTAGATATTCTCTAATATCCCCACTTAGCTCGTCCACACACCTAAATCCCACATACACAACATGTCAAGCACTGACCAAACTCCTATAGACTTGCCTAAAAGTCAGACCCAACGTTTGGTAACCAACATTGGTCGAAAATAAGCTTTTGGGTCAAACAGTCGCTCGCCGCAGCGTGGCTCCACACCCTACACGTTGCGGCTATCTTCGCATAGTTACGGGGTTTAGCCGAACCCGAGTCACCGACATAGCCTGACCGCGCCGCGGACTCGTATTGATCCGGAATCTTATTTGCCCTTAATCAGTACAGCCATCGGCTAGGGTTCCGCTCTATACCCTTCCTAGGATCAGAAACTACCCTAAGCTCACTTTCTTATGGACATGCAAGTCCATGCATGTCCTTAGTCCAAACCCTAAGTGTTACAAGTCATCTAAGGCTACAAACCAATGGGTAACACCCTATGACGATATGAAAAGGAAAAGTCAGAAAAGTAAATCTTCTTACCTTACTTCTGAAAAACGGAGTGATGCCCACGATCCGTTACAAGCCTTCTCTCGCGTTGGATCTCCTTCTTCTAATCTCCAAAAACCTTCAAAGCCTTGAAACGAAGAGCCTCTGCTGAAACCAGTCGACTCTAGTCTAGGAAACTTCCAAAAACACGAACCCTAGGGCTGGGACCCTTTATATAGGCGTTTAAATCCGAATTAGGGTTTTTCACATCTGCGGCGCACCGCACCGCGGATCCTCCTAAGCCGCGCCGCGCGTACAAAATAATTCGCGAATCCAGATCCTTCCCGAGCCGCGCAGCGGATCTGTCCGGGCCACGCCTCGGCGGAACGGGTCTTACAACTGTAGTCATCACTATTCTTACCAATATCGTCAAAACGAATACGTTTGTTAAGTAATATGAGTCACATACATCAACAATCTCCTTTTTATGATGAAAAATATGTCATTTTTAGTTAAATAAATATTTTAAATACTTTATAAAACTTTATGCAATTTTTGTTAAGATCCCGATATTGATTGTAAGATCTTACGATTTTAAGATCCTACAACCAAAAACCGATATCGATCACATTAAGATCTATATGAAGCAAGATTTTTACCGGGATCTTAGGATGTAACTAGGATCTTAAGATCTTAATCCGATCCGATGTCACATCTAATTGTGGATGTCATGATGATCTTGTTTGTTTTTCTGTTCAAAATATTTTCTTGCTAATTTTTGCGGTTTCTAACTACAAGAACTGTTCATGCTTAAGAAGTTAACTTGATTCTACCTTCGAAATTTTAATCAACATTAAGTTATAATAGATACTGGAGTAAATTACAAAAATGGTCCCTGTGGTTGGCAAGAACTTTCAATAATGGTCCTACTGTTGAAAAAATCAACATAATGGTCCTCATGCTTAGAATTTACTTTCAAAAATGGTCCAAAGGCCAAGTAAAATGACCATTTTACCTTTTCTTTTAATGTATATTTTATTAAAGTAATTAAAAAAAACTTACCCCACCCCCTCCACCCCCACCCGTCTCTCTCTCTCTCTCTCTCTCTCTCTCTCTCTCTCTCTCTCTCTCTCTCTAGCAGTGCTTCCCTCATCCTTCCTCTTCAACTTCAACCTTTAACCATGTCAGTTTTTCTCAAACTTTACCTATAAATCGGACATAAACCTTGAAGATTCGAGTTATAAAACCTGTGGTTCTCAAATTATATCATATCCATGGAAAATAGACCTAGTCTCTGAACCGGGTAACAATAACTCAATCGATCCAAAAATCAGCAGCACAAAGTTTGAGATCTAGTCACACATGTTTGTTTACTCTTAACATTTAGATAAGGAATTCGATTCTTTCATCTCCACCACGTAGCTCGTGCTCCAATTATGTTGAGTATTAAGTCAATTTCACTTTTCACAAACTTGATTTGGTATCCATATTACGTTGTATAGCTTACACACTTAGAGGTTTCCACTACTCTGTTTCAAAAAGCAAAACGGAACACTCTGTTTCCTTGTAGACAATGTTGACGGGGTTTTCATGATGATTCAATTGTTCTTCTTTCTATGTTTGTTTGATTTGTTGTTGACTGGAAAGTTGATGTCAGAATTGAAATCAGCGTGATGCCCAAACAATCAGAACTCTGGTGATGATGGCGCCGATGAGATTTACAGTTTTCCAAAGCGAGAGAAAGGATGTCTCTTACGATCTCATCTCAAATCTTCAGGGTTTTGATTGAATCCGATTCCTTACAAAACACCGATTTTTTCCCTTTCCTCTATCGAATCTATTATACGATCTCATCTAAATGTTTGCGACTTTGTAGCAAGTTCAATTTTGAATTTATATGCTTAAATTGAAACATTTAAAGTTAATATGACCATTTACAGATATGCTCATGAATTTGCTGATTATACAGCGAGGCTACTAGAGAGAGAGAGAGAGAGAGAGAGAGAGAGAGAGAGAGAGAGAGAGAGAGAGAGAGAGAGAGGTGGGGGTTGAGGGGGTGGGGTAGTTTTTTTAATTATTTTAATAAATGAAACATTAAAAGAAAATGAAAAAGAAATTAAAAAGGGTAAAACGGTCATTTTACTTGGCCGTTGGACCATTTTTGAAATTAATCCTAAGTATGAGGACCATTATGGTGATTTTTTCAACAGTAGGACCATTATTGAAAGTTCCTACCAACCACAGGGACCATTTTTGTAATTTACTCTAGATACTGCACAAAATATAACATGGATGGCAAATTTGGAGACTAGAGTTTTTGGTAGGATTTTTTGATCCCGATCTTACAATCACAATTTTGTAAAGCATAAAACGATCTTAAATAAGATCTCAATCTTGACAACCTTGTTTACGCAAACCTAATAAGAGAAAAAGATGTTTATATTTTTGAAAATAAATTGATGCTTTTTTACCTAAAAGCTAATCAAATCAGTCGGTGACGGAGGTGATTCCATCATAGTTTCATTTTCACTTTGAAAACTCAAATTTTTAAAACTTCTCAACATTCATGCATTCACATGTCGTAGAATGTAGATCATAAATAACTTCTTTTTGTATATGGATGCTTTCAACATCACCAATTTATTGTTTGAAAAGGCATAATTGCGCATTAGATTTTTTTCAATGTTCGCTAACAATTCACAGTAGTTGTTAACTTCATATCGTATTCTAAGCAATATTAATAAAATTGACCATGTACATTAACATTTCAAGGATTTATTCATCTTGGGGTATATATAATCTAACAATACGTTAGAATGAAAACAATATCGATAATACATATCAAATGTGTTACTATACCCTACATTGATGCGACACGATCCTATAAGTGTCTATATATGGTGGAGTCATCCCACTCTCTATAAGGAGCTCTTTTGGAGAGACAATCTTAGACTCCGTATATATCTTATATGGTATCAAGAGTCGGTGTCTCGTACCCTCGTGACTTAACACCTCATTCTCTATCATCATCGAGCCTCCATCTCTGAAATGTATCTCATATTGGTGTGACACGGACTTATAAGTGTTGAAATGTATCTCTTTGGAAGAGGCAATATTGGACTCCATATATATCTTAAAAAATGCTTGAAAATCCTAGCATCTCATGGCTAAACTTTTGATGTCTCATTTGGAGGGGAAAAAGGTATAATTCAATATTTATTATGCTTCGATAACTTTGGGATAAACTAGAAAACTTTATAAAATAAGTAGCACCTTTTCTAATCATTCTATCATCAAACTAACAGACAATTTCTTGATAAAAATAGTTATTCATCCATATTTTTTTGTTGGCTTGAGACTGACCATTTAGATTGTCAAAATTCACATGATTAAAATTTTCAGGATTATGATGTAGGAAACCCCGAAAACATCGAACAAACGAACATGTGGTATCCCAATTCTAGGTGAATGACATAATATGATCCATGCAAAGGGGTTAGCCCACACCGACACAACCCACCAACCGGTCCAACCCTCTACCTTGCATCGACGAACCAACAACGTCTTTAGCGGGGAGATCTGACCCTAAGGCCATAATGGTCCGACAACCCTCATAACAATGCTTCCTTATTTGTTCGACATAATGTTTTAAGCAAGCCAAAGTTTTGCCTTATTCGGTTATGCTTTGGATTTTTTTTTAATTTACATATTTGTTGGAGTGTTCGTGATGTGGTGTGGTACGATTTAGAGTCAAAAACTCAAACTGTATTGCATGTGTGTTTTGAGATTACAAACCACACCACAAAGGTTTTAAATTGTATTATGAGGTGTGGTGTTGGTGCGGTTCGATAAATGAACTCTTGATTTTCTTTTATATAATGGAGATAAGATAAAGGTATTTTAACATCTAGGAATTTTGGCAAGAAATCCTTTTTGACATTTCAAACTCCTTTTTGACATTTCAAACCCGATCAAACGAGTTGACTCAACGCTCAACCAAAATTTTTCGTTTATGCATATATGCTCATTGGACATTATCTTATTGCTATGTAATCACTATGCCTTTATTATTTACAATTTGATGGACACATTTTTATCTATTTCTCTCTAAAGAAGAACTTAAAGTTTCTAATCTTTTATGATCAGTTCTCTTATACTTCCTCATATATATTCTACCATTAAAGTTGTATACTTCATCTTTTAATATCTTGTTGAGTGTTAACTTCAAGATTAGCATCAAAGTGTTTAAAAGAGTGTGAGTTTGATCTAATTGTTAGATCCAAATGTGTACAAAATACTTGTAGAATAGGGGTTGAGTACATGTATTCATTTTTGAATTTTTTTTTTCTATTTCCAAAGCATAAAGATAGAATAAAATAAGCTTAGTAAACTTTTAAATGGCTTCTTAAGATTAAAGTATAAATAAATTTTTCATGACAACAAAGTAATCTTTATAGGTGTTTCATGGTTTTATCTTTGAAGAACAAGATGTTGAATGGTAAACAGTCTATTTGTTAATCAACTCGATGGATGGATAGATTAGTTTGATTCCATATAATGTTAAATTCTTGCTTAAAAGAAATAACTCTTTCAAAATATAATGTTAACAATATACACACAATTGCTAAACACTTCTATGAAGACTGTATAATTATACTTGAAAAAAACATTTAATAAATATCTTGCTTTGAGGCTATGTCTAGGGTCACTTAATCAAAAGATTGAGGCATATTCAAAGAATTAAAGAAAGAAAAAGGAAAATATGAGTGTGTGTATGTGTTGGGTGGGGGGCTTGATGTGGAGTCAGGTGGGGTAGGATGGGATGTAAAAGATATGATGATAATCTGTTTCGATTTGATGTATCATGGCTAAAATCTTTTGTGTTTGTAATGAAACATAAAAATTTGAATCTAAAAATTTTGTCCCTACTTAAAGAATGACATGTAGAACTTAATGGAATTTAACTATTTCCAATGTCATTGACTTCGTCAACCAAATGTTATTTTAGTAAAGTTTACATTCTAGTTCCTTCAAATTCCTTAGAGATCCGTGAATCAAACACGTCCTAATGGTGCGATTGATTCAGAGAGTGTTTAGATATGAATTGAAATCTTTTGGATGAATGAGAATCTAAATGCATCAGAATCCGAATAAATTTGAATATCTAAAGCTTTTGGTTGACATATAACGAAATGGAATATTTTGTTGATTTATGTTCGGTCTGCAAATTTTTTCAAAGAAATTGAAATGTAAAATATATAAAATAACTAAACTACCCGTTATTGATTTTTTGTATTCTTTCTGTATTTATAAAATAACTAAATAATTCCATATACCAAAAAAAATTATAAGATTTGTTAAACAAATTCTTATAATAAAATAGTGAGATAAATACACATAATCAATCAACATGCGACCAAAAATTATTAAAACATAGTTTAAACCATATTCCTTCAAATTTCATCCAAATCCATAAACCAAACATAAGTATTCAGTTTTGAGTTTTGATCAAAGTTCATAAGATTAGCAAGGTCACCAATAATGCAACCTGTCACTCCGTTGCATATCCACGGCAACAGATTCAACAAACATCAATAGTAAATTTTTCTTAGTCCTTTTTCAGTTTATCCAATTGCTTTCGTAAATCCTTCCTGGTCCTTTATTTTGTTTTTCTAATTGCTTTGTAGCTAGCGAATGACCTACTTTTAAACCATTAGATTTAAGTTCGTTTCATCCATATGAATATATTTTTTATCAAAGTTGTCGAATTTAGCTTTTATATAGGTAAAGCATTTACAATAGTCTTCATAACACGTTATAAACCACTTTCATCAAAGCTATAAGACTTGATCCCATGTCTTGCTTTCTCCCGTTCTAACAAATCACGTTTGTAATTTCTGAATTTAAATTTTCATACATTCTTCAAAGAAACTCTTTTACTTCGGTTCGAATCATTTCTGCCGACATATTCACTTTTACTTGTTACTGGAAAAAACAATGTTGCGTTCTTTTTTTTTTTTTTTTTAAGTCGGGATATTTGTACGAATTATGCACTATAACATTGTAAACCCTTTATTTCTTTGGACAAATCTTTTGCTAAACATTTAAAGAGTGTTTGATATTGGTGACCGACTGAAATCAAAAGTTTTATTGGGCCTAGTGTTGCAAATATTTTGCTAACCATTTGATATTGTTGATTGATTGCCGGTTGTTGCTAACAAAAACCTTTGGTTACATGTGTTGTGGATCCCACACAGGGTTTTTTTCTTTAATCTCCCTTGAATTATAAAGAAAGCAAAACTTTTATTGAGCCTAATGATGCAAATGTTTGATTTGAAAGAGAGAGAATCATTTTTTGTAATATAATTTCTATAAAAACTCTTTTGCTTTAGTTTGAAAGATGGATACTTATTCGGCATCTAACTTGTCCTATTATAGATCTTCAATCGGAGCTTTCTAGGTTTGGGATCAAGAGATTTTTCGTCCAAGTTAACACAAAATACAAAGAAACTTGAACTTTTTGGATCATAGCAGTGGGTGTGTGCTTTAAGATTCGATGATAAACTGGAGAAAATACTTTCTGTTTGTCGTTTTATGTGTGTTCACTGTTCACATTCTACAATGTTTGACCTTGGAATCAAGCCCTAACAAAGACGATACGGATCATCAGAAACGATGCAGAAAGCAGAACATATATAGGTTCTGTGTGCAAAATCTCTGTATGCATTACTACGATGTTTCGATTTCGGAATCAAACCCTAACAAAGATGATATCGCCCATCAGAAACTAACAATAATCCAAAAGTCTGTCTAATATCAATTGAAAGCTCTCTACGCACATACGACAATGTTTGACTTTGGAATCAAACCCTAACAAAGGCCAATTGCGACATCGATATTCAGAAATCAACAAACATTCATAAGCTCTTTATGTAAATTCACCTGGATTCATTTATATTAAAATATGATGCTTGCGCATACGTAAATACACTGAATGAACAAAATTAATTGGATCGCGTATTTGTTATTTCATATACATATTCACACGAGCAATTCACGAAATTACATAAAAACAAAAATAACAGAAGAGGTGCAATTGGATAATTTTGATCGACAGGTACGAAATCATGGAGTGTATTTTCGTTTGGAAAAGCGTTGTTACCTGTCGCGGAGGTGAGAGCGGAGGATAGGAGAGACGATCCGAGAGTACGCAAGGCGTAAGCGAGGGCAGAGGCGGAGGGTGTAGACGGTGATGTGACCGACGAGCTGCTGGAAGGATCCGACGAAAAGACTGAGGCTCCTGATCGGCGGCACATACAGCGTCAGTGGGACCGCCGAGAAGGCCACGGCGAAGAATAACTGCAGCATTTATTTGTTGATTTTGGGCGTCGGGAAGATCGAGAGATGTTGGAAGGAACGATTAATTTTGATAGGAGATGGTGGTGTGGTTTCTCCAATACGAGGTCGATGTTGCTACGACATGTCATTACGTGGACGGTCACGATCACTCCTTGAAAATTTTGTGTCTTGATCCAGATCGAGTCGGCAAACGGCTTAAATTTACAAGTGCATTCATTATAGATCATTGGATCCGTCGACTTGTGATTTTCTATTTTTCCTCCATAACTGTGGTGTCGGGTTGACTCAACCCACAGCGTCAAAATTCATCGGTGTTTTTGTTGAAATGAACAAAATTATAGGTTGTGTTTGGTAGCATCTGAACCATTCAGAGGTCTGAACTCATTTAGAGGCTCTTACTCATTCAGACTTGTCCTTAACCCTTAATGGTTCAGATGCCATTAAGAGTAGAGGTGGCAAAACCTGACCCGACACGACAACCCGACACGAACTCGACACGAAATAAACGGGTTTGGGTAAGAGATTTCAACCCGTTTAATTAAACGGGTTGACACGACACGACACGATAATTAAACGGGTAAGGTCAGGGTTGAAACTTTCAACTCGAAAATGACTCGAAAATGACCCGTTTATTTAAATTCAAGTTTTCTAATTCTTATGTAAATTGGACAAGTCAAAAAACCAATACCATGTTTAAAAGAAAATTTTTTGATTGACTTGTTTTATAATGTGGAAGTCGCTTAGCCACCTAGGCCATGGATTCATTTTCACTTTTCTACTTTCTTACTCATACTCCACAGTTTCACTCGGCCTCTCCCTCCTCCTCGCAACCTCACCATTCATCTCCCCGACTCCTAATCTTTTAACATTGGTCTATAAACTTAGAGTGAATGCTTCTACTACTAGTTTTTAATGTTTTCCTTTTCACCTCAAACTCCTATTCTTTCAACATATTTAATGTTTCAACTTGAAAAGTGACATGATATATTTACAAGGTCTAAACACCAAACCCGAAACTCGACACGAACTCGACACGAAAATAAACGGGTTGACACGACACGACACGGTTATTAAACGGGTTGGGTTAGGGTCGAGCACTTTCAACCCGTTTAATGTTTTGACACGACACGAAATCGACACGACACGACACGTTTGCCAGGTCTAATTAAGAGGCTCTTACTCATTCAGATGTGATAAATTTACGAATAAAACGCTTTTATTCATTCAGAGCCTCTTAATCATTCAGATTAAGAGGCTATCAAACACAGCCTTAGTCAATTATGAATACTTAGAAGCTGTTTGGCAATCTCTTGATGGTTTCATTCAGAATTAGTCTCTGAATGGTTAGTCGTTAAGAATGTTTGGTTTGCCAGATTCAAGTCACTGAATCATTAAGAGACATCTGAATGGTTAAGATATTAAATTGAATCTGCACCATTAAGATGTCAGAGTATACTATTTTTATCTTTAAACATGAAAAACACTTGTATCTTTTTTCTTAAAGTTATTACGAGACATATTCATTTACAGCTTCTAAATCTTTCAGATACTATCAAACAACCTTTTACATTTATAAAATGATGAATAGTAACCATATATATATATATATATATATATATATATATATATATATATATATATATATATATATATATATATATATATATATATACTAATTGTAAGACCCGTGTATTACACGGGATGATATAAAAATAAAGAATATAAATTATGAATATGTAGACATTAATGTTCATAAAAAACAATATTTCCATAAAAAATAATTGAAAGTAGTAAACTTTACATGAGGTAGAGAAAAGAATGAGAGTACACTGTTATAATTCGACAAAATATTCAATGTTGCAGTGACACAATAAAATAGTGCCACTATATACTTTTAGTCATAGCGCTTTTGGTGGCACTTTCTTGATATTTAGTGGCATATTTTCTGTGTCATTAAATGTTATTTTGTTTGTAGTGATACCACGGTCGATGTGTAAACTTCAGATTGTTTAAAAGAAATGTAATATTACAAAGAGCATGCAACTTATATGCAAAATGTTTTTTTTGGTAAGTAGTTTCTCTTAGAGTTTAGGTTTAGGTTTCAGATTTACAATTTAGGGATTTTATTTAAGGTTCATAGCAATGAATCGTTAATGGTTTCCTTTCAGCAAATAGTTTCATGCCGGCTAATAGTTTGGTTTCTATGACTAATATTTTTTTTTCAAAAACATGTCATATTTCATACAAAATTCAATGTATCTGCATATCATTTTTATCTTAGTTGGGTGGCGAATTTAAAAATTATATATTAAGAAAACCATTTTATCATAAATATATGACGTTATTAATGAATTGTTTTTACAAAGTTCAATGCTATTTTTTTCGTTGACATTAACTTAGATTGGTTAATCCTATTTTAAAATAACTAAAAAACTCGAAAGCCTTATTTACTCTTTCTCAAATCAATCATTTTTTTCTCCAACACTTAATTGATTATTTATTCATAATATGCCATTATAGTCATTAATTATCCACACTTAATTGAGGAGTTACAAGATAATTAAGGAGTTTAGAGTAACTTACAAACAAATTTTTATTTTGAGAAAACCAGAAATTCTATAAAAATGACATGTGTACAAGAGGGCTTAGAAGATGACATGTGGCACTTTGAGTTACTTATTTATTAGGATAGGATATATATAGGTAGAGGATCAACATAGAACCCCTTTTTATCCATAGAACCATAGAACCACTCTTTTAACCCTACGATCATTATATAAGTGGCTTAGATTAAAAGGGTGCACCAATACAATTCTAGTCATTACACATGGAATCACATACTCATATGGGCATAATAGGGTTTCTATATCTACCATTCTAATCCAAATCAGAAGCGTAAATCATGAAAAAAAATCAGGCCATATTTCTCTCTTCGTTCCAATTGAAAAAACCCAGTTCCAATTCAAAATCAACACACACAAACAATCCTCACATAGAAATCGGTCCATCTCTCCTCCTCTTCACGGAATCACGAGCTCACCACCATCGCCAATGGCTATCACGACCACCTGCTACAATCGATCTTATCAAATCCGCCGGCAACAGTGGAGATCTCATTACCGGAGTTCTTTTGGTGGCGATCGCTGTCCAACAAGTGGCCGGAGATTGCGTCTTTTGGTCAGAATCCTTCTTAGAACAACTCTCAAGTATCGATCTCAATTTATATTGACAGGTTTGAACAATTTTTCTTCAATGTTCATTAGTGAACATTTATGAATAATTTGTCTCTCTTATCACGTCTCCCTCCCCATCTCCAATTTTCTGATTAATCCTAACATGATCTCATTTACTGGAGTTCTTCTAGAGAGAAAAAGAGAGAGAGAGAGAGAGAGAGAGATGGAGAACGAAATAGAGAAATAAAGAGAGATTGAGGCAACAGATACACTTGTTACGGTCAAATCATCATCTAATTCACAAAAATGGCCAAGGTACAGATCTGGTTACTCCTTGAATTTGATTCTGTTTCACATTTTTTCGATTCAGTTGATCTCAATTTGATTCTGTTTCATAACCTACATGCTAATCTCAACTGTAATTGTGGTTTTTGTTAACTTAAATCTGTTTGTTGTTATTAACAGGTTTGTCGACCAAGAATAATACGTGTACATGAGATCCAGGAGATATGCCATGATCAAGAATCAAAGATCCGGACTGAAAGAAAGTTGATGAAATTGACCAATTTCCTGGGATTTTGAAGACAATGTTCATCAATGAACATATGTTCATCAATGAACATATGTTCATCGTTGAACATGTTTGTATGTTCATATATTTCATCAACGTTCTTCAATGTTAATTTTTGACCAAATGAACATGTATGAACGTGACTGTAATTTCTTAGTTTTTATAAATGTTTATAAATGTTAATCAATGTTCAGTAACGAACATTTGAGATCTTGTGTTTGATATATGAAGATTCATACATGTTCAGTACTCAACATGTGTGAACATGAACAATATTATGCAATGTTCACTTATGAACATGACCAATTTCTGAACAATACTATTTTCTAGGAGTTTGATTACAACGTTCATTGATGAACATACGTATATGTTCATCAATGAACATACATATATGTTCATCAATGAACATATAAATGCAATTTACCATCATACCCTTATCACCCTAATTTGATCTAACGGTCAAGGAGATGGTTCTATGATTCTATGCATAAAAATGGTTCTATGTTGAACCCACCCATATATATATATATATATATATATATATATATATATACTAGGTTAGAAACCCGTGTAATACACGGGATGATTAAAAAATATATAAAAAAATGAAATTATGTAATTATGATTTAAGTACTTAGTACTGGTTACTTTCTATACTACAAAACCGATCTCAGGATTAAAATCTTTAAAATGTAAATGAATGACCATATCGATCTTATAACTAAAAATCAAATTATGTTGTGACCATTTATTGGAATTACTTTGGCTTGAATGCAATCCACAAAGCTGCCTCTTTCTGAATATAGTCACCATTAGGAAGAAGCTTCACCTTTATAAAAAGTTTGACCAACTGCTTACAAGCTTCCTCTTTCTGAATATTAAGGTTGTACCAAGAGAACATGTTTATAAAAACTTTGACCACTACCTCTTGCTGTAATATTCAGTAAAATAGTTAGGTTGATATTTCAATGTATAATGTCCTAAAAAGAAAAAAAATAAAGTGTTGAGAACTTACATGAAAAACTCTTTCAGGCATATCACACACATATCTCCGAAAAAGACTTGATTGTACTAAATCCATGGTTCTCGGGCAGCTCCCGTTTCCGGGCCGAACGTATAGTCGTATATTATCACCACCAAGCCTGATAAATAATACAATTTCAACACTTATCTAACTAACTTGGTGGCTTAGAGCATTGTTGGGTTGTACACAAAAGTACAACCCAACAAAGTAACATGAATCAAACATATCATGGGACAGTTCTATACCAGCTGCCTTTGCAGCTACAACTTCTTGAAATACATATGTCACAAATAAGACATCTCACATCTGATAGCATTGTTGAGATATTCCACATCAAAATAAATTTGGCATCCTTTACACCCTCCAACAGCAAAAGTTTGTCATTAATGGAATCCCCAGGGACTTGTATGCTCTTCCAATATAATAGTGGTCGTGGGACCCATTGATTATTTTTCGGGCTGAATTCCAAACTAAAGAAACTTGAACTCTACCTGTAAATTTACAAATGAGGCTCGATGTTCAGAATCCTTATACCTGAAATTGCTGAAGTTTCACTTCTGAGATTTATGAAAATGATACTTCTATTCAAAAAATACCGTCAAATATATGTTATAAAAACTAATTCCAAAAAAAGTGTACACACCTCATATTGGCACTAAAAAATCAAGCTGGATGACATCATAAAGATCTAAAGCAGCATTAACACACCCCTCTCCAGTTCAGGTGATCCAACTTCTTTCTGTTAATTTATCATAAAAAGTAAAAATCCATTATTATAGTAAAAAAAAGAAAGAACATACCAACTCCAGTCAAAATGTTGTCTTTTTAAAGGGTTAATTAACAAAATCTAAACAATAATTTATTGGAAAAACTAATTTCACTGGTAATGAGCCATCCACTTTTTCTTCATTAGTGACATGCAATAAACTCACACCTAGTATATATCATATCAACGCTAGAAACAGTTGTGTCAGGAGATGATATTTTAATTGATTCCACATTTGTAACTGTTTCTGCAAAATGAAACAGACGTTAGTTCAAATATATCATTAGTATAATATGCATTTATACTATAATATTAAGTCTAATATACCAGAATCAGGTTCAACATTCTTTGGGTTATCAGGAGCTTTATCAACATCCATGTCCAAACCTATATCAAAGAAACAAATTAGCAAAACTCAACTGCTACAAAAAGGAAACACAAACCTGGTGGTGATGCAGAGGATGATGGTGACGGTGAAGGTAAAAGCAATCGCCCAAAATGAAACCATAACTTACTTTTATCTTCTTCAAGCTTCGTCTTCTTTTCTGTCTAAGAGTGACTAATGGTGATGTAGAGGGTGATGGTGATAGTAAGATGGCGGTGTGATGGTTGTAGTAGCAACGAATTTGGTGAGGACGATGGGCAGGATTAAGGATCAGTGAGTGGTCAACGGTGGAATCAGTATGTAAACCAACACTCCCAAAACCATCATTTTTTAAACCACTCAGAATTAAAAACAAAACCTGAAACAAACCTTAATCAAAACCAAAATCAATTCTGAACCTGTCGTTTTTGTGACGTGTAACCAAAGAAACGTGAATTTAGGGCTTTTGAAACATGATGAAACCAAAAATCGTTGCAAGGAAATGTGATTTAGGGTTCATAACATTCACCGGTGGAACAATAATGGATGCAGAGTCAATCAAAACAAAGAAAAAATTAAGATTAAAGTTTCAAGAGGAACAGTAGGTAGAAAGTAATCAGAAGTTTCACCTGTCTCCGCCTCTTGTGCATTGGAACTCGAAAATTGTTAAACATAAGAGAGCGATATATGATTTCGTCTTGAAGTTTCATTGTGAGAGATAAAGAGAGATATGACTGAATCATCCGAGCGAGATTTAGGGATTTCAAATTGAATGGAATCCTTCCCTTCGTGCTTAAAGATCGAGGCGAGATTAAAGGAATCAGAAGAAATGGAGGCGAGATTGAAGATGGATACGTTACGTAAGGTTTTTGAAATACAGAGGCCAACGGCAGCACTTCCGCCATTGTAGCTGAGGACTCATTGGTGGTTAGACTTTCTATCTCCATATTCTCTTCCGATTTGAATCAAATCAGATCTGCTCGTTAGGGAGAGCGAGAGGTGAGGGAGAGGCGAGATTTAGGGCCGAACAATTAGGAATTCAAAATTGAAAAAAATTAAAAGAATTGAAACCAACAACAAATATTTTTTTTTTAAAATATGAAAAAAGGAGAAAATGACACATGGCGAAATGGCTGAGAAGATGACATGTGGCAAAAGTTATTTTTATTTATTAGGTATAGTGTATATATATATATATATATATATATATATATATATATATATATATATATATATATATATATATATATATATATATATATATAGGGAGGTTCAATGCAGAACCAAATATATATCGGCTAACCACAGAACCACATTTATAACCCTACGATCATTATATCAAGGGATTGGATTAAAAGGGTGCACAATAAGATTATACACGCTTGTTCAGGGGATTACGTCCAGGCAAGGGTATAATGGGGATTTGTATGTTCACTACCTCATAACCATCTATCGTCATTCCATTATCCACCAAAATCGACTTGATAAAGCGATTATCACATCTTCAATTGGGATCTCGAGTTCACAACTACCCGTTCCCAAATCAACTAGTTCCACAATTCTACGCAAATCGATTGAAGGAGACAAAATCATAAATCGATTATACACACACAAAATCAGAAATCAGAAATCGATCCATCCCCCTCGATTATTGGAAGGGCGAGAAGAGAGAAGACGATGTCTGCGTCTGTGATTAAACTCAATCCATCGATGGCGATTTTAGTCTGTTGAGTTCGTCAAATCCTGCTACAGACCCGATTCAATCCCAAACGATGCGCAGTTGGTAAGTCTGATTACTAATTCACTAGAGGCTAGTCGTTTAAATTTGGGTTCTTTGGGTGGAATTTCTAATGCAGTGATTGGTAAAGGGTTGTCAAACCAAGGAATGAGTATCGATGCTCAATGCTTGGTGGGTCTCCCCGTGCCCACTGTGAATCGAATTTGGTTTTGATGTCTAACACTTCAAATGTTTCCATTATTGGTTCTCCTCCTTTGCTCTCTATGAATCAATTACCAGGCACCCCCTCACCTCTCCTTGTGAATTCGATTCCTACTCTCAACCTCAATTTTGGAAGTGATTGTTTTCCTGTTATGTTTGGGTATTTGGTTTACGATATCTATTCTGCTTTCGGTATCTATTTTGTTTAGTTGGTTATATGTTCATAGATGAACATATGTTCATTTATGAACATATGTTCATTTATGAACATATGGTGTTTGTATCTTGATTTAGCCGTGATTAATCAATTCTCCATGAATTTTGATGCTAATCAAAACGTGACTAATCAAGGTGCACACCAGGTGCTTGTTAAAATGCCAACAAGGTCTATTTTGTGATTCTCACTTGTAACAACATGATTTGATCAGCATCTGCATTTATGTTCATCTATGAACAGTTCATACATTACGCTCAATCCTTTTTTTCATGTTCTTATGTTTAATCAATGTAATTGGTTCATATATGAACATATGTTCATAAATGAACATGTGTTCATATATGAACATAAGTTCATATATGAACATATGTTCATAAATGAACATATTTTGATTTTCAGCATTGTTTGTTAACAGGTTAGGGTTCTTACTTTTTTGGTATTAAATGATCGATTCCTTAAATATACAACTCGCAATTTTGTTGAAATCGTATGTATTTTAGGGAATATGATTTTAGCATTAAGAACCTAATCAACTTTGATGTTTCGTTGCTCACAGGTCAATTAACAATACGATATGCACACAAGGATTTGTTTGATGTTGAAGAAGTATAGAAGCAAGAACAGAGTGATTGAGAACCGCCATGTAATGTTCATATATGAACCATATTCATATATGAACATGATTCACATATGAATATTGTTTCGTTTGTTTGATACTTTGATACTGACTCGTGATGTATTCTTAATCTTTTAACTTTACTCATGTAATTGTTTGAGACTTTGATCAATGTACTTGTTGATCTTATTTGTGATTGAAGCTTTCTTTGTATTTTGATCAAAGAGAGAGAGAAACACAAAGATACAGGAGAGAACACAGAACTTTGATCATGTAATTTACATGTGTTCATTGATGAACATATGTTCATTGATGAACATATGTTCATTGCTGAACATAACAGTTTACGTTGACGATCGTACCCTTTACTTGTATTTTAATCTTACGGTTAGAAACTTGGTTCTGCAGTTAGGCAATATATTTTGGTTCTGCATTGAACCCATCCCTATATATAGTTAAATAAATCATGGTCCCCGCCTCACCAGTTACCACGCTTCCCTTAGAATGGAAGGTCAGAGGGAGGTATCAAATCTTTTTCTTTTTGGCATTGGATTTTTTTACATCTTTACACGTGTCTTAAATTATTTTTACAAATGTCCTCGATTTTTTTATAGTTTTGCCCAAAGCCTTGATTCTTGACCGTTGAGAGCATTAAACTCATATGACAAGGATATGAATATGAAGGTATTAACAAACAGGATTATGAACAAGGTATTTGGAATTGTGAAATCCAACCCTCCATAAACGGTTTCCATGGGCTCGTTTGCCGGAGTTACGCTACGGGTGGTAGGTAGGTGGTTCATCGGGCTTTCCTGCCAATTAATGTCATGAAAGAACTTTGAATTGATCGTGGTCCTTTGACCTTGAGTTCCTTGCTAGACTTGTTAATTTTTGTTAAAATAGCCATTATAAACAAGTTTCCGACATTATTATATTACTTAAAAGAAGTTCGTGACCAAATGAATACAATTTCAAAAGTTTAATGACTAATTGTGACCTCAACCCTTTAGGGTTATATTTTCCTTTTATATATAATTTCAGAAATAGTCTTTTAAGTATATAAATTATATTATTTTGGGCAAGAACAAAAATGTCTTTTTACATTAAATTTATCAGGAAAATCTAACGATGTTAGCCTAAAAGACCAAATATGATGGATCTTGAAACCACAAGGAACATCTGCATTAATTTTTTTAAAATCGGAATTAAACCTATACAAAGATGCAAATTGCATGGACCAAAACTTTAATTTACTCTCTAAAGTAATAAGAAACTAAAACCAAAATTAAAAATAAAAGTCAATATCATCAATTTAAACTTGGACATGACGTCAACATAACCTTAAACAGTGTCAACAATTTTGAACAACTTGGATGCCAGTAATCATTATTGTGCAACTAGGATCCAAGTGTACCGATGATAAGCCAAGGAGATAATATAATACGTGTGTTTAAAAATATCCGAATTCGAAAATTCAAACTAAAATTTATCCAAATTTTCGAATATTCGCTTTCGTATTCAGATTCAAAAAGTGATTTTGATCATTTTCAATATCCAAAATACAAAAACTTTAATTAAAAGGGTGTGGGTAAACTAGCCCATTTAATGGACGCAAATTTGTGTGGTTTGACTTTATGTTTTTATGATTGTAAATAATAAAATTGATCCATAATCTTCAACACCCCTAGTCTATATACTATATTCACATATAAAACCCACAATCTTCAACAGAACAAAATGTACAAGTACAATGTCTTAAACAAAACTAAAAAACAAATCTAGGGAGAAGTCATACTCATACATGCAACCAATTGTGTGCACAGTTGCCTAACACCTAATGAAGAATCTGTTTGAGAAATACTTGAAAGCAGTGTTCTTGCTTCCAAAAGCCCCTCTGAAATACTTTGCACAATCACTTCCTCACTTGCCATTAATGATGCTAGCAACTTCCCACCACTCATCCTTTCCTGCTCAATAATTTACATCAGTTCAAGAAATAGCAATCTACTTTCAATTCAAGGTGAAAAAAATACCATTTCGGAACCATGCTTTAAAGACTCCAAGGAGACCTTCAGAAGTTCAGAAGAGTATGGAAGCACAACAGACTTCAAATGGTATACAATGGAAAAAAGAATTTGTATATATGCGGATCTGATTTCGGGTTCCTTCACATTCTATTGGTACAAATACGAATTAAAATTGGTAATAGAAGGAATAAACTTATATTAGACAAATTAATAAGAAACAGCTTACACTAATAGAACGAGTAATTCGCGGGAGAATTTTGGAAGCAAATGGTTTCTTTCCAAAATCGGAAACCTTCTGACACGCGCTGATTAGGACATTCGCCATGCATAATCGAAACGAGAGCAATTGTTTTTTTGATATATGATTTTGGTTCACGGGAATTAATTTCGGGTCGTTACAAGTCAATTGGTCAACCACGTATGATTGAAATGTACAGGTGTCGCTTTTTTTCGGTGGTTTTGGATCTTGAAGCTCCGTACACACCGTTATTGCAAGACAATCGATACATCCGTGTTGTGCTTTTGAAACTGAGAAAATTTATTTAACATTTATTGTTGATTAACGAAATTTTATTAAAATAATAATAAAAAACTTACTTTCATCTCCGTCTGTGGATGGCCATAACAAAATTGTTTCTATTGCTTGTTTGATTTGGGACATGCTTGGATGACCAGCGGACTCCATGCCTCTAACCTATTTTCATAATTAACAAATTTTAAAAAATATATATTATGTTTAACACAAATCTACAAATACACAATTATTGGAAATGAATTTAAGTATTTAACCACTAGGGATGTGCAAATTGAGA
This sequence comes from Cichorium intybus, assembly GCA_023525715.1. Taxonomy (NCBI): domain Eukaryota; kingdom Viridiplantae; phylum Streptophyta; class Magnoliopsida; order Asterales; family Asteraceae; genus Cichorium; species Cichorium intybus. The sequence goes on from CM042009.1 coordinate 15,789,167, forward strand.
AGAGACAGGCTTTTATCTTCAATATATCGTGATCATTTGTAGCGTGTTCAAGTTCAGATGAAACGGTTGGAAAAAGAACCTGTAAAACATAGTGATGGATTTTGAATAATAAAAAAATAAAAACAATAAATGATAAGAAATAGTCAATGTGGAATAATGAATATACATTGGGATGAAGTCGCCCACACAACTCAGCTGAAAGTTTTCTAACATCTTCAAATTCAAGCTTGTTAAATGCCCTGAAACGGTTTATTAACAATGATGACATCATAATTCTCATTTTGATGTTCAAAAGTAATGATATAAAAGTAACAGTTTCACTTGATGAAAATAAATACCTTTTGAAAAGGAGAGCAGTAATACACTGAGAGGATTCGCTGATGTCATTAATAGCATCTAGAGGTATTAATTAATTCAATTATTACGTTTCAGGGGCATAATGGTAATTAAGGAAGAGAGACACGATGCTTACTGTTTTTAGAGAGAAGATTGCCATAAACAAGTGAAGATTTGAGGTTGTTGAAAACTTTTAATGGAAGAAGGCGTATAATAAGCAGTGGACAAAGGCGGTCAAAGAGAGAATGTTGTAGTTTTATATCGTTTTCTGTAGAGGAAATATTAAGTTCACTCAAGAAGCTTTCATCAATTCTGCAACCAAATTTATAACTGATCAAATAAGATTTTTCAAAATACAATTAAGAAAGGAAATCAATGAAACATACTCTGTTTGTGATTCTGTATGTAACAGAATTTGTTGGAAGACTAAATCCGCTACTCCTGCCAGCTCATCACTTATATAACTTAGGAACTTCACAATAATCGGATTGGATGGATCAGCAAACATTTTGTCCACTAACGGTCCGGCAAATAATTTCCAATTTGTCACCTGAAACAAATCAAAACAAAATAAAAACAAGAACAATAATAAATAAATAAATAAATATAGTTTGAAAGGATTTCAGTATTTAATCTTACAGAACTTGACCACTTTGGTATCAACTTCAGAACTCTGTCAGCATCCAACTTTAATCCTTTTTGATGATCTGAGCTTGCGTTGAGATTACTGTAATGGAGGAAATAATGAAAAATTAAAACATTTATAATTATTATTATCATTAAAATGTTAATCACTCGAAAAGATTACCTCAAACAGTCTAGTAGCATTGAAACAACTTCTGGTTTATGGTTGTTATATGTGAGCACAACAAGTAATGTGGTAACAGCAGATGAATGTAATGTTGCATTTGATGAGTAAATCAGATTTACTAATTCAGGCAATACCAATGAGGGATCTATAAAAAAGAAAATTGATAATGATTATTTTTTATGAAGAATAATAAAATATTGTTAAGTAAAATAACTATAACAAACCGATAAGTTTTAGTAGTCTGGTTGCATCTTCACGAATTATATTTTCTTCATCTTTGAGACAATCAAGCAAATGGTTTGCTATATCCTGCCTGTCACAATTAATTATGTTTGAAAATGAAAATCATTCAAGATTAAGTAATTAAATTAACAACCAAGAAAAAAATAGTAATAATGACACGTTGCCTACCAAACTGAATTAGAAAGTGTAGCTTCTGAATCTGATGAAATGAGAATAACTTCTGAAACAACATCTAAAGCATTCCTTCTTTGAGCAATATTCTCATTACCAAGACGCTTTAGAATTTCTTCAAGGCAGTACTTGTCTGCACTCCTGTGCAAAAAATAGCAACGTACTTTCATTAATATGTATATTATAGCATCCTACTTTCAAAAACAAAGATATTTTCACTGCTATAAATTGATAGGATTTTCAAAGCTGAAAGTAGAATGCTATAATTGGAAAGTTTAGAAACTTAAACACATACATGGAGCAATATTCTGCAATTAATGTTACAACTGCTCGCGCTGTCCCATCACGTTCATCTAAAAGATTTAATAATAAAGGCAACATGGAATTCATCTGTTTACTGTCTGCAATATTGTGCCCAAATGCAACATGATTTGTTCCAAAAATTATTGCTTTTAGAATTGAAACAGCACCATCAATCACATCATCATCAGCTGAAGATAGCTTCAAAAAATATTCAATATATTAGTATAACTTAAAGAAACAAAAAATATATATTAAAATTGACCTACTTGTGATGCAACAACACGAGTAATATCCAGCCTGTGTTCTGACATGGCAGTATCAAACTGCTTTGAAGTGAACTGTCCCAAAAGAAGTAGTAAGCAATTAATGAAGAAATTTATTGTTGCTATTCCACTGTCTTTATCATCAATGTGATCTGTAGTGTAGTTTCCTGCATAATACTGTGTAACCTTTTTTTGTCAAAAAGTGAACATTTAACTAAAAATGCAAAATGCAAGTTAGAAAAAAAATAATAAACCTCAATTCCAGACAAGTACTGGTCCAGCAATTCTTTGTGGCGATTAGAAAGTCTGTGATCTTCTAAATGCAGAAGGATGCCATAGTGTTTCCAACAAGATGACAGAAGCAAAATACCAGTTTTGACCTTCTGTTGACCTGTCGAATTAGGAGGTGAAAGAAAGTTTATAGATTTATGAAAAAACAATAATGAAGAACGTTAAGTTACCTGCCTGATCTTGAGAAGAATGATACTGATGGTTTGTCTCGTGTAACCATTTAAGAACTCTTTCCAATCCTTTTGCATGCAAAGATCTACTTTTCCTACTCCACTAAAATGCACAGAATATAAAAAATAAATAAAATGGAGAAATTATAAGTGAAAAGCAAAATGGTGACTTACTGCAAGAAGTCTTTGAACAAGAACAATGAGCTGATCTAGAAGATTCCAAAGCAACAAGCTTTTGTCCAAATCCTTTGTGAATTCAGAAGCTGGACTAATTGGTTTTTTAATGTTTACTGAATTGTTTAATGGTTTCTCCTTTCTTGTTAATGCCAATGTTAGGGCTATGATACAATCTGCAGCAGCTACTGAAAGACGAGTTGGTAACTCAAATCCACCCTGCAAAATACTACAAAACCAAAATCAATTTTAAGAGTAAAAACATAACTTTTTCTTCAAGTTTGGAATAAGGAGTTAAGTCTCTTTTGATAACAACCTCCCATTGTTGACTATAGACAAGAGATGATTGCTGCATGTGCAAAGGCTCTCCAAGAGTCGATTGTACCTTTCCTTTATCCCTGCACAGAATAATTCTAAGTTAAGGTTCGTTAAGAAACAGTGTTGCAGCTTTTGATCTTTATGGATTTTTGATTATAAAGATGTACAGTATTACATGAATTAGATTCAAGGTCTTGTGGTATTACCGGTTGTTGAAAATCGGCTCATGATCACTTCATACTCTATGAGACGACGTGCAAGGATACACCAACCCAAGGCAATATAGTGGTCCTCTTTCCTCACAACAATGTCACAAAAGCTTCTTGCTAAAGCTTGAAAAAGAACTTCGTCTTGAAAGAGCCAATTGAGAAGAATCATCTCCTGGTTCTTGTTTCTCGACTCCTTACTTCTTAATGACTGGATAGAAAGAAGAAAAATAAATTCAATCTCCATTCAGTGAGTTGGTCTTACTTCAAATTGAAAGCGCAATACTTCAAAATATCGACAACTCCAGCAATTGTATTTACATGTTCGATCATGGGAATTAGAATTTCATCCAGAGATTCTTCCTTTTCGGCTCCATCCCTAACATACTTGTGAAAAATCCGCAACGAGTTCTCCAACGAAACTATATACAACGATCATAGTATTCAAATCAGAACTTCAGTCGTCAGTATTGCATACAATAATCTCATGTAACTACTGGAAACACACAAATGTTTGTCACAGAGTAAGGGGCTAATAATCTGGTAACACAAGAAAGATAATAACTCACGAGCAAGAGGATTAGGAGGGTTGAGAGATGATTGAAGACGTGAAATGGAGTCGATGAGCTTGGTAGGTCGAGCAGTAAGAAGGGTGGACATAACTCGGCCTACCGTCGCCGAAACCAGTGATTCTTCCTCCTCCGACTTCCATATGCTTTTGTGTTCTTCAATATCCATTTGTTTGCTTAGGAACTGCGAAGAAGCGAAAGCCTTGGGACTCCGGGGAGGCCTTGAACACTCTGTGACGCCTTAAAAGAAATTGGGAAATTGTCAAGAAAACGGTGAAACCCTCGATTTTTTTACTGTCACACCGGTGTTACGTTAAAAACCTCCCATTAATAAACTACGTAACAAATTTAATTAAATTAAATTAAAAAAATAATTTATTAATTTAGAGACAATAAAATTTAGATAAAACTGTAAAATTGATCTTTGTGGTTCGTCAAAAACTGTGGATTAGGTCCAAAAAGTTTCCAACTTGTATTTAAGGTCCAAAATCAGGTATTTTTCGTGATTCCAGACTTGAAAAGACTGAAAATTACTTTTTTAATTTCTTTCTTCATTTTTTAATACTTCTTTTAGTAATTTTTTTATTAAATTTAAAAAACCCCACCAACCCCTCCCTCTCTCTCTCTCTCTCCCTCTCTCTCTCCGATCGATGATTCAAAAGCCAAATCGGTTCTTCCTAACCACGAAAATTAAGTCGCCGCCTCCAAAATCAACACTTAAAATTAGTTTCACATCCCTACTTCATCCACTATACGTAGTTTTGACCTACCAATTCAAACCAGTTTTTGACCTACTAATTCAAAGCTCACAGTCCTCCGAGTGTGAAGAAGCATATGAACCAAATGACGTTTGGGTTGTTTGGTTTGGTTTATTTGGTTTTCGATTAATTTGGTTTGGTTAACCGAATAAGCATGACCTTATTTGGTTTGGTTTTGGTTAAATTTTTATTAGTTTGGTTAAACCGAATAAACTGAATAAGCAATCAAGTATTTTTTTTACAATTTTTATTTATATGTTTAATTTCGAATTTTATATATATACATAGACACTTGAATTAAACAAATAAATTGGATAAATGATATATGTGTATATGTTGTGTTTGGTATCACACATCGATGCATAAAAGAAAATGTGGAGACTTCACCTATAAAAAGGAAAATTAAGTAAGACATCAATGAGTAGTGAAAACTCACCGGCCTCTGAATAGGTAAAACCAATATTTTTAAATCGGTTCAACATAGGTTTGGACACGATTCAGTTTTTGTCGAGTCTTGATACCTTATAATGAAATTGTTTTTTTATTTGGTTTAACCGAGAAACCAAACCGAATAAACCCAAACCGATTAAACCCAAACCGATTTAGCCAAACCTTATTTGGTTTGGTTACGGTTAATTTAGAAATGTTAAAAAAACCGATTTAATCGAACCAATTTAACCGAAAACCGAAATAACCGACCGAATAACACCCCTAATTGGGAGTTGTACTTCTTGTTTGTAGCATGTGAATACACCCGATCGTATATGTGTGAATGAAGCAAAAACCACAAAGGCAATGGAAGCTTCCTTCTCGATCTCTTTCTCTCTCTACATTGAAACTCCAACAGAAAAATTTACACCCAACCTAATCTGATTTGGGGTGAAACTGGTTGTTTAGTTTGAACGATAGAGGGAAGTTCATCATCGGTCCACGATCAGTGAGTTGGGTTTCTTGCGGGGGTCGATCGGAACTCTGACTTGACGAGGGCTTTCACGTGGTGACCCTTCGACAGTGGGGAGGAGGGGATGGTGCTCGATCTGCCCAATCTCAGTTTTAGTGTCTGTAAAAGTTATTAATCTTTTGTCTATTAATTTGGTGATTAATGGTAGTGAAAAAATGCAAACATGGATCGATTTAGAATATGGGTCGAAACGATTGGAGAAGAGGGAGATAAGGGGTGTCGATCCACTAACTTTCGTCTATTAAAAAGAAAAAATGGATCGATTTATGTGCAAAAGGATTTGTCCAAAATCTGGCCTAAAAGGAGTTGTGTGTGTTCTTCATCACCTTTCGATCCACCAGCCCCTCTATCTCCGGTTCCATTATGATTTTCGATTTAAAACAAGGTTACTTTCTAATCTCCAGCCCATTGATTTCTGATTGTGTGTATATGTTGAATCTAAAACTGCAATCCCAAGAATTTGTATGCGTGGTGTGTGTGTGTCCTTTACCTGCTTCATCTGATTTAATTTGCAGGTTTGTGTTTGGGCAGGCAAGTATCGATTTTTGTTGATTGGAGATAAGGGGTGTCAATTTTTGTTGATTGGGATGAACACCGATTTTTGTTGATTGGTATGAACACCGATTTTGAAGATGAACATCTATGGAGGGAGAGAGAGAGAGAGAGAGAGAGAGAGAGAGAGAGAATGATCGAATGGTGGTGGAAGGGGCTGGTGGTTTTTATTTTAATTTTTTATCAAAAATTATTTAAAAATGTATTAAAAATGGAAAAATAAACTAAAAGGTGTAACGCCAAGACACTCTTTTTACGTAATTATAATAAAAAGGGTAAAATGGTCATTTTACCTTGGAAGGGTAAATTGGTCTTTTGGACAGAAAAGTATTTAGCTTGAAATAATATTTTGAGTTTTGGACTTAAAATGTTATAAAAACGGAATTTTGGTCGTTTTACCGCAAAAGGGTAATTTGGTCATTTGACCATGTGAAGGACCAAAAATGAAAAATATTGTTGTTTGTGGCAAATGTATAAAGAATGGAAGTTTTATTGTAATAAAACTTGATTTTGTGGTCAAAGTTCAAGAAAATGAACTTAGGGACCAAAAATGTAAAAATTTGAAGTATAAATAAGAGAGAGTTGACCCTCTCTTTGACTGGCCATTTGTGCAGCTACGGGAATGATTTTGGGAGCAAAATTCTACAGAAATCATGAAGCTTGAGACAAGGAATTGGAATCATAGCTTGGAATTGGTGATTCCTATGTTAATCAAGGTTAGTAAACTTGATTTTAACCAAGTTCTTGAAGTGTTCTTGGTTTGGTTTTATAGAAACTGAAATTTGTACATTTCAGTTATGATTATGTGATTTAAATGGTTAATTACTTCCATTAAGCCATGCTAATAAGTGAAAGGTTTTCCGCAACCATGAACTAAAAACCTAAGTTCACATGCAACCTAGAAAAGATCTATGTTTTCTTACTTTGAACATGAAACTAATTCCTAAAGGCCAAACAAAATAACTAAAAGAATAAATTAGAAAAGACTAACCTTTAGTTTTAATCTTGAAGCTAAGCAGCACAAGTGTCTTGCCTCAAATGAGATCACACCCAGGGAGCCAGAGGGTGGACGAAAATTCCAGAGAGAATAATAGAATGAGCACTCAATATTGAGGTCTAGGGCTCCTTATTTATAGGGAACCAAAGGGTAAAGCTAGAAACCCTAGCCGCAGCCCATTTTCCGGATTATGTGTACGCGCGCCGCGGCCTTTACATTTGCGCGCCGCGCGTCGCAATTCAAACTATTGAATTCGTACGGATATGTACGCGCGTCGCAACCTTTACAATTGCGCGCCGCGCGCCCCAACTCAACTATTGAGTTTGTACGACTTAAATCCCTGACCTCCTGATTAATCCAATTAATGTCACAGAAATTAATCCAATTAATTTCTGATTAATTATTAATCAATCAATATAGTTTCTAATTAATATATTATCACTTTAATATATTAACAAACCATATCTTTTATTTCTATTGATTTATTAATCCCATAATAAACCAACCTTTCTCTCTACCGAACTTTCTACCAAACCTCCAGCTATGAGGGCAACCCAAATGGACTTTGCTTCTATTAATTAGGTAAATACAAATTATAAGTCATGGCTTAGACACCTAATCCAACAGTCTCCCACTTGGATAAGTCTATGACTATAATTACCAATTTAACCTCTGATTAATCAGCAACCTGCAGCTTCCTAGAAACTGCTGCCGAACTCTGACCTAGTCAGTTCTGTCCATAGATAAGCGATCAGATGATCCTCCGTCCAACAAGATATTTTCAGACATGAGACATGGATTGAGATCAATCTCTGTCTGACACACTGTTTCCCGATTTCTGATTTTGCTTATGACTTTTAGACTTCTAATTGAACGAATCAATTCAGTCCTGGCTGGCCAGCGCTTCAGTCAACTTCAAAATCATCGAGTGGCCAACAGATATCTGTTTCCCGTCAGGGTCATGGGACGAATAAGCTTTGACTAATATTTTATATCTTTTGCCCGACAAATCACTCACAACAGCACGTTTTATAACACCGAGTTACCGATGCGTTTTCGTACTATCAATGAACAATCGCCTTGCAAATTATAACTCATATCTCTCCACTTTAAGACCATAAGATATTATCGTCTCAACATTGCTCGTGATGTAATCCATGAAGCAATCTATTGAGTGCGGGTTTATCCAATACTCAAATCTCCATTTCCAAGTACTCATGAACGTTGCAGCAATCTTATTGCTATGTCTAACTCCTTAGACAATCTACAAACCAATTCATGACAGTCTTCCTTCATACTTACTCCCTAAGAGTATGAACGACTGTGGATATTTGAATAATCCAATTATTCAGGAAGTAAAACATGCAAAAGCGAAACATAAAATCTGACTGGCAGCTACTCCTGCTAATTACCAAGTCTCCACGAGGTAATCACCAAGTCGGATTTATCATAACTATTATCGGTTTCTTATTCTCTTTTAAACTTTCAATTCAAGCCTTTTATATCTATGTCTATGACCTTTTCACTCTTTCTATGTATCCAAGTGTCTAACACTTATACATTTTATTGCAGATGATCCTATCGGATACTCTTCCGATAATATCTCAATTTGTCATTTTGACATTCTCTCTCACAACTCCATTCTGGTGATGTGTACCGTGACTGCCCATGGTTCTCAGGTCTTTAGTCTACATGACTACACCCTAAGACAATTTCGAGGTGTCATAATGTGCCGGTGAACCACACGCGCTCCATCAGAAACCAACGAAATTCTTTAACCATGAAGTCCTACAGTACCACGTTCTGGTGTAAACAATTACCGATTTGAAAAACCCTTTCAAATCAATCACCCTAATCATTTCCCAATGATTTCTCACATCTGTTCAAATAATCCATTCAGTATTCTCAGCCAGGCAATATCCTGAATCCAACTTACAATGCTCTAAGCATTAAGTCATCAGGATATGTTCATAACACTTTTGATTTATTCAAGAGGCTCGAGGAACCTGATGTAATCTGATTCCAAGCCCATTCGGAATCCTAAGATTACCAATAATCCTTGTGTCATGATTTCCGGAAACCATTTCCTTTCGGGGACTCTTTCTTATGCATCTTGAATCCCATCAAGATCATATTCTCAACGGCTAAGTCAATACTGTCAGTCTCATCTATCTGATAGATGTCTATGAACTACGTAAGTATGCTGCACCTTCTTTGTTTCTTTCATGCCAATTCATTACACTTTGCAATGACAGGAAACTCCTTTCCTGGGGTTATGCATCTTGAATCTCATCAAGATCATATTGGCAGAATTCTAATCTATCTAATAGATGTTCACAACCACCTGAGTATGTTGTATCTCTTAAAGTTTTTCATAGCGAACCGTTTCTTAACACCAAGTCATTACACTTTGTAATGATAAGAGACGTTTCCTAGAACCAGTATATAACCTACATACAATGATAGCAGATAACAACGATACTCCCACTGGCTTTGACACCGTTATATGACTCTTTCGGACTATTCACAAAATCCAGAACTTATGGCACATTTTGCGAAACCGAAATCCAAACCTTTCCGACATACTAAAGGAAATCTTTCAGGCTATTCACAAAATCCAAAACTTTTTGGCCTATTTTGAGAATCTGAATATCCTTTCTTGCGAGATGTCCATGGGACGTATCCCGGGGCCATGTACCTTTTGTAATGGCATGCTCTATGTGAGTCCATATTAGTGTGCCGGTAAACCACACACGCTCCACTAACGACTCACACTATGCCACGCAGAATCCTCTCGGATTACATCTTCTATTGAGAGTGCATCTCTCAGAATCAATTGCTTGACTCCAAGTGATGACTCATTCAACCAGATGTTATGTAAGTACATTTCTATGTTCCCCTCTTTTGATGATTCAATTACTCCCACTGGTTCATTGACCAGTTGTAAAGATCAATCAAACTGTCACATAGACTGTGTCTCGCGGTAAGGTTCTCTTATTTGGCAGCAACTGGGCTCACCAATGCTTCCAGCAGTCGGATTACTTATCCGTACCATCTTTAGTGTTTTACCACTACCCGGTATATCACCCAAATCATAACTCCTTATGACAGTGACAATAACTACTGGTCAAGCGAAGAGAGGGTATGTCAGGTTTAACAGGAATCTAATTCCTTGTCAAGTCCCAGTGGTGACTAAAGGTTCTTTCACTTGGCTAATCCCTGAATTCATTCAGAATTATTCTTACTCCCACTGTTTCCTTAGAACTTGAGTTCTTTCTAAAAGTACTCTTCTTTCAAAGGATAACCGGGATGGCCAATGAAACGACATCGCTGATCAGTTTCAGGCTTGTCATGAGATTCAGACGAATGCTACATGACCCTGGACTTTCTATGTACTAGTGGGACGATCCCAGCTTTACATTTCAGACAGTGTCGGCATAACCTTCTTAGTCTAAGATATGGTCGGAATATGGTTTCTGCGGTCTGACTGGTTGAATATTTAATTCATTGAAATACTAATCGGAAATGTATCTTATACATCGAGGATCAAAACTATTTCGATCAATGCTCCATCATCTTCCCTAAGACACATTATAACCATTAGTGTTCTTGGAAGAGGATAAACTGCGAAACATTTTCTCAGTCTATTTAGTCATTCAGGTTCTGTTGACCTTATACTTCCTTTGAAATCCTTGAATACTTCAAGGTTCCAATGAATCGCTTATTCCGATAAGCGAAGCCATATTTGTCAAACTATTTGGCAAATATTTTGAAGCATAACTAATCGTGTTCTGTTCGAAGATTCGAGCAATACACAGTAACTTATGTGTCTGTTGCTCAAAATCTTAATACCTTTACAGTTCCATGTAAATTTATGACTTTGTTAATATTGTTCAAGACATGCAATCATCACCTGACTCCAAGTCAACTGATTCCAAAATCCTATCCATTGGATCTTTGGGCGATTCCTTTCTTGCCACAATTAATTTTATTAAGCACTCAATTCATCATGTGACTCTAAGTCATATGATTCCAAAGTCCTGTCCAACTGGACCTTTGGTTGAAGTGATTCTCATAAAATTCACTTTAACAATCATAAAGAACACAATTTACAAATCCAATCCCATTGGATGTATCAACATTCAAGTTATTACTATTTATGCCATTAACACATTCACACAAACATTTCGAGGATAATTAAAACAATCAAAAGAAAATCAACATTTTATTAAAACACAAAAACCCTCGAACAATGTACTGTGTGAAAACAATGTTAAATGTATCTATAAACCAATAACAAGAACAAATATCTAGCTTAACTCCAAAAATGCACGAGCTCCATATCCAATCTGAATATGCTCCTGTGCGACAACATCCCGCATCCTACAGAGTCCGTGCATACAGAGCAAATGTGAGAAACACATCCTGTATCAAAGAAATGAGGATCAGGTATTCTGAGTTTTAAGATATTACTGAGTCTGCCAAACAGTTTGGCTTTAGAGCATTTTTCCAATCTTTCTGTGACTGTGTCCCACCTTGTGGATTCCCAGTTTAAAACATCGAACAATCGGTCCAGACGATCTGGATCATTTCTTGATGCACCTTAATACTGGACTCAATCCTGAAGCAGCTGAATTAATGGAACTATGCTTCTCCATGAACGATTCATACAGAGTCGACATTGAATGCACTTCCACGATTGTCTTATCCAGTTACCCTTTCTGTTCATCTGGATGAACAGATCAGCGAGTTGAGCTAATGCTTAACTCCCGATCACAAAGGGAAACCAGTTTTATACTGTTCGCCTATGTATCCCTCAATCTCGGGAACACGCAAACTAGTGCTACTTCCTTCATGCTTGTAACTTCAAGCTCTTTGAAGATCCTAGTTCGTTCCCTTTCTCCAACCAGTTCACGGAACCTTTCCTGAACTAGCTGCGCTAACTTATCAGACCCCAGGAATTCTAAATCCCTGCGGAACTCGGGGTTAATGATCTATAGCATAAGGCAACGAACTTCCTTGGACTCAATAGTCAAGGAGTCATGCTCATCACAAGCTGCTGTGTGATGCCATGTTTGGGAGCGGACACTCAGTAGGATATGGTTCGCCAGCAAAACTAAGAACTATTCTCTAATTGCAAAACCATATTACATAGTTCAGGCCAGTCAGCCTTACCATACTAAATAAGTGCTTTCTGAAGCTCTCAGAAATGGGTGAAGGAGGAGAATGAGGAGAATGACATTTTCTTCAGACATATATAAAATTTGAATTTATTCGTTTAATTAATCCTTTTAAATAATTACCCAATATATTATTTAACAAGGCTAGGATCCAAAATACCCCAACTATGTTGTGAAGAGGGATGCCGTAGTCACAACACAGTGGTCATTAAGGTAGATAACTTTTATCAATTTCAGTCTTATGAAATTCCTAGATCTGTGAGATTCATTGAACTGTTCAATGGCATGTTTAATCTCGGATATGCCCCACCGTTTGTGACTGGGATGCCGAGGATCACAAACCGGGTGTGAATAACCATGCAAATTAGCTTGGTACTCTCGGGGTCCATTATCATCTCAAATTGATGTGCCGGTTAACCACACACGCTCCATCAACAATGATAACACCCGAGAAACCCATTGCAACTCTTTATGAACCCCCATTGGTGTGCCGGTAACCCACACACGCTCCACCAACGTTTCATAAAGTGCAATGTGCAATTTCATGGGTTAGCATCAAATTCACATTTTTTTCTAAAGTAACTAGATTGGGAATTCTTGTACGGGTTCTAGTACTTTGATCATTATACTTTTAATGATTAAGTGGTCCTATCAAAACTGTTCGGCTAACGACCCTCCACTGATCAGGCGAGCGGTGGGTGAGAGTGAACACCCATTAGACCGCCATTTTATAGGCAGTCTCCTTATACCCACTTTATAGACCAGCTTCGTGAATGAGGCCTACTAATGATTTGACAAACCAATTTATCTTATACATATAGTATTAACCTTTAATAATATATATAAGATGCATTTTAAATCTTTTTAAAATATTCCTCGTTTATCTTTTAATTTCCTGAAATTTAACTATTAAATTTCAAATTAAATTAAACCTTTAATTTGATTTAATTTATCTTTTAATTAAACTATTAATTAAATTAATTAAATCTAGATATTTTAAACCATTTAAAATATTTTAGGATTTATCCTTTAATTTTCGAAATTTAACCATTAAATCAAAATTAAATTAAATCTCTTGAATTATCTTTTAATTAAACAATTAATTAAATTAATTCAAATGTAGATAGGTTTTTCCAAATTAATCAAATCAATTTAAACCTATCTTAAACCCCTAATTATCGAATTCAAATGAACTTAGTTTAAGGTTATCCATTTAATTAACCAATTAAAGTTACCAAAATATAAAACCTCCTAAAACCCTAATTAAGAAAAACGAAAAAGAAGGGGGGGAGGGGCTAGGGTTTCAAAAACCCTAAACTCCAAAATCGAAATCAGGCCCAAAGGATTTATAAACTTTAAACCCTAATTAGGAAAACTATTACAGCCATTCAATAAGAAAACAACCAAATGCTCTGATACCACTGAAAGGTTTTCCGCAACCATGAACTAAAAACCTAAGTTCACATGCAACCTAGAAAAGATCTATGTTTTCTTACTTTGAACATGAAACTAATTCCTAAAGGCCAAACAAAATAACTAAAAGAATAAATTAGAAAAGACTAACCTTTAGTTTTAATCTTGAAGCTAAGCAGCACAAGTGTCTTGCCTCAAATGAGATCACACCCAGGGAGCCAGAGGGTGGACGAAAATTCCAGAGAGAATAATAGAATGAGCACTCAATATTGAGGTCTAGGGCTCCTTATTTATAGGGAACCAAAGGGTAAAGCTAGAAACCCTAGCCGCAGCCCATTTTCCGGATTATGTGTACGCGCGCCGCGGCCTTTACATTTGCGCGCCGCGCGTCGCAATTCAAACTATTGAATTCGTACGGATATGTACGCGCGTCGCAACCTTTACAATTGCGCGCCGCGCGCCCCAACTCAACTATTGAGTTTGTACGACTTAAATCCCTGACCTCCTGATTAATCCAATTAATGTCACAGAAATTAATCCAATTAATTTCTGATTAATTATTAATCAATCAATATAGTTTCTAATTAATATATTATCACTTTAATATATTAACAAACCATATCTTTTATTTCTATTGATTTATTAATCCCATAATAAACCAACCTTTCTCTCTACCGAACTTTCTACCAAACCTCCAGCTATGAGGGCAACCCAAATGGACTTTGCTTCTATTAATTAGGTAAATACAAATTATAAGTCATGGCTTAGACACCTAATCCAACAATAAGAGCTTAACTCAAGAAAATGGAAGTAGATTGCTATTAGTGATGAATTTGAAGTTTTGGGGTTGTTAGAACTAAGAACCCTAATTCTTCATTTTGATTGATTTAGTTGTTTTGAATGGTTGAAAACCTTGTTAAAGTATAAGGTTTTAGCCTAGAAACAAACCCCAAACGATTAAGGACTGGATTAAGGACTTAATAGGCCAAAACTGCTTGCTACAGTGCATAAATCGCGACTGGCCAGGAGGTCTGCCCAGGCGCAGGGCGCAGTGCGCCCAGGACCAGGGCGGGGTGCGCCCAGGCGCAGTGCGCCCAGCCCTAGGCGCAGTGCGCCTCCAAGCAGGGGCCAGGCAGGAGATCAAAAATGCTAACTTTCGTTTGGCTTGTCCGTTTTAGCTCAAACTTGAACCATAGGCTCGTTATAATCTGAAAAGTTTGGGAAAAATTTTATATTGAGTTTTTGACCCCTCGGGGGCACTGTAGATCGATTCGAATGCCTCGGTGAATAGTAAAATTCATAAAAAGTTAGTAAACGAAAAGTTTATTAACTAGGCATTATTTATAAGGATATTGTATTGAACTCTATTGTATTAGAGTCAATTAAAATGATTATTAACCTATTATCATTTGATATGAAATGGATAAATAGGTATGGGACAAAATGGTTGTGGTACACGCAAAGGCAAGAAACAACCGGGATTTAAATGCAGCTAGTATCCAGGTGAGTAATCTCACTGATATCATATATGATATATGATGAATGAATTGTTACAGGTTGAACTGACTTGTGGGAAGAAAATGACAAGTTGAAGATATATGAAGATGACAACACCAGATAAGCCGTGAGTATGATAAAGACAAGAACGGAGCTGTGAGTCAGTCAATATTAATGGTACGACAAGACCAGATAAGCTGTGAGTCTATTATAGACAAGAACGGAACTGTGAGTCGAACTTATATCGACAAGACCAGATAAGCCGTGAGTCTTTAATAGACAAGAACGGCACTGTGAGTCAAACCTATATATAGACAACAACGGGCTAACCCGTGAGTCTAGGCAACAGCGGGCTAACCCGTGAGCCATGGTTTATTTTGATGAGCCAGACTTATATAGACAACAGCGGGCTAACCCGTGAGTCTAGGCAACAGCGGGCTAACCCGTGAGCCATGGTTTATCTTAATGAGCCAAACTTATATAGACAACAGCGGGCTAACCCGTGAGTCTAGGCAACAGCGGGCTAACCCGTGAGCCAAGGCAACAACGGGCTAACCCGTGAGCCATATTTGATCGTGAAAGAAACTGTTGACAGATGGTGCGGCCTCTCGTGGCTATGATATTGGATACTATATCCAACTGGTACGGCCTATATGACTATGATATGATTATACAGAAATGGTGCCGCATGATGGCTACGATACCGGGTCGTTGAACCCAAACTGGTGCGGCCTGCGGGCTATGATACACATGCTAGAAATGATTTGGTGCGGCTTATATAGACATGACAACTGATATGACTTATATAGTCATGATATATGATACAGTCAGATATGACTAAGAAACAGGGGACAAAACGATAATTGAGAATTTGAATATTATTCTCTATTATATACATACGGCCTTGACGGCAAACAGAATTGATATGATCGGTATGCAAATAACTAATTAGACATGATAAGGTGATTTGATAATCACATGATATATGATAAGCTGGTAAAGCTAGTACTTTGGATGCAGTATCCTCAGATACACACGGTTAGCCAGTAAGACTAGTAGTCTGGATTCGATATCCAGACAGTTATATGATTGTATTTTGATACATGTTATTTGCAGATTTGATTACTCACTGAGCTTTGTAGCTCATACCGTTTGTTAAATGTCCCTGCAGGTTAGCATGATACTGATAGGGGACAAGATAGAGTCCGTGACTTCGGAGTGGGATTTATAGATGCTGTAATAGCAGCCCGGCTTCAAAGGAGATTATGGTATTATATACTCTCATTGATACACTTGTACCCGTTTTTATTAAAATATACCCCTTTGTTATAGTTTTATGTATTCAAACCTTGGTTTTAAATGAAAAATTTTTCAGGGGTGTTTTGTTTTAAAAGTCGGGTGTTACAAAAGGGCATTTCAATCTTTTTAAAGCTGAGAGGGACAAAAACCACGGGAAATTCCTGATTTTGGACTTTCCATGCAAGTTGGAAATTTTTGGGACACAATCTACAGTTTTTGACAAACCACAGGGACCAATTTTGTAGTTTTGTTTAAAAAAATGATAATTAAACTACAAAAGACAATAAAAATGACAAACAACAAAAAAAATCGTGGGTGTAGGTTGAAAGTCATATATAGTGGTATAAATTTGAAAAAACAATTATATCCGTCAAACTAGCTGTTGAAAATCCTCGCCAATTTGAAAATCCTCGCCAATTTGAAAACTCCGTTCATGAGAGAATACCCGCATTTATGAAAAACCCGCATTAAACAACCCAAGGGAGGAGGTGTACCCGCACGAGTTTTTTGGTCCATATCAGAATACGTGGTGTGTCGGTTACCCAACACCCTTTGGTGTTACACATTGAAGAAATTTAGTTAAAAGGATTAATTATAAACCCTGTTAAATTAGGCCCTAAATTATTACAACCATACAATTTTGTTAAGGATGTTATCATTGGATATCTAATGCTTTTTTGGCTTAACGGATCCAATCCAATTATTTAATGGATGTTAGAGATCGTCAAAGAATTCAATCTAATTGACCAGACTCCATCTGACAAATCCAATTGGATATTGGATTGAACATATATTTTCATGTGATTTTGTGTTTAGATCATATATCGGCGGGTTCAACACAGAATCAAATTATACGATCTAAACACAAAATCACTAACTAGTTTGTCTATGCGAACAATGCATAATATATTTGAGCCTTAGACATAAATCAATAATGTAAAGATATCATGGGGCTGAGAGTTGGATGGTAACTTAACGTCTCTCAAAAGTGTTAAATAACACTTTTAATGAGGAGTATGTAATTATCCTAAAAAATATTTAAGATTTGAAATCTGTCGCTCATAAGTATCCAATAAATTCAATTGATTGAGTAACTAACGATGGTAAAGGGATGAAAAATGCAAATGATTAAAAAAATCCTTTGTACGCTTTGAGAAATGGTGGAATATCGAGAGAGGAAAGAGATGAAAAACATTCGAGCATGATTTGAAGTTTTGGACGATTCACGTGAGAACTATGATACTAAAGCTTTAATTAGTTTTGTGTTTGCTTTCTGTGATTACGCTACGTTGTTAGTATCAACCTCTTTTTTTTTTCCGGCTCGATCGTATAGGGGGGATTGATGTGGTAAGATCGTTGTTGATAAAGTATGGTTTTTGAATGATTAAACATTAAATTTGACACAAAATCTCTAAGTTAGCTGCATCAAGTTGTTTGGAGAAGTGAAGAAAGTAATCACGACATATTAAAAATGATATTTGTGGAAGAAATCCTAATATGCAAGGTTGGAAATTAAAAAAGAAAGGCTAAAATTTTTTAGTGAGTTTAGGGCGATTTTGAGTCAACGGGGTTTCAAAGAGCGTTATGTATATAGCCAACTCAAAGATATACCACTCATGCACTGTACAGTGAGGCTTGGTAATGGTAACACAGGGTGCGGTAATGTCCGGTGAAGTCTCTCATGTCTGGTGAAGTCTCTCATGCGGTATATATAAAAAAACTTTATATTTATATGCATCTTATCCTAATAAATAAGTAACTCAAAGCCATATGTCATCTCCTCATTGAATTTGTCACATGTCATTTTCTCATAATTTTAGATTTCTTAAAAAAAACTAATTGGTTTGCAACGTTTCCAACTCTTTAATGATCGGTTTAATTATCATTCAATTTCAAAATTAATTGTTATCATTCAATTTCAAAAGTAATTTTTTTTAATATCATATTATTTTTTAGTGTGTAGAATGATTTGGAAGACAATAGAGACAATTGACGTCATAATATTTTGAAGAACGATTCAAATAATAATAATGAATTTGATTTTAGTACCGGTGACATTATCATAATCAATTATATTTATCAAAATACAAAGTCGTAATAGTAAAAATCAAAAGCAAGATGTCACGATACACAAACAAACTTTTTATGTAGAATTATTAATGTTTAGATATTCTTAACTAATAATTTTTTGTACCATCCCGTATAATACACGGGTCTTACAACTAGTACACATATAAATATTTACATGTATATGCATATATAAACCTTTTTTCAAAACAAAATACTTTTAATTGACGTATGTACAACGTCTAAGAGATTAAAAAAAGAAATTTGGAAAAAAAAACATTTTGTTCATATGCATATGCATATTATATGCATATGCAAATAAATGATTTTCTTTAAACTCTTAGTCACATAATATAAAAAATTTGCGTATATTTTTTTTTTTGAAAAATATTGAGTAAAAAAATTCATAAAATGGGCAAAACCATAACCACATTTTTACAATAAGGCAAAACCAAAAGTTCACATTCGAGAACGGTAAATAGTCCTCTGCAGAGAACTCGTGAATGGCCTTGATTGTCTAATAGAATACTACTTTGATGATGTCATGTACGCTGAAAAGTTTCGACGACTGTTGCGGAGGAGGAAATAATTATTCCTTCGTACGGTTGATGATTTGAAGACTAGGTTTTCATATATTTGATTTCAATATGATGCAAAAGGTAGAGAATGTTTTTAAAAATACAAAACTACATACCTGTAAGTTGTCAATTAGCAGATAGCTTGGGAGCCGACTCATGGGATATATCCTGAATGCTTTGTATTTGTCAAATCATGGACATGTTTACAGGACGAAAAACGATTAAAGTTTAATAAAACCCAAGAAGCAGCTACGGAGGATGAGGAATGAGCATTTGATGTACTTAGGATATGTTGGCAAATACTAAAAAATATGGCATATTGATACAACCACATAATAATATAAAGATTAATGTATGTGTGTATCGTATTATATAATATCATTTTAGAATACCAAGGAAAAGAAATATGTCACTACAATGAAAACAAAAATTTATCATAGTTTCAAGCAGTAAGTATTGATATGTCACAATACATAACAAATATAATGGAAGTACCTAAGCAATGTATGCATCACAAGCTTCATGCTCACTTTGTGGAACATATTATATACTTATCGTCGACGATATGGAGGGGGATTTTTACGAAGATTCAGATGAGGAATCAAGCATGCATTTGAACGAGGACTCAGATGACGATTTGGACGAGAATCTAGACGATGATTCGGCGTGATGTACTTGTTTAATTATTGTTATATTTTATTTTTGTTTTAGTTTTATATAATTTTTATTATTTGCTATAAATTGATGAAATGTGTCCTTTTTATTAAATTTGATATTAGTTATAATTAAATATGTTTGTTATATATGTATAATGTATTTAAAAACATGATGGGAAATGAGGAGTGATTATTTGTTAAGTAAGGGGAATGAAGGAAGAATGAAGGGAAAAATGTGACAGTAAAAAAGGAAAGAGAATTTAGGAAGACCACACATCCTCGTTTATTCCCTTGGAATGTATACATTAGGTAACGAGTTTGAGTCTTATTATAATCATATTCTTTAATTTTTAAATTAATATGTTTTATAAAAAATAGATTTTAGTCATTGGATTTTAATCAATAACTTTCTGTTGTTTCAAGGGATTTTTAAAGTTTTATAAAATTTAATATAACCCATGGAGCTTCATAATGAGATATTAACAATCAAACTAAGTTCATTTAGTTATATAATTGCCAAGTCCTTGAATATAAAATAGAATCTTTGAGTCAAATGGTTTAATTGTGATTTTGGATTGTTATTATTTATGGTATGCTTAAAATTTAGACATTTAATAAAATTGCTTAAAAATTCTGTTCAAGGTGGAAGTTATAATTTTATGTTTTTTAGGACTGATTGTTGATCGAGAATGTTTATTTCCAGAGTTTTGAGGGTTTATAATTACCACAAAGTCCTGGTTGGTCGAATGGAACACAATGGGGGGCTCGACTAAACGTCATGGAACACTTTAGGGTATGGACTCATAAGTGATAGGAAATATTATCTTACATACATTTTTGGAATGCGTAGGGGTTTCTTATAGTGAATACATGCTTCTTTCTTTTATGGGCAGAGGTTTAACAAGTGAGTTTGGTTGTTTTTCGTGGTTTTGTTGGAAAATATTTATCATGCAAAGTTTTGTATTTATGCAGATTCTTATTATTTGTTTGAGTATGCCTTATGATGAACGTAGTTGCATGAAAATTTATGTGGAGTTGTCCATCTTTCACATGATTGTTGAGGCGATACATTTAGTCGAAACAACTATAGTGTTTGATAAACATATGCATGATGCATATGTTGCGGCCGAAGGGGATATGAATTGAGAATTTTACTCATTTATTTTTATATTCAAAATGCTTGAGCATAATGACGTGTTGTGCCAAGAGGAAAGGAAAACATGCACTTGGTTCTTTCTTTGGATATTTTAATGTTTCCTTAATATCAGTCAATTGGTGAAACGTACTACCGCATAATTTTATCTTATAAATGCATGATAAAACTATATTAATTAAACTGGTAAAAGTCTTCATGCATGAGACCATGAACTTGCACGACTATGGGCTTATCCAAATAGAATTTTAAATATTTGCAACCCAAAATATTACATAGCAAGTGGCAGTGGTAAAGACAAGGAGAATGCCTAAGCGTGACGTCGACAAAAGAGTTTTGTAAGATGTAACACCTTAGAGTTCCTCGCTTGAGGGTTTTATTGTACTTTTGTTGATTCTGTTATAGTTAACATAATAATGGGGATTATAATTTGATATTGAGATATATTGGAACCGTTTGGTTATGTATTATCTTTTGTAATTTAGGGTATTACATGAACTTTGTATTTTGTTCCTGGCTAGTCGATTTTATGTAATTTGGTTTTAAAAAATAATGTATTGTACTAAATGTAACCATTTATCCGCGGGGTAAAATGGAACAAATAGGATGCAGACTAACAAAGATAATGATGTCTAACATAATCTAAAAAGTTAGTATATAAAATCAACAAACAAAGAGACAAGAGATTTAATGTCATTCCACAACGAGATTATCACATGGAGAAATGATTACTCATATATTGCACAAATCAAACAAGATTACAAAGTTTACCAATGTACAAAATATGATCCAAAAGCAGAAGAATCACCTCTAAAATTGTCATTAAGAAAAAAGGGGAAGAATTAGGGCTAAAAATAACAAAAAGCACCTTAAAACCAATTTTGATCCCCTATTTCTACTTCCCATACTAGTTGAAGTGGTAAAACAAAGTGATCATGATGGGCAAAATTGCTAGATCAAAACTAGCAAATGAAGTAGCATAAAGGTTATGTGAAAGCATTAGCTCTTTGCTGCTAGTTTAACTAGCAAAAAACTGGCATTGGTCTGAAATTCTGAACTTTCTCCGGACGATGTTAAATTTGATTTTTGTTTAGAAGCTATTCTAACCACTTATGTAAACGGGCAGACGTTTGACTCGCAGACTGTTTATTTTTTAAAAGTCCGCAGACGTCAAAACGTCGGCACACCCTCTTCTCTAAGAAGACATAGACCAACGTCTGCAGGCGGGAAAAATTACTCGCATACGTCTTCTAGGAAAAAATAGATTTTTTTGTATTTTGTGTTTTGTTGAATCAAATCATAAACCAATGAAGTTGTAATATGTTTGCTACTATTTCTTATATAAAGACTTCATATTGATTAGCAAAAAATTTCAAATCGAAGTGTGCAGCTACCTCTTCATGATAATCGACAGGGAAATCTTATTCCATTTATGTTACGATAAGAACACTTATTGTTAAATCAAAAGATAAATAAAGTTGTATTAACTAATATAATTTTGGAATGATTTATATTAAAGAATTGTTTTCAAGATTAACCATTGTGTGAATATGCAAATTTTGGAATTACTGAAGATGTGTTTATGTTTTACTATCATACCCTTATCACCCTAACTTTGATCTAATGGTCAAGAAGATGGTTCTATGCCTAATTTTGGTTCTATGTTGATATATATATATATATATATATATATATATATATATATATATATATATATATATATATATATATATATATATATATATATATATATATATATATATATATATATATATATATGGAATTGATGTTTTTAATAGAATTTTGTTGTGGTGATTCTATGGATCAAATTTCAATGTTGCAAAAAAAAACTATTAGTGTTAAAAAAATCAATTTATTTATTTTTAATTTATTTTAGCAGTTTGCAGACTTAAAATACAAATAGTTTTTTTTCTTGTAGATCGCAAACATTTAGTTTATATTTTGTTTTGCAGATGTGGTCCGCATACTGCAGAAGTTTTATCCATTCAAAAATAAACAACACCTTAGTTATCTATCAAACCTATATAATGAATTTGCTGCATTCATGGTTGTTAAGATCCTGATCTTGATCTTAAGATCTTACGATTTTAAGATCCTTCAACCGAAAAACGATCCCGATCACAGTAGGATCTATCTGAAGCAAGATCTATACTAGGATCTTAGGATCCTAAGTAGGATCTTAAGATCTTAATACGATCCGATCCCACCTCTAGTTGTGGATGGTCATGATGAACTTGTTTATTTTTCTACAAAAGATGTTTTCTTCCTAATTTTTGGCGTTTCCAACTAAAAAAACCATAGCTCATGCTTAAGAAGTTAACTTTGATTCTACCATCGATATTTTGATAGAGATTAAGTTATAACAGGTACTGCACAAAGTATGACATTAATAGTAAATTTAAAGACTACTTTAGTGGCAGGATCTTAAGATCCCGATCCCGATCTTACGATCACGATCTTGCAAAGCATAAAACGATCTTGGGTAAGATCCCGATCTTAACAACCTTGGCTGCATTGTTGAATGAGATAACTTCGGTAAATTGTTCACTGGCTAGCTTTAATATAAAACTAGGCATATTCCTACGCAACGAGTAAATTAATATACTACAAATATATTGACCGATCAAATATAAACATAAACACTTTAGGTGCAAAACTAAAAATATATCAATCATGTGACATATATATCAATAGTAATTTTTCATCAAAACATCGAACAAAAAAACATAATCACCTCTTTGTAGGCAATTATCATGGATGGTCCAACATTAAAAATACATGGAAATATATTTACATAAATTATCTCAAATTTAAAATAAAACACGTAGTAATAACACTATACATTAATTAACAAATTAAGTATATTATGTTAATAATTCAAAAATTCTATCATTAAGATGATAATATTTTATATCTATGTAAATTAGTTAATGTTGGAAGTTGAATAGTTAGGAGTTTCATATCAATATGGTGAAAGTAAAAATGCTTCGATAAATATAATAAAGAATTATAAATCGTTCATTGCAACCGATAATTTGTATCGATAATAAAGTTTTTAACTAAAAGTCGAACAAAATAATACAAGTCAAGTGTATATCGATAATCCAATATTAAAAAATAGGACAACATATTGACATGAACTATAATACATACATTATGTTTGGTTCATTTTTATTAAATCTTAGTAACTAAAAGTTTTATGATGCTTTACTACTAAAGTTTTTTTATTGTATTTATGTATTTTTTTTGAACACTTTGAATGTTTAACTTCTTACATAACAATAATGTCACAACTTTTATATAATTCTCTTTGTCAAATAATGCTAATATTAAAAAAGATTCTACAAACCAAATGACCACTAAATACTTTATCAAATAACATAAGCCCACTTATTCAAACAATATAAACCCATTTATTGGGTGAATTTGGATTAGAAAATACTATATATATATATATATATATATATATATATATATATATATATATATATATATATATATATATGAAACGATCAAAAAAAGTTGTAATAACAATATGTAAACAAATATGTGTGTAATCTAAGTTTTATATGTAATATTATGAGAAATTATGGTCGAAAGGGTAAAACGGTCTTTCAACAATTATAAGACCATGATGTAGAATAGTATGTGTAAGTGAGGTAATAATATAAGCAATAAGCGTTTATGCGAAATTTGAACTTTTTACCACGTGAATAGTGAATCTTGACCAAAAAGGGTAAATTGGTCATTTGACCATATGCAGAAATTATTATAAAAATTTATTTATAATTTAGGACTAAAAATGTAAGAATTATAGTTTTATGTGGCCAAACCTAGTGTTAGTGTCAAAAGTCCAAGGAATGCAAGTTAGGGACCAAAACTGAAAATATGAAAATATAAAATGAGAAAAATATCTCATAAATCAACACAATTTAGTAGAGTGTTTTGGAGACCACGGGAGAAATCGTTGGAAGAACCGAGAGCAAGGCTAGGAAGAAGAACAAGGAGGTTCCAACAAGAATTGAAGATATAATCTAAATCAAGGTTAGTAATCAAGTCTCTAGTTTCAATTATTGGATTGGTTTTCACGGGATGAACTGAAATTGTAATTTCAGTCTCGAATCAAGTAGTTTAAATGGCTTAACACTTCCATTAAGTCATGCTAAAAGGACTTAATTCAGGAAAATGGAAGTAGATTGTTATTTCTCAAGAATTGGGATTTTGATCAAGAACCCTAGATTGGGAGTTCTTGTGATTAACTTGATTTCAATGGTTTAAAACCTGCAATAAATGAAGGGTTTTAGTCTTGGAACAAACCCTTATCGATTAAGTAGAGTATTCAGCACTTAATATGAGAAATTGGAAATTTGTAGCTTAAAAATCGGGGAAAACTGGGCTTCTGCACAGCAGGCGCGATGCGCCCTATCCTTGGGCGCGGTGCGCCTAACGGCTGAACAAAAATGCAGTTTTGGTTCAAGGTCTCCTGCCAAGAGATTTTTGATTTTTAGTTTTTGTCCAAAACTTGTCCGTTTGACCCCAAATTTTAAACATAGGTCTATAATGGTTCAAAACTTCATAATATATTATCGGAATTGAAATACGACCCTCCGAGGGTACTGTAGTAAAATACGTATAAAATACAATTTAACTAAAGTTGGTCATTCAAGAGTCATACACTTGTTTTGACCAGTAATGGTATAATAAGGACTCTAACATGCTATAGAGTCAATTAAAATGTAAATTAATGTATCATATACCACATATAGGTGCAAGCCAAGTAATCGGACACCGAAAGGGTAAAGAACCGAGGGACGTCTAAACGACTTTTCAAGAGTTATAAGGTGAGTACATGTAGCATTTTCACCCATTTTGGGGATACATGGCAAGTAAGTAAATATTTTTCAGATCTCATATATATTTTTATGTGTGAAAATATTTGCAAAAATGGTACATTTTCTAGCTTAATGGAGAGTTAGTTGCTATATTTGAAAGTATGATTCCTGGCAATAGCCTAGATTATGTTAGAAACATGTTTGAGTCAAAAACTTGGCAATTAGCCATTTTGTGTACAAATATTGTTTCAGTTTCCAGAAAGTATTTTTATATTTGACTGGTATTGTAGCTAGCATTCGTTAGTAAGGGAACTATGTTCCAACCTACCCGGGTTAGGTAAGGAGTCTACTGGGGAATACCCCTTCGCGAAGTAGGCTGCCTCAGCACTTCTACAGTGAGGATTGATCTGTTCTTTCTAGGTGTAGAGACTTGGGGTATCACACATAGTGATTAAAGCCCTAAGTATAAAAATCCAGCAAGTTTATAAAACCAGTCAAAGAAAGTATGAAATAAGCTAGTTTTGAAAGATATAAAATGGTTTTGAAAGATAAAAAGTCATAGTATACTAATACTATAAAATTTCAGCGAATGTTTATTTTATAAAGTTTTTATTAAAGGAGATTAAATGTTTGAGTCCAAAACTCATGTAACTCACGAGACAATTTGTCTTACGTATTTTATTTTTATGCCATGTATTCCAGGTTCAGGTACAAAGTTGTAAGATAGTTTGGAGTCGCGAAAATAAGCACTAGGGTGCAAAGGAGTGGAGCTGGATACAGCTTCCATGTATTGGTATTTGATTGAATCTATTTCCCTTAAACTTATGGTTGTTTGATATATAATTGTAACACCCTTTTGTTTGTATTTAAACAAGTACAATGGTTTTTGTTGAACCGTATTTTGTAAAACTTGTTTTTATGTAATATAAATGGTTTGAAAAAGTTGGGGCGTTACAATATATATATATATATATATATATATATATATATATATATATATATATATATATATATATATATATATATATACATGCAAATCAACTATAGACTCTTGAATCATTGAAAATTACCAATTACAATGAATAATCAATCTAATATATATCTTTGTATCGTTATGTTGCGGTAGAACCATTATGCATTTTGTTTATTGTCTTGCTTTGACGTCTTCACATTTTTCCTTCCTAATATAATATAAACATATATACCCTCAAATACGTGCTCTCAACCATGTCGTTTTTCTTTTTTCTTCCGACTTGTAATTTGTTATAGGTTCTTCATGTTTTTCCTTCGTAATACAATATAAGTATATGCAACTTCAATGTATGTGTGTGTTCTCAAATCTTTGATATACCCAAAGAAGATCATCATTGAACCTTTCGTAAGAAGATCATCATTGAACTTTTCGTTTTACAAATAAGATGGCTACAACCTTGTACTAAACTTCCACACATTCTACAAAAATAAACTGGAAAGAGGAAAAACAATCAAGAGAAATCAAGCATGAGAAATGATGTTCTTAAGAGTAACCAAGCATGGAAAATGATGTTATTATATAGCCAAAAACATCAAAGACATTAAATAGTATACGTTGAAAAATCTTGGGGGTTTCAAATCAATATGATGCAAGTATTTGAGTTATCTTGATCCACATTCATGAATGACATCTATTATAAGAGTTATATAGATATAACATCAAAAACATTAAATAGTATAAGTTGAAAAGTCTTTGGGATATCAAATCAATATGGTACAAGTATTTGAGTTATCTTGATCCACATTCATGAATGACCTCTATTATAAGAGTTATATAGATATAGATATAGATATAGATATAAATATATATATATATATATATATATATATATATATATATATATATATATATATATATATATATATATATATATATATATATATATATATATATATATATATATATAGATTTGAGATTTATGCATGCATAAGGGTGTTTATGTGCTTATTTTATAAGTTTGCTATTTTCACATGATGAAAAATATTGGGCGTCTCTTCATTTTTAAAATCTTACCTATTAATGCTTTTGGCCTATAGCCTACCCTAAACTTAAGTTTTGACAATACTAAAAGAATAGGCAACATAAAATAAAATTTATTGATGAAACTAGAAGTCAATAATATAATTTGTGACACAGAAAGGTAAGTTGATGTTTAAAAAATGAATATAAAAGTATAAACGTTAACTAATAAAGTTAATTCTTAAGGAGTAAACTTTAAATATCAAAAGACAAACCAAACCTTAAATAACAAAAAAGTAAAATTATGCCATAACATTATTGCATCTTTATAAAAAAGTAGCGTAACGCCACGTTTCTTAACAATAGCAACACTATGTTTGATTGTTTGTCACCAATAGGCAATAATAGAGTCAAAAAAATCTATGAAAGAGGTATCGAGTGCCTAAATTAACTATAACCCTCTTTGGATGGATTTTTTATTTAATTTGTAATCTTATGCTGGGCTTTCTTGAATACTTTTGATTGAAAAAATTTGAGAAGAACGACCGTATCTATCTGCTCAACCTTCTTTGATTTTGTCACTATTTGATTGAAACAAAATTAAAATAATATAATTTTATATCCGTTACGATTACACTTATTTTTAAACATGTATTCAGACAATACGAATTATATTATCTTCATTCATTTTGAGTATTTATTTAGGTACACGAATAATCCCGAAATTAATAAAGAAAGATAAAGACAAGAAATACATAATCCCGCTTTTATTGGGTAGGCGTTTCTTTCAACAAAATAAAAAGAGAGCATTATATATGTATAAATTACAAGTACCACCCTATACTTCTAAAACAATAGACAACCCACCTTTTAATTACAATATATTCGACAAAGTGCCTCCTGTGAGATGGTAGAGTGCTTGATCTCGTTATAACCAACTAAATGGAGCTATAAAATAAGTTAACGATCAAGTTACCAAACTTATTCCCCTCTTAGTGTTGATTAAATTAAAAGGGCATCTGTTCTTAGTCGAATGATACCATATTTCATCCTCAAACATTATCGGTCGTGTTATAAATAAATAAATATAAGAGATATACACAGAAAATACATAAAGATAGGCTTACCCGATAAAAACAATAAAGAATTAATAATAGTTTGTGTGAGTTATGGTTGGCAAAACCGAAAGAAAAAATGGGATGAAAGCATATTTGGACAGTATGATAAAACAATTTGTTTCGTTTCCTCTATCCATTAAATGTTAAGATTAAGAACAAATTTGAGAATCTCAAAACACAATAATAAGATGCAAAGATCAAACAAAAACACAAAAATTCAAAGTGGTTCACTTGATCAGAGTAACCATACGTCCACTGTCGAACTAGATATAAATTTTATTGATAATTTTGAATAGCACGTTAAACCGCCTTTTTCTGACTTCAAATGTTACAGTGATAACCACACACTAGGGTTGCAGTTATGAATATTTATTTATAACAATCATTTAACCTAATTTCTTTTGGACTCGACCTCATAGCGCTCTGACTTCGCCAACATAAATAGGTTCATAATTGTATATAACTTAGGCCTCACGTTACTTAGGTTAATCTTAAGTCTAAAGTTTGAGGTATGAGACTATTTTAGATCATTAGAGAACCAAAATTTGATGTATACCAAATGCGAGACTCAAATGTTGATCCTTGCAACTTGCAGTTGCGCTTTAGTATTTGGATTCATCTAAAGCTACGACTTCTTGATTTTTTATGAAGCTCTATCTCTGGTTGGGCTTTAGATGTTATCTGCAACATTGATCTTTTTCACTCACGTAGCTGCGCTTCGTACTTCTCATCCATCGCTGTTGTTCAAACTCCAAAGTTCTAGATTTGATGCCGAGTCTAGTAGATCAGGACTCCATTCTTGGTATCCGAAGCGACGATGATATCAAAGAGGATATGAGACTCCACAACTCAACATTAAATTGTTCAAATTGTTATAATAAGGCAATGCAAGATTAATAGGTTAGAAATATATCTTTTGATATCATATAATATGAAAATTTATTGATAATTAATAATGTTTATGTATGTTTTTAACGTATATGGTTTTAGTAATATTGAATATTAATGAATAAAAAAACAATTCATTTGTATTTTCGTATTATTAAAAGTTACCGAGGCATGAATATCCATAAAATAAGTTTTTTACTTGAAAAGGTAATAAAGGGTTCTCACCTATTATGATAAAGTTTTTCGTAATATGTGAGAAGTATCACAAAAGAAGCTTAATAAGGAGGTCGATTATTGTGGATATTCTCATGCTAATACTTGTCTTAAGTATTTCATTTGATAGTATTTAATTCATTTATGATGGTAATACAAATGAATTATTGGTTTAAACCCTCTAGATGTTACTTTTTTTTTTAGATGTCATACAAGAAGTCTAAACACACGAAATTATGAATGTAAAAGTTGGTCATATAATTTTAATATTTTGTATTTACTCCAAAACCCAAAAGGGACTGTAGTGTCATTTTCTAAACTAAAGTGCCTAAAGTATCCATCTTTTTAAATATGTAGGCCCTCTATGAAACTTCGGTTCAATGTAATAATTTATTTCAGTTGAGGAAGAGGGGGAGAGAGAGAGAGAGCATAGGAAATGGCGAAGAGGCAAGAAGCTCTTCTCGTCTGATTATCCCTTCAGAAATTGCTAGTTTTGATTCTCTTCTCACTCTTTCACTTTCTTCGATTCTTAGATCTGAAAACTTCTCGAAACCGTCGATGATTAAGTAAAGCAAAATCTGCGGTAAGTCTGTACTCTTCTCCGGCGAACAAATTATGTTTTTTACTTGTTTAAAGTCTTCGATCTTCGTTTTTCTGAACACCTTTCTGGAATCTGTTTCTATCTGTATGTGTCCGTACACGCGCAAATATGCGCAGTCCTTCTATTCAGATGAAATTTTTTGATCAATTTTCACTTCTTGAAACACCCTTTTTGTATGTTTTTGTAACTTGTTATTGTTTTTCTTCTTCTTGATCGGTTGAGGAATGTGATTTTTGTGTTTTATTTGACAAGAAATGGCATTGATGGAGCATGCTCATAGTTTCTAGAGCAAAAAAAGGTACAACTTGGTAAGCGTGCGGTACAACACCTTTCTGATGCACGATTTTTGGGGGTTTTGGTTTTCCGTTTCAAAATTTTGATATTCATCTCCTCATGGGGTTTTGGGTTTCTTTTAACTGCTCTTAATTTCTGAATAAAGATTGAGCTTTTCATTTTGATTTTGATTCTGTATCAACTTTCTTGAATACGCATTGTTTTATTTCATCTTTTCTTGATAACGAATATCAAGTAATTAGGGATTCAAAAGGCTTCATGCTTTGATTTTCTTTCAATTGAAGAAATTAACAAACACCAGAGTGAAAATCGCTACCAAATTAATCTTCTTTTATGGAAATTCTTGATTGGTTAGTTTGGTGATCAATCATTCTGTTCTGAAAACCTATCGATTTTGTCTTCATTCTCTTTCAAGTGCATACTATCATCTACCAGTGGCCCCGACTTATTTTTTCCCATTTATGTACATGGGTTTACTCTATCTTCTTGTCTACATCTTCAATTATTTATACTATGTTTGATATCACTCGGCAACTTTGCTTTTAAATTTGACCTTTTCCCCAATTCGTGTCATAGAGTTCTTTGATGTCTTATATCTTTCAAGTAGTGTTTTGTATCTATATGCGAAATTATGCTATTAACATCAATACTCTTGGTATCTCTAGTTTACCCTCAAAGATTGATTCTAAATCTTATTTTTGCTTGGCAGATAAAAAATATGAGCCAATTGAGTATAGAAACTGGAGATTCTTTTGCTACTTTGCTTGAACTTGCTGCAAATAATGACATCCAGGGATTCACCCAATCAATTGAATCCGACCCTTCTGGAATTGACGAAGTTGGATTATGGTATGGCCGACAAAAGGGGTCAAAACAAATGGTTCTTGAACACAGAACTCCATTAATGGTGGCCGCCATGTATGGAAGCATTGACGTTTTGAAGTTGATTCTTTCAAAATCAAAATCCGATGTGAATCGATTATGTGGAGTTGACAAAACTACCGCCCTTCACTGTGCTGCTTCTGGCGGATCATTAAATGCAGTCGAGGCTGTAAAACTGCTTTTATTAAGTGGGGCCGACCCAAATTTAATCGATGTAAATGGGCTCCGACCCGTGGATATGATTGTGGTCTCTCCAAAGCTTCCGGATATGAAAAAAACCCTTGAAGAGCTCCTCGGAGCTGATGGGGAATTGACCGTTTTGGACTCGCCGGAAAACCGGTCGCCGGTGTCGGAACCGGATTTAGTTTGTTCGCCAAAGATTTCTTTTGACTCAAAGAGAGAATACCCGGTTGACCCGTCGTTACCCGATATCAAAAACAGCATTTATTCAACCGACGAGTTCCGAATGTATTCCTTTAAGGTTCGACCATGTTCGCGGGCCTACTCCCATGATTGGACCGAATGCCCGTTTGTCCACCCGGGTGAAAACGCGCGGAGGCGGGACCCACGAAAGTTCCATTACAGCTGTGTCCCGTGTCCTGATTTCCGAAAGGGGACTTGCCGACGTGGCGACATGTGCGAATACGCGCACGGTGTATTCGAATGTTGGCTACACCCGGCGCAGTACCGGACCCGTCTGTGTAAAGATGGGACCGGTTGTAACCGCCGGGTGTGTTTCTTTGCTCACACGCAAGATGAGCTTCGCCCGTTATTTGTTTCAACGGGGTCTGCGGTCCCGTCACCGCGATCTTCCTCATCGGGCCCGGGGCCGTTGGATTTTGCAGCGGCCATGAGTTTGATGCCGGGGGCACTTTCGTCTTTTACACCGCCAATGTCTCCATCGGGAAATGGTATGTCGAATATGAATTGGCCGCAGCCGAATGTGCCGTCTTTGCATTTACCGGGAAGTAATCTTCAATCGAGCCGTTTAAGATCGTCTCTTAATGCTCGTGATATGTCTGATCAAGATTTGAATCTTCAGCTTTTGAACGAGTTATCAAGGCAACAAAGATCTGTTTTAACCCCGACAAAATTGGATGATATGTTTGCAGCCGAGAGTTCGTCACCTAGGTTTTCTGATCAGTCGGTTTTCTCACCAAGACATAATTCAGCGGTTTTTAATCAATTTCAGCAACAGCAAAGCATGTTATCGCCGATTAATACAAATTTCTCGCCTAAAAATACGTCTTTTGCGGTTCAAAATTCTCCCGGGAGGATGTCGCCTAGAAGTGTTGATCCAATTTCGCCCATGAGCTCTAGGGTTTCAATGCTGGCCCGTGAGAATCAACAACAGTTTAGGAGCTTGAGCTCACGGGAACTTGGATCTAGATCTGGTTCTATTATGGGTGGTTCTGTTGACCCTTGGTCAAAATGGGGTTCGTCTGAAAAAGCTGATTGGGGGGTTAATGATAATGAATTTGGTAAGCTTCGAAGATCATCTTCTTTTGAGAATGGTGGGAATAATGGGGAGGAGCCAGATCTGTCATGGGTTCAATCGCTTGTGAAAGAAACGCCCCAAGAGATGAAGGAAAAGCTGGCTGCTTATGGCGGCTCAGGTGGTGGTGGTGGTGGTAGCAGTGGTGGCGGTGGTGGTGGTGGGAGTTCAAACACCCAGATTGAACAAATGGATCAATCTGCATTGAGCGCGTGGATTGAGCAAATGCAGCTCGATCAACTTGTGGCTCAACAGAATTGATTTCTTGGAAGGAGGTAAATAACATGGTTCCGATTTTCGGTTTTGATTTTTGGGCTGAAAAGTTGGCGACAAAGGAGGAAGAACAAACTAGTTTTCTCCAAGAAACATGATTATTTTTAATTTAATTAATACAAGCAGAAAAAATTAGAAACTTTAGGACAAGAAATCTTTAAAGACCATCTGGGCGTGCTTCGAAAATGGCAGCCCAGTTTAGGAAATTTTCTAAAAAATCACCAATCTTAATTCTGATATTTATTAACAGTAAATTTTCCCCCTTTTTCCTTTTTCTTGAGAAATGCGAGGTGTTCATGTAATCATGTGTAGTGCGGATCTCGAGTGTTTTGGTCTTTTTTTTACCCTCTTTTGTTGGGTAAATTAGAGATTTGAAAGGAGAAGGTGAGGATTATGATAACTGATGTAGCAATGATTTCAATTAATAGTATCCCTTTCAGTTGTTATCGATATTATTATTATTAAATTATGCGCAATTTCATTCTCTTGTCTGATTTTGGATCCATTTATGAATTTACTTGTTATCGAGTAGCATTTGGTTGGGGTTTTGGATGGTAAGAAAGAGAAGGGAATTGCCAAAAATACACTCCTATTTCATTAAAAATACAACCCTATTCAAAGTCAATGGTTTTCTATTTGTTGATATTGCATTGTTTTTTGAAAAAATCAAATATGATTGGTTGAAAATGCTTTGACTTTTATTAAATGTGTATCTTTAGTAGCACCCAAAGAGAATTGTAATCTGTTGGATTTCATCATAGCAACGAGTCTGATTTATACCAACACTAACGTATTGGATTTATTAGAATTCTTAATATTTAATATTGATTAGCTAAAATGATATAAAAGAACCAAAGTGAAAGTAGTACTATAAGAAAGTAGTACTATAAGGAATGACCTACGGATGTGGACCCTTATTGGGTGTGATTATACAAACATTGATGTATTGGATTTTTTTGGAATTTATAGTTAAAGCATGTTTGGATTTCATTAGAATTTTATAGTTAAGCATGTTTAGTAGATGGGACACGAAATGAACCTAGTATTAGTAGGATGCTTGACCTTTCATTGTGGTCCTGCATCGGGTATAATTAGATTTCATACAACTCCATTATTAAGCGTGCTTAATTGTACAAATTTTAATGGATGAACTTTGCTTGTGGTCCTATATTGGGCGTGATTATACCAACACATAATCTATTGAATTCCAATCATTTTTATCAGAACTTCGTAGTTAAACTTGTGTCAAATCAGTAGTAGTAACATGGATGATATTGTTTAAGGGTTTTGAGCGTACGATTGCTCTTTACAAGATCATGAGTTTAAAATTGTGTCAAAATCAAGTTTATATTATCTTTTCAAGGTCAATATATATATATATATATATATATATATATATATATATATATATATATATATATATATATATATATATATATATATATATATATATATATATATATATATTGGTTTTGTGGGCATAATTAATTGTGAATTGTTTTTGGGAATTGGCTTTTGGTGGAATTAGTGGGTTATCGACTCAAGACAAGAGAACATGTGAGGTGAGATTTAGAGATCTGAAAAGTTAGATTTGGGATGGTGAGTTATGGGATTATGTGGATGGGGGAACTGCCATTTGTTCTGATTCTATTCTATGACACAAAGCTTTTATCTTTTTGTTTCTAATAAAATATATATGTGGAGATGGCATGAGATGCCTAGTTGAACCACCTTTTTATTGCCTAGGAATAATGAATCTTGATGCTTTACATGAGATGAGATGAGATGAGATGAGATTAGTATTCTTTAATCTATAAAATGGTATTTTCTTTCAATGACGTGTTAAGTTATGATATTTTTGCTATTTTGTAATAATGTAATCTTTAATAAAATGATGTGGAATATTGTATGTTTATTATAACGAATTTTTGCTTTACTTGCTTCAGAGGAAGGTGGCCTATTTTTATTTTTATTTTCAATAATAACATTGTTACCTCAATCCCTGTAAATGGGGTAAGAGGGGAGGTAATGAGTAGTTAGCTATTTGGGTAAAGCAGCTTCTGTTTACCGGATGACCTCGACACAAGAAAGAAAAATAGGAAGAAGTACTTGAGCCATGCGAGTGATCTCTTGTATATGAAAATGTCAGCCAACAATCGAGAAAATGATGCTAGTAATGTAACCGTAAGTAACGGAAGTTGTTGTAAGCTGGTAAATACAATGCATGATGCTAGCAATAAAGCAGGAAACATATGCATGCAATACAATGTGCAAGTATAGGTGGAAATGATAAGATGTCACAAATTGCAAGACAAGTACAATCGCGAAAAGAAAGCTAGTATGGAGGATACTCCCAAATTACTCGAATAACCTTATATTACAATAGTATTACACAAGTTCAAATAAATTGGTTCCTCTCTTTAGAAAAGAAAATAGATGATCTTGTATAGATAACTGATAGTATCTAAGCCTTTATAACATTCTATCTAAGGTCATATCCTCTATAAGAATCAACTCCTTCAAGTCTAATCTCACGCTGGTATTTCACTTCCTTCATGTGCGTTCTTTCCTTCTCATAACATCAACATCCACCCTCCCAATTAATAACTAAAGGTTGTCTCCTATGTACATGTATGAGCCATCTCAATCTTCATTCCCTCAAGCTCTAGGTGATTAGTGACACGTCTAATGAATTCCTGATTGTCATGTTTGGTACCCTGTCCAACAAAGTTATACCAAAAGTCCACCACAACATCCTTATTTCCATGGCCTCCATCTTCCTGCATTGTTATTTTTTAAATACAACAAAGTTGAAACTCTCATTTTGATGTGGGATTTGCTTACGGATACCTACTTTTAATCCTTCACCATTTTGCTCCATGCCGAAGTTGCAACATAGATATTTCCTTTTAGTTGTGTTGATCTGAAGCCCCCTTTTCTCCTATTTAACCCATCATTCAGATCTTTCTTAGTCTCATCTATTAACACAATGTCATCAACGAAAGGATACACCATGGAGCCCCTAGTCTCTTCATTAATGCAATGTCGTCGGCAAAAGCATACACCATGAAACCCTTCACAGGGCCTCACAATAAATCTCATCCACAATCAAAGCAAAAATGTAAGGGCTAAACCGGTTCATGATGGAGCCCAATTTTCATTGAGGAAGACTTTAGACGCCAACAATAATATGGATAACGGTCGTTGACTCACCTCACGAGTGTATGAGATCTTTTGTTCTGATTCACTAGATGTATGTAAGGTCAATGATCACGTATATATCATAATTAAGCTAAAGTCACAAAGTATGTGTGAGTTAATGGTTTACATGACCGGTGTAAATTAAGAAGGAAATTTACACGACCCATGTAAATGCAAGAGTGACTCCAAAATGTGCAATAAGGTCAATAGTAGCATCCTACTTAGCCAAATACAATTATAACACCTCAAATACCATTTTAATGACTTCAAGTGTTTGTAATTGATTTAAATATCACTTTAAACATCTAGTATCATTCATTTTAACATCATAAACCTCATTTATTGATTGCTTAAAGAGATTAGCAACTTCCATTTCCATTGAAGCTTTAAAACTAAAAAAAGGAACACAAGTTGCTTTAATGATTTAAATTTTAAGCACTTGAACCATACTTAACTACTTAAGATTATATGATAATATTAAACCATACTTAAGATTATATGATAATATTGAATCCATGATTAAATATGAATACGGATAGATCAATGTTTGATCTAATAAAAATAGAGCTCAAAACTTCATTAAAACACCCTAAACTCACATTTGGCCCAAATGATCGATTCAAATCCATGACTAGAACATAGAACCTTGAATTCTATATGCAAAATCACTTCATAACACCTAATCCATGATCAAAATTGAGTTCCTATAAATTAATGGACGATTCATCAAGTTAAGGGTTCCAAATATACCCATTAATGCTTCATAATCACAATTTAGGGCATCAAGATGAATTCTTATCAATAGATTAGTATTAGATCAATGAAAGTCAATACTACACTTATTAAATCTAAGATTTTTAACATGAATTTAAGATTTAGTGAAACTAGATGATATATCACCATTTATTGAAGCTCAAACTCTATTATGAGCATTCAAATGGAAGAGATGACTACGTTAGAAATTTAGTTCAAGGATTTGACGCTAGGACTCAAGTGGAATTACAATTTTTTTCACAATCCGAGGTTCTCACTTCAATTATAAGCTTCCCTCTCTTATTCTAAGTAAAATCATCCATATGAAATGGGTGTAAGAGGTTTGGTTTTTGTAAGATCTAATAGTTCATCACTTGGCATGAAAGTCCCTAGATTATTATTATTATTATTATTATTATTATTATTATTATTATTATTATTATTATTATTATTATTATTATTATTATTATTTGTGATTTAGTCCAAGTTGATCTTTGTATTAAAAAAACTACTAAGGCCTTTAATTTGTCTGCATAATTAAATATTTTTACAAAATATGTCCAAAACTTAGCTAGATATGTTAAGTCGAATCACATACCTTAACATCCATTATTTAAATGTCAACTCCCATCTCTTAAGACTTTAAGGTTCAACTGACACATATTGAGAAATTAGTTTTAGTTATTCAAAATTGTTTAATATAATTTAAGATTTTGGTATACCCTATAAAATCGTGTGTCACAATGAGTCCCTTCTAAATTCCAGGGTCCTCTTGATTTTCTCCATAGGGATGCCATCATATGCCTTCTCCTTTCCAATCAAGATACCTATTTCTATCTTTATATTTCTCGATAAGGTGCCTAAGCAGATCAATTTCGTTGTCGGCCTCACATACATGAAATGAAATTAATTTTCAAAAATTGTTGCTTCTTGTCTTAAGGACTCTCTTCCATAAATTCATGGTATGACTAAGTAGTTTGATACTTCCATAGTTATTGATGCTTTAGGAATCTTATTTGTTCTTATATATCAGTATCGCAATGCTATATCTCCACTCTTATGGCATCTTAACCGAATTTAAGATAATGTTAAAGATGCTTCCCCTAGGCACAACTATACAATAATAGGGATTTGGTCTAGACCAATGACTTTTTGTCACACCCTCAAACCGTATTGGCGGAAACGTTCGAGGGTGGATGACTTCATGAACAATATCGAATAATAGTGATTCCAAGTAAAACAACCATCATAAAATAATTGCAAATGTTACATCGTTTAATGTTACATGTTTCAAATACAATTACAAATGATGTCAAAAATAAGCAAAATGACGTCGTAACGTCCCTTCGTATAGCGCTTGTGGTTTACCTTTTTAGTTTCCTGAGAATACAAGTAGTTGAAAAAGTGTCAACAATTAAGTTGGTGAGTTCATAAGATTTTGCATAAGAAAAGTCCTTTGTTTATAAACGATAATGTTGAAAACCAAGAAAATCCAATATTTTCTCATAAAAATGTCCAAGTCTTTAAAACCCAAAGACTAAAATGTATAACGTAGATTGTAGTGTAAAGTCATTAAAAATGTATATTACCACGTAAACAATTTATAAAAATATAAAGTTGATTATTTTCTCATGTGAGATACCCTATAACCATGTTGTGACTAGTTGGCCTGCTGCGACGTTCTTCAGGCGTCAGAATGTTAGACATTGGACACCTCAGACCTGCCGGTCTAGCCGTAGCTAACAGCTCAGGTGCGGGGTTGTCAATCCCGTATAGATCTATACTCAAATATCACGCTCTTTTACCGACACTCTGGTTATAAGTTCAGGACTTATAGTAGGTACTTAGGGTGCACGGAGTAATCTCGGGCTCGATGATAGATGGGAGTGGGATGGGGGCGGTACCGCCGGTACCGCTGCCCCTCCTCCTTGCGGGTTCGGCGGTTTCGGCAATGTGGCGGGTGAGGGACGATGGTGAACCCGATGATCCCAGCCATTATTATAAAAAAAAAAAATTTAAT
The DNA here is from genome assembly GCA_023525715.1 of Cichorium intybus. NCBI lineage: Eukaryota > Viridiplantae > Streptophyta > Magnoliopsida > Asterales > Asteraceae > Cichorium > Cichorium intybus. Next base: position 15,828,717 of record CM042009.1, read on the forward strand.
AATTAAAAAATTACATTCCCCTCATCCCTATAAATACCACACCTCCACTCCTTCACAAATCACACCTTCACCCTTCTTTCTTCTCTCATTTTCTCTCAAAAACCCTTTGCCCTCTATTTTATAAAAAACTCTTTTTTTATAAAATGGATTCAAATCGTGGTAAATCCAAATGTCGCAGTTCCTCACAAAGCAGGAGCCGTGAAGTTCCCCCAACCCCATCCCCACACATTTACAGTTACACACAATACCCCAACCAATTCCAACAAAACTTTTCACAATACCCCAACCAATTCCAACAATATCAAACTCAGTTTCCACAATACCCCAACCAATTCCAACAATGCTACGTCCCGGACACTTCTCATTTCCGTAACCAAGTGGAGTCCAGTGATGAAACCATTCCACCCTCGGATAACGAGGAGGAGCAAGAGGACGAGCAAGTGGAGGAGCAAGAGGACGAGCAAGTGGAGGAGCAGCATGCAGATGACCAGGAGGACGCAGAGGAGGTTGTCCTAGAGACACAACCCTCTACGCGTAAAAGGAATTACACCCACCGAGTAAAACGCAGAATTTGGGAGGAGAGGGAGGAGGTCGCCTTGGCGAAGGCATACATTAGTTGTTCTGAGGACCAAGAACGCGGAAACACCCAACGGTCCGACTCTTTCTGGCAGAATGTTTTGGAACATTTCCAGGCGCAAATTCCAGGTACCGATCGGACCAAGCATCAAGTCAACTCCAAGTACAAAGATATGCTAAATAAGGTAAATAAGTTCAATTGTATTTACAACAATAAAATGAACATGCGTGCCAGTGGGAGGGGGGATGCGGATGTTTTACAGGCCACCCATTCAGAGTACCGGAAATTGTACCGGTCCAGTTTCTCACATACAGGGGCATGGGAAATACTCAAAGAGCATGCCAAATGGGAAACGGTCAAAGAAATGGGGATGCATTCCCCACATCATTCCGCCAAACGAAGTAAGACATCCGGCTCCAACCAATTCACCAACTCTCCTTCTGATGCACACTTTTCGCCTCAACCAATCGATCTTGATGAAGCTTCCCCACAACCATCATCACATTCCCGGCAAAGAAAAGGGAAAAATGTAGCTGGATCTTCATCAATGCCAGATGGTTATCAGACCATCGTCGATAAGATATCCGCACTGGCGAATATTAATGAGGCAGAAGCGCAGAAGAAGGAAACCCTCCGTGCAAAGAAAATGGCTGTTTTGGAGAAACAGGAGGAAGAATTGACGAGGAAATCGGCCCTCCTTGAGCAAGAGATCGAAGCGCTCAAAAGGTCTCGTGAACAAAAAGATTTAAAATTCTTCCTTAAATCACATGATCATTTGACCGGATCAAAATTGGCATTGGTTCTTGGGAAGAAACAGGAAATTGCAGAAATGTATGGGTGGGAACTTTAGGATTTTTATTTCCGTTTTTAAGATTTTTATTTCCGTATTTAGGCTTTTTTTTTCTTGTACCGGTGTGTTTTTTAATTAAATGGAATTTGAATTTTCTTTAAATTTTGTGCATTTTATTATTATTTCTAATATTAAATTAAGTGTTAAAATTAATTTATTCATTTAATTAAAACATTTAAATATCAAATATATGATGTGGCATTGTGGGTTCAGTGGGTTCAGTGGGTACTGGTTCCATGGGTGAAAGATTGGTGAAAGATTGGTGAAAGATGGGGAAAATGGAAGTGAGAGGAGAGAGAAAAGCTGACGTGGCGTGTGGGTTCAGTGGGATGGGAGGGATCTACTCCCCCCACCCTTATAAAAGTACTGTGAAGATCCATCTCACAAAAATGTATGTATTCAATCAACTTGTTTACGTAAAATTTGTATATGAAAACTCTTGTAATTATCCATTATCATTTTTCCCATGATAATATATGTGACACCCTCGCTTAAGGCTTTTCATAAAATATCATTTTAACCCATGGTTTATCAACATTATTCCATAAAATCATCATTTAGTGAAAACTCTAGTTTCCACATCTTTAAATAAGTCATTTTCTTTCAAAATCAATTTAAAAACACATGGGGTTTAATGAGAAATAATTTAGGTTTAAGTTGCGGAAAACATCGTTTGGTCCCATTTTAGATAAAACATTTTAGTTTATAAAATAGCGAGGTTGTAACAATTCAAATACCATTACACAGCTCAAATGATACCACACAAACCATGGCCTTCTAAACATCCAACTCTTCTAAGTTATCTAAACTCCTCAACCTGAGTACACATCAAAATAAGTTAGGCAATTGAAATGCCTAATGAGCTTACTCGAGGTTGACCCATTTCGAGTGGGCAGTGAACTACCACACTCGGGACAACCCCCAAAAATAGTTTTGAAACACACTTCCAAAGTTATTTAAAACATCATAAGGATTTACTTCAAAATAAATAGTTATGAGATGCAAATGCAATGCATGATGCAACTATCCCAAACCCACGTTCATCTCATAAAAAGTCCAACTCACCTCAATGGCACCTACCTAAGTTCACGAATGACACGCACGAAGCATGCCGCTCGATCCCCGTATAGGCAAAACTAGGACTAGTGGCCATCACACTAGCCCCATGAGGGTTAGCAACTCCCTCATGCGGTTCCCTATTGTCGGGAACGGTTTTCCCTAAATCCGGGACAAACATCTCCTTTTGGGCATTTTGCCCATGATTTCCCTAAATCCGGGACAATCATGATTTCCCTAAATCCGAGACAATCATCTCATCTTCGTCATAGGGTTCACTCGGTCAATCCCATCCTATATGTAATGCAATGCACAAATAGGATGCTCAAAACATCTTTCAAAACATCATCGAAATCTTTATTTGAAAACATCTTTAGAAACTCATTTTCATGCAATGCACAAGTAGTAATCATATAACACATTGCACATAATATCATGCATGAAAAGTATTGATAACACACACAAAAGATAATAGTTGGGATGTGTACTCCCGGTAAACTCACCCAAGGTCAACTGACGAGTCAACACTAACTCCACACAAGGTTGAAGCATTTGAAGGCGCTCCTAGACATCATCTCATCCATCACCTCCTCTTAATTAAGTGCTAGTTCAAGTCCTCAGTCTCACCTCGAATCCACTACAACATATATCCTTCCTACAATACAAGAAAGGAAGATATCATACTCGATTCATCTAAAAGTCTCACTATAATTACTTCTTTAGAACTACGAAGGAACAATAAACCAACATCCAAAATGAATTCCTTGACCCCCCTAATATAAGGAAAATCTTAGTTAAAACATCCCTAAAGTTTGGCATTAAAACAAGGACCCAAAACCCAAACCATAAAGCTTAAGGTCTAAAAACTAAGAAAACTGGCCAAACAGAGCTACACGGGGCGTGTAGCCCTACACGGGTCGTGTAGCAATGCAGGAAACCCAACCCGTGGCCTCCAGACCCCCTACACGGGTCGTGTGGCCCTGCACGGGTCGTGTACAGCCTGCTGTAGCTCCGATTTTTGGTCCTTTTCACTCATTTTTGACCCGATTCAAGTTCCGATTCTTCCCAAAACTCATGGACATCAAAAGGACATTATTCCTCCCCAAAATACACATCATTAGACTCAATTAAACTATTCAAAACCATTTCAAATGAATCAATTACATTCCATGATCATAACTTCACTCTATAAGCTCAAACCATGGAATACCCAATTCCATTCTTACAATTGATGATTACAAGTGGAGATTCCTTCTTCCATTCCATGGAATCATTAGGAAATGATCCTCACTCCACTTATACATCCAAATTGATACATTAACTCATCCATCCATCCGTTAAACCAGAGATCCAATCATCATCTACATGAACAAAACCCATTTCAACACCCAATTCTCATTTTCTAGTGGTTCATGGTTTAAGACTACAAATCAAAGGTTGGAATCCTTAGGGAATCATTATAAATGAATCCCCTCATCCAAAACTACAAAATCCAACCATCAATTTCTAGATTCCTCAATTATCCAACAAATCCCCAAATTCTAGGGTTCATAACACCCAAATCAATCAAATAATTGGATCTAGAGCATCCATGGATTGGATGATGATCAAAACATGAACTAGAATAATAAACTAACACTTGGGATCCTAGGATTTCCTCCCCCACATTACCAATTTCGGATTTGACAAAGAACTCATCCCAAAAACGGGTTTGCAAGCTTAAAAGGGAAGAGTTTATACCTTAGATTGGCTAGGAATCTCAAGAACTTTGATGAATCTTCAAACCCTAGCATCTTGTCCTCCAAAATCTCCAGAAAATCGCCACTCTCTCCCTCTCCTCTCTAAAATCGTGTTTGTGGCTGGAATGGGGAGAACCCCCATAAAAAACAAGTCATCTTCCAAGAATTTGCAACATTAGTCCCTCAAGTTTGGTCATTCTTCACCCAACACCCCAAAAGTCCATTATTCACATTAGAAGTCTCCATAATCATACATATGCCCCAAATACAATTATTTCTTTCACTTGAGTCATTGACTAAGTCAATACTAACTCTTAGTTTCCCAATTTGGCACAAATAGTCCCTTACACTAAAATTCTTCACAATTTAGGTCCTTAATATTAATTAAAGGAATTATTAGACCTAATTTAAACTCTACATCAATTCCTTTAATATATCTTCTAATTTTCTAAATCTATGACTAGTCAAATATACTTTGGGTAAGTTTGGCCCAAATTGACACTTTTAGTCCTTATGACAAAATTTCTCACCTTTGGTTACAATTATATTTTTAAAACTATATTTGGCTCATTTATTCACCATATAAAATATAACAAGATATTAAATTTATTTATTCATTTGTTTTTCTTTATTTACAAAATAAGTTTTATTTGTTGGTTTAAGCCCAAAACTCCTAGGCCCAAAACACGGATGTTACAATATAGTAATGTATAATAATTATATAATTTTATATAATTATTTTGTCTTGTTTAAAATGTCATAATAACCTTGTGTTCATAAACTATTCCAATAATAGTCTGTTTTTAGTATTCCGTCGTGATAATCATATTTTTACGAATAATAACGAAATAACTCATTCAAATGATTATAAATATAATCTTTTAAGATATTTCCCACAAAAATGGTGTAATAACTTGGTTATATCCATTTTTGTTAGAAAGTAGTATTTCCGGTTACGAAAACGTAGTTTTTACTAGTTTTCGTTTTTATGACGTTCATGTCAAAGATCTAGTATTTTTACATACTTTATTTATAGTTTTGTAACTTTTATACAAACATAATATGTCACAATGTTTATAATACATAGATCTAACCATATTTCATATCAAAAACGTTTTTATACAACTACTAGTTTTATAAACTTGTATAAATCGTTATTTATAACATATAAACACATATAAACTTGAATAAAACAACATTTATAGTATATAAACTTGTATTCTCCCCCAATAAGTTTAGAAAAGATGAAAATGAGGGGTATGAACTCACCCTTGAAGCGTGCTTTGTCTAGAAACAAGTTTGGTCTCGGGAGATTAACGGTAGAAACAAGGATTCAAGCCTTGGAGCTCGGAGGACCCTTGGACAAAACTATTACCCAATGGTTTTACGTAGATGTTAGATTGTATAAAAGGGATAAAAGTAGTGTAATAAGGTTTAAAATCACAAGATGAGGTTAACTTACCAAGTTTCTTTGAAAAATCCTTGAAAATGAAGAATAATGGTGGTGGAAGGTGGTGAAGTGGTGGTAGCCGAAAGTGAATAAAATGGTGGAGACGTGAATCGGACTTAGAGAGGAAGATGGGAGAATGGAGAAAATTCTATTGTCATGGAAAGTAGTAGTAATATCATTTAATAAAGTGAAAAGTGTGTTGCATATTTTTTTTATTTATAATAATCCTAGAATTGACAAGCTAGAGTAAGAGGCATGGGCATGGTGATGATGGTACATAGCTGCCGATTGGAAGGGGTGGGTTATATATATATATATATATATATATATATATATATATATATATATATATATATATATATATATATATATATATATATTTCATTTATTTATAAAAAAATGACAATTTTTATAAAATAAGTTCAACGTTTGGCGCATTTATATATATTTTTGGTGAAATGATCTTATAAATAAATATTATGTATAAAACATTGCTAAACATTTATTTAGGTTGAGTCGTAACTCGTTAGATGACGGTATACACGCTTTAGCGCAGTATTCTTCCGAATACGCGATTTTTAGCATTTTACCAAAAATTGTATTTGGCTTTGAAATTAAATACTAGATAGTATTACGTTCCGTAATATATGATTTGTTATTCCATATTTGATGTTTAAAACACCACAGTTTGTATTTTGAGTCCAAACCCTGTGTACATTTATCAGTTCACAGCGGTTTAATCGTTGTAATTTTCACATACGAACTCCGTTTTCGACGTTCTATATATCCACAGGTTCGTATTTACAAGTAGATCGTTTTATGAATATTATTATTCTCAAAATAATAATTGTACGTATTAATCGATAATTGTTTTGAATTAACGTACGTAGTATTATAATATCTAATAATACATCGTAAAATCATGGAAAATTACTTTTCAACAACCGGTTAACGTACGCTTCGTTTGACTACAGTTGACTTTCGTTGACCAAAATTTACAATTGTCACACTTTTTCCCTCACGACCCCCTTAACACGATCTTTACTTCCTCACTTTCAATTTTCATGCATGTAACATCATTGTACTTTTGGCGTGTTCCCTCAATGTTCCTCTTTTCTATCCCTATCTAGCAAAGTAACATCGTTAAACAAAGATGAAAGTAACTAGCCTATTTCGTTATGACGTTATCATCTTTTACTAGGACTTGGAAATTATCATCCCTAATATACCTAATATTTGAAAACCCCCTTTTATTTCTCTCCCTAGATTTAGCAAGCTTGTAGATACGATTTTCCCTTCTTTAATGGGGAAACTTGTGTACATATATTTATATGCCATAACCTGTACTTTAGCAATTGCTTTCTTCACATCTTGTTTGGCCTCCTTGTATTTATTCTTTGCTTTAGCTCTTTCCACATAGTCAATACATAATAAAACTCCTTAATGAATAAGTGTTTAACTTTAACCTCCTCTCTCTACCACCACAAATCTTTATGCTCCGTGGCCTTCCTTGTGGACATCCTAAGTGTGTTTTTAGCCATTTCTATAATGATGGTGGCCATATAATTCCATACATGATACACGCTTCTTGAATGGAAGACTCTAATATTATATTCTAAAACAAGTTTATCCCTAAATCCTTAGGTGATGTACATTTTAAGTTTTTTAAAGAATCCTTGGTCTAGCTACTTTGACTATCCTATGTATGTTCCTACTCAAGAGTAAGTCAATTACATACAATATATGTTGCAAATCACATGTATTTCCTATAATCACATTGCACTCTATTAAAAATATCTTTTAAACCATGGCCAATATCCCAGTTGGTCCTATACACGTAACCTGCTATGAGAAAAAGAATTACGATAACTGGATGATGGTGTGTCGTATCATTTAGCCATATAGTGTGAATCAAACCTATGTTTTAATTGAAATTGAGATACTGATATAAGTTCTTACCTTCTGAATCAAATATATTCATATATGAAAGAGTTTAGCAATAAATTTTTTCAAAATTGACTATTTGTCCCACTGTTCAAGGAGTTCCAGAAATGTCTACGTTCGATTAAATAACTCTACGAATGAATGGATTGGACCGACTTGAATATGGAAATATTTGCACAAGTTATACGTTTCGTCACCACTTTATGGAAAAGCCTTAGGTATGAATATGTTAGTTACATATGCCTCTATTGCTGAAATTGTTTGCGTACCAGGAGGTAGTCAATTTGGGTGTAATCCCCTATTTTTAAAGGAAATCAAATGTTCATCATTCTTTTTGAAAGTAAAAGTTTGAGACCAACATATATATGCAGTCTTCTTAATAACCAAATATAATCCCTTTATTGGTCTTCTCTAAATTTATCGATCTGAATACATGTCACAATAAGGGTTAGGCTTGGAAATCCTAGTAAGTATACCTGTTGTCAACTCTTAAAGGGAAGAGGATGATAGCAGTCATCCAATCCCATAGTCAAACTCAAAAATATTATCAAATCATAATAAATATTCAATAAGTTCAATAGTCTCACATTTCATAATCAACAACTAAAAAGTTTAAAGATTAGACAAATCAATAATCAATGAAACTCAACAATCAATAATTAAGGACAAATCAACATAAATAATGATCAAAGACAGTGTAAATATTCAAATGGAAGTGATGCAATGCATATGCAATTACCCCTAACCCCAAGTCAGTCTCAAGCCCAACTCACCAATGGCTAAGTTTTAAGTAGTGTATGGTTAGCACAAATCACACCATAGAGCGTTATCCTTATAGGCCAATGAAAGTTCCATAATGATATCCCTTTATTGAGAAAATATGGAACAACAACGTTATCGTTTCCAAAACTAGGTTCTAGGGAGCCACGTTAAGAACCACACAAGGGATGCTAACCGCCTTGAGCAAGTGAGGCTTACCTACAAAGCATGCCCACACATCTTAATTTTTATCCCAAAATGGATATCCATGAGTGCCACACCAAGACTTAACCCATCCTATATGAATGTATATGTCGGGTGCTCAAAATAGTTTCAATTTAAAAATAAGTTTCCTATTGAGAATAAAATCTTTTCAAAATAAGATTTCAAGAATGCACAAAAATGCAATTATTATCATATAGCATATAACGAATATATATAATTTTAAAACTCAACAAAGTAATATAAGGACATCTACTCATCGGTACAAGTTCAGTTCACTTCTAGAGTTAAATAGTTGGCTAGAGGTCACCTATAAATAAAGTTTAACCCGATGATTAAATAAGTGATTATACAATAATCAAACTCCAAATATAATTGGTGTTTTAAATCTATTTTTATTTTCTAAATAATCTCCTTAAGTCATTAGAAAGGTAATGGAAATTGTTTGAGGTCAAACGCATCAACATATCAAAAGTTACAATTATTGTGAGATGCAAAAAATTACATGGACCGTGTAACTTATGCCCAGTCAATTACAAAATCATGTAATGACCATCACAACATAAAACATGATTTTAGATTCTTTAAGGTATTGTATATTAATGCCACTGACTCCAAACCTTCGTTAAACACCTCCGATGACTGATATGATTAAATGACATTCAATAACGTGATTTACACATCATGTAACATTCTAAAACATCACTAACATGATCAAATCATGGATCAAGATGTTCACCATCGTAAACTCCATTTTCATGCTTAAACCTTGAAGATGAACACTTAATTAGGTTTTCACACACGACTTGCATCAACGATGTTATATATAATATCATAAACATATTAAAATGTTAATCCTTAACAACATCAAAGTACTCTTTCTAAACCAATTAAAAAATAATTACATAGAGGTCAAGTATTAAATTATGATGATCCTATAATTTATGCTATCCAAAAACCAAGTTAAGATTCATGTATTTCAAAACACTTCAAATGATTTGTACTTTAAAAATCAACGTTGGATTATCTTTAACTTAGATCCTAGGTAAATTATGAGTTTAATGATAACAAAACCTAAGTTCAATCCATAACAAGGCTATATAAAGTCATCTTCTCAACTCATAACTCCATAGAAATTATAAACTAGCTTAAAACTTTGTTTAATCATTGTGTATAAATTTTCAACATACAGTGGATCTCTTTGTTTTAAAATTAGTTTAAAACTTAGAAAAAAAATTAATTCATAGATCAAACACATACGTATGTGCCAAAGTTCAAGTTCACTATTGTTAAGGTTTCAAAACCCCCAAATCTACCATTAGAATTGAAGTTCAAGTGGAACAACTAAAGTGATAAATGATTTATGTTCTAATGACTAAAACTCATATAGAAACACCACGAAAGCATATAATATAGTTGTAAACTTGGATTGTGGGAAAATCCTAAAACCTAAACTCAAACTCTAAGTGAAGAAGATGAAGAGGTTATACCTTCAAACGATTAACAATATGTTTGGTAGCCAACATGTTTGGCCGGTAGTACAATAATAGTTAAATAATCATGGTATGGTAATGATACACAATATACAATACCGTAGTTGCGCCATACAACAAATTACGCTTATATATATATATATATATATATATATATATATATATATATATATATATATATATATATATATATATTAGGTTTTGTATATTGTTACAAACTTACTTCAGTACCAATTGCTTTGTTACTTTGTTAGACTGTTAAACATTCGTATGTGTGCCGATTTATATATGTTTAATTTTAAATTTATTAATTTGTTAAATATATATTTAGGTCTTCAACTTATATTAGTTTGTAGTATTGATATATACAATTACCTATTCATGCCAGCTGAATTTGTCTATAACCAAATAAGTTGGTATCACGTATACTCAATTTGATACCAATATTTATACCAGTAGTTAAATTTGTGTATCAAATATAGTTGGCATGATACACAGTTTGAAAAAAATTATGGTAATGTACCATGTTTACCCCTAAACGAAAGAACTACATTTATTTATATATTATTCTAGGGACGGGCACAGGTCTGGACCTGGACCGAAAACTGAGAATCGATTTTGTAGGAAAATCAAGAACTGGGAACCGGATCGAATACTCCGTTCCAGTTCCTACCAGTTCGGTTATACAAGGAAAGGTGCTATTAAGAGATGTTGATAAAAACTGAATCAAAGTTCAATCCAAACACATAGTCGCATTAAATAATATCCTCACTACAAAACTCTCGAAAATCACTCAAAAATCAGACGAGTTCTTGCTGAACAGAAGAAACCCTAGATTACAAAAGAGACAAACGTGATGACTATTTCTCAGAGAGAATCAAGAGAAGCTATCAACAGGTCATCAGAGATTGTGACCTAATCCTTTCTTCTCAAGCCTTTATATGCCGGGTTGACCCATAGACCTTGAGCTAAGGTCCGCGTATTTTCTACTCTTTAGCTTTCACTAAACTGAGCCGCGCCCCTATATATTCCAGCTTATTCTTCTTTCCCCCCTCAAACAATAGAATCAACAACTTACCAGTTTAAGTCCTTACAATCTGCACTTCAACATTTCAAGTTAGTATTAAGACACAAGTAACTATCATTTGTTAAGTTTGATAAATATTGAAACAATAGATATTTCAACACCCCTCCTCAAACTTAACATATGATAGCTACACTTTGGCAAAAGGATCAAACAGTCCCATTTCTTTGCAAAGATAATCATGTTGCGAAAAACTCAAAGATTTTGTTAAAATATCTGCACGCTGATTTTCTGAACAAATTTTTGTGATTTTTATAATCCCTTTTGACACATTTTCTCGAATAAAGTGAACATCCACTTCAAAATGTTTGGTTTTTTCATGGAAAACAGGATTTAAGGCTAATTTTATGGCTTACTCATTATCACAAAACACCTCAACAGGCAACAAACTTTTAAATCCCAAATCATTCAGAACTTTTAAAACCCAAATAATTTCACAAGTAACTGAACCAAGTGCTCGATATTCTAATTCAGTAGAAGAACGAGAAACAATATCTTGTTTCTTGCTCTTCCACGAAATCAGTGAATTTCCCATATATACACAGTAACCAGTAACTGACCTTCTAGTTTCCATACACTTAGCCCAATTTGCATCAACATATCCTTTTAAACCAAACACATTAGACTTTACAACTTTTATACCTTTTCCTGGGTTTAGCTTTAAAAAATGTAATAACCGAAAAGCAATATTTAAGTGAGAATTTCGTGGACAATGCATAAACTGACTAAGTGGTTGTACAGTGTATGCAATGTCAGGTCTAGTAATGGTTAAATAAATCAATTTTCCATTCAATCTTTGAAATTCAGTTACATTTGCAAGTAAACCATCATGATCATCAACTCCATTTTTCTTAACCACACTATTTGTATCTAATGGAGTCTTAACTGGTTTGCAAGCAAGCATCCCAAACTCATGTAACAACTCTAAGCAATATTTCCGTTGAGTCAAGCAAATTCCACCTTCAACATCAATAACTTCTATCCCAAGAAAAAATTTTAAATTCCCCAAATCTTTTATTAAAAATTGAGACTTCAAAAACAGTTTAACCTTATTAATTTCTTCAACATAATTTCCGGTTAATATTATATCATCATCATACACTAAAAAAACAACAAGATTGTAATTCTTTGACTTAACAAATAAGGAATAATCATTCATACTTTGCTCAAATCCAAAATCAAACAACAAAGCACATAATCGTTCATTCCACTTCCTAGGGGCCTGTTTTAGCCCATACAATGACTTAAGCAATTTACACACACGTTTATCATTTTTAGTAAAATATCCTTGAGGCAATGTCATATAAACATCCTCATCAAGATTTCCATATAAAAACGCATTATTTATATCAAGTTGAAACAGTTTCCAGTTATTGTTAACAGCTAGATTAATAACAATACGAACAGTTACCATTTTAGCTACAGGAGAAAATGTCTCCTCATAATCTATTCCTTCCCGTTGGTTATACCCTTCTGCTACCAACCTAGCCTTATAGCGTTCTATTTCACCATTTGCTTTATATTTTATTTTATAAATCCACCGACATCCTATTGGTTTTCTATTAATAGGTAGTTCGGTAATTTCCCATGTATTGTTCCTATAGAGCGCTTCCATCTCTTCATTCATTGCCTTGACCCAATTAGGATCAGAAGCATCTTCAGAATAAGACTCAGGCTCTTCAGTTTTATCTAAATTTGAAACAAAACACTTATTTTCCTCATTAAGATATAAATAGTTTACAGATTTTTCTATTCCATATTTATGTTTACTATCAACAACAAAATCATTGAATCTAGCTGGCATTCTAGACTCTCTTCTAGGCCTACTAGAGTTTCGACTGTTGACAAAATCATGAGTATAATCAGGACCAGAATTATAAATTTACTCAGCTGGACTTGGGACATTAGGTGTTGGAAATCATGGTTCATGTAATTAGTTTCAAAAACAAGAGTTTGCAACGGAAGCATAAAATCATGAATACAAATTCCATTTTCAAGAGGATCATGCTACATGCATGTAGAGATAAGTTGAAGAACAAACATAGATTAAGTTCAAGATCATAACCTTTGTTCTTGGGTTTGGTTTGGATGATTTTGATAGCTAGGAATCAAATTAGAATCCCTCTATAGTTGATCCACCACAAGCTTGAACACCCTTTGAATGCTAGTTCCATAACTTGCAAGATATGACTCCTTTTCTTATGAAACCAAAAACCAATTTTTTCTAAGAACTTAAGGAGAGTTTTTGGCTGATTTCTTGAAGCAAGAAAATTGTTCACATGCCCTCAAATTCGTCCAACATATATCCCACCAAGGCAAAAGAAAAGCACATGCAACTAGCTTAAAAGAAAGATCCATTTGATTTCTATAATCAAAAGCTAGAAGACACAAGGCATCTTCCTTTTCTTTTAAGTTCTTAATGCATTCTTTTCCTTCCAATATGGCTGATTTTATGATGACAAATGAAGTGCTAGTGGGTTGTTATTATTTATAAAACTTAGATAATAAAAGCTTATAAATAATACATCTTCTTATTTCTTAAATGGGATAACATTTAACCCATAATCATATACATAAATAAACCATCTAAATATACAATCTTAATTGTATAATTATATATATATATATATATATATATATATATATATATATATATATATATATATATAACAATATATATATATATATATATATATATATATATATAATTATATATATATATATATATATATATATATATATATATATATTATTTAATTTACCAATTAAATTAAATAAAAGGCTTACTTATAAATCAATTAAATCGTTTAACAATTTAAACAATTTAATTGTTACACTTAATTAATTCATCACATATGAATTATTAATCAACCTTTAATTTTTGTAGTTATTATTATTTACCTCAAATAATAATAACCTACAAGATTAAATTGCAAGTTTAGTATCATTTGATGTTAAATCAAATTTAACGTTCTAAATGATCAATTGGTGTCAAACTTGTTGTTGGTGTGACCCTATAGGATCATGTATTATTAGTAATATCATTTTATGATCATCCTTGGGCATATAGAACTAACAATCTCCCACTTGCACAAGGTTGCATCATAGAATGACATCGACAGTGGAAAACGTCTAGCAACATTTCACTGCCCCCAATAACACATGACTTTGTGCCATTCAACAACATTCAATTCTTCAGAAACACGAGGCTCTAATTGATGTATAAGGTTATCTATCAATTATCCCTTTGTCACAGACATCTTGTTGAACATGAGACATGGATCTTAATCATTCTCATTTTATGTTCAACTTTCAAACAGGCGCCTTAGATGTCTAACTCTCAACACATAAGAGGAACAAATCCCGTCTTGACTACATATGCCTCTCATATAGTTAGTACTATGCATGAGTATGGCCTTTATGGTTGTCTGTATTTCAAGAACAACAGTAAACCATATCAAAGCATAGTACACTCTATACTTGAGTCCCAAATATGTATCTCAGGTCAAAGGATACAATGATAATACCTTTATTCAAGAATCACTTATGATGATGATCCATGGAGTGATCTTGAAACGGGTCAAATCCAATACTTGTTCACTGACAAGTACCTATGAATTTGGTTGCAACCTTTTGCTACTTTTACCCATAAAAGTCAACCAATCCAATTCATATTAGTCTTACTTCATAATTGCTCCCACAACTATGATCGACTATGGACGTTTAGAATAACTAAATTATTCAAGGATTAAACATGCTAATAAAACACAATAATTATGAATGAAACATCACGTCACATATATTACATAATTCTTTTCGTTTACATAAGTTCATATTCATAAAACATTAAACACAAATCAAATCCATTCATTAGAAAAACGGAGTCCTATACCCTTAGCATGACTTTCATGCTTAGTTTGGGGTAAAGGTTTCGTGAATGGGTCTGCCAAATTTTGATCTGTATGAACCTTGTGAATACTTATTTCACCATTCTTAACTTCATGTCTAATGTAGTTATACCTTCGGTGAATGTGTTTGGTTTTTTGATGCAATCTAGGTTCCTTTGCTTGAGCTATAGCACCTAGATTGTCACAGAAAATTTCTATAGGGTCCCGAATGGAAGGAACAACCCCTAGATCTTCTATGAACTTTCTCATCCAGACAGCTTCTTGAGCAGCTTCTGAAGCAGCAACATATTCTGATTCTGTATTGTGCAATCACTTCTTGTTTGGAACTCTTCCAAGACACGGCTCCTCCATTTAAAATAAAGACATACCCAGATTGAGATTTCGAATCATCCCTATCTGTTTGGAAGCTTGCGTCAGTGTAACTCTTTACCTTTAAGCTTTCTTCCAAACCGCCGTAAACTAAGAACATATCTTTAGTTCTTCTCAAGTACTTAAGAATGTTCTTTACAGCAGTCCAGTGGGCTTCACCTGGGTTCTGTTGATACCTACTAGTCATACTTAAGGCACATGAGACGTCGGGCCTAGTGCATAACATGGCATACATGATGGACCCAATTGCCGAAGCATATGGGACATGTTTCATCCTTTCAAGTTCAGTCCTAGAGTTTGGGCACTGAGACTTGCTTAGGATGGTGCCATGAGGCATTGGCAAGAATCCTCTTTTGGAGTCTTGCATCTTGAACCTTTTCAAGATTTTATCAATATATACACTTTGGCTAAGACCAATAAGTCTCTTAGATCTATCTCTATAGATCTTTATGCCTAATACATAAGCAGCTTCCCCTAGATCCTTCATTGAGAAACAACTCTCAAGGAACGCTTTGACACCTTTTAAAGTTGGGATGTCATTTCCAAATAAAAGTATGTCATCTACATACAATACTAGGATTATGACAATGCTCCCACTAGCTTTCTTGTAAACACAGGAGTCATCCTCATTTTTGATGAATCCAAAACTCGTAATCTTTTCATCAAAACGGATGTTCCATGTTCGAGACGCTTGCTTTAATCCATAGATAGATCTTTTAAGCTTGCACACTTTGTTTGGATGCTTGGGATCGACAAAACCTTCAGGTTGTTCCATATAGACATCTTCCAATAAGTATCCATTAAGGAAAGCGGTCTTGACATCCATTTGCCATATCTCATAATCATAGTATGCGGCTATGGCAAAAAGTATCCTAATCGACTTGATCATTGCCACTGGAGAAAAGGTCTCATCATAGTCAATACCATGAGTCTGTGAGTATCCTTTAGCGACAAGTCTAGCCTTAAAAGTGTGAACATTTCCATCCACGTCGATTTTCTTCTTGAAAACCCATTTGTTCCCAACAGTCTTACAATTGGTGGGATTATTAACCAAGTTCCAAACTTGATTATCGTGCATGGATTGCATCTCAGTGTTCATGGCCTCAATCCATTTATCAGATTCAGGATCTGATATTGCACTCTGATAGTTGACGGGTTCATCAGAATCTATCGTATAACATTCCTCTTCCATCAAAAGGTAACCATACCTTTCTGGTTCAATTCGAACCCTACCAGATTTGCGAACACCTTGTGTTACAATTTGTTCCTGATCAACCGTTTGTTCAGGTTCAACAATTTCTTGTTGAATGCTAGATTCAACTTCTTGTGTATCAGGTTGTGGTTCCTGAAGTTCCTCAAGTTCCACAAACCTCCCACTAGCCTCTTCCGTCAGAAACTTGTTTTCTAGGAATTCAGCTTTTCGAGAAATAAATATCTTATTCTCGATGGGATTGTAGAAATAGTATCCAAGACAATCTTTTGGATACCCTACAAAGATACATTTAGTTGAACGGGGTTCTAATTTGTTTGAAGCTTCTTGTCTAACATAAGCTTCACAACCCCATACCTTTAGATAGGATAAAGATGGAACCCTTCCATGCCATATCTCATAAGGCGTTTTATCTACCTTCTTAGTAGGTGCCATGTTTAGGTGACGAGCAGCTGTTTGTATAGCATAACCCCAAAATGATAAAGGTAGAGTACTTTTACTCATCATGGATCGAACCATATCCAATAGTGTTCGGTTCCGCCTCTCAGACACACCATTATGTTGTGGTGTTCCAGGTGGAGTAAGTTGTGAAACAATTCCACAAGTCTTAAGATGATCCATAAAGTTTGTACTTAAGTACTCACCTCCTCTATCAGAACGAAGAACTTTAATTGTTTTGTTGAGTTGATTTTCCACTTCACTTTGAAACGTTTTGAACATTTCAAACGCCTCATGTTTATGTTTAATTAAATAAACATATCCAAAACGACTAAAGTCGTCAGTGAAGGTGATGCAATATCTTTCACCATATCTAGTCATTGGCTTGAAAGGACCACATACATCCGTATGTATGATTCCTAACAAGTCCTTTGCTCTCTCATTGGTTCCAGAGAAAGGAGCTTTAGTCATCTTGCCATGTAAACAAGATTCACATATATCAAATGAGTCATTCTCATTTGCCTTCAAAAGTCCACTCTTTTGAAGTTGGGATATGCGATTCTTGTTTATATGCCCAAGGCGACAATGCCATAGATAGGTTTGACTCAAATCAAATTTGGGTTTCTTGGTGAAAGTGTGGTATAAAGAGCCATTGTTAGTCTTTTCATCAAGGTTTACTTCATAAATTCCATTTAAAGGCCTAGCCTCAAAATAGAATACATTATTTTTGTAAACACAAATATCATCATTATTAAAGGAAAGATCAAATCCACATTGTCTTAATTTAGCAACTGAAATAATATTCCTAGTCAAGCTAGGAACATAGTAAACATTCAACAATGTCACACACAAGCCATTAGGTAGTAATAACTTAAAACTTCCAATTGAATCCACCGCAACCCTTGCATTGTTTCCAACCCGAAGTACTACCTCATTTGCCTTCAGTCGCCTACTCCTTTTGAACCCCTGAAGTGCCTTCACCGGCCTTCTTCTTCTTCAACTCCGCAAGATAGGTAGGGCAATTTCTCTTCCAATGCCCAGCTTTGCCACATTCAAAGCATGTGTCTTCTTTGGCAACCTTTGCCTTCTTCTTGGGCGGATGGGAAGGTTGGACAACTTTCTTGCCCTTACCTTTGAAAGCTTTTGCTTTCCCTTTGCCCTTGGAGTTGGTGGGGTGTTCTGGTCTAGTTCTATTTGTTCCACCTTCCTTGATCATGAGAACTTGAGTGGTTTTCTTAGGCAGATTCTTTTCCCCGGTAATTAGCATCCCATGTAATTCCGGGATAGTCTTGTTTAAACCATTCATGTTAAAATTCATGACAAAAGGATCAAAGGACTTTGTCAAGGAGTTAAGGATCATATCCGTTGCTAGCTCTTCGGGCATCACAACTCCAAGACGTGCCAAATGATCAATGTGACTCTTCATTTTGAGCACATAAGAACTTACCGACTGCCCATCCTCCATCTTGCAAGCATGGAAAGCCCGAACAGTTTCGAACCTTTCCGTTCTTGCAAGTTGTTGGAACATTTCCTTTAGTTGATGAATCATGTCATAGGCTGAATGATTCTCCAAATCCTTCTGAAGGCCGGGAATCATGGTTGCCAACATGAGGCATGATGCATCGATGGAATCATCCATCTTTTTAAGCGATGCATCGTGTGCGGGCTTAGGAATGGCATGGGGCTCTTCTGGAAGTGGTTCATTGAGAACATATTCTTTCTTTTCTTGTTTGAGAACAATTCTCACACTACGGTGCCAATCCAAGAAGTTGGTATGGTTAAGTTTTTCTCCTTCAAGGAGAGACCGTAGTGAGGTTTTGTTAGGAGCCGAGTGTGTGTTGTTTGGTGCCATCTACAAAATTTTAACAAGGTTCTATTTAGTAAATTATTATATTAAGTCCTTAATAATTAATACCCTTACTTGTTTCATAAACTTTAATTAATTAAGGTCTAGAATCCAAGTTGCATCACGAATAGCTGGTTAGGTATCCTTTATCCCACCTATTCGAATCAACAAGGTAGGTAACGGTTTACCAATTATATCCAAATATAATTTCTAGAGTTATGGGATCCCATTATAACATTTATAAGTTTGGCATGTTTGATCCCATCTATGCCTTGGATTTCTAATGCTTAGGTGACCTTTATCACAAGAGATTTCCAAACGAATTATCCTACTTAAACGGACGTGTAGTTTTGACAACTATTAATGGTTAGGTGTCCTTTATCCCATCAATATTGCAAAACTACTTCTTGTATCACAAGAAGATTCCAAGTGGTTAGGTATCCTTTATCCCACAAGGAAATACAAGTGATACATGAGTGTCTTTAAGAGGGACGGCATTGATTCGTATTTCATAAGGGATTTTAATGTTTTACAATTCTAATTTTGAAAAACATATGGTATCATGTAGATTGCATGCATCCAATGAACATGGTACCATTAAATCTTATTTTGTTAATTGGTTCCTAAATCATAAAATCTCCATTTTATTGATTCTTTGTTTGTGGTCAAGATTACAATTAATATCCAATATTAAGTTTGAGTTTGATCACATATATTAGAACCAATTTATAATCCTAAATAATTACCATTATTACTTAGGGTTGGAGTTTGTAAGAGTTCATAAAATCTCCATTTTATTACTTGTTTCAATCATTTTCAAAACTTGACTTAATAGGTTTTATAACAAAACCCATTTTAATAAAACCAATTTTATCACATCTTATGTTTTAAATGTCAACTTTTGAAAATACAAACTCCTTGATGATTATGTTTAATTATCTAGGTTGTCTAGTATGCAAAATCTTATTTTCATCCACAACATAACATAATAAAACATTCAAACATCACAAGCATGCATGGGTGCATAAACACAAGCCAACTAGTTTGATATTTCATGTGAGCCACACATGAAATATCAAGTCCAAACCTAGGGACAAAAGGGTGACAAAAACTCAACCAAATGATCTTCGATTTGGCTACAATTTTGCTAAGCTTCTTATATCACCAAATGACACTTGAACCACCATTTCTTGACATCATAAAGTGAGATATGAATTTTCTTCTGGACCCTTAAAAGTTGCGAAATCCAGGGGCAGCAGGAAGGGTTTTTGTGGTTTTTTGTTGCATTTTTCAATTCATTCTTGGCTATATTGATGCTAATACTTGTTGAAACTTAATGTATATACTAGATATTAAAGTTACCAACAAGTATATCACCAAATAACCAAGATATGAATTTTAAAAACACTTTCAAAACAATTTTGAAATCTGGACAGCAGCTCTTCAGAAAGTGCTGCTGTTGGGTGCAATCTTCTCTTGGTCTTTTACTTCCTTCTCTTGTTACATTTTGTGAAATAAATAAAATACAACTATTCTAATATTTACAAAAGGAATATAAAGAAAGAAATAACTAATTATTATTACAAACCATTTGAATAAATGAATAGATTACAACCATATCAAACACAAACACAAAACATGCATCATATGGTCTTTGGCTTGTTTATGCACCATTTTATCACATAAAATCATAAGAAAACCAACACTTTGTTTTTCTAAGGCAACAATTTATGTAACCAAAAGCATGCTAACATAAGATATAGTTGGTTACATAAAATCATAGATAATATATTTGCATGTTGCCAAAGAAGCCATGCATGAAACTTTCATTTAAGAAGATGAACATTCATGGCTTCCAAAAACCAAGTTTATCCAAATAAACTTATTATCTAAACATGCAATATAGCCATGGCTCTGATACCAATTGTTGGAAATCATGGTTCATGTAATTAGTTTCAAAAACAAGAGTTTGCAACGGAAGCATAAAATCATGAACACAAATTCCATTTTCAAGAGGATAATGCTACATGCATGTAGAGATAAGTTGAAGAACAAACATAGATTAAGTTCATGATCATAACCTTTGTTCTTGGGTTTGGTTTGGATGATTTTTATAGCTAGGAATCAAATTAGAATCCCTCTATAGTTGATCCACCACAAGCTTGAACACCCTTTGAATGCTAGTTCCACAACTTGCAAGATATGACTCCTTTTCTTATGAAACCAAAAACCAATTTTTTCTAAGAACTTAAGGAGAGTTTTTGGCTGATTTCTTGAAGCAAGAAAATTGTTCACATGCCCTCAAATTCATCCAACATATATCCCACCAAGGCAAAAGAAAAGCACATGCAACTAGCTTAAAAGAAAGATCCATTTGATTTCTATAATCAAAAGCTAGAAGACACAAGGCATCTTCCTTTTCTTTTAAGTTCTTAATGCATTCTTTTCCTTCCAATATGGCTGATTTTATGATGACAAATGAAGTGCTAGTGGGTTGTTATTATTTATAAAACTTAGATAATAAAAGCTTATAAATAATACATCTTCTTATTTCTTAAATGGGATAACATTTAACCCATAATCATATACATAAATAAACCATCTAAATATACAATCTTAATTGTATAATTATATATATACATATATATATATAACAATATATATATATATATATATATATATATATATATATTATTTAATTTACCAATTAAATTAAATAAAAGGCTTACTTATAAATCAATTAAATCGTTTAACAATTTAAACAATTTAATTGTTACACTTAATTAATTCATCACATATGAATTATTAATCAACCTTTAATTTTTGTAGTTATTATTATTTACCTCAAATAATAATAACCTACAAAATTAAATTGCAAGTTTAGTATCATTTGATGTTAAATCAAATTTAACGTTCTAAATGATCAATTGGTGTCAAACTTGTTGTTGGTGTGACCCTATAGGATCATGTATTATTAGTAATATCATTTTATGATCATCCTTGGGCATATAGAACTAACATTAGGTACAGCCAACGTGGGCTATGGTACGTGTACCTCCCCTTCCCGGTTGCATTCGGTAGGGACAGTATCGGGACAGTTGCCATCCTCGGATTGGATGGCACGAGTACCATTAGTCTCACGGGTTGCTTCTAATGTTCCAAAATCTGATTGTTTAATCATACGATCATGAGTCCCCAGATCATCATTGGAAAACGGGTCCCATGTATTACAAAAAGTATTAAGTTTTTTAGTGAAAATATTATTTTGCTCTACAGCAACATATTTCATCTCGAAAGGAAAGACAGATTCAAAAAATCTCACATCCCTGGAAAAGAAAATACATCCAGAATCAAGACTTAAAACTTTATAACTTTTTTTATCAATACCATAACCAAGCAAAACACATTTTTCAGCACGTTCTGAAAATTTATCAGATAGATTCAGCTTAGTAGCAAAACATAGACAACCAAAAATTCTTAGAAAATCTAATTTAGGATTTCGTTTATAAACAAGTTCATATGGTGTCTTTCCATTCAAAATTGAAGATGGGGTACGATTTATCAAAAAAACCGATGTAAGGATAGCATCTCCCCAATATTGCAAGGGAATACCTGCCTCAAAGATTAAAGACCTTGCAACATTAAGAATGTGTATATGCTTTCGCTCCACAACACCATTTTGTTGTGGAGTGTAAGCACAGGTGGTTTGATGAACAATCCCTTCACTGGCACAAAAAATTTTCATTCGATTATTTATAAATTCAGTTCCATTATCAGTCCTTATAGTTTTAATTTTGACACTAAACTGATTTTGTAAGATTTTTGACAAAGAGAAAACAAAACCAAACACCTCATCTTTAGATTTTAGCAAATAAACCCAAGTTGCCCTTGTAAAATCATCAACAACTGTAAGGAAATATTTAAAACCATCAACAGTCGACACTCTATACGGTCCCCACACATCTAAATGAAGCAAGTCTCCTAAGGTAGAAGTATGTGTTTTACTAAAAGGAAACGACTCACGGGTCTGTTTAGCCTTATGGCAGATTTCACAAGGTGGAAGATTATCGGTATTAAACTGAAGTGAGTCTTTTAGAATGTTAAGAGCTTGCTCAGCAGGGTGTCCAAGCCTGCTATGCCAAGTAATTTTAGAAACAAGGTTGAGAATGCGAGAAAAAATATGGACCATATATTTTTATCTTGCTGCTCTAGTGATTTGCACATATGATTTTCACCACCACTTCCACCTGCACCACCTGCGACACCACCACCACCGTCGTCACCGCCACCACCACCGCTGCCGCCGCTACCTCCCCCGCCGCCGCTGCCGCCACCGCCACCGCCACCAACCACCACCACCACTACTGTCAACTCTACCACCTCTATCACCATCTTGACCACCACCGTCGCTACTACCTTTACCACCACCTCCACCACCGCTACCACCACCCACCGCCACCACCACCACCTCCATCACCGCCGCCACCACCACCACCTTCGTCACCATCGATCTCCACCAACACCATCACCCTACTAACACCGCCGCCACCATCACCACCATCATCGCCACCCTCTATCGCCATCAACATCATCATCGCCACCATCTACCACCATTCCGACCACCACAACCATATTTTAAAAAATGATTATTCATATACGCTTATTCATATATGAATATGAATAATCATATATGATTATTCATATATGATATATGAATAATCATATATGAATATACACATTCATATATGAATAAATCATATACGAAAAATTAAACTCATATCGTCGTCGTAGAACGGCGCGTCAGCGCTGACGCATCTAGTGACCCAAATTCATTTTCGCATTCATATATGAATATACACATTCATATATGAATAAATCATATAGGAAAAATTAAACACATCTCGTCGTCGGAGAGCGGCGCGTCAGCGCTGGCGCATCTAACGGCCCAGATTCATTCTCGCATTCTCAACCTCTTTTCCATTCTCAATGGAACCTTCCCCTATATATATATATATATATATATATATATATATATATATATATATATATATATATATATATATATATATATATATATATATATATAATCCCTTTATCTTTTGTTCCTTTTATACGATAAGTAGTGATCAAATGCATCTCTCACCTTAAAGGTGATTTTCACGAATCTAACAGATATCATATTCTTGCTTTAAGGACATTGAGATGCACATATATATGTTTACTGAGCAATCAGTTGATGGGTACATACTACATATGCCGTTATCCATTTTGCTTTATTATTGTTATAATTTTTTTGAGAAATACGAGTATGGCTGAAGAAATACGTTTCGTTTACTGTTGTAATATTATTTCTTTTTGTCAAAAAAGAATAGTAAACATGAAATTTTTACAAAAAAAAAAAAAAAAGATTGAAGTAACATCAACTTTTCATCGTTTGGTCTAATGAAATTGCCTTTCGGTGACTTGCTGGGTCCATTTGGAGCTTTTTTTTCTCTTCCTTAAATTTTCTTTGACGGTAAATTAATTATCCATGTTATAAAATTATATATATATATATATATATATATATATATATATATATATATATATATATATATATATATATATATATATATATATATATATATATATAGCAGTGTTGCAGAAATCGGCTTTGGCGGTCTTCAACCGATTACGATCAGGCTTAATCGGTCAGCTTGACGGTTTGATACAAAAATCGGTCAAATATCGGCATTGGCGGCCGATTAATCGGTCTTGGCGGTCATTTGAAACCTGAAATTTTTCCACTTCTTTTTCAATTAATACATTAAATATTTTATTATTCTAATTTTAATAATATTGTTCATTTGAATCCCACATATTATGATTATTGTTAATTTATAATTACAATATTTTTATTCAATAAATTCACATATGTGTTTATATTATTGGTAAATTTAAAAATATCATATTAAACAGATAATTTATCATGTTAATTAAATGTTTATATACAATCGAGATAAATATTTTTTGCTAATCAAACAACTCAATTTTAGAGGCTATATTTTTTACTTATTTATTCAAAGATATGTTAAATTATGTTATTTTTATCATAAGTTAATAGAGTAAAATAAAAAATTATAACTAACATAGTCAAATTAACAAATGAATTAAGGAAATTTATAAGTATATCCAAATATTTACAACCTCTAAATAATTGTAATTATCACGTAGTTATTTTATTTAATATCCAACAATTTTTCAAATAATTTAGTATCAATAACTTTTTATTACTAAGTAGTAGTTTTTAAATGCCTTTTTTAAACTATTTCTAATTATAATTAATGGCTGTTAACAAACAATAACAATCGTTGATATTTTAAGTAATCATCATGATCAAAATTAAATTATTTTCAAATAAGTAATTTTTAAAACAATTAATCATAACAATAGTTCAAAGTAACATTAAATCAAGAATTATGTTTAATTTAATAAATACACAAGCTGCGGATAAAGCTCATTGAGTAATATTAATCAAAATAGTATTTTATTTATTTAAATATCCCACTTTATGTTTATTATTATAATATATTAACTTTAATTAATGACTTTTATTGTTCAGTTATAAATACAATATTTTCATTAAATAAATTCATATATATGTTTATATTGTTGGTAAATTTGAAAATATCATATTAAATAAATAAGTTATCATTTTAATTAAATGTTATCTAAAATTGAGATAAATATTTTTTGTTAATCAAACAACTCAACGTTAGAGACTATATTTTTAGTTATTCATTCAAATATATGTTAAATTATGTTATTTTTTATCACAAGTTAAAAGAGTAAAATAAAATTTTATAAATGACATAGTTAAATAAACAAATGAATTAAGAAATTTTAAAATTGTATTCGAATATTTAAAACCCCCAAATCAGTATAAATCATGTAGCTATTCTATTTTAATATCCTACAAATTTTCAAATGCTTTAGTATCAATAACTTTTTTTATTAATAAGTAGTACTTTTTAAATGGTTTTTTTAGCTTTTGTAATTATAATAAGTGGTTATTAACAAACAATAACAATCGTTGAGAATATACTAACCAAAATACTTACAATCTTATTAATAAGTGGTTATTATCATGATCGGAATTAAAATATTGTCAAATAATTAAATTTTAAAATAATTAATCATAACAATAGTTCAAAGTCACATTAAATCAAGAATTATTCTTAATTTAGTTAATACACTAGCTGCAGAAAAAGCTCATTGAGATTACACTAACCAAAATACTTACAATTTTATATCTCAACTCAGTGTTAGGATTATTGTCTCATTGGGTTGTGTATTATTTGTATTCAACAATTATGAATAATAATATGTATATATGAATTCTGAAAATATGCATATATGCACCTGTATGCAAGTAGATTATTATTATTATTATTATTTTAATTCTGAAATCTGATTTTTTTTCGTTTGAATATATCTTTTTTAACTTTTTCAAATATTTTAAAATTTTATATTATTTAAAAAACGAAAATCTGATTATTTTTGAAATTTGAAATTGATTAGATTTATTTTTAGGAATTAATAATATTGTTGCCAAAAATAAAAAAAAATCAAAATTAAATGAGATTTGTTAAATGACAATCATGTCATTATCGGAAGAGATAACGATCTAATGGTCTACAATGAGTTTTCAAGATCTCATGAAACAAAGGGTTCTCAAAATATCTTAACCCTATATATATGCATATTTTCAGAATTCATATATACATATTATTATTCATAATTGTTGAATACAAATAATACAGAACCCAATTTATAAAAAGCAATAATATACCATTGTTTTGAACGATACACTCATAAAATATAAAAATACAACAAAAATTCATAATATCTCCATTGTTCATTCCTCGACTGTCATATTTCTTCCTTTTATCACTTTTCAGTTCGTCAAATTGCTCGATAAAATTTTAAGACCTGCAAGAACATTAATAAAACTACATATTAAAAAACCCCAAAAAAACACTTACATGCATATACACATATACGCATAGACACATATATGCAGGGCCGTTCCAAACCTATTTTTCGAACCGGGGAGAGAAGAAAATAAGGTCCCCTGAAAGCCACAGGCTCTAAACGAAAACGACCTAGCTTCCTCTTTTTTGGGCTTAATGTTGTTGGGCTACTTAGTCTATTAAAATTATAAAGCAATTCAATTATATATATATATATATATATATATATATATATATATATATATACATACTTACATACATACAATATAGCCTATAAATTTTGGGCCCCTAGAGGCATGGGCCCTGGACGGTCTCCCCTGATGCCCACCGTCAAGGCCGGGCCTTCATATATGTATGCATATATGCAAATACGCACACATGTGTACACAAACAAATAGACATATATGAATATGTACACATATGCACATATGCACTTATATACTTGTGAAAATATATAAATTTATGCACATACGGGAGTATATACATATATGCACAAACATATATATGAACAAATACACATGCATGCATATATGCATACACCTTTATGCATATATATATATATATATATATATATATATATATATATATATATATATATATATATATATATATATATATATATATATATATATATATATATATATATTCTCATTCAAGAGAATTCTTCATGTCATTGTCACATTCCAAAAATAGATATACATATACACATGTATATGCACATATGCATATACAATGCTACCACACACACACATACACACACACACACACACACACATATATATATATATATATATATATATATATATATATATATATATATATATATATATATAATGCTACCAAACACATGCACATGTGAACATATGCATTCTATCTTCAAATGAGAAACCGCACATACATGGTTTTGTCAGCCAAAAATGTTATTGAAACCTATAAACTAATTCATATATTTTGATTTTGGTGTAACAAGAAGTAAAAAACATGAACAAAACTTTGGAATTGCATAACCAAACACCAAACCACCTTTAATCGATTCGTCGGAGCAACAATCGTTTAGAGTTACCAGAACCAATCACCAAACACCTGTTGTGCAATCAATCAGAACATTAAGCTCAGAAAACAACCAAGAAAAGCAAACAATCAATAAACGATTAGTAAACCAAAAAAGTCAGCAAAAATCAGCAATCAACCACAAAAGCTCTCGTTGAGGCATTACCTCGAACTCCTTGCGTGCAGCTGGCATTGTTCTGATCTTTCCCCTAAATCTGAGTTTGAGAAAAATAGAATCGCCAACTTAGCAAAAAAAGATGTAACTAATACATTCCCAATTCACAATCTTTTTTTCTAGAAACCAATTCACAGAGTTGACAAAATTAGATTGCTAAAAGCAGGTTAAAAAGGTATGAAGCAACACCATCAACATGTATACATCGTGTAAAACAACCAACAGGCAACTCACTTGGTAACCTAAGAAACAATCCAAATTTGGGGAAATGTGAAACATACTCTAACCACATTAAAAACTATTTTTTATCATCATATAAGTTAATAAGCACTTACATATCCACCAAATAAATCAATTCAAACACTTTTTAAAACTACTTTTTATCATCATATAAGTTAATAAGCACTTACATCAAAAAGTGCTTATTGAGTTATATTAGCAATCCCAAACACCCCTTAAAATAAGCAATTCTAAGCACCCTCTTAGATGTGGAATGACAAAGTATATATGTGCCTACGGATGGCTTTATGTAATGGAACATCCACCTTAATTTCCTCTCATGACCCATGTGAAAATTGAAATAGCTTCAAATTTGAAATGTCATTAACAAAGAACTACTGAAAAAATTATATCAAAAGTAAGAAACGACTTGATGACTATTTTTAGAGAAAAATGAAAATAGCTATCAAACATGAAAACTGCCATGTACAGCTATTGCACTAGTTTTGGATCGTTGCTGTATTAAGGTCGGTAGCATACCATCCATATTGGGACCCTGAATGAAAGACAACTTTAATTATAGTCAAATGAGAATAAACATATAAAACGACTTAGACTGTGTTTGATAGTTACTAACTGAGTTAGATCTGACTGAGTCAGAAACTCGGACTGAATCAGCCTCTAACTGAAACCATGTTGTTTGATTATGCATCTGACTGAATTTGCTGAATGATGAAAATGACCATACTACCATTTTATTTTATATTTTGTTGAATATAATGTATCTTTTTGACATAACTAGGGTAAAATGAATGTCACAAACTTATAAATCCATAACATAACATCTAGAAGTATTCCAAGAAAGATCATAACATATATAGCAATCTGAAAATGGAACATACATACAATTTTCTGATTCTTAAGATGTATCAGCAAGCTGAATCGTCTTTGGTATGATGGTCTTTATTCCTGATGCCATACTAACAAGGTAGACGGCAACAGGTTACCAAAAGAAGATTAAAACCAACCTTTTCCCTTTTCTTCAAGTGAGCATCCCAGTTTGAAAGTTCTTTCTCTTTTTTCTTTGGATCCTGAAACATGACACCACTCCACCAGATACAGTAAGCATCCCAACAGGAAGTTAATAGAAAGAAATTAATTCATATCTTCTTACATTCATTGAATCGAATGGTATATCAACAGTTGCATCATGCTTTTGACCAAAACCAAGACTACTAGCAACCATCTGAGGAATACAGGATTTTGAGCCTGGAGCAGCATCTCCATTCTGCAATCAAGTCATAAATTCTATGATTCGTAAATAATATTTTAATTCTTTTAATACCAATAAATAAAAGGGGTTGAGTTGGCTTTTAACAAGACATCATTTTTGGCCCGCTGTTATAATTGCAACATTTCTTCCTTTAGCAAATCTCCAATCTACAATTTACATACTTTGGCAATAGTGATCTTTAACAAAAACATTAAAATTTTGATTTTGGTCCACAGAATTCCTATTATTTTGATACACAATCATCGGACCTGAATGAAATCGAACCTTAATGAAATCAAAGATGACGCAATCGGACCGGAATGAAATAAGAGATGAAGCAATCGAACACCGGCGACGATGGCGGAGGATTTGTTACTCGACGGCGACGACCCTGGATGGAGCAGAGACAGGCGACAGTGGTCGGAGGTGGGAAGACCGATATCGTGGGCGATTCAGAGAGACTTCGAACGATGGAGGCGACTGGGGTTGGTGAAGTTTAGCGAAGGGCAAAATCAGAATCATGCGTGTTTATTTTCTAGTCAGCGAGGTTTTTTTACTGACCGGGTAAGAGGCCGGGTAAGAGGAAGTGGACCGAGTAAGATGTTAATTTTTTGGGTATCAAACAGTCTGACTCGGACTGAGTCAGACATTACCTCTTACTACTGGACCAGTAAAAGGTAAATCAAACAGGCCCTTAATCGTAATTACACTGTGCATGAAATGTCAGGTATACCCATCAAAGAAAGCATATTTTGAACATATGTTATTTTCGTATGAACCATTAGTAAATCACTATTATCACTGCCACAACTAGATCTTTTTTGTTCGTTGCCATCAACTCACCATATTAAATTCAGCATATTATGCATGAGTGATTATCAATAAAAGCAATTTGGGACATAAAAATAGCGAAGTAGGCACCATATAGTAATGCATTGGGTTCAAAAAAATACAAAAACAAAAATAATTACAACTCTGAAAATTTTAGATACTTTCAAAATTGCAAAAAAATCGTACATGAAATGAAACTATTAAACTACAATCTCATCCAACATAGAAAATAGTAAATGTATGGGGCAAACAACATTTCAGGAATCTAAGAATCAGCAATGGTGACCTCAACCTCAACACCAGGTTCAATGGTGATGGAGGTGATTTGCTTCACAACATCAGGTGAGCTGAAAAGATCAATCACACGTTTGTGAACACGAAGCTCAAATCTGTCCCATGTGTTTGTTCCTACATGACATTAAATACAATATCTTAAATGCGTATAAAAGTAAGCATACAAGTAGAGATATTTGATCTAAAAAGAAAATTGGAAATTTAAAAATACCTTCACCACAAGGAGACTTCCTGGTTGTGATATTAAGAACCTTGGTAGGCATTCTAACTGGACCCTTTACTCTCAATTTCTTGTCCTTAGCACCACGAACCAAATCAGCACACACTGTCAGGAATCCCCAATTAATCCATGGTCTTAATTGCAATAAAAGGGATTACCTCAAGTAGAAAAAACGCATACCTTTCTCAAGATTCTTAACATTCTTGGAGGAAAGAGTGATCCTAATTTTGTGAAGCTGTTCTTGGGGCTCTTCAAGCCCTGGCTTTGTTGGTTTCATAGCTGCATACGCCATCTTCTCGCTTCTGTGAAATACGATTTTAATCAATGATGCATAACAACCTAAAGTCAAACGAGCAGTAAAGCTCTAAACTACATAACAATCTAGTAGCATATGTAGGATCATACATGCAATATAGAATGAATCAAACTAGAAGCAAACATGTTGGCACCTATGAAATTGTCTTCAAATTTAAAGCTACCAATCCTACGCAGGTTTCTACTCGAACATAGCTTCTAGTTTTATCACGTAACAGGATACACCAAAAGTAAACAAAACCCGCATAAATATGAATATATGAAACTGTAATGTATGCAGATCATCAACCCTCCACCAAGAAAATAAAAAAACCGACCAGATCATTACAATCAACAGAGTCTCGTAGGCCTAGTATTCATTTGCGACGAACATAAAACACGTAATTAAATATATCAAGAGCTGATTTAAACGGACGAAATATATACCTGTAGAAATTACGGATTACTCCGCAATGAGGATGGCGGCTCAGCCTTCTTTACCGCTTGCAGTGGTGGTGTTTGAACAGACAGCGGAGGAAATCAAAACCCTAGGCCTCTTTATACCCTCGACCCCGAGGCCCCGATAAAAACAAATATTCCAATATAACGTTAAAGGCCCAAACAAACAGTTTACAGTCCATTAAAAGAGCCTGATTTTAACTCACCGCAATGGAGTTTTAGAATTGGGCCTCCAATTAATTAAACTATGGTTTAGAAACCTGAGTACCTGACTCGACTGACCGTTCATGCATAGGTCGTTTTCAGATTCTAAAACGTTGTTTAAAATAGAGTATTACATTTTTTCTTTGGAACGGCAGTCAATTTATTAGAAAAGGCAAGGACTCAAGCAAGGAACTAGAGCAGGAATACAAGAAAAGTACACAAACGAAGTTAAACTCCAAATAAACTGATGCGATTTTTAGACTCTTCCTATGAGGCTTGTCTGCCGAGATGGTCTTGGTCGTAGCCAGAGATCACAACAAGGAAGAGTTCCGTCAGTCGCGTCCCTAGGAGGGTGTTCCGACGATCAAGTCAGTGTAGAGAAGATGAATAGGTGAGGGTGAATATGGCTTACGTGAATCTCAGAGATCGATCTCATTTACTTGAGGCGCTCTAGCCTTTTATAGCTGGGGCGGATTCGCTTTTGGGGGACAAGAGTGTCAGCTTGGCAGTGGATTCGTGTCCTTATTGGATGATCATCTGAGGTGTCTTATTGGTGCAGGGACCGAAGCAGGTAGTGGCGCGTGCACTTACCTTTTGTCGCCTGCGAGTGTCAACCTTGTCGCAGGTTGTCTCAGGCGTAGGGCGCAATTGGGTGTCGTGCTTTGTCCTGACGAGCTTGCCAGCCAGTCGGGCCAGTGGTATGTCCCTGACGGCTAGCTGGTAAGATATAGGCAGCTTGACCGTGCTGGTAAGCACTCTTTGGTTTGACTCATTCCGGGGGAGATTGAGGGTTGGCTGGTCTGCGCATATTGCAAGAATACACTATAATAGACCAATCGAGATTGCAACATTTAGATCTCTGCCTAATCCAAAAATAAATGTGTTTGTGCAAATGTCATCCACCATAGATAAAATAGCTCGTCTTTCGTTCCTAAAAACATTATAGGCCTTCCATATCCACTACATCGAATAATACACGAGAGACAAAATCCAATTACGAGATTTTTGTCACCCGGCCTTGAATCGATTGGCTCCATCAAGTGAGAACAATTTGTCAGCACCTCTTTGAAGATCTTTGACCAATCGATAAGTCCAATTCCACAAATCCTTAGCAAAATAACAGGAGAAGAATATGTGATATCTGTCTTCATCATAAGCTTGAAATAATGGGCAAGACACTGAATTTAGGTCTATATCGCTAGTTAGCAAATTAGCATACGTAGGAATCATGTTTCTAAGCAAACACCAAGGTAATCAATTAATCTTTAGGAGTATCCTTTTAGTCTAAACTTAAAGTTATATTCGTCATGGTCGCTCGAATTTTCTAGAATCTATAAAAGGCTTGACTCCGAAAATAACCTATTTCCATCACCGACCCACTTTCAGCTATCCAGATACTCCGAACTCAATTAACATCTCACAAAGGGTCGAAAGTTGTGAGCTTTCTCAGTCGTTTCCAGTTTTTATCGCTTTTTCGGTTTCCACCATAAGTGTTGGTTTATTTTTGTTTTTTATTTGAGGTTAATAACAATAAGGTAGTAGTTATAATCTCGCATGTTGCAGTGGGGATTTTATTTATGTGTAAACGGCAAAAGTTGATTTGAAAAGCATTTCCATTATCCCATCTTGTTTTGAAAATACTAAAAAATGCTTTTAATTTTTTGTTAAATGCTTTTAAATGTTAAATATGTTGTCAAAATCAAAATGTATTATTCGAAAACCAAATTGCAAAAAAAAAAAAAAAAAAAAGATTGTAACAAAAGGTTTAGACCATACTTAATAAAAAAATAATTTAGACAAAAATTGTATAAAAAAAGTTGGATGAGGTTTACGTGTATTTACGACTATACATATATGAAAACGAATATATAGAAAAATAAGACGTTGTCAAAAACACTTATCTAAAAAACTTAAGTTTTAGAAAATATTTAAAAATAAAGTTATGAAAATTAAGGAAATTTTGTAAAAGAATTTAAACCAAAATCTTAATAAAATTAAAAAGTGTGCAAAAACTGTTAAAATAATGAGGGAACAAATTGGTAATAAATTTTATGAATATTGGTAAAACTTTGAAAAGGAAAAACAACGAAACTTAAAGGAAAAATGATTGACTAAACACGTAATAAATTTTATGAATACGGGTAAATACATTGGTTGAACCATGCATAAGAAATGTATGTGTTATCATTTGAACATTTTCTTGGTATACATTTACTAGTAGACCAATAGATCCGATGTCATCGCAATATTATATTGTTTGTGTAAATAATTAATATGTGTCTCATATTATTCTCCATGTCTTAGTTAGGTTCTCGATGTTATGTTTGTTCTTTTGCAATAAGTCGTAGGAATTTAACCCCTATAATTCATTGTGAATCCAACCCACTTCTCTTTCACATACCTGATTCTAACACATTATTAAAAGATATAACTTTAAAATATCCAAGTTATTATCAACGGCTCTAAGCTTAACTTCATCACTGTTTATGTTAGGAATGAGTTGGTGTTGACCCCCACAATGGTTCACTTATATTATATACAATTAGGCTAACATTTGAATCTAGACATTCACATATTTGATCAACAAGGCTAGGTTTTTCTTCACAATAACTTATTAATTTACGGATGTTAATCTCATTCCTCTTAACGACCTCTCATTTCGAGAAAAAATGTAATCCTACCGCCCAAACAACAACTTGTAACCCGATATAGAAAACCGCAAACATTTATGTGTGATTTAATATTCATTAGGAAGCACCTCATGAAGCATCAAACTATTTTTAAGTAATGTGTCCCTGACGTTGAAGTTGCACGTTTAGCTAATATTTGAAATTCGCAGTAAATAATAGGTGTCGACGTTCGACTACTTGACGATCTATAACGTTACAAATTTTACCAACACTTTTCTTGCATTTATCTTGCCACTGAAACCCCGTTGACATGCTATGGTAAAAAACATATAAGAATTTATCTAGTTTTCCAAACTCATAAGTATAGGTTTATTTAGTTTTGACATATGAAAAGAGAATTTCACATATAAATATAATGTTTTCACATATGTCACCTACAAAAATACATACCACCTGCAAAAACCTCCTTTGCCAAGCAAAAATTGGTACTTCCGCAAGTTATATCTGTGGAAATCTCATTTTAAGAGGTTGGTATGTCAAGAAATTCCAAAATTATTAAAATCCACATGACTAGAAATGTATATAAAATTACAAAGTAAGAAACTTATTATATTCCTCCAATTGCATGTGTTTTCAACCATATCGTTTAGAACATTTTGTAGTGTAATATGATATTGTATGTTGAAAAACGAGGAATTCTTCTTACCCAGGTTAGGGGACGACTACCAACCTATATCGCAACCCATTTAATAAACTGCATGGTCCAAATAACAATTTATTGGCTCATTACACAAAACCCATAGCCCATCACATGCTTTTGCAGATGTCACCAACAAAAACAATGTTATTTCTGTCAATTCATAAATTTTTGCATATTTCTTGGAAAAATATTATAGAAGTTAGATAGATTTATATTTCCTTCTTGATATATTCTCAACCTAACGTGTTAGGTAAACGGGTTGGATGCGAGTTGAGTCGTATACATTTCAATGCTCACATATAAAATTTATATTTGTTTAAAAGGTTACAAATTCAAATAAGTTAAAGGAAATAAACAAACACAACAATAACTTACTTGTCCTGTTAAGATTTTTTATTTTGACCTTATTGGCTTGTAACTTACTTAAAATTTCTTTCAACATCGTTAACTCGACATTCATTTCGAGATTGGTTTTCATCCTTGTGAGCATGTAACACCCCATACTTTTTACAACAATTACATTAACTTTTCAAATGTTTCAAAAATATGGTTTAACAAAACCAACAAGTTTACATTATCAATATACAAAAGATATGGGTTTACAACATCAGTCAAGTCAATCAAGAGCATACTTTAGAAGCAAATATTACTAAGTCCATATGCATCAAGGCTTCTAACTCTTCAAAAGGTCTTCTAGTTCATAATTCATTGTAACCTGGATACATAGCATTTTAAAAACAACACAATACGTAAGGCGGATGTCTCGTGAGATACACGGGTTTTAGACTTCAATTTAAGTCATAATATATTTGGTATCAAACAAATTTTCATCATCGTCATCAAAATGTGTCAAGAATCAAGGATCATGTAATGACACCAAAATAGAAAATAAGTCATCATAAAAACCAACAATACGGGAGCCCCCAGACTATACACTTCTCTATAGGGCAAGTCACAGTTGCCCTATAAAGTCATGCTCACGTAATGGTCCAAGGTATCAGAAAGCCTCCGAACTACCGAGGATGAAGCCTAAAGTATCGGAAAGCCTCTGAGCTACTAAGGGTAAGTCCAAAGTATCAAAAATCCTCTAAAATACTAAGGACTATGTCAATCCAACACTGAATGAAACAAATTCATTTCAATACAAGGTCAACGTATAAGACTACTACTTCGCAAAAGGGGTACCACCCCAGTAGCGTCTATGTCATCAGGTCTGGACTTCCACATGAATGCATTCATAATCATTAATAATTCAACAATATCCAAATTCAACAAATCAAAACCATAAAGACACTTAGTTTCAAAACCAATACTATAGTGCATAAGACCCAACATATTTAAAATTGACACAATACTTGATCCAAGATTCAAAAGGATTTCAAAGATTATAATAAAGCAAATATTTCATCTTTCTTCAAAAACAACATTTTGTTCATTGACACGTCGAAGTCGTTGATACGATCAAAAATACTAAATTAAACCATATAGCTTACTAGCTAGCGGCAAGTAATGGTCGAACCGTGGAGTCCATGGTTGGCACTTTGAGTCGATAAAACCGCGCTATAATGTCATTCTATAGACGGTGGATCAAGAACACGTGGGAACAACCAAAAATCAAATAAACCTAACAAACAATACTCATATCTGATTGCAGATTGAGAAAACAATGAAACCAAATGTTTCTTTTATAAACTTAAACCAAAACAAATATCCAAACAACCATTCAAAACTAAATTATCCAACTAACAAATCAAAGAACTACATGAGTCGAATGATTCTCCTAAGCCTAAACCAAACAGAACATCGAGTAATCGAGGAAAATCCCAATTGCAGAATACCTCGATACCGAGTTGATAAAAAAATAGAAAAACTAAATCTAAACCAAACCTATTGAATGCAACCGAGAAAATCACGAAATTGAGCTTCCAGATCCCTTATTGATACCCGGGGATGCTTCAAAAGTCGGATGGGAGTCCTCTATCTATAGTGGTGGATTTTAGGGTCTCCGAGCCGCGGATAAGGCTAAATCACGCCGTGGGCCTGCTGGATTCCCGAGATCTTGCGATTTGAATTTTAAAAAACTAAGACTTTCACTTTATCCGACATTAGCATCGCTAACCACGAGGGTTAGCGTCGCTGAGTCATCATCCACTCCTCAATTTGCGTGTTTTGAATTTAAATATGAAGATTACGCGTTTCTGCGAACTTAGCGATGCTAACCTTAAAGGTTAGCGGCGCTAACCGGGCCTGGTCCATGTTTTTGCCTCTTCTGCCCCTCAACTTGTTCCAATTTGCACTTTTAACCATGCATTTACACTAAAAACACATCCAAAGCACTTTGACACAAAAGTAAGTGATATTAGTCAATTAGCAACCATAAACTAACTAAAACCTGACTCAATAACGACTATAATGTCTAAAATTAGTAGGCGTTATCATTCATCATCAAATGGATAATAACTTTTCATGCATTGAATACCAAAACATAGTTCATAATCAACATATAGTATTTAAAAGACTTATATTGGCTATGTGCCTAAAAATATCATCATGTACTCACCTTAAGGTTATAGAGGCATTAGTTAAGTCCCTTTGCCCTTCCATTGGTCTCCGACAACTTGATCACCACCTATG
This sequence comes from Cichorium intybus, assembly GCA_023525715.1. Classification (NCBI taxonomy): domain Eukaryota; kingdom Viridiplantae; phylum Streptophyta; class Magnoliopsida; order Asterales; family Asteraceae; genus Cichorium; species Cichorium intybus. Next base: position 15,866,657 of record CM042009.1, read on the forward strand.
AAATCATATATAACATATATTCATTAATACCTACCATACATTATATTATCTTATCAATAATTCAATAATCCACTTAATCCATTAAGTCACTTTGGAGTGACCATGTGATACTATACTTCATTTCAAGATCATCTCCTTTACTCTTTCATACACACATATTTACTACCATTACTACAATCATAATTCAATTTCATGAAGTAATTCACCAATATATTCATAACTTCACTAGCAATCCATGCCAAGAACTTTAACAGAATATTCCTTAAACAAATTATCAACACAATACCAACTTTTGGTTATCCATAACTTAATTATCCCATTTCTATCACAATTTGTCCATAACTTTGATCAATTTGGTTAATACAATATTCATTCACATGAGTTAACTCAAATTGATGATTTGATGATGTTTGAGATAAAACTTTTGTTACCTAAACATCATCCAACTAATGGTAACATAACCTCATCATCAATTTCATGAAATCTCCAACTTCCCGAAAATTAGGGTTCATGCTATTATCAAATTCCCATATATTTAAATTGAATAAATGCTAGATAAATTATTCTTACATTACAAGGAAATTTTGCACCAAAAAGCCCTTTGATTAACTTGAAATTTGATGTTTGATTGAATTTACACATACTATTTCACCAATAACACACCTAATTAGAGAGGAAAGTATGGAAGAAATTATGTAAAAATGACTAAAATTAGCCTCAAATTCGTCTATAACGGTCTTAGATCAAAGTGGGATACACTTGTCCTCTTAAAATTGAGCTTAGTGTCAAAAAATGAGCTGAGTTGGCACTTACACGCGCCTTCAAGTGCCAAAAGCGTGTACAACGCAAGTTGTGTGCTATCACACGGCCCATGTCAGAATGTTTGGGTAACTTTCCCAAACTTGAAAATTTTTCCAACTTTTTCTCAGTCCAACATGATTTTTCTTCAAACTTGCAACATTCGTATTTTCCTCATATGAACTCTATTTTTTACAAAATTTATAAGCAAAGAAAGTTGCGAACATGAATTACAATTCACCTTTACCGAAATTTCTTCGTATCCTTTTGCATTTCCCGCTGTTACGCCACAAACTCGACAATAACTCGATTTTTGGCAATTCTAGCCGAACTTCATAACCTCATAACCTCTTCATATTAGCTCTAACCGCATCCATTCTTTTTCATGAGTTTTCTACTTCTCAAGGACTACATTTTTTATAATGTGAATATTTTTCCAATTCCATTTCTTTTTTGAGACATTCACTTATCAAAAGCCCATACCAATAATTATCTTTCAAATAACAATCATCTTTTGTTTCTAGTTTTTATTTTTACTTAACTAGATCCTATCACATAAATTTTTTCATAAAGAACTTAATAAAAGGTCTTAATTCACATATTTCAATATTCCACACTATTTGGCCTTATTAGCCTAATTCCCTTATGCACCTAATATTAAAATATGCATTGAACAAGGTTTAACATTGATAAATCAAAATACAAATATTTTTAGGTTGCTACAACAAATGTCGACGGGGTTGTGGAATCCTCCTCGACCCCATCTCGTAAGAAGTTACAAATCAGAAGAAGAAAAATTATATTTTTTGGTTATAGGGTTTGGGGTCTACCCTAAACCCCTAATCATATGACAAATATATTGGATTAATAGTTAATACTAAAACTAAAATTACCTTTTTATATCTTAGGATACATTTATGTCCTAAATTTTATAAAATTCCTATCAAAATCATAATCTAAAGGACTAATTATTTGAAATCCAAATATCCAAAAATTTTGATCAAATTGATAGGAATTCGCCCTTCGTGTACACTTTCAGTCACTAAAGTTTTTGCACGCAATTCTCCACTAACCTCTCTTTGTGTAAAAAATATCAATATGATTGCATAACATGTTTAGCCGTTTTTGCACGTCCAATCATATTCTTTGGCCAAAATCAGTTTTCCTGTCATGCCCAAAATTAGTTATTAGTCATCTTTTTATGACAAATGTTCAAGAACCACATTTGATGTGGATTTCTTTTTGTTTGTACTTGAGATTCAAAGAAAGATATCCATATATCTACCTAATGTGTGTGCATTCATGTGATATGGGAAAATCGATTTCAAAAATCAACCTAATGCGATGTGTGTGTTTCAATATCAATTTTAGGTCTGTTTGTGGTTTAATTGGTACTCGATTCAAATATTTAGGTTTATACTTGTAGAAATAAATATGAAAATTAACTTGATATGTGTGTATGTGTGTGTGTTCATGTGATGTTTGTACGCTATTTTATTTTTAAAAGATTAACCTTGACTATTATTTCTGAAAATCCTTTATGATATTTGTGAACTATGTTGTGAGATGTTTGAACACAATATGAGTTTTAGAGTTATTTAGTTTGTGACTGAAAATCTAATTTTGGTCGGGGAGTTATGAATTCTTTATATGAATATCGTTTTTTTTAAACTAATTCGTGCTCTTAAAACTTGTTTCGATATTAAATCATTTTATGCTCTTAAAACTTGTTTTGATATTGAATTCTTTTTGAAAATGGTTTCAAATTTGGGTTTTTGGTTTTGATAGGAGAAAATGGCCGAAAAACGAAGTTTGGCAAGAGAAGATGACCAGGGATGCAAGAAATCGACTAAACCTAAACTACCCCGATCATATTGTTTTTTTTAACATAATGAGAGAGTTTATTGGTAAATTGTATACAAAAGAACTCCAATGACTAAATGTATACGCAATACAAAGTTCGTTACATTTATAAGTCACTAACCTATGCTTTTAATACCTATAACACATATTATTATATAACTCTTACAATTACCAAAGTGTCATGAACAATAGTTTTAATGTTTTTAATTGCTTAACATACTTTGTCTTCATTTTGTGGGAGTTCCCAATGTAAATGATATGCAACAAAATGGTTTACATTTTTTTTACAAGTATAGTCCAACATTTAATTGTTTTTATGAACTTGATTTATTTTTTTTACAACTTTAGTCTACTGTTAAATTATTGGTATATATATATATATATATATATATATATATATATATATATATATATATATATATATATATATATATATATATATATATATATATATATATATATATATACTTTTGAAACTTAATTTTTTTAGAACTTTTATTTTTATAATTTTCTCCAACTCCTTTTACAAGTTTGTTTTTTATAACTTTTTATACAATTTCTTTACATATTTTCACAACAATTTTATGAATCTTCAGAACATTTTTTACTAATGTCCCAAACTCTTTTACAAGTTTGTTTTTTAAAACTTAATACTTTTTTTACATTTATACAATTTTTACATATTATTTGTTTTACAAATTAACTTTTTCAAAATTAGTTGTTTTGTCACAAATAATTTTTTACATTTTATGCAATTTAAAGATTCATATATTTGTTTTTATGCGTGTTTTTAAACATTGTTTTTATTTTCATAAGTTCTATTATAAATTATATTTTATCAATTATACGTATATAAAAAACGAAACGAATGAGTGTGTTATCGCTGGTAGAGGTGCATAAATCAGAATTTTTCAACAATCCTGTTTTGTTTGAAAAGTGGTTCGGATCAAGTCAACAAAGTAGAAACTGATTTGCCCCAAAACCAGTTTATACCATAAAATACTCAAGTCAACATAGTCAAAACCGGTTTCACAAACCGGATCAACACAAAACCGGTTCTAAAGAGTATAATCTCAAACCGGTTCAAACCGCCGGAACGGATTAGGAAGCGGATCGGTGTCACTCAAATTGGTTTCACCACCAAATCGGTATCGGATCGTAAAACAATTTCGGATCATGAACCAGTTTTTTTGTGTATCTCTAATACATGGTTATTACACAAATACAATGAAAATTTTATTCAAGCAAAGTTTGAATCGGATCGATCCATTGGATCGTTGTCTTTAATCGGAGGCCCGTTTATAAATTTATATTGGATATGCTAGAACGAGGCTTATTCAAAGGGCCGTAATCTAATTAGTCGGGCTTCAACTATACACTTAAACATTTCAGAGTTATAAATTGGCCTAGTGTTTTAATTTCAACTGCTACCGTCTTCCGTCCCTTTGTAGCAAGCTGGTCATATTTTTAATCTTATATATTATGCGTCACTCTCTGTCAAGTAAGGCTGTGCTATTTTGGTAGAGTTTGTATTTTCGTTTGTAGAGGGTCGATATTATGTATAATTGTAGCTACATATTTGCCTATATATGGCGATCTCTTATACTTTTGTCTATATTGTTACGTCGCCAAACTAGAAACTTTGTCTAACTAGAAACTATGTGAGATTGGTACCCATGAATTTGTAAACTATTCTATAATTTCTGTATTATCAGTCTACTTTGAGTGTCATTAAGCTTATATTGCATCTATTATCCACACATGTTATCAGATAGTTATGCGTTGATGCAATTGATATTAGGGAATACAAAAAACCGGTTCCAATTTTTTGTTTTGTCGGTTAAAAAAAAACCGGTTTAACTTGTGCACCTCTAGTCGAGTCAGGTTTCTAAACCATAGTTTAATTAATTGGAGGCCCAATTCTAAAACTCGATTGCGGTGAGCTAAAATCAGGCTCCTTTAATGGACTGTAAACTGTTTGATTGGGCCTTGACGTTATATTGGAATATTTGTTGTTATCGGAGCCTCGGGGTGGGGGCTGGGGGGTATAAAGACGCCTAGGGTTTTGATTCGTCCTCCGTCTGTTCAAACACTACCACTGCAAGCGGTAAGAAGGCTGAGCCGCCGTCCTCATTGCGGAGTAATCCCTAATTTCTACAGGTTTATTTTCGTCCTATTACATCAGCTCCTGATATATTTAATTACGTGTTTTACGTACTAGACAAATGACTACTAGGCCTACGAGACTGTTGATTGTAATGATCTGGTCCATTTTTTGATTTTCTTGGTGGAAGGTTGATGATCTGCATACATTAGAAACTCATATTTTCATATTTGTGCGGATTTTATTTACTTTTGGTGCATATTGTTACGTGGTAAAACTAGAAGCTATTTCCAACTAGAAACCTGCGTAGGATTGGTAGCTTTAAATTTAAAAACTATTTCATAGGTGCCGAAATGTTTACTTCTAGTTTGATTCATTCTATATCCCATGTTTGATCCACATATGCTACTAGATTGTTATGTAGTTTACAGCTTTACTGCTCGTTTGACCTTCCATTGATTAAAATCGTATTTAACAGAAGCTAGAAGATGGCGTATGCAGCGATGAAACCAACAAAGCCAGGGCTTGAAGAGCCCCAAGAACAGGTTCACAAAATTAGGATCACTCTTTCCTCCAAGAATGTTAAGAATCTTGAGAAAGGTATGCGTTTTTTCTACTTGAGGTAATCCCTTTTATTGCTATTAAGACCATGGATTAATTGGGGATTCCTGACAGTGTGTGCTGATTTGGTTCGTGGTGCTAAGGACAAGAAATTGAGAGTAAAGGGTCCAGTTAGAATGCCTACCAAGGTTCTTAATATCACAACCAGGAAGTCTCCTTGTGGTGAAGGTATTTTTAAATTTCCAATTTTCTTTTTAGATCAAATATCTCTACTTGTATGCTTACTTTTATACGCATTTAAGATATTGTATTTAATGTCATGTAGGAACAAACACATGGGACAGATTTGAGCTTCGTGTTCACAAACGTGTGATTGATCTTTTCAGCTCACCTGATGTTGTGAAGCAAATCACCTCCATCACCATTGAACCTGGTGTTGAGGTTGAGGTCACCATTGCTGATTCTTAGATTCCTGAATGTTGTTTGCCCCATATATTTACTATGTTCTGTCTTGGGTAAGATTTCATTTAGGGTTAAATACTTTTTTGCAATTTTGGAAGTATTTCAAGTGAAGAAATTCAGAGTTATGTTTATCTTTAATCTATTGTATTTTCATCAACTTAGTACACATTTCAAAGTTCATGCCCAATTTAGCATCTTCAATTGAATTGGGTTCCTTCTTTTTGAGCAAAAATCATTCAAAAAATTAGAGAGGACACAAAATGCTGGGACTTGCACTGTTTAGGTATTTTTGTTGACAAATTGTAATACAAAATAACCAGAAGTGCTTGGCTTTTTTCAATACACTGCAATTGAATTTCAATGACGTGTTCATTCTCTCTACTTGTTTCAAAATTAAAGACGATAACAGTAACAAACTATGATATATCTTTGTTCTATGAGATTTTTTGTTGAATATGAATTTATTAACATTCACTTATTTTTTACTTCCATGTGCATTCTTGTAACGTTGATTATATGAGGATTTAGTGCCCATTGTGAGTTCAAATTTAGCAAGCATTCTAATTTTCCAACGTAGCCTTTGAAGATTTGGCCTCTGTGTCAAAATGTCCCTTCAAGACAATTTTTCATGTTCATCTTTAATGATATTAGGTTTCATGTTCATCTTTATTGAGTATTAGACTTGTATATGTAGTTATTGAAGGAATCACATTTAGCAATATCACCTATTTGATACGTTAATAAAATAACCAGCGATTTCATAACAAAGACGAATTGAAATTTTGCTCTATAAATAGTCTCAACTCTCAACCACAAAAACATTGAAAAGATAGAAAAGTCGTAAATAAAAGTTCGTACTTAGGAGTTAGATTCTAAAAATTGTTCAGACGTTTACGCATTGCAAAAAATATAATAAAAGTCATTAGTTTTTTTGCACCTTTTTAGGAGGTGTTTCGGATTATTTATTTAAGATGCTTATTGATTTATTTCGGTATAACACCGGTAATAAGTAGTTTTAAGTGTTTGGATGAAAAATTTTCATAAGCACTTATTGACTTAAATAAAAAGTTTTTGATAACTTAGTTCTCTCTTACTTATTGATTTATTTAAAACGTTTTTATAAATCATTTTTTTATTACACACATAAACAAACATTTACCAAGTACTAAAAAAATTACTTATCAGCTTGTTACGTTTTGGTACTGGATAATGGTTTTTTTTTCAAAATTTCGTTTTTACACCGAATAAACTAATAAACATTTTTAATGAAAAACATAAATTGTTTTAAATAAGCAATCCCAAACATCCGTTACTGGTAAAAGTAATACGCAATTTTCCATAACGACCATCATAGTTTGATTTTTTTGGTTTCATCGTGAAATTTTTTCAAGAGAAGGGTTAATTACGAAAAAACACTATATTTTGCCAAGAGTTCGGTTTAACCACTAATTTTTAAAAGATTTGGAAAAAACCACCAATTTTTGGTAAAAAGTTTCATCGAAGTCATTATTATTGGTTCTTCCGGTCATAATGGTTGGACTAAAACTTTTTCTAAAAGTTGGTGATTTATTAGAACAAATGAAAAATTAATGGTTAAACCAGAAAAAATGATGAAATATAGTGTTTTTTCGTAATTATCTAAAGTAAAATGTAAACATTATATCAGACTAATTACGAAAAAAAAAACTATATTTTGCTAAAAGTTCGATTTAACCACCAATTTTTAAGATTCGGAAAAACAACTATTTTTTGGTAAAAAGTTTCATCGAAGCTATTGTTACCGGCTTATTCAAGTCATAGTGGTCGGATTGAAATTTTTTTCAAAAATTGATGGTTTTATTAGAACAAATGAAAATTTGATGGTTAAACCAAAAAAAGTTCTAAAATATAGTGTTTTTTCGTTATTTGCCCTTAAGAGAAAAATCACACTAAAGTTTCGTAATTTTATTTTGGAACAAAAAACTCATAATCTAAAAGTTGTTTCAATCAGCGTTTCAAGAAAAGTTCATGCATGTTATAACAAAATTACTAGGTTGCTTGACTTGCTTCTAAGGAAAAGCTCGTGCTTTTATTCATTTGTCTTTTTATGTAATTTTACATATTTCAAATGCTTATAGTTACTTTTGTCAAACAGTTTTATATAAATAAAATCTACAATTTTCAACTTTAAATATATCTACAACATCCGGTGTTGGAACTTTAGCTCCAACTTTTCGCTACTAACTACTAGCTATTTTTGTCAACCATACACAATATATTATAGCTATAAGGATCTTTTATGTGCAAGCACATGGGTTGCAAATCATAGGCCTAAACCCTAACCTTAAACGCCTTAGGATGATAAGGATGTTCAAAGCCATGTGTGACTAAATTGTGGTAATTTACAACCTCCAAATATCCTAGGAAATTAGCTAAAATTTTGAATTTTTCTTTCTTTTATAAAATGAGAAAAACCATTCCATGGGTATTTTGTTTCATGTTATTATTCACGATAAGAAGAGAGGCATGATTGGGTTTAGCATCATGAGAACCAGAAAATTAATGTCATGGTAGAATCTGTTTTAAGGACATAAGCCTCAAATTGGGATTTAGTAGTTCATAATGAGAAAAACCATTCCACAGGTATTTTGTTTCTTACATTGTACATGTCGTTTTATTTACCATTAGACACTCTGAGCCTTCTCATACAACTACAATTGGCTAGTTTGTATTACAAAGTGGAAACCTGAGAAGCTGAGCACATCAAAAAAGAACAAATAATATATGGAACCTACAATGTGTTTCTGGGAATGAAATAACAACACCACACTACTCATCTAACTGACTAATTAGCTTAACTTAACTTCAGGACTGATATACTACCAAAGAAAGTACAAGAATCAAGGTTAAACCGAACAAATTCTCAGTAGTGGTTTTTATAGAATCAAGGTTCTATGTACTTTTTTTTTTGAAAAAAACAAATAATCAATGGTTAAACTCGAAAAAATCGTTTCCTAGTTAAACCGAAAAAACTAAAAATGCTATGGTTTTATAGAATTTGGTCTTTCTGATGGACCTATTACTAAATAGATATCCATTTTGTTAAACTTTGCTTATATTTCTTGTACTTTCTTTGGTAGTATATCAGTCCTGAAGTTAAGCTAATTAGTCAGTTAGATGAGTAGTGTGGTGTTGTTATTTTATTTCCGTAAACACTGAGTTATACAATTTGGTATGGACAAAGTAGACATCCAATCCGAACTAAGGCCACTAACCTCACTCCTAAATGATTTTTTTAATGATTTTAACTATTTTCACAATTCAGATGACTTAATCTAACAAGAATTGAGACCAATCTACAAAGATTGCTAATTCCACCTAATCTAGGGTTGGAATCAGATCAAACCCTTTTCGTGGAAGAAACTAAACTCCTAAACATTTCCAGGGAGATAAGATTCGTCCAATTTGGTTAAACTATTGGTTTTATATGATTTATCAAATGTTAGGACAGAAAGGTGTGAAGTGCAAGTGGGGGGATCCTCAATAGTGATGACCCTTTCACTTTTCCACGGACCGATACATGTACCGAATGCTCATACAGGTGTAATAGATTTAAGCACCATATCCCACCCTTCCATTAATACTTAATGATTAAGCTCATGGTTATTAATTTCAGTAAAAAGTAAACTCACATCATAAATATTTGTATGTATGAAAGGGATGGATTAAGAACCACACCCAAAACTTAACAAAAATCGCACCCTTTACTCATAGATCACTAGGGTTTCATTTGATAATTGTGTGTATGCGACTTAACAATACCATAAGCTTCACCACTTGAACCCAATCACCTTCATGGTCGGGTCAGCCATCTACCACCACCTATGTGGTGGTATAGAGGCGGATTCATGGTGCTAAGAAAGAAAAGGAGTAAAAGAAACATGCAAAATACACATACGTACACACCAAGCGTAATGATCTCTTTGATTTTCCTTCATTTCCCGGCAGCCCTTCATCCATTCACATTGTCATGACCCTCCTCTTCCTGCCCCGAATTCATTCCCGCTGTCATTAGTTCTCAAAAATAGCTGTCACGCTATCTTTGCTCTCGACTAAGAACAATTTCTCGGCAAAGACCAAGAGATTGACAATGGCTTTCATGGCACAAGATATTTAGGGTGTACTTGGATCGAATTGCACATATAACAAACTGAGATGACGTGATTGCGGGCTGCTGGGATGAAGCCGAGGGCCATCAACCCTAAATATCTCTTACGTGACTTACATTCTTCCAAAGGTAAATAGATTACATGCACTATTGTATAATTGCAATAATGGTCCCTCTATTTTGGTTTGACAATTTTAAATAACTCAAGGCCAAATTATCCTACATATTAGGTTCGAACAATGTCATGCAGATCCCATGAGAACTCTACAATTAAGCTTGCCCGGGTGAGAGCAATTTTAGGATGGTGACCCCCTGGGAAGTTTTCGTGTCGGGTGGCCCAAAGCGGGCAATATTGTGATACGTGTGATTAGAGGATGTTTCATATAGTTCACGAGTCTACAACCTATTAAGGACTAAGGTGTTATTTTTATTTAACTTAATGCACTTAATATAAAAAATTAATAGGTTAATCAACTATATATAGTTGTTTTCTTTTTACTTAATTAATGTTAACAAAATATCTTAGTGAGTTAAGTTAGGAAATTGATGTCATCATCATTTAGTAACGATTCCACATTTATTTTCCATAATTATCCTCAGCTTCTCATAAATAAAAAGAAAATTCACTTTTCTCCCAACATAAAAATATTTATCTCTTTATTCTTTTAAAATGTAGTATGGAATAAAAAACAAAAAAAAAAAACCTATGCATGAATTTGAAGAATGAAGTTTTTTTTTCTTTCTCAAATTATGATAGCCATCGTATATATTTATGATGTATTCGTCAAATATTTTTCTAAGCCAAACCAAACTCTAAAATTTTTAATTTTATTATTTAAATATTTTTTCAAATTATGTGTTTTTTAAGTTACTAATCATTTTAATTTTTAAGCTATTTAAAATTTTATAATTTTTTAACGTGATAATGTATAGTTTTAATTTGTAAGAATTATTAAATATGTGGTTATTTGTTATTTGCAATTTATAGATGATGGTAAAATAATTTTGTTCAGATTCAGACAATATATTTAGTCCAAAAGAAAAACAATGTTTATATATGCAACATTTTATCCATGCAAACATCGTTATCCATTCAATATACATTATTAATTCATTAATCGATTCATTAATGGATGGAAGAAGCAAAACATGCATTAAGTTTAATGTGTGTTTGATAGAACTAAAAAATAATTACTATGTAGTGGTTCATTAAAAATGTGAACATACAAAACCAAAGTGTCACTTTGATCAAGTATATAGAAAGAATAAACCGCACATGTCATGTTTCCCATTCCACACTCGTCACTCGAGGTCCATCATGTGTGAGCTACATCGTGTTAAACCAATAGTGAAGAGAGCAAGTCTAGGTTTTTGAACCAGATATCAAATATATACTCAACCTCTTTTCTTTAACCGAAACTTTACATTAGACTCTTACAAACCCTTAATTGAATGATTCTAAAACACTTCAAACACTCACCACTAACGTCTCGGTGCATCAAAACATACAACATTGCACATCCAAACTCTTATATATATCTTTGGGGTACAACACTCATAATCGTCACCTAGTCTTTAGGGTGCCTTTCAATCCAAAAAACTAATTAACCCCTACATGGCTGGGGTACTTAATTATTATAATTGTCGATTGTCGTGTGATAAAAAGCTTAAAAGAAGGATCGTTTGGCAGGAGCTCGACCAACGGCCTTCATCAAATTAGCCACTTCCAAGACCCTAGCCACTTTTGTCCCTCTTTTCGCCTCTGCTGTCGCTCTCTTTTCTTCTGCTTTCCTTCTAGCTTTTGCTATTTCATTATGCATTTTCTCCATTGCTCGAGCTCGTTTCTCCTCAAGTTTCCTCTACACCAATCAAAATCATGTTCAATATTACATTCTCGTAATTTTTTAAACAAGTTTGATACGATATATAACTTATAATAAAAACATTTATTCTGTTGTTACCTAAAGATTTCAAATATTTTTCATGAAAAGGAAAACAAAAATAGTCTAATCAATTTATTTAACCTATCTCCAAGGGCAAAGTATGTACCAGATAGTATCATGCATAATGCACTTGTACAATATGTACGAAAAGCTTCACAACACCTCAAGAAAATGAAATGATACCTATTTCAATAATGACTATTGTCTTATTCTCTTTACTTTCATAGAGTGCTATTTGCTTTGTAGACTCATGATTGGCAACTAATTAGTTTTCGAACCATCCATACCTTGCAACTTTATGTTGTATACCATGCTTTAGGGTTTGTAACTTTTGTGAAATCATAATATGGAGAATAATATTGCATAAAGATATATACACTGCACCCATGTATTAACAAAATGACAAAAACTACTCTACGATTGCTTACCAATTAAAAGACTTTTCGTTAACAGGATACGTGTATGCTTTGACCGTTAGGAAAGAAACGTACCTCGACTTTCTTCATCCACAAACTGGATTTCTGAACCTGTTCATTCTCCCACCCATTGATGATCGCATCATCGCGTTTGAATCGATTATTGATCTTCGAAATCTTGGCGTTTTGCCAAGCGGATATCTTCGATTCCACTTCGTCTTTCTTCACCCTTTGAACGGACACCTCGCTGTGGTTTCCACCGGTTGTGATCATGGAACTTGAGCCACCGTGTGGTCTACTAGGCGACGCCATAGGATTAGTATCCGGCACGATCGCCAACGGATTAATTTCCCTAGTCTCTTCCTCACCAATCCTTTCCAGATTACTACTTCCATTGTTGGTGTTCATACTATTCGGCGCCTCGCTGTTTTCACTTCCGTTTATGTCAGTTCCGGCCAAGACCAGGGCATTAAACTCTCTACTCATGGTGGTGAAGTTTTCACTTTCGGTGCTGGTTACTGAGAGGGATGAGGATCGGTGGCTGGTGGTTTCCCAGGGTTCCCGGCGAGGGCGGTAGGGTGGCGGTGGTGGAAGTAGAAGCGGGGAGTTTAGAGCATGGATTTCTCTTATGTTTTCATCGTCTTCATCTTGTTCTTGTTCTTGATGTGTGGAAGAAGGTGTTTGATCATTCAACATGTTTGTCTTCTGGGAAGATAACAAAAAAAAAAGAAGAATTTAGAGGGAGAAAAAGGTTATAGGGAAGGAGAGAAATTAAATGGTTTAATTAAAATATAAAGTATGGATATGATGGTATGATTAATCTTGGGTAATTAAGCAAATATGAACCACAAAAGAGATGACTTGCATGGAGTGTAACTCACACAACAACAGACAGTGACCAAACCAGAAACTTCTTATGTTTCCATACAATTTAATCAAACAGGACAAAAGTTTACAAACTATTTTTGGGTGAGAAGTATATATATTTATGTTTCGATACAATTTAAATAACAGGTGATACAATAGACGACATAGACTAGTTATGTAACGAAAAAAGGCAAGTTTTATGTCAAATTGTATAAACTTTAATATGGGTCGGGTTGGTTTGAGTTACTTTCTACCGATACATTTTTTCTTACTATTTTGAAATTTACAAAACAAGAAAATATGCATGAGATACAGGGATATTAAAGTGATAACCACACAATATCTAAGGTGCGTTTAGTTTCGAAAAACTGTTTTCAGTTTTCTGGAAAACATTTTCGGAAAAAAGAGTGAAGTTTTCATTTTTACTTTCAGTAGAAAATGTGTTTGGTTAAACTAATTGAGTTTTCATTTTCCGTTTTAGAACATTAGAAAATGCGTTTTAGAAAATTAAAAACCGTGGAAAACAACAATTTTGAGTTTTCCAAGTTCTTTGTAATTTTGGAAAATGGAAAGTTTTTATTTTCTAGAAAAATTTTGGAAAATTTGATTAACCAAACGCGTTTTCTAACTTTTCATTTTTCTTAGAAAATTTTCTTGAAAAACTAGAAAAACTTTTCGTAACTAAACACACCCTTAAGGTTTTAAGATAGCATAACATTTTCCTATTATATTTACCAAAATATCATAAATATTGCATTTTTTTTATCTATTTCGAACTAGTTTTATGCCATACGAAAATACCTTTAGACAAAACTGTAAATTTTAGGATGGGCATCTGGAACAAAAAAGGTAAATTTTGGGATTAGACAATTTGGACAAAAAGAATATATTTCGGAGTTCTTCAAATTTGCAGAGTGTTTTTATGAACGTCGGAATTGTTATTTTTTTAATTTTGAATATCTTGACGAGCATCTTTAGGGTTCACTACAAGAATCGAAGGCTATAGGGACGACAAATGTCGTCCCTATAGACCCCGATGTCGTCCCTATAGATCCCTCCAACGACATGTTGTCACTATAGCCTTCGTGCCTACAAAATAGTCGCTATAGACCAAAATTGTCGTCCCTATAGCCTTCGTCTCTATAGCCAAGCTATAGAGACGACATGTCGTGACTATAAAGTTGTTTCAAAAAAGGTTCGTTTCATCAAGTCTCAATACAAATAGAGAATATTTCAAATTATATATATAAAAAAATAAGCTTGAATCCGAAATAAATGTGTTAGGAAATAGACCTAAATCTATAGCCTATTGCCCAGGAATAAAAACGAGAATATAAATGCGGAAATATAAACACAAAGTAACGACACAGAGATTTACGTGGTTCGGTCCAAGATGACCTACGTCCACGGGCAGGAGAGAGTATTCTTTATTCCAGAGCTAAATACAGGTGTTACAGAGCGTACCTAGATTGCTAGTAAATCGGCCTCTTCTGACTATTGACTTCTGACTTTGACCACACTCAAAAGCATCTAACCCTAATGACCAGCCTTTATATTTATAGGCTTTACAAGAAACCCTAGTCGTACCCTAGCAGTTTACGGCCCACGCGACGCAGACTCATAATGGGCCGCGGCGCGCGTGTTTACAATTCATACGGGTTTTAATTCCCAATTCACTATTTAACAATCTCCACCTTGAATTGCGAATTCAACATAGCTCCACCTCGCTCTAGAAACCAAAAAACTTCCTCTCCGTCTCCTGCCAGCTTGCCCCGTAGGGACTTACCTCCTGCGAACATCAACCAAGTTCAAGCATAACTCGAACTTCTCCTTGGGTAACGACTTCGTCAACATATCTGCCGGATTCACCTTGGTATCGATCTTCAAGATTGAGAACTTGTCTTCTTCAACTATGTCACGAATGGAATTTAACCGGATATCAATATGCTTTGTCTTTTCATGATAAACCGGATTCCTCGCTAGACACAAAGCGCTTTCACTATCACAGTTCAAGACAGGCTTCTCCACCTTCAACCCCAGACTCTCCACCAAACCATGTAGCCAGATACACTCCTTTATACCTTCAGTCATTGACATGTATTCCGCTTCAGTTGTAGACAAGGCAACAGTAGGCTGTAAAGTTGACTTCCAACTGACTGCACATCCAAACAGAGTGAAAATATAACACGTGAGCGATCTCCTTTTCACCAAGTCGCCACCATAGTCTGAGTCTGCATATCCCACCAAGTTACTATGAGTATTACCACCATAGACCAGACAAATATCCTTAGTCCCCTTCAAGTATCGCAAGATCCACTTGACCGCTTCCCAGTGAGCTTTCCCAGGATTACTCATAAACCTACTAACCACACTAACTGCATGTGCTAAATCAGGCCTAGTACAGACCATAGCATACATAAGGCTTCCAAATGCACTTGAGTACGGAACTCTACTCATATAGTCTTTTTCCTCATCCGTAGTTGGTATAGTACTTCTGTTTAATTTAAAATGCGCTGCCAAAGGAGTTCCAACTGGTTTTGACTGATCCATACCGAAAGACTGCAAGACTTTCTCAATATATTTCTGCTGAGAAACATATAACAACCCCGCTTTCCTGTCTCTCTGAATCTCCATCCCCAATATCTTCTTTGCTGCACCCAAATCCTTCATTTTAAACTCACTTGCCAAAAGCTTCTTCAAGTTATTAATTTCAGCCATCTCCTTGGCTGCAATGAGCATATCATCAACATATAGCAACAGATAAACAAAGGACCCATTGGACAACTGCTTCAAGTAGACACAATTATCAAACTGATTCCGAATGTAGCCATGCGAAGTCATAAACGAATCAAATCTCTTGTACCACTGTCTAGGAGACTGCTTCAAACCATAAAGAGACTTCTTCAACAGACACACATGATCCTTATTAGAACCCGGAAAACCCTCAGGCTGTGACATATATATCTTCTCCTCCAAGCTTCCATGAAGAAATGCAGTTTTAACATCGAGCTGCTCAAGCTCCAAATTAAATGCACTCACCATAGCCAAAAGAACCCGAATTGACTTGTGCTTCACGACCGGTGAGAAAACCTCGTGATAGTCGATCCCTTCCTTTTGAGAAAATCCCTTCGCCACTAACCGTGCCTTGAACCTTGCGGGTTCAACCCCTGGAATTCCTTCTTTCTTCTTAAAGACCCATTTGCATCCAACCGGTTTGACTCCTTTCGGTAATGGAACAAGATCCCACGTTTCATTCTTCTCAAGAGATTGCATCTCTTCATTCATCGCCATCAACCAGCTTGATCCTTCTTTACTTGCCACCGCCTCTTTGTAGGACCGAGGCTCATCAGTACCAATGTTTTCACCAACAGCTAGTGCATATGCAACAGAACCAATATCACCATTAGTGACACATGTAGCATATCTAGCTGGAGTCTTCGTGTTCCTTTTCTCTCTTCTCCTTGCTATAGATTCATCCTCATTGTTCTCACCATCGGCCTCAGCATCACCAGACTGATCCTCATTGGGCTGTTCATGAGTTTCATCACGTCTATGCTGATCATCACCGACATGCTGTTCTTCATTTATCACCATTCTGTCTGGAATTTGTGTGACAAACTCCACCTTCTGGTTGGCACCCTGATCTTTCCCTACATGACTTGTATCACCTCCTCTTTGGTTTACCATAGCAGATTCATTAAAGGTCACATCTCTGCTATTAATAAATTTTGGAGTTCTCCCTTCTTCTGTACACCACAGACGATAACCTTTCACTCCATGTGCATACCCTAGAAATATGCACTTCATTGCCCTCGCCTCAAGTTTACCATCATTAACATGAGCATAAGCCGGACAACCAAATATACGTAAACCAGAATAATCAGAGGATTTTCCAGACCATACCTCTTGAGGAGTCTTAAAGTCGATTGCAGTTGATGATGATCTGTTCACCAGATAGCAAGCAGTATTAACCGCTTCCGCCCAGAATTTCTTCGATAAATCAGCATATAAGCGCATACTTCTAGCACGCGCTAACAGTGTTTGGTTCATCCGTTCCGCCACTCCGTTCTGCTGTGGTGTGTGCCGTATAGTGTGATGCCTCACTATACCTTCCGCCTTGCAGAAGTTGTCAAACGGGGCATTGCAGAACTCCAACCCATTGTCAGTTCTGAGTGTCTTGACAGATTTCCCGGTCCGTTTTTCAATCATCGTCTTCCACTCCTTGAACTTCCCAAACACTTCGTCTTTAGTCTTCAGAAAATATATCCAAACCTTCCTTGAGTAGTCAACAATGAAAGTCACAAAGTATCGATGACCGTTATGAGACTCGACCGGAGAGGGACCCCACAAATCTGAATGAATGTACTTCAGGATTTCCTTGCTTGTGTGTTTACCCGAACTAAACTTCACCCTGCGTTGCTTGCCTTTGACACAAGCTTCACAAAACTTGAGTTTTCCCGTTAGCTCACCACCAAACAACCCCTGTTTACTCAGAATTGACATACCCTTCTCACTCATATGTCCCAACCTTCTATGCCACAACTCTGTCTTATCATTACTACTCTCTAAGGATTGAGTAACCGCCACTGTTCCTCTAACCGAATTTCCTTCTAAGACAGGAACCCCACTTTTCTGCACCTTTCCTTTCATAACTACTAGAGAGCCCTTGGTGACCTTCACCCAGTCATCCTCACCAGAGTATTTCAACCCATTCTTTGCTAAAGTAGTAAGAGAAATTAAGTTCTTACAAAGATCCGGAACATACCAGCAATCAAGCTTTCTAACCATACCATCATGCATCATAATCTGTACCGTACCGCTTCCTTTGACCTGAGCAACCCAATCATCACCCAACTTCACCGTTCCTTTCAAGTCTCTAAAAGATTCGAACCAGTCACGATGGAAAGTCATATGATAAGATGCCCCAGTATCCAAGACCCAAGCATCAACAGAACTAGATGTACAAACAGTCAACACATCGCCTATGTCTTCTTCTTCAGAACCATCCTGAACAATAGCCGCACTGCCATTGTTGCTATTTTCTCCCTTCCCCCTTTCAGCAATGGACAATTTCTCTTGAAGTGACCCTTCTCCTTGCAGTTATAACACTTGACTTTTGCAGAAACTTTCGATTTCGAACGTGACTTACTCCGATTTCCACCATCTTTCTTATCCGATGTCCTTCCTCTGCCTACGAACAGACCTGAACCGGATGTCTCCTCATTCCCAGAAACTCTACGTTTGAGTTCCTTGGACAGCAGAGAATCCTTCACATCATTCACAGTAATTGTTGTTCTTCCATACAACATAGTATCAACAAAATTCTCATGTGAATTCGGCAGTGAACATAACAAAATAAGGGCTTGATCCTCATCATCAATCTTTACTCCTACTCCTTGAAGATATAGAATAATACGATTGAAAGAATCAAGATGGTCTTTCACTTGGGTACCTTCTGCCATTCGGAAAGTGTACAACCGTTGCTTCTGATACAGCCTATTTGTCAAAGAACTGTTCTGATACGTATCACAGAGCTTCTTCCAAATACCAGCAGCAGTGGGTTGATCAACAACTTCCCTCAACACCTCATCCGTCAAGCTCAAAAGAATAGCACTATGCGCTTTCCCCTCGATCTCCTTCTTCACAGCATCTGTTGTGTCCTTTGCATATTCTCCTTCCACTGCAACTGCGCATCCTTGTTGAACCAAAAGAGCCTTCATCTTAACCTTCCGCAAAGTGAAATCATTCGAGCCATTGAACTTCTCCAAATCGAACTTGTGAGATGACATCTTCAATCAACCGATCCTTGTAGTCTTTGATGAACTAGTAAATCTGAAAAAACTGCTTACTGCTCGTCGTTGCCGCGGCGCGGACTTCAACAGGGCGCGACGCGGTATTGAACAGACGCGGTCTAACAGTCGCGATCCTTCAACAAGCGCGACGCGGTATTTCAACAGGCGCGACGCGGCGAAGCCGTAAACCCTAGATCTACTACCGACTTCAATCAACCAGAACTACAACCAGATCTAAAACACGCAGACCTAAAACCGCAAATAACCACAGATCTATAACACTACAGATCTGAAACCGCGGCTCTGATACCACTTGTTAGGAAATAGACCTAAATCTATAGCCTATTGCCCAGGAATAAAAACGAGAATATAAATGCGGAAATATAAACACAAAGTAACGACACAGAGATTTACGTGGTTCGGTCCAAGATGACCTACGTCCACGGGCAGGAGAGAGTATTCTTTATTCCAGAGCTAAATACAGGTGTTACAGAGCGTACCTAGATTGCTAGTAAATCGGCCTCTTCTGACTATTGACTTCTGACTTTGACCACACTCAAAAGCATCTAACCCTAATGACCAGCCTTTATATTTATAGGCTTTACAAGAAACCCTAGTCGTACCCTAGCAGTTTACGGCCCACGCGACGCGGACTCATAATGGGCCGCGGCGCGCGTGTTTACAATTCATACGGGTTTTAATTCCCAATTCACTATTTAACAAAATGTATTTCAAACTTGATGATCATTTTGATAAGATGAAGAAAAACCTGATTATTATCTATAGTTATGTTGCCATTCTTTTAATATCCCATAATAAGCATTCTGTCTCGTTTTAACTAAATTGAGCTATATGCATAATATACCATGCGATTTTGAAGAATATAGAGATTTGAGTGCAATAAAACAAAAATACACAACCTAATTAAAGAACTGTAGGATAAAAGAAATAGTTGGAACTAGAAAGGTCCCTCTCATATCACAGTAATATTATCTAATGTCACCGGATGAATTCAAATATTAATGATCTAATAATAGATAATATTTATTTTGTTATTCAAATACAAAAAGCTCATTTAATGAAGTTGTGCGAATATAACTTAATTTAATCTTAAAAATTCTGCCTTACAAATAAAATGACGAAAATGGTTTACTTTAAGATGACCTAGTAATTTGCGAGTAAAAGAAAACCATAAGGTTGAAAATGACATTTTGAAAGTGAAAACGAGAGTTTGGGTTAAATCTGTCATCTTTCTATTTAGTTTTACGTAATCTCATTTTAAAAATATGATTAATTCACTGTCAATTGGGATAACGTGGCAAAAAGCGATTAGCTGCTAGTCCAGCACACTACCAGCGATGATGCTAACATTACGACATGTCACACGCTTAAGGTGGAATGAGATATTTTGAGTCCAAAACTTAGACCTCGTTATTATTATTATTTTTTTGTCACGAGTCACTTTAATCATCGATAAAAAGGAAACAGCCAGATTAGTTATGGGATAATCATAACAATCACCACTCGAAATTTGGGAACGATGGAAAAGATCAAACTTGTTTGGATTTGTCCACATGATATCATGTCTGAAAAAGATTTCGGGCTAAAAATTAATTTGATTTTAAACTAATTTTATATCATGTTAAAATTTTTATTTTCTAACATAAAAAACATTTTTTGATAAAAAAATATATTGGATTTCGGATAAGAAAAATGTTCTCCGGAATTTAAAGAATATTTCCGAAATCCATAAAAATAAATCCAAAGTTTTGAAGACATGTTTGTTTTTCTTATTAAAATCTAACAAAATTTTAAATAAAATAACAAAAACAAATATATTACGATAGAATGGCATAAAATGATTTAATTGAGAAACAAATAATAATAAAATATGTTATTCATACATACATCATAAAAATACGAAATTTTCTATTTCAAAAATAATGATTATTTAGATAAACAAGCAAACATTAAATTGCTTTTTATATTTTTCATAATTATATGATCATTTATGTTGTTATCATTCTAATATTTACATTTAATTTTAATAATTTAACTGATAAAAGACCATAGTAATATATGGTTTTAGACGTGCTCATGTGCCAGCAATAAACAAATAATTATACCATCTTTTATTTGGATTTTTGTGATTCTATAGTGACATTACTTTGTTTTGAGTTTAGAATATACAAGTGAGGGTACCAATTAGGAAATTTTGATAAATTTATATGAAACACGTCAATACGATTATAATATATTCAATGGATAAAGGAGGCATAGTGTAAATTAAGCAAAATTAAAAAGACATATATGGGTTCGACCTGTTTAATAATATACTCTTAATAATCATTTATTTTAAAAATATATCTTTAATATCAATATAGTATTCTATTTGTGATAACTATATCCTCATTATTTTAGAGTCGACTCGAGTTGTGTTGTTTAAATGGTATATTTATTATTTCTCGTATCCTTATTTCATTAGATAGCGTTTGATAGGTGGATTAGATAAGACGACACTGGCTCAACAGTATAAAACTGGACTAGACAGAAACTAATTGCATATATCGTGTTTGGTAAAATTTAAACGAGACAAAACAAAACAAAACATTGAAATCACCATATTCTCTTTTACGGTTACCAAAATTTTCAAAAATTTTTAAATATCTATCTACGATATAGTAATAATTAATATAATAAGAATTGAAATATGGTTTATCAATAAATAGAAAAATATTTTTCATCAATTTTCTTTATATATAATATTTAAATAGTACAAAATGATCGGTCAAGTTGTCTTCAGTCCTTCATGGCTTCATCGGCAACTGCACAGGTTTTCACGGCCAGATTCATTTTAATAATTTTGGGATAAAAAAGAAAGGGTGGTGAAAGTAGGTAGGAAGGAGAGGTAAAGGGATTGAACGTGAAAGAAATAAGTCGTTGCGGGAAGGGAGATAAAGAAGAGGAGTAGAAGAAGCTCTGATATAAGGGAAGAAAAAACCATTATGAAAAAATGAAAAACGAAAACACAGCTGACAGTGGCTGCTATCAAATTTCTCTTCAATTAGTTAATTGCTTTGTCAAGGTGTTTTCGAGTAAATCATAGAAGATTGGGGATAATGGTTGTCGTTGAAATTATTTAAAGAAATATGTACCAGGAGATACATTACATAAATGTAGCACAAATTATCAAGATATTTAGTCGGGTTTATGAGCATATATGTTTCTTCCTGGAGTTTTATTTTTTTTTCCATTTCACTACTATCTGGCATGTTGATCTTCATTATTAAGCAAGTTTTTTGAGATTATACCGCAATGAAGGTGTTTGTATTGGAGTGCGTTCTAGGTTTTAAGAATATTTGATGTTATGTTAATGCTTCATCGAATAAGGGGTGGGGATATAATATGTGGAGTTCCATGGGGAAGGTGAATGATGTAGGTGAAAGAGATGGGTGAACGATAGATAAAAATTCAGAATAAAGAATTTTTTTTGTTATTTTGCTTATTGTTCCACGGTATTCTATGGTTTTGGGTGGGACTAAAATAGATTGAATTAGTCCCATTGACTTGGTCAATATTACTTTTTGTTTCGGTTCCATACATGTCAAACGTCATATCAAAATAGTTTGTTCCGTCATGTTCAGTCCAGTTCCATCTACCAAACGCTACCTTATAAACGATATATTGACCCAATCGTTGATATTAAAAATTCTTTGTATAAATTTACTTAAAATGCATTTATTTATTTTTATTTAATTTCATGTATGTAATATATAAGGTTATGCATGGCCTTTTCTAACAAATAATTACTTTTTGTAACATTCTGATTGAAGTTATGCAAATCCAAGTTTCTGATATGACTAACCGACTTCTTGTTTCGGGAGGTAAGAAGATCCATATTGGAGTACAAACCAAATATGACTAGAGGATTTGAAAACCCTTCTATTAACCCCACTCACCCATTTCCCAAATTAGAGGCAAGACCATCAGAGAACTTAATAAGACTTGTCATCCACCCAACGCAAGAAAACAAGATACACTCGACATCAAATGACGAAGCAAGAACATCTAGAGTAGCTAACAATCAAGGAGATCAAGGTAAATGTGTAAACGATCTAAATCTAGTTGCACACCAGTACACAAAATAGTCGCAATCTTGCATCATTCCGATAAGGATACCAATCTATACCTATGGACTCTCACAATCGACATTGATGATAGGTTTGAAACATTGTTAAGGAGGGCCAACCCCTGAATGCACCACCATAATAAGCCGATTATGCAACAAGATGCAAAGTTGGCTAACCCGAATAAACCTAAAACTTAAAAGTAATAAGTGCTTAAATGTTATATCAAGTATGAAATGTGGTACCGTAAGATTGAAACTCGGGAGGGGAGTTCAATATGTGGCCCTTAAAGCTCGAACTAGTAGACTCGTAAAGGGTATTCTACACTTAATCACCAAAGGCCAAATGGCTTGGGATCGATATTGTCAACCGTTCGTTACATGGGCTTTAAAGAAAATCATGAAATCCCCTTAGTAGCGTTTAGAATTTGAATGAGAAGACTCTGTACAGTCTTGAGTTGAAAATTTATAATCAAGAGTTCTATAGAAAGTCAAACATTTTAAAGGTATGACAAGGTAAAATGAGCTAATATATAATATTAGTAATAAGCAGTACAACATAAGGTCTTTTAAATTTAGCACACAAATTTTTAATAATGCATAAGCTATGCTAAAATAATGAAAAATGATAAGAAATGACAATATAATAATTAGTAGAAATAATAAAATAAGAAGATACATTGTAATCATATATAAAGTTTTTAACTGATCGTGTGGTATAAGGGTAATTTTGGAAATTTGGAAATAAGTATTGAGGCTAGGGGATATTCGAAGGATATACTTCTAGGTGATGCAAAAATCAGTAGTTAGTACATTAGAGACTTGCTGCTTACAGGAAGGGGATTTAGTTGGGGCATGAACAATTAAAATGGACTTGTACACATTTATGTATATGATTCTGAATATAATTGTTGTATTTATTTTTGTTCATTATTTTGGATATCGATAACGGGCATATGGTATTTACTTGCAATTGGAATGTGTTAGGGTGACTATTTTACTGCCCTGTGTAAAGTCTTGTTTCTAAGGATTTACCACTAATTTCTTGGATTGAAGGTAAATCTCCACTTCATTTGGATAAATTCATCTTATGAATTGAGTTGTGTTGAGGGTTTATAAACCCATACTGATGAAATGATCTTGTATATGTGAACACGTGATGAATGAGGAATGATGGAAACTAGATAATATGTCCCTTAGATGGTTGGATTGATCATTGTGATTGTTAAATTAAATTTGGGTGTTTATGCTCAAAATCCTAGATTTTGGTAAATGATATTGTGGGTGCAATTGATATTCACCCCATGATGATATTCACCAAAAAATTATTGGTGAAGGATTCATTCTTATGATGAAAGTTATACATATGTCTTAATGGATAAAGACATAGGCTTAATTAAGGCAAGAAGTAGTGCTAATGAGTATAAATGAGTGTTGTAGACTTAATAGAAGCATTAGGTCAAATGTGTGAATGATGATTGATGCTTGAGTTGTGATACTCAACAATTCTATATGGTTTTGACAACTTTAAGGCAAAAGAAGAAGCGGGTCAATTAGCTTGGACTAGTGACGTCTACATCATCATTAAAGTGAGTACATGCTACCGCACTATCTTGGGATACATGTTATCTATATCATCATTGATGAACTTCAAGATATTTATAAAGTTTTCTATGGGTCTCATGGTTCTGAGAACATAGATTGATAAATTCTAACGAATCCCTCATGTTGAAATGAGGAAGATAAGTGATTAAGGTGCCCGGGACAACCGGAGGAGTGATATGCGAGTGGTGATATAACCACGAGATAAGAAGACTAGTATGGTTAAGTGCTTAGGCAATACCATAAAGGTTTCCATATGATATGAGAAACCAGAATTGTAACGAGAAAGAAATACCCTCGCTTGATAGTATGATTTCGGGGACGAAATCTTTTGAAGGAGGGGAGAATTTGTAACGCCAAGACACTCTTTTTATGTAAATATAATAAAAAGGGTAAAATGGTCATTTTACCTTGGAAGGGTAAATTGGTCTTTTGGACAGAAAAGTAATTAGTTTGAAATAATATTTTGAGTTTTGGACTTAAAATGTTATAAAAACGGATTTTTGGCCGTTTTACCGCAAAAGGGTATTTTGGTCATTTGACCATGTGAAGGACCAAATATGTAAAAATATTGCTCCTTGTGGCAAAAGTATAAGAAATGAAAGTTTTATTGTGATAAAACTTGATATTGGTGCCAAAAGTTCAAGAAATGAAACTTAGGGACCAAATTTGTAAAATTGGAAAATATAAATAGTGGAATAGTCCTCCCACATGTGCAGATTTTTGTGAGGCTACGGGAGAGGATTTCTCTGCACGAATTCTGCAATACTTGGAGATTTCTTGAAGAATTGAAGCTTGCAATTCAATTATTGGCTTGGAATTGATGAATTGGAAGCTTTAAAGGTTAGAAATTCAAGTTATAGCTTGGTTGTTCTTGATGGGTTTTATAGAAACTGAAATTTGTAAATTTCAGTTATGATTATGTGGTTTAGATAGTTTATTACTTCCATTAAGTCATGCTAAAAGGACTTAGTTCAAGGAAATGGAAGTAGATTGCTATTAATGATGAATTTGAAGTTTTGGGGTTTTGGGACTAAGAACCCTAATTCTTCATATTGATTGATTTAGTTGTTTTGAATGGTTGAAAACCTTGTTAAAGTATAAGGTTTTAGCCTAGAAACAAACCCCAATCGATTAAGGACTGGATTAAGGACTTAATGAGCCAAAACTGCTTGCTACAGTGCATAAATCGCGACTGGCCAGGAGGTCTGCCCAGGCGCAGGGCGCAGTGCGCCCAGGACCAGGGCGGGGTGCGCCCAGGCGCAGTGCGCCCAGACCTAGGCGCAGTGCGCCTCCGAGCAGAGGCCAGGCAGGGAATCAAAAACGCTAACTTTTGCTTGGCTTGTCCGATTTAGCTCAAACTTGAACTGTAGGCTCGTTATGGTCTGAAAAGTTTGGGAAAATTTTTATAACGAGTTTTCGACCCCTCGGGGGCACTGTAGATCGATTCGAATGCCTCGGTGAATAGTAAAATTCATATAAAGTTAGTAAACGGAAAGTTTATTAACTAGGCATTGTTTATAATGATAATGTATTGAACTCTATTGTATTAGAGTTAATTGGAATGATTATTAACCTATTATCATTTGATATATAAATGAATAAATAGGTATGGGACAAAATGGTTGTGGTGCACGCAAAGGCAAGAAACAACCGAAATTGAAACGCAGCTAGTATCCAGGTGAGTAATCTCACTGATATCATATATGATATATGATGATTGAATTGTTACAGGTTGAAACTGATTGTGGGACGAAATTGATGGTTCAAAGATACATTTGAAGAGACAAGACCATATAAGCCGTGAGTCTATAATAGACAAGAACGGAGCTGTGAGTCAAACCTATATAGACAAGACCGGATAAGCCGTGAGTCATTGCGATGACAAGAACGGAGCCGTGAGTCTAGGCAACAGCGGGCTAACCCGTGAGCCAAGGCAACAGCGGGCTAACCCGTGAGCCATAACTAATTCTGGATGCTATATCCAATGGGTGCGGCCTTCGGGCTATGATTTCTGGATTTTATATCCAATGGGTGCGGCCTTCGGGCTATGATTTCTGGATTTTATATCCAACGGGTGCGGCCTTCGGGCTATGATTCTGGTGCGGCCTTCGGGCTATGATTCTGGTGCGGCCTTCGGGCTATGATATTTGGTGCGGCCTTTTGGCTATGATTTTGTTACAGGTACATGGTGCGGCCTTTTGGCTATGATATCGGGTTATTAAACCCAGCTGGTGCGGCCTTCGGGCTATGAATTATATATTGATAATGTTTTGGTGCAGCTTATATAGCTATGACACAGAGTGCGGCTTAAATAGCCAGGATATACGGTGCGGTCCGATGTGACTAAGAGATATGGGACAGAAATAGTTGTATATGATTATATGTGCAAATAACTGACGTGGCTTGATAATTGCAGGTTATCATGTTATAGTCTGTAAGGCTATAATTTAGGATGTGAAATCCTAAGAGATATTTGGTCAGCCAGTAAGGCTAGGAGTTTGGTTTCGATATCCAAACAGTTATATGAATGTATTTCTAATACTCGTTATTTGCAGATACGATTACTCACTGAGCTTTATAGCTCACGATATTTGTTACTGTCCCTGCAGGTTAGCATGATACTGATAGGGGACAAGATAGAGTCCGTGACTTTGAAGTGGGACTTATAGATGCTGTCAGAAGCAGCCCGTCTTTAAAGGAGACATGGTATTTTATACTCTCCTTGATACACTTGTACCCGTTTCTATTAAAAAATACCCCTTTGTTATGGTTTTATGTATTGAAACCTTTGTTTAAAATTGAAAAATTTTCAGGGGTGTCTTTGTTTTAAAAGCCGAGTGTCACACCTAGGTTGACAGTTAGTGAAATATGTTGGATTAGGTGTCTAATCCATGACTATAATTTAGGAATATACTTGATTGACAGCAGTACAGTCCTTTTGGGTCGCCCTCAAAACCTAGCAGAGGACAAGATAAATTAAAGAGAGAGAGAAATATGATTTATCAATATATTATGAGAATAATATATTAATTAGAAATCATAATATTTAATTAATAATTAATCAGAAATAAATTTGGAATTAATTTTGGGATTAATTGGATTAATTAAAAGTGCAGGGGCTGAATTGTAATTGTTCAATAGTTGAGCAATAGACAATTAGGGCATGGCTAATGGGTTAGACGAAATCCAGGCTTGGAGCCTTGTGGATTTCGAAACCCATAAGGGTTTTTATGGCAATGATAAGCAGAACCATTTATCTGATAAAAGCCTTATCATATCAGGATCTTAAATAAGGCAATTATACTCCTTATTGCTTATCACCTGGAGACTATAAATAGAGGCCTTCGCCACCCCATATTCCACGAAATTCGAAAGGTTTCTACCCTTCTCCTCTCTTGTTTTCTTGCTTGCTTGGTTCTGGGTGTGAGCCATCAGAGGCACGACACTTGTGGTGCTAGCTTCCAAGCTTTAAAGGTATGAAATTCTAAATTGTTTTTAGAATATAATTTTAATTATATACCTTTAGTTCTTAGTTATAGATTCAATTGAGAAAATATAGATCCTTATTAGGGTGCATGTGAACTTAAGATTTTAAGCTCATAGTTTGCATAAAACCCATCAGTGGTATTAGAGCTAGATCTGTTTTCTGTTGAATATCTGTAATAGAAGAACTGTTATTAGGGTTTATTGGATTTAAACCCTTGACCTCAAGGGTGTCGAATTCTAGCTAGGATTTTAGAAACCCTAGCCTCCACCCTGTAGTTTTCGAAAATTTAAGGAGCCTATCTAGGGTTTTTTCTGTTTATGGTAAATGTGATTATTTAATAAATGGAAACCCTTGGCCCTTATTTTGAAAACTTAGTGGACAAGGAATAGGATTAAATTAATTTGTTTAATTTGTTAATCCTTATGTGATTTAATTAATTTAATTAATTTAATTAATTGTTAATTAAAAGACAACCATTAAATGACTTTAGGTTTAATTTAAATTTTAATTAAAATTGTTTTAATTTCAAAAATTTAAAGGATAAACCTAAATATTTTAAAATGTTTAAAATACACCTTATACATATTATTATTAAAAGTTAATACCTATATGTATAAGATTAAGCCAGTTAAATCGCTAGTATACCTCATTCACGAAACTGGTCTATAAGGGGGGTATAAGGAAACTTCCTATAAAATGGCAGTTGAATGGGTGTCCACTCTCACCCACCGCTTCCTTGATCAGTTGAGTGTCGTTAGCAGAACGGATTTGATAGGACGAACCTAATCTCATTAAAAGTATAATGCTATTAGACAAAAGTACTAGAACCCTAATCCAATCTAGTTACTTTAGAAAAATGTGAAAAGTATGCTAACCCATGAAATTGCACATTACACTTTATGAGACATTAGTGGAGCGTGTGTGGTTTACCGTCACACTAATAGGGGCTCATAAAGGGTGGTAATGGGTATCTCATGATTTATCGTTGTTGATGGAGCATGTGTGGTTAACCGGCACATCAATGTGAGATGATAAATGACATTGAGGTTACCAAACAATTTGCATGGTTATTCACATCTTATTTGTGATCCTCGGCATCCCAGTCACAAATAGAATAGCATAATCCGAGATTAAACATGCCATTGACTTCAGTCAATTAATCTCACAGATCTAGGAGTTTCATGGAGACTGAAATTGATAAAATTATATCTACCCTAATGATCTATGTTGTTATTACGACATCCCTCTTCACACCATAGTTGGGGCATTTTGGGTCCTAGCATTGTTAAATAATAAATTGGATAATTATTTAAAAGAGGATTAAAATTAACTAATAAATTTTGATTGATGTCTAGACTCAGCGTCAATTCTCCTGCTCCTCCTCCATCACCCATTTCTGAGAGTTTCAGAAAGTATCTACTGAATATGGAAAGGCTAACTGGCCTGAACTATGTAGAATGGCTTCGCAAATAGAGAATGGTTCTCAGTTTTGCTGGCAAGCCATATCTGATTGAGTATCCGCTCCCGTTCAACTGAAGCATGGCATCACACGGCAGCTTTGTGATGAACATGACTTCTTGATTGATGAATCCGAAGAAGTTCGTAGCCTCATGCTAATTGACCATTGACCCTGACATCCGCAAGGATTTTGAATTCCTGGGGCCATATGAGTTAGCATGACTGGTTGAGGAAAAGTTCCAAGAGCTAGTTGAAGAGGAACGAACTGAGATCTTCAAAGAGCTTGAAGGGTGCAAGCTTGAAGAAGTAGCGTCGGTCCGCATGTTCTCATGATTGAAGGACACATAGGCGAACTGTATAAACTTGGTCGCCCTATTAATCGAGAGTTGAGCGTTAACTCGACTCGCTGACTAGCCAGTACGATCTGTTCATCCAGATGTACAGGAAAGGGAACCAAGACAAGACTATCATGGAAATGTATTCGATGTTGACTCTGTACGGGTCATTCATGGAGATGCATAGTTCAAATGATTCAAATACTTCGGGATTGAGTCCATAGATAAGACACATCGAGAAACGATCCAGATCGTCTGGACTAATGTATATGTATATACACCAACTATGTATATGCATAAAAAATGGGACAATATTCTGTTGATATCAGATTTTCTATGTATTTAAATGGTGTATGAATTGGGTCGTTACATGGTTTACACATATCACCTTGCATTATTACTCATTTTCAAATTAGCACACACAAGACCTTTAGTTAGCAAACTTAGAACCTTCGACCTCCAAATTAGTGAATGCAGAACCTTCATTCGTCAAATTAGCATACGTGAAACTATTTGTGATATGACTACATCCAAGTTAATATATGCATAATCTTCAATCTCGACATTAGTAGCAGCAAGTTTAAGAACGGAAAAATAAAGATTACCATGAATAACAGTAGGATCAAGAAAAGGAAAATTATCAGAAAAAACGATAAGTTTGTCAAATATAAAACAATGTGTTATGCTCACACCACATCCCGATGAGGGGTGATGTGGCAGATCGGCGCCACGATGAACATCAGGTTGCATATAGCAGCGCCACTGAAGCGTGTCTCCGTCGTGGTGAAGGGCCACTGACCATTTCTCCTTTCATTTTTTCTCCTACTGCCCTTTTCTTGTACATTATGGATTGAGAAGTGAAAGAAAATATTAAGGGAGTGATGTAGTACTCACATGATACAAATTGATGAAAGATAAAATATGAATATGACAGTGGGCTATGAATTTTGTTGAAAAACAAAAATTAGAGTTCTTTTGAAAAAAAGTTATCAATTACAAGAAGGTTATCATAAATCGCTAAAGCGCCATATGGAAAATTTGAAGAAATATGAGCGTTTTTTGAAAATTTAAAAGTGTTTAAATTTAAATAGAGAAAACATCTAAAACAGTAACCTCATTTATAATATTAGGGTTTATAAGTAATGCTAAAAAAAGG